>CM070715.1:86149386-87349386 GCA_036346275.1 Otatea glauca
GGCTTGGCCTCTATCCATTTGGTGAACTTGTCCGCCGCGACGAGCAAATGGGTAAAGCCCCGGTAGCTTTCTTGAAAGGCCCGACCGATCGAGTCCCCAAAGCGCAAAGGCCACGTGATGGGGATCGTTTGCAGGCCCGGTAGCGGATAATATGTCTGCCGGCAAAGAATTGGCATCCTTCGCGAGTCGCATCTGATGTGCTCGGCGTCGGACATGGGTCGGCGATAGAAACCTTGCCGAAAGGCCTTTCCCACAAGAGATCGGCAAGTGAGTAGTGACCGCAAATTCGGCGTGTATGTCGCCGATGAGTTGTTTTCCTTGGCTCGCGAGAATGCACTTTTGAGGGACCGGAGGCTCCTTTGTAAAGGTTTGGGCCGACCGGACGAAGACTTGGCATCACGGGCGAGGGCGTAGGCCTTGGTCGGTCGGGGGTGGAAGTGACCCGTCAGTTAAGCGATCTATGAAGGGCTTTCTCGGTCGGACTCGGTCGCTAGCACGTCGCTGGCTCGACCCGACCAAGTCACGCTGATCGCATGTGATCGGGCGGCCGTGCTAGTAGGTCGGGGACCGTTCGGCCACCGTGCCCAGGTGGATGGAAGGCCGCAGTCGCAGACGAAGATCCCGGCGGGACCGGCGGCTGGCCGAGGCGATTGGCTAGGTAGTCGGCCGTCGCTATTGTGGCGTCGGTAGCTATGGTGAAGCTTCGAAGCCCTTGAACTGCTCTTGAGCGAGCGCCAAGACTCGGCAAGACGCTGCCATACGGGTCTCGGGCTCCACGGCCTATGACCGGTCGACGACAAGCTTGGAGTCCCTGTGAGGCGGAGTCGGGCCGAGCACCGAGGTCGGCGGCGATCCGGGAGACCGTTGGCGAGGGCCTCGTACTCGGCGGCGTTGTTGGTGGCGTCGAAAGCGGCCGATGGCGATCGAAGCCCTGTTCTCGGCCGGGAGATGATGATTTACTCCGCGCCTCGCGCCATTCTTGTTGTAAGACCCATCTGGAGTACATTGTCCAAAGGCTCTGGGTCTTCGATCGCTGGTGGTGCACGGTTTTGTCCCACTCGGCGATTTGGTCGGCTAGAACTCGCGACTTGATCGCCGTCCGAGGGCGTATGTGATGTCGTGGCGCGGAGCTCGGCGCCCACTTGGCTATCCTTCCGGCGTCGCGGTTGCGGGCGATCTCGCCCGGCGGGGGCGTGGTCACCATGAGTGATGGTGTCTTGATCGAAGTAGTGGGCGAGCTTTCTCTTCGCAATGAGCACCAGCGTAAAGTAGCTACGCTTTGTGGGTACAGAGCCTTGGACTCGGAAAGGACCTCGCTAATGAAGTAAAGCGGCCGTTGTACCTTGAGTTCGCGGCCTTCTTCCTTCGCTCCACCACGAGGCCACGCCGCGACTTGGGTAGTGGCGGCGATGTAAAGCAATGGTTCACACAGTGCCGGGCGACCGGGGCGAGGCGAGACGAGGAAGGCCTTGAGGCGGGTGAGGGCCTCTGAGCCTCAGGGGTCAGTGAAGCGGTCGGATCTCTTGAGTAGCTTTGTAGAGTGGCATTCCGCTCGCCGAGGCGGAGACACGAAAGCGCTCAAAGGCTGCCGGGCATCCGTCGACCTCTGGACCCCTTTGAGGTTCTTGATTGGGCCCATCCTTGCGATCGTAGATATCTTCTCTGGTTGGCCTCGATGCCTCGCTCGAGACAATGAAGCCAAGAGCTTCCTTTGGGTACCAGAAGCGCATTTCTCGATTGAGCTTTATGCGGAACCGTCGAAGGTTGCGAAGGTCTCTTCGGTCGAGGATAAGGTCGTCGGCCTTCTTGGTCTTTACGACAATATCGTCGATGTACACCTCAGCGTTCTGCCGATCCGGTCATTGAAACACGTTTGCATACATGTTATTATGTAGCGCCCGCGTTCTTTAGGCCGAACGGCATTGTAACATAGCAGAATGAGCCGAACGGAGTAATGAAGGAAGTCGCGAGCTGGTCGGACTCCTTTAGCGCAATCTGGTGGTAGCCCGAGTAGGCATCCAGAAAAGAGAGGGACTCGCACCCTGCGGTGGAGTCGATGACTTGGTCGATGCGGGGCAAAGGGAACGGATCCTTGGGACACGCTTTGTTGAGACTCGTATAGTCAGCGACATCCTCCATTGCCCATTTTTTCTTTTTATAAGTACAGGTTGGCTAGCCACTCGGGGTGGCGCACCTCTTTACGAACCCTGCGGCGGAATTTTGGCGATCTCCTCCCCTATGATCCTGCGCCTCCTCCTCGCCGGCGGCGCGGGCGTTGGGCGACCGGCTTTGAGCACAGTCGGATGCTCAAGGAGTGCTCGGCGACTTCCTTGGGATTCTGGCATGTCGGAGGACCTCCATGCGAAGACGTCTTTGTTGGTGCGCGAGGGAGTCGGCGAGCGCTTTCCTATTTGGCGGGGCGTGGCTCCGATCCGCCTGGTCTTGGTCGGATCACGAGGATCGACCGCGACCTCGCCGTGTCCTCGCGGACTTGAAGGATCCCGCCCGACTTCTTTGGACTCGGGCGGATTCGAGGCTTCCTCTGAGGTTGTCGAGCTCAGCGGACGCGATGATCGCCGAGGCAAGCTCACAGCTTCTTTGCACTCGCGATTGTAGGCAAACTGGAAAGATGATGCCGCTGATGACTCCTCGTGGCGGGCATCTTCGAGGTAGGCGTAGCTGGGGACCGCCATGAACTTGGCGTAACACGGCCTTCCCAGACGGCATGGTAAGAACTGGGAAATCCACGACCTCAAAGTGAGGGTCGGTCTGCGGAAGTTTCCGGCTCCCAAAGGTAGCTGGCGGTCGATCCGCTCGAGTGGATGGGCTCATGCGCCGAATGACGCCATGGAAAGGCGCCTGGCTGGGTCGGAGGGTTGGCGTGGGACCCCATGGCGTCGAGCGTCGGCGTAGAGGATGTTGAGGCATTGCCTCCGTCCTTCAAAGACTTTGAAAGGCGCTTCTTCCCCACGGCGGCCGACCACGGGGTATCTCCCCCTACGTGGAGCGTGGTCGAGGTGATCGGTCCGATCAAAGGTGATCGGAACTCGACCACCGGAGGTATTGGGGACGATGGCGCGACGGTGTGGACCTCGCGATAGCGAGCTTGAGCAATGACGCTTGCCGGCATAGCGAGCCGATCCTCCAAAGATCATGAGGCGGCCGTCGGGTTGGAGAACTCGTCGTCGCCTTTTCTCTCGCCGCCCGTGGGGCGCGGCGAAGCTTCTTCCCTGCCACGCGGCGTTGTGGGGGCCGGAGTGGTAACGCCTCCCGGAGACCTCGCGATCCGGTACTTGTGCTTGAGCGGAGAACCCGTGGTTTGGGCACGGCCGTCCATCAACTTCTCGAGTGGTCGGGCGTGACGGTCGGTCGCACTGCTTTGCTGGCGAGGCGGTCGGCGATGGCGACCACAGGGTCTCGCGGATCGCTTCCCGTGCCGCTTAGTTTGTCGGAGCGATCGAGAAGGGACCCATGTGGGCGCCGGATTCTAGCTGGGCCTTTCCTCCTCAAAGATGGCCCCCACGGCCCTCGCCCGGGCGTGGTTGAGTGGCGATATCGAGGAGCTCCTTGGTAGTTCGGGCTTGAGGCAACCTAGTTTGTGTACCAAGGCCTTGCGGGAGGTGCAGATGAATACTCCCACGACATCGGCGTCGGAGATGTCGGGAGCTTCGTTACCGGGCGAGAAAACCGCGGATGTAGTCCCGAGGTTTCCACGGCTGCTGTTTGCGACCCTTCAGTCCCAGGAGTTTCCAGGCGCTTGTAAGTGCCTCAGAAGTTGCCGAACGAAGAGGGCCTTCAAGTCGGTCCAGTTCTGATGGTTTTGGCGGGCAAGTACTGAGCCGGCTCGGGCGAGTCCGCGAGGTAGATGGGAAGGTCTTGGATGATGAAGAGGTCATCCGTTGCTCCTCCCGCCCGGCATGCGGTTGGTAATCTTGAGCGGACACAGGTTTGTGGCCCGTGTATTTGGCAATGTTGGTAGGCGCCGGAATCGGCAGGAAGTCCGCTGGCGGATCCTGGCGAACGCTCATGCAGGAGACCGTCGGGGCTCGGGCTGCGGTGGTGGTGTCCGCCGCCTGCAATTCGTGAGTGGGCGGCCTCTCGCCATCTTTCTTGGCGCCTCAAGGGTAGCGAATGTCGTAAACATCACCGAGGCGGCGCGCGCCGAGTGTCTGCGAGGCTGGTGTGGCTCGTGGTGCGGCGCCGCTGTCTGCCGACCCAACCGGCTCCGTCTTGTGCAGACGGGCCCGGTGGCCAAGGTGGCTCCGAGCGATAGAGGCCGAGGCGTGCATGTCTTTACCGCCGCAGCGCGCTCTACCAGCCGGAGGTTTTGATAAGTGGCCTTGGCCTCGGGTCGGTCGGCTCGGAGGCCTCGGCGATTGTGCGGCGCGTGCGTTTTGGCTTGCATGGGAAGAACCGAGGACCGTCGGACTCTTCCGCTTCTTGGGGTGTGCTGCGCAGCGTCGCTGCGTCGCCGCCAGCATTACGCGGGTCTCGAGCTCCTCCTGCTCCAGGTTGGCCTGGAGCTGGTCGAGCTCAGCTCTTCGCTCCTCCAACTCTTTGCGCTGTTGTTGGAGCTCGGCCACGCTGGCCCGAGCGCTGCTCAAGACGCCAGATCGGTACTCCTCCTCCGCGCTTTGAAAGGCGCGGACGGAGGTCCCAGAGTCGCGGGGGCCACGGTCCGTCCGCCGTTCGCCATGTTGCACTCGCGAGTGCCGCCGCGGGCGGGTACTCCGTGTCGGAGCCGAGTCATGGTCGGAAGAGTCTTCCAAAGACTCGTGGATGGAGGCCGCATGTAGCCGACCATCGCCACAAGTTGCGAGCCTACGGGGTGACATGGTCACCGCCGCCTACCTCTGGAGTTTCGCCGACGAGGCGAGCACTCCTCGGGTTCCGGCCGGGGCTGCAGGCGCCCAAGCCGGAGCTTAGCGGTCGCCGAGAGGACGCCTGTTTCTCGGGCCGGCGCTCCTCCGGAGGCGCGGGGACGAGCGTGAGCCCTCCCGCCGGGGTGACGCCGGTCGAGGAGCCGGCGATCCGGCTCCCAGCCTTGATCATGCCGTCGCGATGGTGGATGCCATCGAGGAGACAAGCGGAATCCGGAGATGGTGACGAAGACGCGCTGGCCTCCCTACTGGCGCGCCAACCGCCGGCGTTTTGAAGCGGCAAGTAAATTTGTAAGTCTAAGGGGTCGCGCGTTCCACTCCCTGAATGGTTAGACTCGTGAGTCCAAGATGTATACTGGTTCGGGCTGAAAGTCCCTACTCCAGTTCGGATGGCGGTATTGTATTGCTTTGCACAACGCTTTACAGATGAGGGCGCTAAATTACTTAATCTCCTCGCGTTCTCATGTGTTCCTCCTTTTAGAATCGTTAGTCATGCCTCCTTTTATATAGAAGGAAGGGGCAGGTTACATCGAGAGTCGGGGAAGGCGAGGCGACCTATGCTAGGAGCTCTGGTCCTTCGTCCTGTGGACTGGTCGCCACACGTCTTGCCCATGCTGGGTCGGTAGCCTTGGTGGTCAGGGAGGTTAGATATTCCCCGGGAAATAGCGTTTTTATTATTAAGTGTTGTATTCATACTTATTTTCTCATTTAATTGATAAGCGGGTGTACTGCCGTCGTAGCGTTAGCACAGGCACTATACTAGTTGTCTCTAATTTGAGCATTCCTTGTTAATTTGCACATGATCCGCAACAAACACTGTGTTTCTGCATAATCAACTCTCGATCATTGATCTTGCCTTTTGGGCTCCTCCAATATTTGTGAATGCTTTAACGGATACAATGAAAGATTCTGCGTGCATGTAGATACATGTTTTTTACGAATTTAGTCAAATTACCATGGTTTATTACGGAGATATCGAACTCTCCCCGGTATCGGTTACCGGCCAGTTACCGGTGTTGACTGTTTTAAACCAACTAAATTTCATTAAACAATTTTTGAATGTTACAAGCGACGGTCCTCTGGTCCTCTCTTCCACACCCACCGAGTCGCCAACCAGGGTTTGCAAAACCGTCAAAAACCAAAAACCGACTGTTTCGAGCCGGTTCGCAATTTAAAACCGCTCGGTAAACCGTAGAGTTCAAATGCTAATTTAAAAAATTTGAAAATTTTTAGCAAAAAGTGTTAAATTTTTTGTGTGAGGTCCTGAGGCAATGATAATGACTCTATAAATTTTTCATATGATTATCATACATGTGTTTTTTTTAAAAATTCTAACAGTGATACTGTTACAATATATACTCTTCAGTTTTTTATTTTCTAGGGGCAAAAAATGAAGTCTAATATTTCTTAAATTTTTTGTGTGATGTTCTAACGTAATTATAATGATTTTGTAAAATTTTCAGATGATGATCAAATATGTGTATTTTAAAAAAAAATTCTGAAAATACTACTATCATTGTATATGCTCTTCTATTTTTGATTTTATATGGGTACTAAATAAAGTCTAATATTTATGAAAATTTTAGTATATGATCCTTTGGCACTAGTTATGGTTAAATTAAAATTTAAGAATATAATAAATCTTTTAAATATTTATAAAAATTTGGCAGTGTCTTTGTTCCTTTTCATTAATTGCAGTTTTGGATTTTTTAAAGCAATAAATAATTTATTTTAAAAAAAATTCTCTGAGGTCTTTCATACATTAATTGGATTTTTCTTGTAATTTTAAATTTTTTTGGATTGTTTTTCAATTTTCTCTGGGTGTGCTAAAAATTAAAAAAAAACTTCCAAAAATCCAAGAAAACCGATCGAAAATCACTCGATTTTGTTTTCGCCGTTGTTTGACCATCAAGTTAAAAAAATTAAAATCAATTTTTTTTATTTCTACTGATTTTCGCTCGATTTTTACTTTTTTAAAAAAAAAACGGTTTTTAAACCCGGCCGCCGACACCCTTCGCCGCCGCCGCCGAATCCCAAATCGGAGTATAAACTACTCCTGTTATTTTTATAAGACGTATTTATTCAATCCGCACTCTTATAAGACGTATTTATTCAGTCCGCACAAGGAGTGCAGGAGCAGGAGGCAACTCGGTCTAGCTCGGTGCTGACCCAAACGATCCGACACACACACTGACGCAAACAAGACGGCCTAGCAACGACCAACCACACCAACAGTCCAGTCCACTAAAAACCAACAGTACGGCACGCAGTAAATGACCAACTAATCCTTATTACTACTACGTGTATTATTACTTCGCCGCCGATTGATACATCTTCCGGGTGGCCTACTCGACGCCGTACTTCTTCTTGAGCACGCCGATGAAGTCGTAGACCTTCTCCGGCGCGTACAGGTTCTTGGCGACGCTCTCCCGCTCGCCGCACCGCCGCAACCAGGCCGCCAGCCTCGGGCTCTCCTTGTCCACGCTGAACTCCCCGTACTTCTCGTAGCTGTGGAACCACGCCGTGAAGGGCACGAGCACGACGTCCAAGAACCCGAACGCCTCGCCGCCGAAGAAGGCCTTGCCCCCGAGCTCCGCCTCCAGCGTCTTGAGGATCTCCACCATCTCGGTGCGCGCCTGGAGCTGCGGCTCCCCCTTGAACTTCCACAGCCAGGTCCCGCAGTCGTAGACCTTCTTGTCGATTAGTCGGCCCAGAAACGGGCCTGCGCACGCGCGTAGGCGTCGGACGGGAGGAGCCGGGCCTTGTCCGGGAAGGCCTCGTCGAGGTACTGGAGGATGACGAGGGACTCGCAGACGGGGCGGCCGTCGTGGAGGAAGACAGGGACCTTCTTGTGGACGGGGTTAGAGCGGAGGAGGAGGTCGCTCTTGTTGCCCAGCATGTCCTGCTCCAGGTACTCGTACAGCAGGCCCTTCGCCGCCATGGCGATGCGGCACCGCTGCCCGAACGGGCTCACCCAGAAGTCCAGCAGCACCAGACCCTTGTTCTTCTCCCCCGCCATTGTTAAGAGCTCTCTCCGGATCTTTCTCTTGTGTTTCGTGCGTGAGTAAAGCTTTGCCGTAGAGGTGGGGGGGTGCTCGCTTTTATAGGGGAGAGGAGACGGAAAGAAGACGAGGGTAATCTTGAGTGTTTCCAGAATCGTCTGGTCTTAAGATCAGACGTTGAGCAGTTTTCGTACTGCAACTTCACAAAATCAAAATCTAGCTTAAGTATTATAATACTGCCACTTTTGCCACTCTTAAGATAGAGGATCAGACATGCATGCAAGCCTTAAATATCTAGTAAAGATTACAGCTCTGCTAGATCCTTAGCTGTGGGAGAAGACAAGAAAATACTACGACTCCAGTGTTAGAATTAACGCTGAATTAATTTATTGGAAGAGGTCAAAGGGGTGTTGAGTTGAGTGTATGCTTTTTAGTACTATATTACTTAGCTAGGTGGAGTGCAACCAATTTATAAGGGGAGTTCATGCATGGACTCTAGTATGAGTTGGTGGCAAGACTAGAGATACACATGATTAGCTTTGCTAGGCTATGTACACGCACGCGCGCACGCGTATATCGTGTATTTCGCGTGTTTATCCGTTCGCCCACATTGAAAGATTTCAGAGGGCGGTTCCTGAAATCGTGGCAGTTCGGCAGAAATCCATCTCGTTCTCTTTGGCGATCTTTGCTTCCTCGGTGCTTGCAGCCTTCGGAGCCATTCTATCCCTTTGTCCATCGTGCAATGGGCGTGAGGGAGAGCAGTGTCTACGATCTGACGCCGGACATTTGACGCCCTGCATAAGAGACCGGCGATCAAATTTCTGGGAAGCGCCACACCATGCGACTGTTCGCAATCATCATCGCAGCGAGTTGCTTTTGCACTGCTTCCTATTCTTCATCAAGCCCTCAGTGAGTGCTCTGGACTAAGTTGTTCTTGGTCCAAGTGATCCCTTTTGTGATTAGATCTATTGAAAATGCATGCTACTATGATAGTTTTGTTTACATCCATGTATCTTTTGGGCTATCTAGTATCTGTAGGCATGTTCTCTTTACTAGCATGTTTTGTCAATTTGGTGGCTGCTAGTAACCATATTATAGATGCAATATTTATCTTCATGTTCTTATTGCGTATCTTTGGAATTAAATTAATGTTATGTCATGTTAATTTTCCAACAATCCAGAAACCTGATATGGCTCAACCATCTGATGCAATGAAACCTGAGAGGTTCGGAGGAGAGCACTTCATGAGGTGGCAAACACGAGCCAAATTTTGGCTCATTCGATGAACCTATGGTGGGTGATAGCCCCCATGAGGCCCTCACTACTGAACAACAGCGTCATTATGAGATGAGTAATGACACTTGTCTCGGCTGCCTGTTGTCTCTCCTCTCGGATCAATTTTGTGATGTGTATATGCACCTCGCCAGTGCTGCTGATCTGTGAGAGGCCCTAGACCGCAAATATGCGGTGTTAGATGCTGGATGTGAGCTTTATGTGAATGAGCAGTACCATGACTTCAGAATGGTGGATAACCGTTCTGTAGTGGAACAAGCTCATGAGCTCCAGCTTCTGGTGGAGGAACTCGGGCATTTTGATTGCGCTCTTCCAAATAAGTTTGTGGCCGGTGGCATAATTGCCAAGTTGCCTCCCTCGTGGAGGAACTTTGCCACAACCTTAAAGCACAGGAGGGAGATCATGACCGTTGAGGAATTGATCGCAACTCTTGATGTTGAGGAGAAGGTAAGAGCGAAGGATGCCCCTCGTCCCTCACAGGAAGGCACCTCTAATGCCAATTTTGTGGATGGCAAATCTAGTGGGGCGAAGAACAAGAATAAAGGAAAAGCTAAACAGACAACTAGCTTTAAAAAGAAGAAAGGGAGCAAGGAGGACCTTACTTGCTTTGTGTGCGGTGAGCCTGGTCATATGGCCAGAAAATGCCATCGGTGTAAGGGAAGAAATGACAGTCAGCAGGGGCAGAAATCTGCCAATGTTACTATTAGCGAGGCTGGAGGATCAGGGTATGTAGCTGTTTCTTTTCTAGCATGTCAATCAATCGATTGATGGATCGACAAAGGAGCTAATGTACATGTGTGTGTGCTGAGTTCAGTTTATTTTCCTTTTATCAACCTGTCAGCTGTTCCTCCGTCTTGATGGGGAATGGATCACGGGCTGTTGTGCACGGGATTGGTAGAGTGGATCTGAAGTTAACTTCAGGGAAGACTCTATCATTGAAGAATGTGCATCATGCTCCTGGAATAAATAGGAACCTCATGAGTGGTTCTCTTTTATGTCGTGACAGCCATAGGCTATTTTTTGAGTCGAATAAATTTATTATTTCGAGGTTTGGTTTATTTATTGGCAAAGGTTATGATTGCGGAGGCCTGTTCCGCCTTTCTGTTCTTGATAGTTGTAACCTTGTGAACACATTATCTTGTTTGGCAAATAATGATAGAGATGCCACTGTTTGGCATTCTCGTTTATGTCACATTAATTATGATAGAATTGCTCGTTTGGTTAATCTAAATTTAATTACAAGCTTTTTCATAGTTAGAGGATCTAAGTGTCAGACCTGTGTGCAATCTAAGCAACATCGAAAGCCTTTCAAGGCTATAGGGGAGAAAAGTTTGGCACCTTTAGATTTAATTCATTCTGATCTATGTGAGATGAATGGATTATTAACTAAGACAGGGAAAAGATACTTTATAACTTTTATTGATGATGCTACTAGATATTGCCAATTGTATCTACTTAAAACGAAAGATGAGGCACTAGAGTACTTTAAAATCTATAAAGCTGAGGTTGAAAATCAACTAGAAAAGAAAATCAAATGTCTAAGGTCAGAAAGAGGAGGAGAGTATATTTCTAATGAGTTTTCCTTGTACTGTACGGAACATGAAATTATCCATGAGACAACAGCTCCCTATTCACCCCAGTCAAATGGGATGACTGAGAGTAAAAACCGAACACTTACAGACTTGGTTAATGCCATGATAGACAGTGCCGGTTTATCCATACCATGGTGGGGGGAAGCCATCTTAACCGCATGTTTCGTCCTTAATAGAGTCCCCTCATCAAAAGGTGAGGTTACTCTATATGAGGGGAAAGGAAGAAAACCTTCTCTCAGTTTTTTACGAGCATGGGGGTGCTTGGCGAAAGTTAATGTACCTCAATGTAAGAAACGTAAGCTAGGACCTAAGACTGTGTATTGTGTCTTTCTAGGCTATGCGCAATATAGTGCAACTTATAGATTTTTAGTAGTGAAATCCGAGATTTCTAATGTTCACGTTAACATTGTTATTGAATCTCGTGATGTAAGCTTCTTTTAGAATATCTTTCCTATGAAGGATACAAGTGCATCCTCCTCTAGTCAAGCATTCTTTGATCCACATTCTGAACCTCTCACCTTTCATGAAAATACTATTGAGGAGAATGGCAGTATAGTTGCTCCTCGTAGGAGCAAGAGACAAAGGGTTGAAAAATCCTTTGGTGATGACTTTACTGTGTATCTCATAGACGATGTGCCAAAAACCCTTTCAGAGGCATATACATCACCCGATGCAGAGTACTGGAAGGAAGCGGTCCAAAGTGAAATGGATTCCATTATTACTAATGGAACATGGGAAGTCTGTGAATGTCCTACTGGCTATAAACCAGTTGGATGTAAATGGATCTTTAAGAAAAAGCTTAGACCCGATGGTACTATTGAGAAGTATAAGGCTAGACTTGTGGCTAAGGGTTTTACCCAAAAGGAAAGAGAAGACTTTTTCGATACTTACTCACCTGTTGCTAGGCTTGCTACTATCAGAGTGCTTCTTGCACTAGCAGCTTCATATAAATTTTATATTCATCAAATGGATGTAAAAACAGCTTTCCTAAATAGAGAACTGGATGAGGAAATTTATATGAAGCAGCCTGATGAGTATATAGCACGTGGAAAAGAGAATATAGTGTGTAGGCTTCGAAAGTCTTTGTATGGCCTCAAGCAAGCACCTAAGCAGTGGTATGAAAAGTTCGACAAAACTCTGACGTCTGCCAGCTTTATGGTAAATGAGGCCGATAGATGCGTGTATTATAGGTTTGGTGGGGGTAAGGGGGTGATCATGTGTTTGTATGTCGATGACATACTGATCTTTGGGACTAGTATCAATGTTATAAATGATGTTAAATCATTCTTGTCTCAAAGTTTTGATATGAAGGATCTGGGAGAGGCTGATGTTATTCTTAACATCAAGATATTAAGGGTGAGAATGGGATTACTTTAAAGTAGTCTCATTATGTGGAGAAAATTCTGAGTCGTTATGGGTACTCAGATTGTAAAATATCTCTAACACCTATGACCCGAGTCTAAAACTTCGAAAGAACAGAGGACAAGGGATAGATCAATTGAGATACTCTCAAATAATTGGTTCTCTCATGTATCTGGCTAGTGCAATTAGGCCTGACATTTCATTTGCTGTAAGCAAATTGAGCCGGTTTACTTCAAACCTGGGAAATGATCACTTGACTGCACTAGATCACGTCATGAGATACTTGAGAGGTATCGATGCTTATGGACTTCACTATAATGGGTATCCTGCGGTACTGGAAGGTTATAGTGATTCCAACTGGATCTCAGATGCTAATGAGATTAAAGCCACTAGTGGATATGTATTCCCTTTGGGCGGTGCTGCAGTTTCATGGAGGTTTTGCAAACAGACCATATTGACGAGGTCAACCATGTAGACTGAGCTTGTAGCACTTGACACAGTCACAGTTGAGGCAAAGTGGCTTCATGAGCTCTTGTTGGACTTGCCGATGGTTGAAAAACCAATACCGGCTATTCTTTTGTACTGTGATTACCAAACTGTGATCACTGAGGTTAAGAGTGCAAAAGATAATTTGAAGTCCTCAAGACATGTGAAACAGCGAATCAAATCCGTCAGGAATTTGAGAAATACTAGAGTGATCGCTGTGGATTATATTAATACATCTAAAAACCTGGTGGACCCTTTTACGAAGGGACTATCACGTGCAGTGATAAATGAAGCATCGAGGGAAATTGGTTTGAGACCCACCTGAGTTGCTCCACAGTGGAAACCCAGCCTATATGAACGGAGATACCGTGAAGTAGGTGATGGGAAAAATAAACTGTCGGGGTAACTGGAGAGTACATTCGTACTTACTTTTTCCTGTTAGGAGATGCGTACTCCCAAGTACTGCATGGGAGGATAACTTTTACGTCTTAATGTGTTCTGAGGCCTTTTTTTATGGCGAGGTACTATCCTACAGAGTACACTCGAAAGGACACACCTATGTGAGCTAGATTGTGAGGTCGCAGTCTATGAGATTTGGGTAATCTCTAATAAGCTCGTGAAAGGGCAAGGGAGTATGGCCGTAACGCTCCAAACCGTAGGCATGACTCTAGGCGGCCTAGTATCGGTGATGCCTTCAAGTGAACTTTGCTTGCATAAGACTGACAATTCAAGGCTTTGGCTATTGCATAGTTGTAAGTAAGTGGATCTTGCTGTGCTAGGTGTAGCTCAACCCGGGACGGGTCTACATCAGAAACCGTATATTAAAAGTGCTGAGAAGTTTTTCTTGCAGACTTTGACTTCTTGGTGGGGACTGTTGGAATTAATGCTGAATTAATTCATTGGAAGAAGTCAAAGGGGTGTTGAGTTGAGTGTATGGGTTTTAGTACCATATTGCTTAGCTAGGTGGAGTGCACCAACTTATAAGGGGAGTTCATGCATTAACTCTAGTATGAGTTGGTGGCAAGGCTAGATGTACACATGATTGGCTTTGCTAGGCTATGTACACACACGCACGCGCACACGTATATCGTGTATTTCGCGTGTTTATCGCGTGACTTGTGACATGCGACGACGCGCGATCGTGACTGAGACGTGCTAAGTGTACTTAACCTTTTTGCCACGTGTACCGGCTATGCCACATCACCTTACACCTCGATCACGGCGTGGCGGCTGCGGACTCGAGAGACGACGCTTTTGTGCAGTTAGTCCGTTCGCCCACGTTGCGAGATTTCAGGGGGGTGGTTCCTGAAATCGTGGCAGTTTGGCTGGTTTTTCGCGAGGTAGTTTTCGGTTCGCAGTTTCTTAAGGGAGACGTCCCTGTTCGTGAGAGAGACGCGACAGAAATCTATCTTGTTCTCTTTGGCGATCTCTGCTTCCTCGGTGCTTGCAGCCTTCGAAGCCATTCCATCCCTTCGTCTGTCGTGCGACAGGCGTGATGGAGAGCAGTGTCTACGATCCGACGCCGACCATTTGACGCCCTGCACAGGAGTCCGGCGATCAAGTTTCTGGGAAGCGCTTCACTGCACGTCTTCATCATCGCATCGAGTCGCTTCTGCACTGCTTCCTATTCTTCATCAAGCCCTCAGTGAGTGCTCTGGACTAAGTTATTCTTGGTCCAAGTGATCACTTTTGTGATTAGATCTATTGAGAATGCATGCTGCTATGATAGTTTTGTTTACATCCATGTATCTTTTGGGCTATCTAGCATTTGTAGACATGTTCTCTTTACTAGAATGTTTTGTCAATTTACTGGCTGTTAATAATCATGTTGTAGACGTAATATTTATCTTTATGTTCTTATTACGTATCTTTAGAATTAAATTAATGTTATGCCATGTTAATTTTCCAACATCCAGCGAGTGTCGTAGTTAAACTTCGAAATGAAACAACAGCAACAAGCTTTTCTCACCTCTTAACAGATCTGGATGGATATGTCGCGCTGTCACGTCCACCTCATGCTTTTGTCCAAACAGGGACACATCCATCAAGTTTCCGTCCAGAAAGGACTTGTTCCGAACTCAAGTGAAAAGGATTTTTTTGTATTATATGGGTTTTGTCTTGGCCTTCGGCAAAGTCGATGAGAAGAGATTATAACATCATCCGTCTCACCTCATCTCTCCCCACCTCACATTTCAGTGGCTCAAGTGTGGTCCTTATCCTCCTATGTCCATAAGCTGATTCGCATGTGTTCGTACGTATGTCATGTTTAGAATACATGGATTATACTGGTTAAAAAAAACTCCTACAAAAATCCTTCGTAGAGCCTCTTTGGAACACAGAACACAGGAAATGGAAAACGCATGAATAGAAAAAAAGAAGAAGAAAAGAATTGTATATGAATGACAGTGCAATCTACAGGAATGCAAAACAGGTGAATTGTTCTTCAAAGGTGTTTGGATGCTCCGTAGGAGTTTTGCAATAGTTTGAAGAGAGAGAAGTTCCATGCAAGACGCAAATGAATTTTTCCATGAAGTTTGGTCTAACCTCATATCGCAATTCCTCCAAACTTCCTGTGGACTGAGCCATTTCATAGGAATCTTAAGCCTCGTTTCTTTGTTCCAAAGGGCAAAGGGCCATATAGAAAATTTTCCTACAGAATTTCATTCCTACAAAATTCCTTCAAAAATCCATCATTCAAAGAGCCCTAATAAAACAGTCGCCATGCGTACGTATATACTATTAGAATTAATTCAATGGAAGAAGTTAAAAGGATGTTGAGTTGAGAGTATAGTCATTAGTACCATATTGCTTAGCTAGGTGGATTACAATCAACTTATAAGGGGAACTTATGCATGGACTCTAGTATGAGTTGTTGGCAAGGTTAGAGGTACACATGGTTGGCTATGTTAGGCTATGTACACACAAGCACACACATGCGTATATCACGTATTTCGCGTGTTTATCGCGTGACTTGTGACGACGCGCGACCGTGACTGAGATGTGCTAAGTGTACTTAACCTTTTTGCCACGTGTACTGACTATGCCACATCACCTTACACCTCGACTCAGGGAGACGCACGTTTTCATGCGGTTAGTCCGTTCACTCACGTTGCGAGATTCCAGAGGGTGGTTCTTGGAATCGTCGCAGTTCGGCTGATTTTTCGCGAGACAATTTTCGATTCGCAGTTTCTTAATAGAGACATCCCAGTTAGTGAGAAAACGCGCGAAAGAAATTCATCTCATTCTCTTTGGCAAAATTTGCTTCCTTGGTGCTTGCAGCCTTCGGAGCCATTCCATCCCTTCGTCGTCGTGCAATGGGCATGAGGGAGAGCAGTGTCTTCGATCCGACACTGGCCATTTGACGCCCTACACGGGAGACCGGCGATCAAGTTTCTGGGAAGCGCCACACCGCGCGACTGCTCGCCATCTTCTTCGATCGTCGCATCGCTTATACGCTACTTTCCGTTCTTCATCAAGCCCTTAGTGAGTTCTCTGGACTAAGTTGTTCTTGGTCCAAGTGATCCCTTTTGTGTTTAGATCTATTGAGGATGCATGCTGCTATGATAGTTTTGTTTATATCTATGTATCTTTTGGGCAATCTAGTATATGTAGGCATGTTTTCTTTATTAACATGTTGCTCTTCTAGCTCTTCCTGCTGAGACGAGGGAGAGGAAGACGGCCGACCCTCTAGCTCTTCTTCCCAGTGCTGCTGGCTTGGAGGGAAAATAGCCGACGGGCGAAGTAGCTAATGTCCTGGCGGGCGCGCGAATGAGCCTACCGTTGCGTCTCGCCGGATAGCGAGCTCGCTAGATTTAGGGAGGCGAGTAGGGAGTCTGTTGCAGAGCAAAAAAGTGATTGAATCGGTAAAAAATGCAGTTAGGGAGCAACATAGGGAGTCTCTTGGAGTTGCTCTAAATAAAGCCATGCTGCTACTAGTAATCTAGTACAATACGAAGGATAAGTCATATTTTTTAATAGTCTCGTTTATAAATATAGAATGAATTTTATGATTAAATACAAAATTAGTATGATATTTTTTCAATACATCTAATAAATATTCAATTTTACTTTATATTCTCTCTATGCAGCGGTACATGATAATCGAGTTAGCTGGAGGCAGGCACGAAAGGCCACACGGGAGGCCCGCACAGTGGATGCCCCGAGCACTATGTACAAAAAGCAAGCGAGACAGGAGCACTCGTGAGTCGTGAAAGGAGTTGATATTCATTCGCTCGCAGTCGCAGTACACTCCCGGGTCACTCGCAGCCAAGGTTTAAAAAACCGGGGAGATTTCTCAAAACTCTAGCCCCGACATCTCGAATTTCGGCCTGTGATGGGATCTAAAATCTCAACTGAGATCTCGGATTTCGGTCAGAGATGGGATCCGGAATTTTAGTCAATTAAAAAAAATTAAAATGTTATAGTACCTCAAAAAATTCGGTAAGATTTCGACAAATCTAGTAGAAATCTTCGATAATTTGATAGGATTTGGCCCAGTAACTGTTAAGAAAGTCATCTTCCATGAAAATTTATTAAAAAACCGAATTTTTGAGAAGTTTTATAATTTTGGCAGAATTGTTGTAAGATTTTTATAAAATTGCACATGCTTCATCATGCTATGTAAAATTTATGGTACTATCTTTAGAAGTGTAGGTACATACAAAAAAATTTCAAAATAATAGAAGTATATTTGTTATCTTTAAAAATAAAAAAAGAATGAACATAATTGAGATAGTAACCTTGTCAGAATTTTATAGATTTTCTCGAGTGTGATCATGATCCAAAATTTTTACGATATCTTAAGCATTGACTAAGAATCTTTCTATAAAATTTTCAAAAAAATTAATTTTTTTTGTTTGTTCAATCAAATCTATTGATGCATTCAACTTTATTTGTTATCTTTCCAAAATAAAAAACAGTAATAAGTCCATTTTATACCCCTAAACTATGAAAAAAGTCCAAATAACCCCTCAAACTATAAAATCGGTTATTTAACACCCTCAACTATCAATACCAGGTCAAATTACACCCTAGTGTGGTTTTCCTTGCTCTTTTGCATCTCATATATATAATTAAGGCAAAAAGTGATTTAAATTGTTTTAAACTTTTTTATATCATCCTAAGGCAATACTTATACTCCTATAAAAAATTCAGACCATGATGACACTTGTACAACTTTATAGAATCTTGACAAGGTCTCTGTCTCAATTAAGGACTTTCTGATTTTTATGAGCTATCAATACCAGATCAAATCACACCCTAGTGTGGTTTTCCTTGGCTCTTTTGCATCTCATATATATAATTAAGGCAAAAAGTGATTCAAAATTTTTTAAACTTTTTTATATCATCCTAAGGCAATACTTATACTCTTATAAAAAATTCAGACCATGATGACACTTGTAAAACTTTATAGAATTCTGACAAGGTCTCTGTCTCAATTAAGGATTTTCTAATTTTTATGAGCTATCAAATTATGTTCAATTATTTTAAAAAAATTTCTATGTACTCTAGGGGTTTAAATATAACACCATAAAATTTTCAGATGCTTTCAGATGATGATCAAACTTGTACATTTTTATAAAAATCTGATAATGCTATTGCTATTTTTAAATTACTGCTATTCTTTATTTTATAAATATACTAAATGCTTTAAAATTTCCCTAAAAATTTTTGGAAACATTCTGGAGGTGGATTAGGGTTTAATTAAATTTAATTAAATCTTAATCCACCTCAAGAATGTTCTTAAAAATTTTCAGGGAAATTTGAAAGCATTTAGTATTTTTAGAAAAATAAAAAATAGCATCAATTTAAAAACATGAATAACACTATCAGAATTTTATAAAAATGTAAAGTTTGATCATCATCTGAAAATTTTATAGTGTCATATTTAAACCCCTAGGATCACATAGAAAAATTTCCAAAATAATTGAACATAATTTGATAGCTCATAAAAATCAAAATCAGAAAACCCTCAATTGGGATAATGACTTTGTTAGAATTTTATAAAATTGTACATGTGTTATCATAGTTTGAAATTTCTATGGGAGTATAAGTATTTCCTTAGGATCATATAAAAAAAGTTTAAAAAATTTTGAATCACTTTTTGCCTTAATTACATATAGAAGATTTAAAACAGCCAAGGAAAGTTGCCCTAGGGTGTGATTTGATCCAGTATTGATAGTTGAGGGTGTTAAATAACTGGTTTTATAGTTTAGACGGTTATTTAGACTTTTTTCATAGTTTAGGGGTGTAAAATGGACATATTCCTAAAAAACACAACGAACACAAATAGTATAGTACTATTATAAGAATTTTATAAATTCACTAGAGTGTGATCATGATCTAAATATTTTTTTAGAGCTTAATAATAGCCTCATAACCCTTCTCTAAAAGTTTCAAAAACTCTAATCCTTTTTTGGATGCTCAAGTAAATCTATGTATTGATCATCGGATTTTTATCAGGACATAGAAATGTCAGAATTTTTTAAAATTCTTGAAGCTTGGTAATAATCTTAAAATTTTATGGAAGCATAATGATACATCACTACCGTACACAAAAATTTTCAAAATTTTATAACCTTGTTTGAACCATTTTTCATTTGGTTGAAATTTGTTGGTAAGGCTTTTATCAGGACAATAGCATTGTCCGAATTTTAAAAAAAATCCTGAAGCTTGATCATCATCTGAAAATTTTATGAGAATATTAGTTATTCATCATAACCATGCCAAAGAATTTAAAATTTTTCTAACATGGTTTGTTCTACTTTTCATTCGGTTCAAATTTATCGGTCAGCGTTTTATCAGGATAGTAGCACTGTCTGTATTTTTAAAAATTACTCAGGCTTGATTATCATCTGAAATGTTTATGAAAATATTACTAATATGTCAGGACCATCCATAAAAAATTTCAAAATTGTTCAACATTGTTTGAAACATTTTTCACTTGGTTCAATTTCCCTAAAATCTCGGCAAATCTCGTCGAGATTAGGCAATTCTGGGCGAAATCTCAGAAATTTCTGTGAAAACAAACGGATTTGATTTTTTTTGTATTCATCCAAAATTGATCTGAAATTCTGAGATCTCGATGAAATTTCGGATGTCAGCCACCTCCGAGATGTCAATCGAAAACGAGATTTGAAACCTTGCTCACAATACCTAGTATGGAAGTTTTGGCTTAGTACATCTGATGCCCTAGAAGTTTTGGCTTATGTGCCAAATGAAATTGTAAAAATGATTCTATTCCCTATCGCAGAAGTAGCAACACGACATGTCACTTGCCGCGCTTTCCTAGTTCGGTAGGTATCTAGAGCCGTGTTAGGTGACTTACCAAGCATGCTAGGCTTGACAGGACCTATCGTATTGCCGTGCTCGGTAGTACCCATCGATCTCGAATATCACGGCTGATACCTACAGAGCTCGACAGGATGTCATATGTGATGTCGACCACTTGCTATAGTAGAAGAGTACGGTATGTGATGCATATCACCTATAAATCCTTCCATGATCGAAAAGATGACTGCATTTACAATTTTATTCGGAACGAGGCTATGGGCCGCGTACACATAGGTTTCCCTGCTCATGTTGCAGCACGTGGCACAACACGAAACATCTCCGCACCGGCCAATGAGCAGGCAACAAGTGGGCAAATTAGCCTAGATACGTGCAGGGAAGGGGAAGGGGAAGGAGAGAAGGGGGTGGCATCTTGCGCGTAGAGGGTAGTTGGTGAGGCGAGCAAGCGAGCGAGACCCTCACCCACTAGCGGACTGGGGCATTTACGAGAGGAAGGCCCTACAGGCCTTGTCCACTACACTTCAGGGCCCTTTTTTTTTTCTCGCCCGAGTTCCCCTCATGGCCACAACTAGCATCAAGAGTGTATTTGGTAGAGATCTAGTTTCACCAGATTCGTAGATCTGGTGAAGTTGGTTATTCTTAACTCCACCAGATCCGTGAAGTTAGAGCTGTGAGTACATTAAGAGTGTTTAGATGGATCATCTTGTTTACATTTTAGAACACAAAAATAAACTTAATTTACTTTATTTTAGCCTACAAATTTCAGATCTCAGGTGAAGTTGAGATCTGGAGCTCTACCAAATAGACCCTAAATCGGTAACGAATGATGTGACACCAACGACACCGGTAGGTCAGGGTAGAGGTGTCCAGCGGGATAGCGAGTAGCACACAACGTGTTGCAGGGCAGCCCTGTTGGTGGGGCGAGCATGAACTAGGGATGGAAGGTGCGACGCCAGTGGTGATCGGTAGGTCAGGGCGGCGACACCGGGAGAGGCAAGAGGTGGTGCTAAAATAACAGGCAGCAACTGAGTATTTGGCATCGACAATCACATAGGTGAATTTCATTCTTGATTCCCTAATCTGAAATTCTTAATTCACAAATCTATCAATGTTATATTGATTTGTAATAGTGAATTATGATTTTTGAAATGTAGCATGTAGAGCATTCAAAAATGAAGAGGAAGTACGTAGATTTTAAATCCCCAATTCACAAATCTCTAAATTATTTTAAGTGTTGTCTCTAGTCAAAACAATTTGTACTTTTTATTTTTTCTATTATAAACCTTTATATTTTATATTGGATAATATTTGTTGTAACTCCGAATATCCATCCAAAAAATCCTGAATGCGTAGCTGATGTATCTAGTGCGTACGGAGTAGCAACATCTCCTGGAAGATGGGGGCTCGTGAAACGCGCACCTATGGCTAGCTTAATTCACTGGAGAGATATGCCCGTGACTATTTCCATTATACAAGGAAGATTTCGCTGGATTACCCCCACTGTTCTGTTGGTTACGCGTATATTTACTTACGCTGGTTGCTTGAGTGCCTCAACGTCAAGGGAAATCTATCTATCTTACATTGTATTTTTAAAGCAAAGGAAAAGAAATCACTGTGTTCATTCTCGAGTGTTAAAAATTCTCACGTTAATCGAAAAAAAAAGCAAAAGATCTAGCTATCCATTTAGTGAGCGTAAGTCATAGTGGCTTAGATTAAAAAAATCAATGTCAAGTACAATACAAAATATTTGAAATTAGGAATAAAAACTAAAAAGAAAAATTAGCAGTTAGACTTGTATACCAATTTCAACCTAACACTGATATTCGAAATAAAAATAAAATAAAATTAGTTAATCAGAGGAAAATAAGAAAGATCCAGCCATTCATCTGGCAGACCTAAGTTATATCAACTTATATTAAAAGAAAAAATCCTTGTAAGTACAATAAAAATAACTAAAATTTAGAATATAAATAAAGAACAAAAGAAACCACCACATTCGCTCTCAAGGGCTATAAATTCTCAGGTTAATTAGAGAAAAAAGAGAAAACATCTAGCCATCCATCTTGTGGGCCCAAGTTACGACGGCTAAGATTAAAAAAGAGTCAATGTAAAATATAATAAAAATCAAAGATTCAGAATAAAAATTAGTAGTAGGATTTCTATACCAATCTCAACCTAAAACTGAAATTCAAAATAAAAATAAAATAAAAATTTTTATTTGGAGAGAAAAGACTAGCTGTCCATCGGACCCAAATAATAACAGCGTAGATTAAAAGAAAACTTCATATCAAGTACAATAAAAATAACTGAAATTATGAATATAAATTAAAAGAAAACTAGTACTTGGATTTGTACACTAGTTCCAACCTAAAACCAAAAATCGGAATAAAAGAAAAATAGAATTAGCCAAAATAATTTAAGTTAAAATAAAAAGCCCATGTCGAGCACAATAAAAAACAACTGAAATTCAGAATACAAAACATAAGAAAATTAGCAATTTGATTTTCAAACAAACTTGAAAGCAGAACTAAAATTCAGAAGAAAAAAATAGAAAAAATTAGTGGTTGGATCTATATATGAATTCAAAACTAAAATTGAAATTCAAAATAAAAAAGAATATAAAATTAGTAGTTTGGTTTAGATTAAAAGGAGCCCATGTAAATTAAAAATAACTGAAATTCAAAATTATAAATAAAATAAAATTAGCAATTTGATTCCCATAGAAAATTCAAAGTAAAAATAAAAATCAAGAAAAAAATAAAAATTAGTAGTTGGATTTGTATATGAATTCCAACCAAAAACTAAAATTTAGAATAAAAAGATAAAATAGAAATTTGATTTACATATGAACTCCGAAGTAAAGTTCCTAATATAGCTTACATTAGGAATAAAATTGAAATGAAAATTAGTACAAATTAAATAAAAATATGTTTAAATACTATGACAGCTAAAGAATATAACTCTAATTTTAATTGTAGTGCACACCTAAATAATATAAAACATTCAAGAAAATAATCCATATAAGGAAAAAAAAAGTTTCATGTATAACCCATTCCGCTCATGCCAGAGAGATGCGGTTTAATACCAATCAAAACTAAATTGAAATTATTCCTCTAATATCGTAGAAAGATGTGGGTTAATACCAATCACGACTAAATTGGCCTCATCTAGCTGTCCGTAACATGCAGACATTGAGCAATCTAGGTGTGGACTATGAGCTTTATTTCGATCTAGATAGAAGTGGATTTCAAGCAGGGTTCACAATTTCGTTTCGAAGCCAAAAATCGCTAATCCGGTGGTAGTGGTTTTCGCGAGAAACAGCTCGAAAACCGCGAAAAACCGAACGATTTGCAAATTCAAAATTTTTGAATTTTGGTCAAATCTATGCGCGAAAAACCGCTCGATTTTTCGCTGTTTTTCGCGAAAAACCAGCCGACCAATTGAATGTTCTTGAAAAACGGTTTTTCAAGCGGGTTTTTTGCGAAAACCGCGGTTTTTCAACGGTTTTCAAGCGGTTTTCAACGCATAATTTTTTTCAAATTTTTTTATTTGTTTGAATTTTTTTTCAAATTCTACCGGTAAACCGCTCGGTTTCTATTTTCGAACCGGAGCGGTACGGTCGAAAACCGCGAAAACTGAGCGGTTTATCGCGGTTTTGTTAACCCTGCATTCAAGGGTACAACACAAAAAGAATCGAGGTAGCCAAAGTCTGAGAAGAAACCAACAGATTACAGGAAGATTGCCTTAAAAAAATCCTCATGCTTTATGATCATTTGAAATTTTTAGGGGAACATTAGTGATGTGTTAGGAACATCCACAAAAAATTTATAAAATTTAACATCGTTTCGACCATTTTTCACTCGGTTGAATTTCGCCGAGATTTCAGCATTTCTCTACGAAATTTCGGCCAAATTTCGGTTCAAAAATTCCGGATGTCAAATTTTCTTTTTGAATTTTAACCAGATTTTGTTTGAATTTTCGAGATTTTGCCCATCCAAACCAAAATCAAAATTTGAAACCATGCTTGCTACTTGCATGTACCAAGGACCACTAGAGTGTTCCGAGGCTTAGAGCATCTCCAAGAGACACCCTATCCCACTCCCTATCTCCATTTTATACCGATTCATGGCAAACAATAAGCTCCAACAATCTCGCCAGCTTCCTCCTCAAAATTTGCGAGCGGAGAGAGACTCGCTACATTTAGCGATTCTCTCTCCACTCACTATCTGGCGGGGCGGTTCTGATGTCTAGTTCACGCGACCGCAGGGAAGCATCCGGCTCGAGAGGAGATAGGAGGCAGAAGCAAGGCGGTGGCGTGACGCGGCTCCATCTCCCCCAGCAACCCGGCGAGGCTTCTTCTCCCCCGGCGCCGCTTTGTCTCCCTCGACGCCGCTTCCTCTCCCCCTGCGATCCTCTCGATCTCCAAGCTTCAAGCTTAGTTCAGCTCGATTCGGTAAAACTAGCCCCCTCCCCTCAACCTCCAAGCTTCAAACTCAGTTCAGCTCGATTCAGTTCTAGCTTCATATGCTACTCGGATCCCGTCGGATCTTGCTTTTTCTTTTGTTGTTGTGTTGGATCTTGCTGTTTCTTTTGTTGCTGTGTATGGAAGACCCATTGCTTGAGCATCACCTCGCACGCACAGACATCATCCTCGTCTCCTTGCTCGCACACCGGCCGCTGCGGTGGCGTTGCCTCCACCTTCACTCGCTCTCCCCTCCGCCGATCCCATCCGAAACTCCAGCCCCAGCTCCCCGTTTCTCCCCTCCCCCGAGAATTGTCGTATCCAAGTACCCAAAAGAAGACTGAACACACTAATGGTGTATTGTAGCCTTGTTAAGTTTGTTTCTCTCTGCGTGAATTACGGAAATTACATAGGAAGTTTGTTCTTGGCAATATTCTGCAAGAATCTGAACTTTGGGCAACAAGAAATGTAATACCCTGTGATACTACCCTCCCTCGCATGGTGATAGCTGATGAATTTTTTGCACATTTCACAGGCAAACAAGGTTGCTTTCAATCTCACTACTGAGATTATCCATAAGGTACATTCTTTCTGCTTTGATGATTGGTTGTCACGAATCATCATCTAAATACAGATCTGCGTGGTAGCATCATTTTGCTATTATCTCAACCGTCGTAGGTGATGTGCCATGCTATAAACCAGACTTTGCAAGCTTGTTTGGGTCTTTGGGCTGGGTTACATTTGTTCAAATATAATCATGTGTTTCTTGCATGCATTTTTTTCCTAAGCAAGTGCTAAACTACAAGAGAGCCACATGTGTTGTTATACGTGTGTAGATGCATCATCAAGATTCAAGTTTGTAGTCCTGTGTGCCAGATCCTTTTAAAAAATTCAATTTTCCATAGCGACATGAAGTCATGTATCTTTAAGCTTCAAAGCCATTTGCTTTGCAAAATAATGTTTTGAATCCTCTTATTAGTGACACCACGCCACCGTATTCCTTTGTACTGTAGGCTTATTTGTTGATATGTGAGATCACTAGCATAATTAATTGATCCTCCCCACCATCCATGTGTTGGAAGTGAGTTTCAACTACTAACGTGCGAATTAGATGTGTGGGATGTTAATTTGGGCTTGCACTTATATGGTTGTTTTATTCTCCTTTGCCCTGTATTTATGGGGTTTTGTTTCAGAGTTTACGCTGACGCACGTGGGCGAGTACATCGATGAGCTCCTGACCAAGGACTCACCTGTGATACTGCTCTCCCTCACATCCAGAAAAGATCTATTTTTCAATCCCATTGTTGAGTGAGCCTCTGCTGTGCACTTGAAATTTATCTTGTTTGCCGCATTTTGCATTGATATCCTGATAACTGCTGCTCAATTTCTTTCTGCTGTTTCTTGAGTACTGTGTGACAGTTTCAAAAGATGGCTATTACTTTTGAGATAGGAGAAGTAGTCTTACAATTAATATTTTTAGAAACAGAGGGTGGATGATCTAGTTCTATTTTTATTAAAACGAAACCACATAGCAACATCTGCTTGCTGCTTACAATCCGGCTCAAAAACACAAAGCCACACACAACCTGTTGTTTTGATCAGGTATCAGCAGCTAGAATTGTTATAGCAATGATAGATCTCTGAAGTCCTATCTTCTCTTTTTTTGAGTTAGCAAATTCAACTAGATTGCCGTCACATGAATTCAATTTCTGTTAATGCTTGTCTGCATTATACTATTATGATGTGTCTTAGCGTACTATTTACTTGCATATAGATGGATAAAGATTCGAAAAAAGTCAGTGAAGTGCATGCTTGGATAATTGATTATATGATATTATGAACATAGTGAATGATATTTTTTCCTGTTCATGCGAAAACACGAATGAACTCAACCGACTCTTACGTGAGATCGAACACACTGCTCGCCGCCTTGATGAACTTGCCAAACAATCGGAAGACTTGGTGCGAACAGATGTCATTGATCCACCTGAAGAAGTAGAAGACACTTCGTCTAGCGTTGACGAGCATTTGTGCCCATACGACTACGAGACTGATAATTCAGGTAAACATGATGATCATCAATTTAGAGAGGGTGAAAGTATGTATTTAATGACCAGTGTTATTCGTGTTGTTGTATTATGTACATTAAGACGTGATCTGCTTTTAAGACCTATTAAAGTTCTGCTTAAAAAAGTATATATATTAAGACATGTTCTACTTATAAAAGTACATTAAGACGTGTTCTGCTTAATGAAGTATTGATGTCCATAGCTTGTACAATATGAATGACTTCTACGCTCGTCTATTGAGTGGGGGGAAGCGAAATACCATGGGATGAAAGCCCAATTGGGGAGCAACCTTCTCCAGTTGACTATTCCAATCCCTAGCCGAGAGCTCACAATAAAATATCAAAAAAAATAGGAGGAGGAAGACAATATGTTGGTGTCGGCATGGCTCAATGTTAGTTTGGATCTAGTGCAAGGGACCCAATAAACTCGTGCCACATATTGGAGTAAAATATATGATTACTTACACGAGAAAAAAAATTTCTTCTTAGAGCATAGTCAGAATTCACCTTATGCATCAATGGTCATCTATTCAAGAATATGCCAACAAGTTTTTTGGATGTTATGACCGCATTGAGCGTAGAAGGCAAAGCGGGATAACAGAGCTGGATAAGGTTGGTTCATATCCATTTTTTCATTATAATTTCATATGTTGTGTCCATATTAATAAAGTACTTGTGCTTGTGCAGATTGTCCATACTAAGCTTTGTACCAGAAAGAAGAAGGTCGATCATTTGCATACTTGCATTGCTGGAATGTATTACAACACCATCCAAAGTGGACTGATCATTTATCTCAGAAAAAGTAGAATACATCATCTAATGCTTCTCCGGGTAGTTCTAGTCCTCTTAGCTTCAATGCAAGTCATATTCATGAAGATGCTCATACTGCAGAAACTGATGTGCTGAGAAGGCCAACTGGTAGGAAGGCCGAGAAAGAATGGTTACACCGCAGTAAAACTTCGTCTGAGAGTGTTGCAACATATTCACTCTACATGGAAGCATTAGAAAACTTTAAGAAAGCGATGAAAGAATTGGAGGCTATGAAAGAGTAGAAGGAAGAGCGGTATGAACGAGCATTTGCACAAGAACAAGAGAAGATTGCTCAAGAGAAAGAAAAGATTGAGATAAGAAAAAATGAGTTTGAATTGAAAAGGATGGTAAAAGAAGAGAGAATTATGAGCGTTAACACTAGTCGCTTGAGTGCGCCACAACAATAATACTACCTAACCTTGCAGAATGATATCATTGCCCGAAGATGTAATAGACCCGGTTGAGCACTAGTTATGTTGTATGAACTAATTTGTTGGAACCTTTTGTGCTACTGAACCATGCTATGGTACAACATATGTATGCACTATTTCGAATTTAAATTTTCCGCATTCAAATATAGCCATTCGAATTTACCCGTTCAAAGATAACCGTTACAATGTGGTCATCACAATAAATTTTAATTTGTAAAATTCCGCATTCAAATATAGCCGTTTGAATTTACCGGTAAAAAGATCGTTGCTGTTATGACGATTATATAGAATATGTTTATAATATAGAAAAGAGAAAATAGAGTATGATATGGAGAGTGCTTTGGAGAGGAAGGAGATATAGAGAGGCTTTTTTTTAGAGAGTTATCTAAATAAGACTTTTGTAGGGTAGGTTTTAGAGAGTGCTTTTGGAGATGCTCTTATCCGGTTCCAACTTCCAACCGGTGTGTCACGGCTGGCGTCACCACACCACACAGCAAGTCAACAGCGCTAGCGGTGTTGCAGGTTGTATCTACAATTTTTCTCAAGTATATATACTCGCTTCCCTCGTAGAACGACGGATATATTTTTTTCATGCACCCTTCGGTTATACATAGTTATAATTTTATACATCGATATGATCTTAAGAACATAGCTTTAGTTATTAATTTTTATTATAATATATTTATAAAATCTAATAAAATTATATTACGATGAAAGTACTTTTCAGACAAATCTACACATATAATTTTAATGTATCCAATTTAAATATTTTCAAAAATATTGACGATCAAAGTTTCAAAATTTTAACTGCACTTATATCTAAAATGACAACTATTTGTAATCGAAAGGGGTATTTTTTGATACTAAGATAATTTCATATATACACACATAACTCAAAACTAAAAATAATTTAAAGATTTTTATATAGAATATAGTGTCCGCAGTATCGTCTGCTATCCGATATTCGTTACACTAAAGCTTATCCACCACGAGTCCTTTAGTCAATTACCTGCTATTTAGGGCTTGTTTGGGTGTAACATTCCAAAATTTGGATTTTAGAATGTTTGAATTTCAAAATTCACCATTTGCAATTTCTTTGAATTAATTTCAGCTTAATATGAATTTTCTATTTTCAAAAGGATTTAATTAGGCTAATCTATCCATCAAACATTAGATTTTCAGTTTTTGCTTGGGTTCACTATGTCGCAAGGAATTTTTCTCGTAGTTTTGGAGATTTTTCAAATTATTTGATATTTATTTGGATTTATTTGCTTTTATTTGAATTTCGAATTTCTTTAATTCGGATATTGATTTCTAATTGAAATCCCTTCGGGCGAATTCCTTCCGCCGCCCATTTTCGTGGCCGCTTAGCCGCATAGCCATCGTTGTCACCCATCTCTCAAACCCTAGCGCCGTGGCCGTTGGATCGAGCTCGGGTGCTCCAGATTGCGCCACGCCACCTCGCTGGCCGTGAGCCGTCTGTTCGGTGCGCGTGGGCGGCTAGCGCCGCGCCACGTCGCTGCGTCGCCCGCCACGGAAACCCTAACGCGTCAATCCGCGTCGCCGCCATCTCGGTTTCGAGTTTTGCGCGCCTCGAGGCTATTTAAGCCGCCACCGCACCCACCCGAGGTTCGCCTCCTCGCGCCACACCCGCCGCCTCAAGCCCGCCGCCGAAGTCGCCTCCGTCGCGGAGATCTCGCTCGCCGAGTTCCGCCGCCGTCCGGCGCTTCTTCGCGCTTTTCTTCCTCGCCGGTGAGCCTCGCCGTTGGTTTTGGTCCCACGGACTCACGCGCCGCCTCTTCCTTTTTCCCCAAAACCCGAGCGATCCAGCTCTCTTCCGCGCATTCGCGTCGTCTTCCCGCCTCCGGCGTGTCGTGCCGCCGCCGAAGCCGCCATTACCTTCTCGCCCGGCCGTCTGCGCTTGCCGCAGCCGTCCGATCCGCCTGCCGCCGTCGTCGCGCCAGCGTGGGCGGCCCAGATCGGTCGCGTCGATCCGCCTCCGGCCGCGTCGGCGTCGCCTCGATTCAGCGCTGCGCCGCGTCGGCCGCCTCATTGGTTGCCTCGTCGGCCGCCGCGTCGACCACTTGCCGCCGCGCGTGCTTGCCACGTCGGCCGATCTGCCACGTCACTGAGCCTCCTCGGTGGGCGCAGCCCACCGTGGCCGTGTCTCGACGCGTGGGTCCCACGTGTCAGCGGCAAATCTTTTTCTTTTATTCTTTTCCAGAAATTCCGAAATTCCAGCCAATCACGTGCTGCCACGTGTCGACCTCTCGATTTTTCGATTTTACGATCCGAAATCTTCCAGGAGCCCGTTCTCCTTCGTTCGAGCTCGATTCCAGTGATTCAAATTTCTAAATTCATCTAAATTCAAGATCTATCTTCCAGTACCATTCTTTTCAATTTTTGAATATTATTTGAATTTGTTTTATTTATTTGCCTCGTTTGGCGTGTAGGCAGACGCAATCGATCGATCGAATCAACGATCGAGGTAGAACCAGCAAGAGGCGCGAAGGCAAGTCTTCCTTGAACATGTTGATCCCAAAGTTCATGAAAATGTTATGTTGTTTTTAAATTATGCATGCTTACTTTATGCAATGTACTTTAAACATAGTTTTAGAGTATAGTTAAATTCGATTTGTTATACCCTCATTGGTATTGATCATGTCGAACCTTTGACACCCTAGATGATATATACTAGCTATTTTATTTGGTGATAACCAGTAGATTAGCATGGAGCGGTAGAATTGCTTAGTCCAAATTTTAAGCGTTTGGTATTGTGCCAATATGGGAATCATTTCAAATGTTGTTTAAACTTATTTGTGAGATTGCGGCAATTGGTGTTGCTGCTGTGATTTAAATGAATTAAAGTGGAAATGGTTTAGACCGGGGCGGATGGATGTTTGGCGGGTGCAGAAAGCACGAGACCTTGGTATGTGAATGTTCCGCCCTAGTCAATTAAGGACCGAAGCGTGTGTTACCATGGACCGAGCACTACCGTACAACCACAAGTCTATATGGGTACGACTTGGCTAAATAATTTGTGCGTCTCATTATTAGCTTCGCCAGTTGGTGAGTGCCAGATGTTGGCAGGCGCAAGAGGGGGCTTCTGTACTGGGCAGCTAGAACCCTAACAGCGGTGAAACCTTAGCGGGCGAGGTTAATAGTGGGGTTGTGCATTGTAAAGGCCTTGTCATGATCTCTCTGCCGACACACCAAAGGAAGTGTGTTAAGTGCATGGCAACAAGAGTCGATCATGTCTTGTGGGTAAAGTGTACACACTCTGCAGAGTTAAAACTACTTAAGTAGCCGTGCCCACGGTCAAGGGCAGGCGAGGTACGCTTGCACATTGTAGATTTTATGGTTTTGTTTCAAAGGAAAATGATGGTTTGGGAATCCGAGAGCAGATGGAACTCTCGGGTTATGGTTTGGCGGATGGAGCCAGTCAGGTAGATGGAACCTGCTTTAATTGTCATATCAAATTCAATTACTATGCTTTTACATTTTGTTCAAATGATGCTTTATGAAATTACTATTGGTATTTACAGATAAACTTTGCTTTATGCTAAAAGAGCCATATTATGCCTTCAATTGTTTAGCCTTGCATATAGTTATCATGCATTATGTTTCCAAGACTTGCGGAGTACATTTTGTGCTCACCCTTGCAACATCCCCAACCTTCCACAGAAGAGTTCGCGAATTTTCAAGCATATGGTGAACAAGGCACTAGTGCAAGAGGATGCTCAACGCCAACAGCGAGAGTCCCGCAAGAGAAGAATGGCATTTCAGGCTCAGCATGGAGCGAGTGGTTCTCGTCAGCGCTTTCAGCCTCAGCAAGCCAACAGAACACCTGTTCAAGGAGCACCCCGTACTCCTAATTCTGGACCGCGCCCAATCGCTCAAGGACAATGAGAACAACGCCCGATGGTCAACAAAGAGAAGGGAATTCAAATGCTGCAGGGATTCAGTGTTTCCACTGTCACCAGATGGGACATTATGCTAGCAATTGTCCTCAGAAGCGTCAGCAAGTGACCCCAGTGCCGTTCAACTTGGGATCCAATTCTGCCAGAGCTCCTACGCAAGGACAAGGTCGTGGAACGCCCAGACGCCTAGAGCTCCGCAATCTTTTGGAAGAGGACGAGTCAACCATGTGACCGCCGAAGAAGCTCAGGAGGCATCAGATGTGGTTTTGGGTAAGTTCCTTATTAACTCAATACCTGCCTCAGCATTATTTGATTCTGGAGCATCGCATTCTTTTATATCGAAGAGTTTTGTTGAACAGTTTGGTTGGGAAACCTTTACTCTTAAGAGCCCTATGATAGTTCAATCACCGGGAAAAGAATTGAGAACTAGTTCAGTATGCCCAAGTGCAACCATAAAAATCAATGGGGTAGAATTCCTAGCGAATCTTATCATCTTGGATTCAAAAGGAATAGATGTCATCCTAGTGATGGATTGGTTAACCAAATATAAAGGTCAAATAGATTGTGCCAGTAGAGCCATCACCCTTACCAATTCAGAAGGCATTCGAGTGGAGTATATGCACGATGAATCAAAGTAAGAAGTGCACTTTGAACAGTTTGAAGGAATCAACTTTGGAAAGTGTGCCTGTGGTGCAAGAGTATCCGGATGTATTTCCTGAAGATTTGCCAGGTATGCCACCTGATCGAGAGGTAGAGTTCGTCATAGAGCTAGTCCCTGGTACGGCTCCAATTTCCAAGAGACCCTACCGCATGCCAGCCAATGAACTCGCCGAGATGAAGAAGCAGATTGAGGAATTGCAAGAAAAAGGATACGTTCGTCCAAGTTCGTCACCTTGGGGAGCGCCAGTTCTTTTTGTAAAGAAGAAGGATAATAGTTTGCGCTTGTGCGTGGATTATAGAGCCCTGAATGAAGTCACAATCAAGAACAAGTACCCGTTGCCCAGGATTGATGACTTGTTTGATCAGTTGAAAGGAGCATGTATTTTCTCCAAGATCGATCTTGATCCGGATACCATCGATTGAAAATAAGGTCACAAGATATTCAAGACAGCTTTTGCTACCCGATATGGATTATATGAGTTCACGCTTATGTCATTTGGTCCGACCAATGCACCACTTATTTTATGAACTTGATGAATAAAGTGTTTATGGAATACCTAGACAAGTTTGTGGTGGTATTCATAGATGATATCTGATCTATTCTAAAGATGAAGTAGAACATGAAGGTCATTTGAGGATGGTGTTAGAAAAGCTCGAGATCATCACCGTATGCTAAGTTCATGAAGTGTGAGTTTTGGTTAAAAGAAGTCGCTTTCTTAGGCCATATAATTTCATTGGAGGTGTCTCAAGAGACCTAAAAAGTGAAAGGTGTACTTGATTGGAGGCAACCCAAGTCGATGCACGATATCGAAGTTTTCTTGGTTTAGCGGGTTACTACCAAGATTCATAGAAGGATTTTCAAGGATCGCAAGACCGCTTACCCAGTTGCTAAAGAAGGAAAAGAAGTTTGAATGGTCTCAAGCTTGTGAGCAAAGTTTCCAAGAATTAAAGAAAAGATGACCTCACCCAAAGTGCTCATTTCTGGATATTCGGAAGAACTTTGAGATTTTCGTGATGCTTCAAGACAGGTCTTGGATGTGTTTTGATGCAAGAAGGCAAAGTAGTTGCATATGCCTCACGGCAATTGCGACCACATGAGGAAAACTATCCAACCCATGACTTGAAATGGTGCAGCTTGTGCATGCACTAAAGTTGTGGAGGCATTATCTCATCGGGAATCGTTGTGAGATTTTTACAGATCATAAGAGTTTGAAGTATATCTTCACTCAAGCGGACCTCAACCTAAGGCAAAGAAGATGGTTGGAGTTAATTAAGGATTATGATGTGGGAATACATTATCATCCCGGCAAGGCTAATGTAGTTGCCGATGCCTTAAGCGGAAGAGCTATTGCAATAATATGATGATTCAAGAAGGTCAACCTGCTCTTCACGAGGAGTTTCATTTTGAATTTGGAATTAGTGGATGAGGGTTTCGTCATTGCATTAGAAATTCAACCAACCTTGACGGATCGGATCAAAAGATGCAAAAGTCGGATAAAGAAGTGCTAAGATCAAGGATAGAATCAAGGAAGGTAAAGCCCGTGATTTTTCGAGGATGAAGAAGGAACTATTTGGCTTGGAAAAAGTATTTATGTGCCGAATCAAAAGAGATCAAGCGGTTGATATTAAAAGAGGCGCATGAGTCGTACTCAATTCATCCGTAATACTAAGATGTATCAAGATCTTCGTGGTATATATTGGTGGCCAAGGATGAGAAAGGAAATCGCAGAGTATATAGCTATGTGTGATGTATGCCAATGAGTTAAAGTGAACATCAAAGACTGCAGGATTACTACTGGTAGTTAAAAGTGCCTCGAATGGAAGTGGGAAGAAATTGGAATGGATTTCATTACAGGACTTCCGAGAACCAGGTCAGGTTATGATTCAATATGGGTTGTAGTGGATCGATTGACAAAAGTTGCTCACTTCATTCCTGTGAGAACAACTTACCAGGGAGATCAACTTGCAGAGTTGTATATGTCAAGAATCGTGTGTTTGCATGGTGTGCCAAAGAGAATTGTATCAGATCGAGGCACTCAATTTACTTCAAGATTCTGGCAAAAGTTGCAAGAAGCGTTGGTACCAACTCAATTTCAAAGACACTTATCATCCTCGCACGGATGGACAAACCGAGCGAGTAAACCAAATCCTTGAAGATATGTTAAGGTCTTGTGCCTTGTCCAATGCGCAAGTTGGGATCAAAGTTTACCTTATGCAGAATTCTCATATAACAATAGTTATCAAGCAAGTTTGCAGATGTCGCCATTTGAAGCCTTGTATGGAAGGAAGTGCAGAACACCTCTCTGTTGGAATGAAACAGGAGATCGCCAAGTCTTTGGTCCTGATATGTTGCAAAAGGCCGAAGAACAAGTAAAAATGATTCAAGAAAGATTGAGAACAGCGCAGTCTAGGCAGAAGAGCTACGCTGATAATCGTCGGAGAGAGTTAACCTTTGCTCCTGGTGACTATGTGTACTTGAAAGTCTCACCGCTCAGAGGATTGCGTCGATTTCAAGTTCGTGGAAAGTTAGCACCAAGATTCATTGGACCGTTCCCAATCCTAGCCAGAAGTGGTCAAGTGGCTTATCAGTTGGAGCTGCCACCGCAGTTGTCAAATGTGCACAATGTGTTCCATGTGTCACAACTGAAGAAGTGTCTCAGGGTACCAGAAGAGCAAATGCAGATTGAGAATGTTGAGCTACAGGATGATCTTACCTACCCAGAGTATCCGGTCAGAATTTTGGATAAGGCAGAGCGCAGAACAAGAAACAGAACAATCAAGTTTTGCAAAGTTCAGTGGAGCAACCATTCTGAAAAGGAAGCAACTTGGGAGCGAGAAGAAGATCTCAGAGAAGAGTACCCCAACCTCTTTCCCTAGTCTGTCCAAATCTCGGGGTCGAGATTTCTTTTAAGGAGGGGAGGTTTGTAACATTCCAAAATTTGGATTTTAGAATGTTTGAATTTCAAAATTCACCATTTGCAATTTCTTTGAATTAATTTCACAATATGAATTTTCTATTTTCAAAAGGATTTAATTAGGCTAATCTATCCATCAAACATTAGATTTTCAGCTTTTGCTGGGTTCACTATGTTTGCAAGGAATTTTTCGTAGTTTTGGAGATTTTTCTCAAATTATTTGATATTTATTTGGATTTATTTGCTTTTATTTGAATTTCTCGAATTTCTTTAATTCGGATATTGATTTCTAATTGAAATCCCTTCGGGCGAATTCCTTCCGCAAGCCCATTTTCGTGGCCCGCTTCGCCACAGCAGCCGCTGGCTGTCTGACCCGTCTCCAAAACCCTAGCGCCGTGGCGTTGGATCGAGCTCGGGTGCTCAGATTGCGCCACGCCACCTCGCCGGCGTGAGCCGTCCGTTCGGTGCCGCGTGGGCGGCTAGCGCCGCGCCACGTCGCTGTGCCCGCCGCCGCCGGAAACCCTAACGCGTCAATCCGCGTCGCCGCCATCTCGGTTTCCGAGTTTTGTGCGCCTCCGAGGCTATTTAAGCGCCACGCACCCGACCGAGGTTCGCCTCCTCGCGCCACACCGCCGCCTCAAGCCCGCCGCCGAGTCGCCTCCGTCGCGGAGATCTCGCTCGCCGGTTCCGCCGCCGTCCGAGCGCTTCTTCGCGCTTTTCTTCCTCGCCGGTGAGCCTCGCCGTTGGTTTTGGTCCCGCCGGACTCCCGCGCCGCCTCTTCCTTTTTCCCAAAACCCGAGCCGATCCAGCTCTCTTCCGCGCATTCGCGTCGTCTTCCCGCCTCCGGCGTGTCGTGCCGCCAGCCAAAGCCGCCATTACTCGCCATGCCGGCCGTCTTGCGTCGCGGCCGTCCGATCCGCCTGCGCCGCCTGACGCGCCGCGTGGGCGGCCCAGATCGGTCCGCGTCGATCCGCCTCCAGCCAGCGTCGGCGTCGCCTCGGTTCAGCGCTGCGCGCGTCGGCCGCCTCATTGGTGCCTCGTCGACCGCCGCGTCGACCCTTGCTGCCGCGCGTGGCTTGCCACGCGTCGGCCGATCTGCCGCGTCACCCGAGCCTCCTCGGTGGGCGCGATCCACCGTGAGCCGTGTCTCGGCGCGTGGGTCCCACGTGTCAGCGGCAAATCTTTTCTTTTTATTCTTTTCGAAATTCCGAAATTCCAGCCAATCACGTGCTGCCACGTGTCGACCTCTCGATTTTTCTCGATTTTACGATCCGAAATCTTCCAGAGCCCGTTCTCCTTCGTTCGAGCTCGATTCCAGTGATTCAAATTTCTAAATTCATCTAAATTCAAGATCTATCTTCCAGTACCATTCTTTTCAATTTTTGAATATTATTTGAATTTGTTTTATTTATTTGCCTCGTTTAGCGTGTAGACGACGCAATGATCGAATCGATCGAATCAACGATCGAGGTAGAACCAAAGAAGAGGCAGCGAAGGCAAGTCTTCCTTGAACATGTTGATCCCAAAGTTCATGAAAATGTTATGTTGTTTTTAAATTATGCATGCTTACTTTATGCAATGTACTTTAAACATAGTTTTAGAGTATAGTTAAATTCGGTTTGTTATACCCTCATTGGTATTGATCATGTCGAACCTTTGACACCCTAGATGATATATACTAGCTATTTTATTTGGTGATAACCAGTAGATTAGCATGGAGCGGTAGAATTGCTTAGTCCACAAGCGTTTGGTATTGTGCCAATATGGGAATCATTTCAAATGTTGTTTAAACTTATTTGTGAGATTGCGGCAATTGGTGTTGCTGCTGTGATTTAAATGAATTAAAGTGGAAATGGTTTAGACCGGGCGGATGGATGTTTGGCGGGTGCGAAAGCACGAGACCTTGGTATGTGAATGTTCCGCCTAGTCAATTAAGGACCGCGTGTGTTACCATGGACCGAGCACTACCGTACAACCACAAGTCTATATGGGTACGACTGGCTAAATAATTTGTGCGTCTCATTATTAGCTTCGCTAGTTGGTGAGTGCGGATGTTGGCAGCGCAAGAGGGGCTTCAGATCTTTGGCGGCTAGAACCCTAACAATGTGAAACCTTAGCGGGCGAGGTTAATAGTGGGGTTGTGCATTGTAAAGGCCTTGTCATGATCTCTCTGCCGACACACCAAAGGAAGTGTGTTAAGTGCATGGCAACAAGAGTCGATCATGTCTTGTGGGTAAAGTGTACACACTCTGCAGAGTTAAAACTACTTAAGTAGCCGTGCCCACGGTCAAGGGCAAGCGAGGTACGCTTGCACATTGTAGATTTTATGGTTTTGTTTCAAAGGAAAATGATGGTTTGGGAATCCGAGAGCAGATGGAACTCTCGGGTTATGGTTTGGCGGATGGAGCCAGTCAGGTAGATGGAACCTGCTTTAATTGTCATATCAAATTCAATTACTATGCTTTTACATTTTGTTCAAATGATGCTTTATGAAATTACTATTGGTATTTACAGATAAACTTTGCTTTATGCTAAAAGAGCCATATTATGCCTTCAATTGTTTAGCCTTGCATATAGTTATCATGCATTATGTTTCCAAGACTTGCGGAGTACATTTTGTGCTCACCCTTGCAACATCCCCAACCTTCCACAGAAGAGTTCGCGGAAGCGGAAGGTGACTACGACTTCTACGCTTGTGGTTATGATGAAGGCGACCCGGAATGCTAGGACGCGAACCCCAGTCGATTGCCTGTTGGGCAAATGGATGGGCTTACTTACTTTGCTTTTGTTAATTCGTTTCCGCTGTTTCTTATTGAACTCTAGCTATGATGCTTCTTATTTGTAATAATTGGCCATAAGGCTAATACTCTTTTGCTTAATGAATATTATTTGATTCGTGATATGGATGTGTTGTCATCACTGTTTCACTGTGTGTGCTAGCTTTTCCTGGACTAGCACAGGTTATACACAGAGGGTTCGGATTTGGAAATCCGGTCCCGACATTGGGAGAGTTGCTTTTTTCTGAAAAAAAACTGTTTTTTTTGTTTTCTGAACTGAAAAGCAGTTGTAATTTTTTTATAAGAAATCGTTTGATAAATAGTTAATTTTTTTAAGAATAAACTATAAAAATAAATTCAACTTTATTTTTAACTTTTAATTTTTATAAGTTATATATAGATTTAAAGCCCTCTTAATCGGGGCGTTAGTACCTCGGCGAGTCGTGGGCTTTGCCCTTCGCAAGAAAGCCTTTGGACAACACGAGCCGACAACGGCCACATTGGTCACAAAAGATCGACGCCGCTCCAGCAAAATGTGATATGGGATGACGACATCAAAAGCTGCTCTTACACACAACTACACAGTACTGTTAAGAAACCCCGCTATCGAATAGTCCGGGGTTCCCGAACAGATTTAAAGTGAAGAACAGAGAGAGAGACACAGGTATATGGGGAGCGACGGCAGAATTCTTTATTGATTTCTGATTGCTTGTACATAGGGGGACCCCCCTCCTCCTTATATAGCGCTCGTCTAAGGTTTCGGCTAAAGGACCATCGTGGGCTTTTCATTGGGCCACGTGGTTTCCCAACACTCCCCCTTGGGCCCTTTGCCGTAAGATGCACATGCCTCATTAAAACTCCAGAAAAACCCAGTGAAAAAAATACTTGGAGAAAGAGTACATAGCATACGCTTACTATGTTGCACGAATTGCCTCGTTAAAACCTTATGCAAGAAAACTTCATGAAAAACTTGCTAAGGAAAAAGAGTACAATTCACCCAAACTTCAATCACTAATCTTCGAGATTCATGTTGGGTATTCATAATTCATGTTCGAGATTCATGTGGAAGTATGTGAAATATCTCCTCCTGAAATCTGCACTTCTCTAAGTCTCATCATTCCAATTCCTTTTACGCACCTTTCAAAGGTAGATGCTAGGAGTGATTTAGTGAACAATTCTGCAAGATTTTCACATGACTTAGTATGCAATATCTTGATCTCGTTCATCTTATGCAATTCGTGAGTATAGAAGAACTTGGGGTTGATATGCTTCGTGAGATTGCTCTTTACATAACCCATCTGTGCTTGGGAAACACAAGCTGCATTATCTTCATAGATTATCGTGGGAGTTTGCTCAATGTTCAAGCCACATGACTTCTGGATGTGGTGAACCATTCTTCGGAGCCATGCACATTCACGAGATGCTTCATACAAAGCGATGATTTCCGAGTGGTTTGTCGACGTCGAGACGAGAGTCTGTTTAGACGACTTCCAAGAAATTGTTGTTCCTCCACATAGGAAAACATAGCCAGTTTGGGACTTGCCAGTATGCGGGTCTAATAAGTACCCAGCATCGGCGTAGCCAACCAAATTCAATTCATTGTTTCTTTTGAAAAACAAACCAAGATCTTTGCTTCCTTGGAGGTAACGGAAGATGTCCTTGATCCCTTTCCAATGCCTTTTGGTGGGTTCTGCACTGTACCGGGCTAGCAAATTTACGGCGAACGCATTGTCCGCCTAGTGCTATTTGCAAGGTACATGAGCGCTCCAACTGCACTCAGATATGGGAATTCTGCTCCCAGGACTTCCTCCTCCTCTTCTCTAGGTCTGTATAGGTCTAGGTCTGCTTGGAGTGACCTTCCGACCATTGGAGTCTTCACAGGATATGCTTTTTCAAATCCAAACATTTCCAACACTTTCTGCGTGTAGGTTGATTGGTGTACCAAGATTCCTCCTTGGACATGTTCAAGTTGTAAGCCTAAACAAAACTTGGTTTTACCCAAATCCTTCATTTCAAACTCAGACTTCAAGTATGAGCATGCTTCTTTAATTTCTTCATCCGTCCCAATGATGTTCAAATCATCTACATAGACGGAGATTATACAGAATCCATTCGGGGATCGCTGTATAAACACACATGAACAATCTTCGCTGTTTGTGTAGCCTTTCTTGCAGAGAAAATCACTCAAGCGATTGTACCACATTCTTCCCGATCGCTTCAAATTTATACAATGATTTCTCCAATTTCACACTGCATGTGTTTCTATTTGCTCCGTCTTGGTTTGGGATAGGAATTCCTTCCTAGACTTTCATGTATATCTCCGAATCCAAGTTTCCATACAAATATCTTTGTGACAACATCCATTAGCTTCATTCTCAACTTCAAGTTGATCGCCATTGAGATCAAATATCTAAAGGTAATTCCTCCCATGACCGGAGAATAGGTTTCTTCATAATCAACTCCAGGACGTTGAGTGAAACCTTGAGCTACAAGCCTTGCCTTGTACCTTACAACTTCGTTGTTTTCATTCCTCTTCCGAACAAAGACCCATTTGTGACCTACGGGGTTTATATGAGGAGGTGTGTGGCATACGGGACCAAACACCTCTCTCTTGTTCAGAGAGACTAACTCTGCAGTGATTGCCTTTTTCCATTCTTCCCAATCTAGCCTTTTCTTGCACTCTGCTAGAGATGCAGGCTCGGGATCATGATCAATGATCGAGGCAATCTTTTTTGTGAAGTATGCATCAACATTGGCTGTTGCTCTATTCAGGGATTCTCCTGTTATTACAAAGTTTATGGCCATTTCTTCATGGGGTGCTTCATGCACTTCTACTTGCTCTTCTCTGCTATTCCCTATTGCAGGAGCAAGTTCCTTTAGCTTTTCATCGCCTATGTGTGCGCACACATTATTTTCGGCGGCTTCCTGCAGCGGAAGATTCAAGTTTGGAATTGTCTTTCCTGTTGGCTTCTTTCCAGTGCCAGGTCTCAACTGGCCCCCCTTCTTTACTTGGGGTATTTTTGTGATTGGTTGTGGTAAGTCCTCTCGCCCAGTTTTCTCCAGACGTCTCCGGGTACTTTGGGTTTGAGGAGCCAAATTTCCTGTTCTTTTTCTTTGAGGCCTCTGAACAGGATGAGGTATACCTTATGTTTTCTTTGGTATTTCCACCATCTCTGGTGCATTTCTTGCGGGTACATGTGACTTAACCACGCCCTTCAGATCACAAAAATGATCAGGCAGTTCATTTGCTAAATTATGCAAATCAATTATCTTCTGGACTTCTTGATTTGCTTCATTAGTGCGGGGTCATGTGCGGGGATCCCAATGGAATGCCATATGATTTCCCAGCATTTTTCATCCAAAGGTTGATTTCCTCCCCCTAATGACGGGAAACGATTCTCGTCAAAGATGCAATCAGCGAATCGGGCTGTAAGCAAGTCTCCAGTCATGGGTTCCAGATACCTAATTATGGATGCACTCTCATAACCAACGTATATCCCAGACTTGCGGAGAGGGCCCATTGCAGTCCGCTGAGGGGGTGGTATAGGTACATATACCATACACTCAAATTTCCTGAGATGAGAGATCTTCGGGATGATCCCGTGCACAAGCTGCATAGGAAAATGGATGTTGTAGGCCGACGGTCTGAAATTGATAAGAGCTGCTGCGTGCAGGACTGCGTGTCCCCAACAAGTGTTGGGCAAGTTACAACTCTGCAAAAGCAGCCTGGCAATGAATTTAATCCTCTTTATTAGTGCTTCTGCTAGTCCATTCTGCGTGTGGACGTGCGGTACGGAGTGCTCAACTGCTATCCCTGTTGCCGTACAATAATCATCAAATGCCTTTGAAGTAAATTCTCCGGCATTGTCCATTCTGATGGACTTCATGCGATGATCAGGGAAAGCATTCTTAATTCTTATGATCTGCGAGATCAGCTTTGCAAAAGCATGGTTTCTTGTTGATAATAAGCATACATGCGACCATTTCGAGGAAGCATCGATGAGCACCATAAAGTATCGAAACGGCCCTCGACAAGGGCTGAATCGGGCGCAAATATCCTGGATGCGTTCGGAATGCAGGATTTCACTTTGCACTTTCATGACAGAGGGTCTAGTTATTAATTTCCGGTGGCACATGCAGGTACACAAAATCTTCATGATTCGGGAAAATTTTAACATTAATACCATGACCTTGTGAGTTGTTCACTATATTTCTCATCATTCTAAGACCAGGATGACCTAATCTACCATGCCATAAAGAAAATAACTCAGAGCTTCTAAAAACAGTCTTCAAGGAAGTATACACTTCGGGTGCATGAATATTCGTGTAGTACAACCCAGATTCATATGAGGGACATTTTTCTAATACCATTTTTGCACATACCGCGTGCTTCACAATGCACAAGTATTCTTTGCCATTTTCTTCATTGGTTTCTACGTGAAAACCATTGGCGCGGATGTCTTTGAAGCTTAAGAGAGTGCGCGTTGATTCAGGGTACAAAAGGGCTTCTTCGATTACCAAAGTTGTACCCATAGGCAATATAATAGTGGCTCTTCCTGAGCCGATTACATATGAGTCGCTTCCTGCGATCGTAGTAATTTTTCCAACGTTCTTCGTGATCGACTGAAAATATTTAGACTCTCTTAAGATGGTATTTGTTGTGCCACTATCAACAATGCATATCTCTTCCATTTGGGCGCTACACGATTTCTAGATCAAAGAAATATAATTCCAATCAGATAGATGCAAAATAATTGCTTGCAAATTCGAAGAATACTGGAATAAAGAATAAATTGCATGTTTATTCATGGGAGAAGTATGCTCTTCTAGAGCTTACAATTCATTATTCAAAGAAAATGCTAACAACCATAATCTAAAAAAAATGCATTAAATGTAATCAGTAAATATGCATTAATTTACGCTTCTATGTCATCGATGAAGTTTTCTCTTCATTTGCCATAATATTGGTTGCGCGTCGATGTCCGTGCTATTCGTGAGGATGAGACAAGTGGGGTATCTTCATCCATGGCATCATCATCACCGATATTGGCGAAGTGCGTCTCTGCGGGGGCGTTTTCTTTTGCCTTCCTCTTAGCCTGATATGCGTTGATCACTTCCTTGGATTCTTGACATATCTTCGACCAGTGTCCCCAAGTGCCACACCTGAAGCACGTTTGGTTCTGCTATCCATACGGCTTGGCGTGCGCCTTTTCTTTGTCATCCTTTTTCACTGGGGCTTTGGACTTTCCTTTAGCCTAAGTCCTTTCTTTCCCACCCTGCTTGCCCTTCTTTCTGTTAATGGGCTTTCTCACCTTGTAGCTATTGGCATTGACTTCTGTGCCATTGCCTCGTCCAGGTGGCTGCGAGACGTAGTTCTTGCGTAGAACATCGTCTTGCGATTCCGCAACTTGCATTACATCAATCAGTTCGCTATACTCCTTGTATGCGTCCAGACGATAGCTGCGTGCACTCTGGATAGCATTTGGGTGGAAGGTGGAGAGAGTTTTCTCAATCTTCTCCTCATCAGTGATCTTCTTGCCACATAGGGAGAGATTGGTACAAATTCTGTGCAAGGCAGAATTGTACTCGGCCACTGTTTTAAAGTCTACAAATCTCAGGCGTACCCAATCTTGCTGTGCTTGGGGCAAGATGGTGTACTTGAGCTTCTCGAACCGCTTCTGAAGTGCAGTCCAAAGCTCATGCGCACTCTCCTCAGCCATGTATTCGTTCTTCAAAGTGGTTGAGAGGTGGTGCCTGAGAAAGTGCAGGGCTTGATCGTTCTATTCGGCGGTAGGTTTTGCGTACTACGAGGACCCTAGACCAATTGCGGCGCGGAGCTTCTTGCCCCCAAGAACGATTTTCACGTCCGATGCCCAAGTGAGGTAGTTCTGATCGTGCGGGGCCAGTTCTTCAAACTCACGATTCATGATGCCGGACATCTGCATGATTTCAAAATTCCGACATTAGATTACTGCGTGTAATCTAATAGAAAAAGGTTGCAAAAGCATAAAATACAGAAAAATAAATTGCTATGCATTGCAGTATACTAAATAAAGCAATGATTTCAAAATTCATAAAGAATATGCAGAAAATAATACTGGAAAAATAAAACCAGAGCCAAAATATTTTTCTAGATTTTTCTGGCAATTTTCCAAAATTTCTGCAATTTTTTTTCTTTTCCTTTTTTTTTCTTTTCTTTTCCTTCCCTTTTCTTTTCTCTTTCTTTTCTTTATTTCCTGGCCGAATCAGCCTTCGGGCCACCTTTCTTTCACCCGGCTTGGCCTCTTTGGGCCTTCAGCCCACAGCGCGTTCCCTTTATTCGTGACGGCTAGGGTTTCCAACCCTAGCCGCCATTCTACATGCGCGCATGGCGGCGAGCTAGCTGGGAGGCGGCGTGCGGCGTGCGCCCGAGGCGGCTTCATGCGCGCACGGGGGCGAGCTAGCTGGGAGGCGGTGTCGCGCGTCGCCCGAGGCGGCTTCATGCGTGCGGGGCGAGCCGGCGGTCGAGCGCGCGCGCCATCGGGCGCGAGGCGATCTGGCCGAGCGCCGGGCCCGTGTTGGCAATCTTGGTGAGGAGGCGGCGGCGGCGGCTGCGTCGAGGCGCCGGCGCGCGAGTTTGGCGGAGCCGGCCGGGAGGTGGCGACGGCCGCGTGTCGAGGCGCCGGCGACGGCGGATGCGGGCGGCCCGAGCGCGATCGCTTCGAAGCGCTGCGTCTGCGGTGGCGGCGCCGACGGCCGCGCGACCGGCGGCTCCGGCGCTTTTGCCGAGGCGACGGCCGGCGGCGCGGTGGTCGCATGCCGAGACGACAATGGCGCGAGGTCGGCGGCGGCGGTCGTGTCGGGCGTCGGCGGCAAAGACGCTGAACCGGCGGGCGCGCGGTGCGGCAGCCAGCGGGGCGCGTCGCCGGCCATGAAGCGACAAGACACGCGGCCGAGGCCGAGGCGCGCGCGACACGGACCGAGCGCCACCGGCCGCGAGCGGCGGTGGCTGGCTTCGAGCCGGGGCGGTGCGCACCAGGGTGGCCGTGTCTGCGGTGGCTTCAGCGCGCTTACGAGGCGATGTGGCGGCTTCGACGTGACCGTGTCGATCGCCGAGACGCATGAATTTTCCCTCTTTTTTTCTGAGATGACGCATGTACTGATGCTGCCTGTAGCTTCGTGCCACGTGACGCAAACACAAAACAGATGCGTACGGTAGATGCATGCATAAGATCAACAGCGATTAGAAATAATCACCGATTCTCACCTTTCTCACCTTTCAATTCTGAACTCCGGTAGAGCTTCGTGCTGATAACGTGTTAAGAAACCTCGCTATCGAATAGTCCGGGTTCCCGAACAGATCTAAAGTGGAGAACAGAGAGAAAGATACGGTATATGGGGCGCGGCTGCGGAATTCTTTATTGATTTCTGATTGCTTGTACATAGGGGAGACCCCCCTCCTCCTTATATAGCGCTCGTCTAGAGTTTCGGCTAAAGGACCATCGTGGGTTTTTCATTGGACCACGTGGTTTTCCAACAAGTACTACTACTTCCGTTCTTTTTAAAAAAAAAGAAAACTACTTCCACCGTTAAGAGAAGGCAGCCGCTGTGTAGCAGGTGTTATATCCGGGCCGAAGAGGGAGGAAAGATGACGATGGAACCACGGACACGGAGTCAGTCCAGTCGCTTCCCCGCTAGTCTCCCGTTCTCATCTGGCTTAGTTTGAGGCTAATTTTATTATATCTATATTTAGTTATATTATAGATTTTTAAATGAATATTTGATTTATTGTGGCTTGTCAAACTTTTATAGCCACATGTCTTACGCGTTACACTCTTTTTTTTTTTTTGCCAAACTTAGCTATATTTGTAACGCTAATTTTTATTACTATAAAAAAATATATCAAACCACATTTAATTAAGATTAGTTATAATAAAATTATTTTCAAACCAAACAGATCCTAAATCTGCTTCGCCCCACAAAATTTAGTGGTACGTACTAAAAGCCAAAGTGTACACATGAGTATTACTTCTTCATTCAAGTTTATACGACGTATTTCTTCTCGGCACATAGGCAAGAAGATATTAAAAATGACTAGATTATCCATAATTATTATTCCTAAACACTATATTCAATGTATGTATGTAGAGAATATGAAATAAATATGAATATTTATTATGAGTATATATCAAATATCACACTAATTTTATATTAAAATATAAAATATATCGTACATTTATAAACAAGACAATTTTTAAAAAATACGACTTATGGACTTTGCCGTGGATCTCCACTGTTGCATTCGCAGCCTCCCGTTGGAATCTACGACATTTCACGCACGATCTGTTCCGTGTTCCTTGCCGAGGACATCATCAGCTCTGTTCTCACGTTCGAACTAAAAATATCACACAATGCAGTGCAATGAAAACACCGGCCACATTGGCCACAAAAGATCGGCCCCGCTCCAGCAAAATGTGATATATGGGATGACGACATCAAAAGCTGCTCTTCTAATAAGTACTCCTTATGTCATAAATAATTATTGTTTATAATTATTGTTTATAGGTGAAACAATTTTTTAAAATTTTAACTGTTAATATCTTTTTAAATATTTAAATTAGATACATAAAAAATATATGTGTAGATTTGTATTAAAAATTACTTTTATAATATTATAATTTTATTGAGTTTTTAAATATATTAAAATAAAAATTAGTGGTTAAAACTATGTTTTAGAGACTGTGTCGATATAACGTTAACTATTTATGACCGGAGGGAATAGTACACAAAATACTACTACTTGCATTCTTTTTTTAAAAGAAAACTACTTCCATTGTTAGTTGAGAGAGAAAAGGTAAGTGACCGACCATCGGTGTTTATCCGGTGCCATTTTTATTGTAGCAGGTACGTTAGGAAAACACCATTGAAAGATACGGATGGTATGTTCGCTTGATCAGACGATCTTAACATACGGGTACTATTTCAGTTGCAATTCCTATAGAGACTACACAGGAAATCTATTCGTTATCTGGACCGAAGAGGGAGGAAAGATGACAATGGAACTATGGAGTCAATCGCTACCCGCTCGTCTCTAAAAGCTAAGTGTCAGTTTAGTTTAAAGCGAAATTTGTCACGTCTAAATTTATTTATATTATAGATTCATAGATAAGTGTTCGATTTGTTATCGTAACTATGATTTATCACACTTTCTTAACCACGTATCTCACGCGTTATAGACCTGTTGTTTGTCAAATTTTGTCATGTGCTGAATTTCGTTGCCATAAGAAATATAGCAAACCCTACCTGCTTTCTCCTCACAAAATTTAGTAGTAGGTACTAAAAGCGAACGTGCACCTCCGTTGGATTCTTCGACATTTCACGCACGATCTGTTCCGAGGACATCATCATCTCTGTTCTCATGTTCGTGCAAGCTTGCAGCTAAAAATATCGAACCATGCAGTGCAATGAAAACTCTGCAAAACCCCAGCGCTGTAGTCTGCGGAGTGCGGACGACAGAAAGAAAGCTTGATTTGAACCGTAGAAGTGGACATTACAGCCACCTCTCAAATCAATATCTACATTCTAGAGTCGTAACTAAGGCTCAGTTCAAAACAACTTCGATTATGCAGATTATAGATTATATCTAGCTGTCGGAGAAACGGATGCCTAAAGAATTTGTTGGTGAAGAATCTAATCGTTTGGCGTTTCGTCCGAGAATCTGATTTGTGATGGGCTGGCAACGGAGGACGACTTCGGTAGAGGCACAGGAGGGTGGCCGCTGGCTTGGGGCCGACGGCGGAGGGCACTGGAGCCACACGATGTGGGCGGAGGGCCTCGGGCCGAGCGGCGCGAAGGAGCGACAGGTAGAGGAGCTCGGGCGGAGGAGCCAGTGAGCGGAGGAGGCGACGTGCGGAGGGGCGGCTCGGGCTCGGGCTTGCGCCGACCTCCTCGCACGGGCTCTGCCCGAAGCGCTGATTCTCCACGAGAATCGGCCATTAGTTCGCTTCTGATTTTATGTTGTAAGGCTATTTCTGATTGTAGGAGAAGCTATTCAAAACCCTAACGTTCGGTAAATAATCCGTTTTTATTTTAAGCAGAAACTGTCCATAAGCTGACACGGACGGGGCCTAAGTTTCTAGCAACATTTCCTGATTTCCCCATGTACTTCCTATGGTCACAGGTAGTCTTGGATATTGACACAGTTTTCAAAATATAGTTTTGACTACTAATTTTTATTATAATATACTTATAAAACCTAATAAAATTATAATATTACTAAAATACTTTTCGAGACAATCTATATATATAATTTTCATGTATCCAATTTAAATATTTAAAAGATATTAATAATTAAAGTTTAAAAATTTTGACTGTAACTATATTCGAAACGACAACTATTTATTAGTGGATGGAGTAGTTTACACTCATTAACTGTCGCAATCGCCACCGTCCAATAGAGTAGTAGAGTACCATCCGAGGATGAGACCGCGAGAGGCTTTATAGCAACAAATCTTTTTGTTGCATTTCCTTCGAAACAAAATATTTGTTGCGTAACTTCTTCTGGAGCCTCTTGTTGCATGTCTTGCTTCAGGATAGGGATCACTAGAAATTTATGCGCTGCGTGCCACACCGCGGGCGCTGCTTTCCACGCGAGAAAATCGATAAAATACGCGACTGACGCTCCACACACGAGTAAATCGAGAAAACGCGCGAAAATGATCAAAAAATAAGACTTTGCTTTTCGTAAAAGGGTTTAAACGTAATGCTCGAAAACCGGAAAAAGGACATAAATCGATGCATATTTTTAAAAAAAAGAAGCGGATTTTTTCTTACAAAAGGATCTAAACGTAATTTGATTTTCTGAAAAGGACCCGAGAGCTACTCTTAAAACGCTAAAAGGGCATAGGCGTAATATGTAATCTTTTTCGGAAAAGGATCAAATCGTGATTTTTTCTAAAAATACCTATCCGTATTTTTTTTTTGAAAAGGATCCGGATGCGAAAAAATTTGGCGGCTCGGCTCGAGCCGAGCCGCCCTCTCGCTCAAAGCGCCCAGGAAGCGCCGTTTCTTCAATGTTTAGGATAGGTATGATTTGTAGTTTTAAAGTGTATTACACGGGCGTGATCCTTGAAAGGAACAGCCAACAAGTGACTAGATCGCAAACCTTACCACGGAGTAGATTTTTGAGTCTGGCTTTCAAGGACAAATAAACGAGTGCACTTGGTGTGCAAGTTATACTCGATAGATAACCAAAAATTATTTGATTGGCGTGATTACGCGATAACTAGTAGGGTGGTCTTAATATTTGCACCATATTGTCTACCGCTCATATTCGATGCAAAGCTTCACCTCCTTTATACCAAAACTTATCTGCCATCGAGCATATTTGGTCATTGACTTCTTCAACAGTATCAATGCTCACCACTCGATGTAAGTCCCTTGGTTCCTTCTACTCTGACCTTTCTCTTCAACAACTTTGACGATATTGTCCTCATTGAATGGCTAAGGAGAGTAGCATGACATTGCCCTCATCTCCTCTGTCACCACCTGATGAGGACATCCCTTCTATTGATACAACCAAACCTACTGCTCCTCAACTAGATATACAAAGACCAATTATCAGAGCACGTGCTCGTCAACTTAATTATCAGGTAACCTCGTTTCTCGGAGTGCACTCATATTCTATGCACACTACAATACTGCATGATGTGCATAATGTTATTCTAATTAGGAATCGAGATCCTTGAACAATGGAGATGATGGCTACTATACTCAATTGAAGCCACCATGATACCACAGTGAAAGATGGCCGAACTTCCACATTTGCTTCGGCTGCTACCTCCAAATATCTACTTTTATTTTTAATTAAAAGTTATGGTGCTACGCCACCTTATTTGGGCCTAGGCCTATGTATCCAGTAGTCCAAGGGGGAATGAGTCCTTTTGTTTGCTGCAAGAGTCCTTGTTAGTTTTCCCTGTTTTGGCTTCACCCCCTTGTCTCCTCTTCCTTTATAAGCTCGCTGCAACCCTAGGGAGATGGGGTTTTGTTTAGTCGTAGTTTTTCTCTGTGAAACTATTTGGTATTCTCTTATTCGTCTAGATCAACAATAATGCAGTGCTTCGAAACCTTGCATCAGTCTTTCAATTATATATGCAATTTCAGATTGCTCTTTACTTTGTTCTTGCTTGTTCTTCGATTGCTTGCAGGAATTGATCTTCGTGATCAGATCGATCATGTTTCTATCTAGGTCAATAATAATCCTAGAATTGGTTCAATGATTGTTTAGCATATCAGTTATGTACGGTTGGTAACCGGATCGCGAGAGTTACCTCTACCAATCGAAGTTACCCCTCTCATCAAAAGATTGGGACCAACAACGCGCATAACCGCCTTGCTCTTTGCTTCGTAGTGGTTGTCTTCTTGTTGGACATATTGACAGCGCTACACCCTTTTGTGGTCTCTTTCAACACCATTCGTGCTATTCTAATTATAAATTTTATTTTTATTACAAATCTCAAATGTTTTTTATAGAATTTTTATACAAATCAAATTACTATTTTTTAATTTATTCTGAATTTTAGTAGTTTAGGAATTTTACTTTAGAATTGTATGGAAATCAACTTGTAAATTTTCATTTATTTTTGTGCCACGTTTTAATTATTTGTGATTGAAATTTGTATACAAATCCAATTGCTAATTTTTTAATTTTGCATTATAGATAATTAGGGATTTTACCTTGTAATTTGTATCAAAATCAAATTACTAATTTTATTTTATTTTCTATCCCGAATTTCAGTTATTTTTTGTTGGTATTTGGATACAAATCGCATTGCTAATATTGTTTTAATTTTTATTCTGTATTATATTTATTTGGGGATTTAGATAGAAATTCGTATTAAAACCAATTTGCTAATTATATTTAATTTAGTTTGAATTTTCTTTATTTAAGAATTTTAATATGGAATTATATGGAAATCAAATTGTAAATTTTCATTTATTTTCTATTTCAAATTTCAATTATTTTTTGTTGGAATCTGTATACAAATATAATTTCTAATTTTGTTCAATTTTTATTTTAATAGATATTTATTTACTGATTTTACTTTGAAATTCGTATCGAAATCAAATTGCTAATTTTTATTTCATTTTTATTCTGAATTTCAGTTATATGTTGAAATTCATGTACACGTCCAACTACTCATTTTTATTCGTGACTTCAATTTTACTTTGAATTCATTTGGAAATCAAAATTATTATTTTATTTTATTTTTTATTTCAAATTTAAGTTATATTTTATTGTAATTGATATGAACTTTTTATTTTAATCTATATAAATTTTCTAATTATATTTTATTTTTATTGTAAATTTCAGTTTTAGGTTGGAATTTGTATACAAATCCAACTAGTAATTTCCATTTAATGTTTATTCCAAATTTCCATCTTACTTTGAAGTTAGTATGGAAATCAAATTACTATTTTTCTCTTATTTTTTATTCTGAATTTTATTTATTTTTATTGTAACAGACATGGACTCTTTTTTCCATCTAAACCATTATAATTTGCGCCTGCCAAATGGACAGCTAGATTCTTTCTGTTTTTTCTCTTTTTAACGTGGGAATTTTTAACCATTGAGGACAAACGTGGTGGCTCATTTTGCCTCGGTTTTAATGAGAGGGAACATGGTTGCACCTCTTGCCTTCGCTTTAATAATATAACAAAGCGAATGTAGTGGTCCTTTCGCCTTTGCTTTTATAATATAATAGATATATCGATAAAAATTCATAACACCTTATAGGCCACTTTCAATTTGCTTAACGTATCATTTATGTTTACTTTATCCCATGAGTTGATTTACCGTGCAAATTGTCCCCGTGATGCACGTTTACACTATTTCTAATTGTTTTTATTATCTTTGGCACTTTCGTTTAGGTAATATCAATTCTTGTTTCAATGACTTAAATAGTTGTTACAGTTACTTGTGCTTTTTAATACCTGTAATACACAGTTTCAGTACTAGTGTTTCATTACCAAAATTGTGTATCACAAGTATTGAAATTACTCAAATAATTAAAAAAGTATTGACATTAACTCAGAAAATATAAAAATAGAATGACAACTACAAGAAATAGCATTAACGTGCGGCCTAGGAAGCTATTTGTATAATAACTTAGCTTATGGGAGTAAAGTAAACGAAAGTGAAATGTGAAGAACAAATTGAGAAATTAGGAGACTTATGATTTTTTTCTTAGATTTTCTCTTAATATATTTGATTTGGAATAGAAAAAAAATAGAAAATAGACTCAACAAACTTTCGGACGGTATATCACACAGTGTACCAAAATAATCGAGTAACGCACAAGGCAGCCCCAAAGCTAACAAACGTAAAAGAGTAGCCGAGTCTTGCGGACGCAATACTGACCATCGTCCGGAACGCGGACGGAAATGCGACCTGTTCTGCTGGCGCCACGCCTACCCAGCTGCCTCCAGGGCCCCACCTAAGTACCCACCATTATCAAGCCGTCCGGCGAAATTTCGGCCGGGACAAGATTTAAAATCAAGGTGAAACAAATTTTTTTAAAAAAAAATAAATTATAACAGTAATTTCAGAAATTTTGAGTATTTTGATCGGAATTCATGTTTATTGGACTGGTTATTGACCGGATTTAGCGTCAATTTTTCAGATAGAGTTATAATGTTATTTATGAGGAATAGATATAGAAATTTTGCAATAATATTAGAAAACAAGTTTAGCCCATTTGGTAAAACTAAGGGCTGACATTCATGAGATCTTGATTCTGAATCCTCACTTCGTCGCTATTTTTGTCTCCACTGAGGATGGACAAAAAAAAATGCCTAAAATCAAAGCCGTGGGGTTCTAATCCAAGACCAAGTTTAAGAGCCTAACGGTCTCTACCGATTGAGCTAGACCCTGTTTAGGGGTTGGGCTTCAGCTGGGCTTGGCTGCCGACTAGATGGCCCCTAAACATCTTAGCTACCAAGCGGCTGTGAACCACAACGTCCCCCAAAAGCACCCCAAAAACTGTGGCCAAGACCTCGGTGCTTTGCCTCGTTTTGTCTCGGCTTCGGCCTCCTTCCCGCCTGGTGACCACCCTGCCTCTCGGTCTCCTCCCCACCGCCTCACTCGGTCGCCACTCACCTGCCTCCTCCCCGCTTACCTCCTCCTCAATGAAGTCACGCGCCTCCACCCCGGCTCACCTCTGCCTAGCCTCGGAGCCCCGTTGCCTCCTCCCCGCTCAACCTCCTCCCTGGCCCACCTCCACCCCGCTCGGTCTCCTCCTCGCTCGGCATCTAAAAAAAAGCCAGCAAAAAGCTATTTTGCCAAATGGCATCTAAAAAAACAACAACCACTAGCTACAACTACTTTTCAATCTAACAAGCCAAAAACAGCTTTTCAGCTTAACCGCAGCTCTCCCCAAACAGGCTCCTAGACGGTCTAGTACGCTATATGCTCTATCGGTATATAAGTAACGACCTCCAGAGACCATTTTAGAGCAGGTTGAAAATCACCAAAAATTCGGCAAATTTCATCGAAATTTTAGTGATTTCGACCAAAATTTCAGAAATTTTGGTTTCAAATTTACCTGATTTTAAATTTACCTTTTGAATTTCGTCCGAATTTCAATCAAAATTTCACCGAAATTTTAAATTTCGATCTCCTCCGAGATGTGATCCGAAAACGAAATTTGAAGGCGAAGCGTGCGCCCGCTAGCCGCTCCCCGTGGCCGCCGGCCGCTTTCCCTCTCTGTCCGTGCTCGTCCTCCTCACCGCCTTCCGCCGAGCCCTCCCGCTCCGGTACCCGTATCTCCCAGTTCATCGCATCTTCTCCGTGTAGACGCCGAGGCGCCGTCTCCTACGCCGCCGTGAGAGCTCGGTCGCCTCTGGCCACGCCGCGCGCCCCGCACGTAACCATCACCGCCCCGCGCAATGCGTCTGATAGATTCAAAACTCCTCTGAACCAGGACACGCGATTCTCCATGGCCGGAAAGCAACGAAGCCTTCCGTGTGTCTAAACTCGAAGGCCTGAAGGCTGAAGGCGTTGAGCCGAATGTCTAGCCCATAGATCGACGCCTAGATTATGTTATGCGGGCCACATCTGTTCTTGAATTCGGCTCGTACGACTGCTTTTACCTTTTTTGTTTTCCACTTTACAGTATTCTTCTTGCTGATCTTTACAAACCCCGTAAGCAACATATGCGTAAATAAATTTTGAGCTCCACATTTATTCATCAAAATAAATTTGGCACTTTGAGCACAGAGGCATATTCACTGTCAAATCAGCTTATCAGGTCTTTACCTCGCATGAAGAGAAAGTCTCAGGGGAAGGTGAATGCAGTACCATGCAAGATTCAACAATACAAGGGGAGGTCCAGTGGAACAAAATCTCGGAATTACAGTGTCCGAACAAGGTTAAACACTTTTTATGGAGATTAGGGTATGTTGGAGATAACTCAATATCTCTAACTATCATATCTATTGGTTCTATCCATAGTTTGTTAGGAGTCAAGTCTTCTACAATTAGGACTCTTTGGCTATATAAGCCACTCTGCACTTGTAATCTTGAAGCATTATAGTGGATTATTTCCTGTGCTTTTTTTCCGCAAGGGTTTTTTCACGTTAAATCATGTCTCCAATTATTTTGCAGTGCATCTAACCCTAACAAGTGGTATCAGAGCTGGCGTTCCGATCTATCGCCGCCGTCGTTCATCACGCCGACCGCCGTCTTCCGCGCGTCCTCCTCCTTCGGCACCGGCCGTCCTCGCGCAGCCATCAGCCCGCGTCGGCCCCAACGCGCACCGGTCATCGCCGTCCTTCGCACGCGCCGGCCTCCGCACACTTGTCGTCGTCGTCGTCACTGCCTTCACGCTCGCGCGTATCCTGTCCATGATCTCCAAGTCCCTAGGAACGGCGCCTGCTGGTGCTTGTGGACAACTTGGCCATGCGGTCGTCACACTCGGCCTTCTTCGGCTCGCTTTAGGCCCTCGGGTTCGATCTGGACTTCCGCCTCGTCGATGGTGCTGGGCATGAGCAGATTCTTCAGCTTCTGATCTTATTCAAGGCATCGCAACAGTGTGGAGTTGATTTCGATGAGGATCCAGAGGCTATGGTTATTGATCGCATTAATTATGCTGTATCAGAGGTTGAAGGTGATCATACCGTGATTGCATTGGCTTCCTAATGCACCGTTCTTAATGTGCGGTTCTGATGTATGCATGATTGCATGCACATGGATGCTATTCAACTAGTTGACGTTGAGAGCTATACATGCATGCTGCATGCATGTGTCTTCTTGACATTGCTATTTGCTGCTGTTAGTGGGATTTTTTTAGGAGACTTTGTGGAAAAAAAAATAATGTCAATTGAGAAGACAATTGTATTTGGTGTTTCATCACTATTTATTGAAATTTGGTGTTTCATCACCATTATCTTGGTGCTTTATTCACCATTTGGATACGTTGTCCATTATGGAAGTTTTGGCAACGTTAATTGGAATTTGACGACACCTTGTTGGTAGTATTATACTCTTCGGAGTTTTTCTAGTGAAGTTTTTGCTCCAATGTCAATTTTGAATGAAGTATTGAAGTGCAAGAAGGAGTTTGTTTCTGCGTGGATACTACAACGTTTCTTTTGTTGTCTTTGCTCGATATGAGGGGTTTACTGCAATTTATACTCCATCGATGGCACGAGAAGTTTTTCTTCATATTGACATTTTTGAGTAGTTTCAACCATATTATGGATTTTCAGTAGGCAGTTTATTGAATTTTATGTTCCAGATGGAGCATTCCAAAAGTCCATGTTATGTGTTCTTCACTATCTACACAGCACCTCAGGTGATGTCTTGGCTTATGCCATTTGATGATTGGGTGTTTGTTTCAGAAGGTCAATTGCACAGTCTCAGACTTTACTGGGGTTATGAATCATTGAAGACCCAGATTCTTCTTCTGCTTTGTTATAGCTGTGTTGGATTGACTGTTCCAGTCTTTCTTTCGACCTGCTGGTGGTTTGCTCAATCTTGCTTCATTTATCAAAAGCGTTTGGACAATATTGTTTCAGTCTTTTATACCCTTTGGTGATTTTTCGCACTTTAAGTGTTTGGTTTGAATGTTCCAGTCTTTCTCGTTCAGTAGTCGTTTTGACTTTTAACGCACTTGTATTCATGTGCTTAATTACCTTAGATTTTTTCGGAAACAATTTTGTTATAGATTTTGAGTTAATGGGAGGTTTGTCGGAGATAACTCAATATCTCTAACTACCATATCTATTAGTTCTATCCATAGTTTGTTAGGAGTCAAGTCTTCTACAATTAGGACTCGTTGGCTATATAAGCCGGCTCCCTGTACTTGTAATCTTGAAGCATTATAGTGGATTGTTTTTCGTGGTTTTTTCCCGTAAGGGTTTTTCTACGTTAAATCATGTCTTCAGTTATTTTGCAGTGCTACTAACCCTAACAGGGCACAATAGTCTACCGTTGTGTCCTAACATTCGTAGTCGTGGCATTGATGCTGATACCCTGTGCCCCATGTGCCACCGTCTGGATAAGGATTGTGGACATGTTTTTTTCAAATGCAAGATTGCTAAAAACTGTTGGTGAAGCCTGCAAATGGAAGATTTCAGAGTTGCTCTGCCTGAATGTTCTTCTGCCACCGCAGTGGTTTCCAAGGTACTATGTTTCCTCCCATCAGAACAAATCCAAATCATCACTTTCATGTGGCCCATGTGGTCAGCAAGGAATGGAGTGAATGCTGGTGATACACCAAAAACCATTTCAGAAATCTGTCCCATGTCAGAAAGATTACTGACGAGTTCAAAAAAAATTCACTATACAAGTAAATCAAATGACTAGTGTGCTAAGTCACTGGTTAAAACCTGCTGAAAGTTCTCTGAAGATTAATTGTGATGGAGCTTTCAATATAGAATCGAAGTGTGGAGGATGGGGCTATGTTATCAAAGATTCTATGGGTTCAGTAGTTTGCGCTGGTGCTAGTAATGCTCCTCATTCTGAAGATGCACTGCAAATAGAAGCCGAAGCATGTTTGAAAGCTCTGAGCACTGCTACCGAGGCTGGTATTGCTGCTATTGTAGTTGAGACAGACACTCAGATTCTGAAGTGTGCCATTGACACTACTGATCACGACTCATCTCGTTTGGGTGCCCTTTTCAGGGAAGCAAAGTTCCTCCTCTCACAAATTTCCAGTCCTTTAACACTAGATATTGCCCATGGGTTTGTAGTCATGTAACTCATGAGTTAGCCAAATATGGTAAGGCATTGAGTTGTTCAGGGGCTGAAATGTACTGGCATAACTCAGTACCTAATTGTGTATCTTCTCTAGTAGTCAGCGATTTAGCTGTTGCTTCAAATTAATGGAATCAGCTTTATTTAAAAAGAAAATAAATAAATTCGTATGGACAACCAGGGTTAACAAATACCGTTTCGAACTCGGATTTCGACGACCCGGCGGTATCAAAAACCGCGAAAAACCGCTCAAAATTCACTCAAAACCGAACGGTTTGGAAAGTATTGCAAGTTGTAAAGTAAGCATTTAGCAATAATATATTAACAAATAATTTTTATTTCAATACTACTCACATATCAATCTAACAAGTGCAAAATAAGCATTCACATATCAATACCATTCACGTATCAACACCATTTACATTTCAACACCTTCCATTACTACTAAATATACTTCAACAAATATTGCTATTTGACATAATTGAACAAATATTGCTACTTGACATACTTCAACAAATATTGCTACTTGACATACTTGAACAAATATTGCTACTAAATATAATTGAACAAATGTTGTTACTAAAATATACTTAAGTAAATATTGCTACTAAATATTGCCATTTGACATACTTGAACAAATATTGCTACTAAATATAATTGAACAAATATTGTTACTAAAACATGTTGAAGTAAATATTGCTACTTGACATACTTGAACAAATATTGCTACTAAAAATACTTCTAATTTCTTTTTTTTGGATTTTCTAATTTCAACATTTTGAATGGCACAAAACATCTTCAAACTTTATTTTTCAAAAAAATATTCACGCCAGAGGTCATAAAAGTATTAATAATAATTTTAGGAAATTTTGGATAATTTTTTTCAAATTTCCAAAAAAATTGAATTTGAATTTGAACTTGACCAATAAACTGAGTGCTTTTAAGATCAAGCCGTCGAGCGGTTTTCGAACAGTTTGCATCGGTTTTTTGAACCCTGATGGACAACACAATACACGTCATGTCAGACAAGAATTAGGGACTATTTGTTTTAGCTTTTGATTATGGATTCTGGCCCCGAAAGTAGAATAAAAAACAAATAGCCCGATTTTAGAATCTGATTCTCACAATTCAACTCACTCATATACACTAGAATTCACAATCCACTTTATATGTGCTTTTGGATTCCAGTTTTTTGAGAATCAGTTTCTTACGACCACAATCCAAAATCAACTTTTAAAGAATCCGAAGCAAAAAAACAAACAGTCCCTTAGTCAATTGAGCAGGGTTTAGTTCGATATAGCAGTTTCAACTAGGGGTGGATATCGAGCCAACTCGACTCGACTCGTTAAACTCGTTAAGATAACGAGTCAGCTCGACTCGACTCGTTATCTTAACGAGCTCAAAGCTCAACTCGGCTCGACTCGTTAAAAACTCGAGTTGGCTCGAGTTGGCTCGTTAAGCTCGTTATAAATATGAGCAACAGAGCATACATTGGATACCTCAAACACCTGAACATGGGATTACTGCAGACAATTATGGATAGAAGTGATGAAGGATCAAGGATGAGCCTAGAGGGGGGGTGAATAGGCTATTTTAAAATTTTCTTCTAATTAACTTCAAGAATTTCAATATGATAAATAGAGATGAAAAACTAAGCCTCTTCCTCAATTTTTCTTACTCAGAAGTCAGAAGTCAGAACTCTCTTCCCAGAAGGGAAGGTGAGTGAACCTTCACAAAATACCAAGTCTCTTCACAACAATTTGAAGGGATCACGGTCTCATGAATTACACCAAGCCTCAAAAGAAGAAACCTTCTCTAAGAGTAATAGAACAGAGCTTGAGCTTGATGATTTCCAAGTGTGTTTTGAGCTCACAATATAATAATTAATACAACACTTGAATTGAATGTTTCTACAACTCTCATACAGAGTAAAATTGAATGCACCGAGAGTAGAGTCCTCTACATGACTTGAAAGGAAAGGAAAAAGGAGAAAGAGTCTTGAAGATTTTTAATCAAGGTTAAAGACCTCTCGATGAGGTTAGAATAGAGTGTTGAGTTATTTTTAAGAGGAATAGTGCCTAAGATCTTGGTTTAATCCTAAGTGTGAAATGGCTCAAAATCATACCTTGAAATCATGCTAGTTGCATTTAGAACAAAGTTTTAAATGTTTTGTTTTTACCTAAGTTTTACGGACTACTTGTCTTATGTTAAAAATCGGTCTGCGTTGAACCGAAGTTTTTGATTCACGCCGGACCACTTGGAAATAGTCCGGCGCAAAAAAGCTCGTTCACGCCGACCACTTGGAAGTAGTCCGCGCAAAGCTCGTTCACGCCGACCACTTGGAAGTACACATCGACCTTTGCGCGGACTACTTCCAAGTGGTCCGACGTGAACGAGCTTTTGCGTCGGACTACTTCCAAGTGGTCCGGCGTGAACGAGCTTTGGCGCCGGACTACTTCCAAGTGGTCCGGCGTGAACTGAAAAACTTCGTTCATCGCAGACCGATTTTTAACATAAGACAGTAGTCCGTTAAAAACTTAGGTAAAAATGTAACATTTAAAACTTTGTTCTAAATGCAACTAACATGATTTCAAGGTATGATTTTGAGCCATTTCACACTTAGGATTAAACCAAGATCTTAGGCACTATTCCTCTTAAAAATAACTCAACACTCTATTCTAACCTACTGAGAGATCTTTTAACCTTGATTAAAATCTTCAAGACTCTTTCTCCTTTTCCTTTCCTTTCAAGTCATGTAGAGGATTAACCTGTTCAAACACTTATCTCAAGATAGATAGTTAGCCCAAAACATGTAATATCATTAATTACCAAAACCATAATAAAATTTTGGGGGCCTAGATGCTTGAAGTGACTAGAAAGTAGAAAGTCATAAGTCATAACATTCAACTTCAGGTGCCCAAATATCTCAAACAGAGCGTTTGGAGGGGTACAAGACTGGAACTCCGATCAGACTACAAGTAAGTCAAGTAACAAACATTGCAAACAACATTAGGTCTAAAGCATAACAAGAATGAAAATTCCAATTACCATGAAGATCGTGCCATGAAGTCTTGCACTAGGAAGAAATTGTGAAGATCCTGCAGCAGAAGGTGACGTTGTTGTCTGTTGGTGCAGGACTGCAGGGTCTTCTGAAATAGTACATCACATTTACATAAGTGTTAGTAGCCAACCTGGATGAAGAGAACATTACATGAAGCTCACTGACATTTTTTTGGATGCATGTTGATCACAGTATTTAGGATGACAAATATCACTTCAGTCATAATATTTTTGCTTGCAACAAGTATTGGATCAACTACTGCTAGGTGGTTAGTACCAGCTTCTAGCTAGTTACTGATGGTAACCACTTCATCAGCAAAGACTAAAGGCAGTTAATTAACTACTACATATAAGGCTTCGAGCCGGGGCGGTGCGCACCAGGGTGCCCGTGTGCCGGCGGCTTCAGGCGCGCCTTACGAGGCAGTGTGGCGCTGGCGGACGTGACTTCGTGTGCGACTGCCGAGACGCATGAATTTTCCCTCCTTTTTTCTGAGATGACGCATGTACTGATGCTGCCTGTAGCTTCGTGCCACGTGACGCAAACACAAAACAGATGCGTACGGTAGATGCATGCATAAGATCAACAGCGATTAGAAATAATCACCGATTCTCACCTTTCTCACCTTTCAATTCTGAACTCCGGTAGAGCTTCGTGCTGATAACGTGTTAAGAAACCTCGCTATCGAATAGTCCGGGTTCCCGAACAGATCTAAAGTGGAGAACAGAGAGAGAAAGATACAGGTATATGGGGAGCGACGGCAGAATTCTTTATTGATTTCTGATTGCTTGTACATAGGGGAGACCCCCCTCCTCCTTATATAGCGCTCGTCTAGAGTTTCGGCTAAAGGACCATCGTGGGTTTTTCATTGGACCACGTGGTTTTCCAACAAGTACTACTACTTCCGTTCTTTTTTTAAAAAAAGAAAACTACTTCCACCGTTAAGAGAAGGCAGCCGCTGTGTGGCAGGTGTTATATCCGGGCCGAAGAGGGAGGAAAGATGGCGATGGAACCACGGACACGGAGTCAGTCCAGTCGCTTCCCCGCTAGTCTCCCGTTCTCGTCTGGCTTAGTTTGAGGCTAATTTTATTATATCTATATTTAGTTATATTATAGATTTTTAGATGAATATTTGATTTATTGTGGCTTGTCAAACTTTTATAGCCACATGTCTTACGCGTTACACTCTTTTTTTTTTTTGCCAAACTTAGCTATATTTGTAACGCTAATTTTTATTACTATAAAAAGATATATCAAACCACATTTAATTAAGATTAGTTATAATAAAATTATTTTCAAACCAAACAGATCCTAAATCGCTTCGCCCACAAAATTTAGTGGTACGTACTAAAAGCCAAAGTGTACACATGAGTATTACTTCTTCATTCAAGTTTATACGACGTATTTCTTCTCGGCACATAGGCGGAAGATATTAAAATGACTAGATTATCCATAATTATTATTCCTAAACACTATATTCAATGTATGTATGTAGAGAATATGAAATAAATATGAATATTTATTATGAGTATATATCAAATATCACACTAATTTTATATTAAAATATAAAATATATCGTACATTTATAAACAAGACAATTTTTTAAAAAAATACGACTTATGGACTTTGCCGTGGATCTCCACTGTTGCATTCGCAGCCTCCCGTTGGAATCTACGACATTTCACGCACGATCTGTTCCGTGTTCCTTGCCGAGGACATCATCAGCTCTGTTCTCACGTTCGAACTAAAAATATCACACAATGCAGTGCAATGAAAACACCGGCCACATTGGCCACAAAAGATCGGCCCCGCTCCAGCAAAATGTGATATATGGGATGACGACATCAAAAGCTGCTCTTCTAATAAGTACTCCTTATGTCATAAATAATTATTGTTTATAGGTGAAACAATTTTTTAAAATTTTAACTGTTAATATCTTTTTAAATATTTAAATTAGATACATAAAAAATATATGTGTAGATTTGTATTAAAAATTACTTTTATAATATTATAATTTTATTGAGTTTTTAAATATATTAAAATAAAAATTAGTGGTTAAAACTATGTTTTAGAGACTGTGTCGATATAATGTTAACTATTTATGACCGGAGGGAATAGTACACAAAATACTACTACTTGCATTCTTTTTTTAAAAGAAAACTACTTCCATTGTTAGTTGAGAGAGAAAAGGTAAGTGACCGACCATCGGTGTTTATCCGGTGCCATTTTTATTGTAGCAGGTACGTTAGGAAAACACCATTGAAAGATACGGATGGTATGTTCGCTTGATCAGACGATCTTAACATACGGTCTTCGCTTTGATTGCAATTCCTATAGAGACTACACAGGAAATCTATTCGTTATCTGGACCGAAGAGGGAGGAAAGATGACAATGGAACTATGGAGTCAATCGCTACCCGCTCGTCTCTAAAAGCTAAGTGTCAGTTTAGTTTAAAGCGAAATTTGTCACGTCTAAATTTATTTATATTATAGATTCATAGATAAGTGTTCGATTTGTTATCGTAACTATGATTTATCACACTTTCTTAACCACGTATCTCACGCGTTATAGACCTGTTGTTTGTCAAATTTTGTCATGTGCTGAATTTCGTTGCCATAAGAAATATAGCAAACCCTACCTGCTTTCTCCTCACAAAATTTAGTAGTAGGTACTAAAAGCGAACGTGCACCTCCCGTTGGATTCTTCGACATTTCACGCACGATCTGTTCCGAGGACATCATCATCTCTGTTCTCATGTTCGTGCAAGCTTGCAGCTAAAAATATCGAACCATGCAGTGCAATGAAAACTCTGCAAAACCCCAGCGCTGTAGTCTGCGGAGTGCGGACGACAGAAAGAAAGCTTGATTTGAACCGTAGAAGTGGACATTACAGCCACCTCTCAAATCAATATCTACATTCTAGAGTCGTAACTAAGGCTCAGTTCAAAACAACTTCTGATTATGCAGATTATAGATTATATCTAGCTGTCTGGAGAAACGGATGCCTAAAGAATTTGCTGGCTGAAGAATCTAATCGTTTGGCAGTTCGTCCGAGAATCTGATTTGTGATGGGCTGGCAACGGAGGACGACTTCGGGTAGAGGCGCAGGAGGGTGGCCGCTGGCTTGGGGCCGACGGCGGAGGGGCACTGGAGCCACACGATGTGGGCGGAGGGGCCTCGGGCCGAGCGGCGGGCGAAGGAGCGACAGGTAGAGGAGCTCGGGCGGAGGAGCCAGCGGGCGGAGGAGCTGACGTGCGGAGGGGCAGCGGGCTCGGGCTTGCGCCGACCTCCTCGCACGGGCTCTGCCCGAAGCGCTGATTCTCCACGAGAATCGGCCATTAGTTCGCTTCTGATTTTATGTTGTAAGGCTATTTCTGATTGTAGGAGAAGCTATCCAAAATCCTAAGTTCGGTAAATAATCCGTTTTTATTTTAAACAGAAACTGTCCATAAGCTGACACGGACGGGGCCTAAGTTTCTAGCAACATTTCCTGATTTCCCCATGTACTTCCTATGGTCACAGGTAGTCTTGGATATTGACACAGTTTTCAAAATATAGTTTTGACTACTAATTTTTATTATAATATACTTATAAAACCTAATAAAATTATAATATTACTAAAATACTTTTCGAGACAATCTATATATATAATTTTCATGTATCCAATTTAAATATTTAAAAGATATTAATAATCAAAGTTTAAAAATTTTGACTGCAACTATATTCGAAACGACAACTATTTATTACTGGATGAAGTAGTTTACACTCATTAACTGTCGCAATCGCCACCGTCCAATAGAGTAGTAGAGTACCATCCGAGGATGAGACCGCGAGAGGCTTTATAGCAACAAATCTTTTTGTTGCATTTCCTTCGAAACAAAATATTTGTTGCGTAACTTCTTCTGGAGCCTCTTGTTGCATGTCTTGCTTCAGGATAGGGATCACTAGAAATTTATGCGCTGCGTGCCACACCACGGGCGCTGCTTTCCACGCGAGAAAATCGATAAAATGCGCGACTGACGCTCCACACACGAGTAAATCGAGAAAACGCGCGAAAATGATCAAAAAATAAGACTTTGCTTTTCGCAAAAGGGTTTAAACGTAATGCTCGAAAACCGGAAAAAGGACATAAATACGATGCATATTTTTTAAAAAAAGAAGCGGATTTTTTTCTTACAAAAAGGATCTAAACGTAATTTCGATTTTCCTGAAAAGGACCCGAGAGCTACTCTTAAAAACGCTAAAAGGGCATAGACGTAATATGTAATCTTTTTTCAGGAAAAGGATCAAATCGTAATTTTTTTCCAAAAATACCTATCCGTATTTTTTTTTTTGAAAAGGATCCGGATGCGAAAAAAATTTGGCCGGCTCGGCTCGAGCCGAGCCGGCCCCTCCTGGCTCAAAGCGCCCAGGAAGCGCCGTTTCTTCAATGTTTAGGATAGGTATGATTTGTAGTTTTAAAGTGTATTACACGGGGCGTGATCCCTTGAAAGGAACAGCCAACAAGTGACTAGATCGCAAACCTTACCACGGAGTAGATTTTTGAGTCTGGCTTTCAAGGACAAATAAACGAGTGCACTTGGTGTGCAAGTTATACTCGATAGATAACCAAAAATTATTTGATTGGCGTGATTACGCGATAACTAGTAGGGTGGTCTTAATATTTGCACCATATTGTCTACCGCTCATATTCGATGCAAAGCTTCACCTCCTTTATACCAAAACTTATCTGCCATCGAGCATATTTGGCCATTGACTTCTTCAACAATATCAATGCTCACCACTCGATGTAAGTCCCTTGGTTCCTTCTACTCTGACCTTTCTCTTCAACAACTTCGGCGATATTGTCCTCATTGAATGGCTAAGGAGAGTAGCATGACATTGCCCTCATCTCCTCTGTCACCACCTGATGAGGACATCCCTTCTATTGATACAACCAAACCTACTGCTCCTCAACTAGATATACAAAGACCAATTATCAGAGCACGTGCTCGTCAACTTAATTATCAGGTAACCTCGTTTCTCGGAGTGCACTCATATTCTATGCACACTACAATACTGCATGATGTGCATAATGTTATTCTAATTAGGAATCGAGATCCTTGAACAATGGAGATGATGGCTACTATACTCAATTGAAGCCACCATGATACCACAGTGAAAGATGGCCGAACTTCCACATTTGCTTCGGCTGCTACCTCCAAATATCTACTTTTATTTTTAATTAAAAGTTATGGTGCTACGCCACCTTATTTGGGCCTAGGCCTATGTATCCAGTAGTCCAAGGGGGAATGAGTCCTTTTGTTTGCTGCAAGAGTCCTTGTCGCTTTTCCTGTTTTGGCTTCACCCCCTTGTCTCCTCTTCCTTTATAAGCTCGCTGCAACCCTAGGGAGATGGGGTTTTGTTTAGTCGTAGTTTTTCTCTGTGAAACTATTTGGTATTCTCTTATTCGTCTAGATCAACAATAATGCAAGGCTTCAAACCTTGCATCATCTTTCAATTATATATGCAATTTCAGATTGCTCTTTACTTTGTTCTTGCTTGTTCTTCGATTGCTTGCAGGAATTGATCTTCGTGATCAGATCGATCATGTTTCTATCTAGGTCAATAATAATCCTAGAATTGGTTCAATGATTGTTTAGCATATCAGTTATGTACGGTTGGTAACCGGATCGCGAGAGTTACCTTCACCAATCGAAGTTACCCCTCTCATCAAAAGATTGGGACCAACAACGCGCATAACCGCCTTGCTCTTTGCTTCGTAGTGGTTGTCTTCTTGTTGGACATATTGACAGCGCTACACCCTTTTGTGGTCTCTTTCAACACCATTCGTGCTATTCTAATTATAAATTTTATTTTTATTACAAATCTCAAATGTTTTTTATAGAATTTTTATACAAATCAAATTACTATTTTTTAATTTATTCTGAATTTTAGTAGTTTAGGAATTTTACTTTAGAATTGTATGGAAATCAACTTGTAAATTTTCATTTATTTTTGTGCCACGTTTTAATTATTTGTGATTGAAATTTGTATACAAATCCAATTGCTAATTTTTTAATTTTGCATTATAGATAATTAGGGATTTTACCTTGTAATTTGTATCAAAATCAAATTACTAATTTTATTTTATTTTCTATCCCGAATTTCAGTTATTTTTTGTTGGTATTTGGATACAAATCGCATTGCTAATATTGTTTTAATTTTTATTCTGTATTATATTTATTTGGGGATTTAGATAGAAATTCGTATTAAAACCAATTTGCTAATTATATTTAATTTAGTTTGAATTTTCTTTATTTAAGAATTTTAATATGGAATTATATGGAAATCAAATTGTAAATTTTCTTTTATTTTCTATTTCAAATTTCAATTATTTTTTGTTGGAATCTGTATACAAATATAATTTCTAATTTTGTTCAATTTTTATTTTAATAGATATTTATTTACTGATTTTACTTTGAAATTCGTATCGAAATCAAATTGCTAATTTTTATTTCATTTTATTCGAATTTCAGTTATATGTTGAAATTCATGTACACGTCCAACTACTCATTTTTATTCGTGACTTCAATTTTACTTTGAATTCATTTGGAAATCAAAATTATTATTTTATTTTATTTTTTATTTCAAATTTAAGTTATATTTTATTGTAATTGATATGAACTTTTTATTTTAATCTATATAAATTTTCTAATTATATTTTATTTTTATTGTAAATTTCAGTTTTAGGTTGGAATTTGTATACAAATCCAACTAGTAATTTCCATTTAATGTTTATTCCAAATTTCCATCTTACTTTGAAGTTAGTATGGAAATCAAATTACTATTTTTCTCTTATTTTTTATTCTGAATTTTATTTATTTTTATTGTAACAGACATGGACTCTTTTTTCCATCTAAACCATTATAATTTGCGCCTGCCAAATGGACAACTAGATTCTTTCTGTTTTTTCTCTTTTTAACGTGGGAATTTTTAACCATTGAGGACAAACGTGGTGGCTCATTTTGCCTCGGTTTTAATGAGAGGGAACATGGTTGCACCTCTTGCCTTCGCTTTAATAATATAACAAAGCGAATGTAGTGGTCCTTTCGCCTTTGCTTTTATAATATAATAGATATATCGATAAAAATTCATAACACCTTATAAGCCACTTTCAATTTGCTTAACGTATCATTTATGTTTACTTTATCCCATGAGTTGATTTACCGTGCAAATTGTCCCCGTGATGCACGTTTACACTATTTCTAATTGTTTTTATTATCTTTGGCACTTTCGTTTAGGTAATATCAATTCTTGTTTCAATGACTTAAATAGTTGTTACAGTTACTTGTGCTTTTTAATACCTGTAATACACAGTTTCAGTACTAGTGTTTCATTACCAAAATTGTGTATCACAAGTATTGAAATTACTCAAATAATTAAAAAAGTATTGACATTAACTCAGAAAATATAAAAATAGAATGGCAACTACAAGAAATAGCATTAACGTGCGGCCTAGGAAGCTATTTGTATAATAACTTAGCTTATGGGAGTAAAGTAAACGAAAGTGAAATGTGAAGAACAAATTGAGAAATTAGGAGACTTATGATTTTTTTCTTAGATTTTCTCTTAATATATTTGATTTGGAATAGAAAAAAATAGAAAATAGACTCAACAAACTTTCGGACGGTATATCACACAGTGTACCAAAATAATCGAGTAACGCACAAGGCAGCCCCAAAGCTAACAAACGTAAAAGAGTAGCCGAGTCTTGCGGACGCAATACTGACCATCGTCCGGAACGCGGACGGAAATGCGACCTGTTCTGCTGGCGCCACGCCTACCCAGCTGCCTCCAGGGCCCCACCTAAGTACCCACCATTATCAAGCCGTCCGGCGAAATTTCGGCCGGGACAAGATTTAAAATCAAGGTGAAACAATTTTTTTTTTAAAAAAATAAATTATAACAGTAATTTCAGAAATTTTGAGCATTTTGATCGGAATTCATGTTTATTGGACTGGTTATTGACCGGATTTAGCGTCAATTTTTCAGATAGAGTTATAATGTTATTTATGAGGAATAGATATAAAAATTTTGCAATAATATTAGAAAACAAGTTTAGCCCATTTGGTAAAACTAAGGGCTGACATTCATGAGATCTTGATTCTGAATCCTCACTTCGTCGCTATTTTTGTCTCCACTGAGGATGGACAAAAAAAATGCCTAAAATCAAAGCCGTGGGGTTCTAATCCAAGACCAAGTTTAAGAGCCTAACGGTCTCTACCGATTGAGCTAGACCCTGTTTAAGGGTTGGGCTTCAGCTGGGCTTGGCTGCCGACTAGATGGCCCCTAAACATCTTAGCTACCAAGCGGCTGTGAACCACAACGTCCCCAAAGCACCCCAAAATCGTGGCCAAGACCTCGGTGCTTTGCCTCGTTTTGTCTCGGCCGCCTCCTTCCCGCTGGTGACCACCCCGCCTCTCGGTCTCCTCCCACCGCCTCACTCTGGCCGCCACTCACCGCCTCCTCCCGCTTACCTCCTCCTCAATGAAGTCACGCGCCTCCCCCGGCTCACCTCTGCCTAGCCTCGAGCCCGCTGCCTCCTCCCGCTCAACCTCCTCCTGGCCCACCTCCACCCCGCTCGGTCTCCTCCTCGCTCGGCATCTAAAAAAAAGCCAGCAAAAAGCTATTTTGCCAAATGGCATCTAAAAAAACAACAACCACTAGCTACAACTACTTTTCAATCTAACAAGCCAAAAACAGCTTTTCAGCTTAACCGCAGCTCTCCCCAAACAGGCTCCTAGACGGTCTAGTACGCTATATGCTCTATCGGTATATAAGTAACGACCTCCAGAGACCATTTTAGAGCAGGTTGAAAATCACCAAAAATTCGGCAAATTTTATCGAAATTTTAGTGATTTCGACCAAAATTTCAGAAATTTTGGTTTCAAATTTACCTGATTTTAAATTTACCTTTTGAATTTCGTCCGAATTTCAATCAAAATTTCACGAAATTTTAAATTTCGATCTCCTCCGAGATGTGATCCGAAACGAAATTTGAAGGCAAAGCGTGCGCCCGCTAGCCGCTCCCGTGGCCGCCGGCCGCTTTCCTCTCTGTCCGTGCTCGTCCTCCTCACCGCCTTCCGCCGAGCCCTCCCGCTCCGGTACCCGTATCTCCCAGTTCATCGCATCTTCTCCGTGTAGACGCCGAGGCGCCGTCTCCTACGCCGCCGTGAGAGCTCGGTCGCCTCTGGCCACGCCGCGCGCCCCGCACGTAACCATCACCGCCCCGCGCAATGCGTCTGATAGATTCAAAACTCCTCTGAACCAGGACACGCGATTCTCCATGGCCGGAAAGCAACGAAGCCTTCCGTGTGTCTAAACTCGAAGGCCTGAAGGCTGAAGGCGTTGAGCCGAATGTCTAGCCCATAGATCGACGCCTAGATTATGTTATGCGGGCCACATCTGTTCTTGAATTCGGCTCGTACGACTGCTTTTACCTTTTTTGTTTTCCACTTTACAGTATTCTTCTTGCTGATCTTTACAAACCCCGTAAGCAACATATGCGTAAATAAATTTTGAGCTCCACATTTATTCATCAAAATAAATTTGGCACTTTGAGCACAGAGGCATATTCACTGTCAAATCAGCTTATCAGGTCTTTACCTCGCATGAAGAGAAAGTCTCAGGGGAAGGTGAATGCAGTACCATGCAAGATTCAACAATACAAGGGGAGGTCCAGTGGAACAAAATCTCGGAATTACAGTGTCCGAACAAGGTTAAACACTTTTTATGGAGATTAGGGTATGTTGGAGATAACTCAATATCTCTAACTATCATATCTATTGGTTCTATCCATAGTTTGTTAGGAGTCAAGTCTTCTACAATTAGGACTCTTTGGCTATATAAGCCAGCCCCCTGTACTTGTAATCTTGAAGCATTATAGTGGATTATTTCCTGTGCTTTTTTTCCGCAAGGGTTTTTTCACGTTAAATCATGTCTCCAATTATTTTGCAGTGCATCTAACCCTAACAAGTGGTATCAGAGCTGGCGTTCCGATCTATCGCCGCCGTCGTTCATCACGCCGACCGCCGTCTTCCGCGCGTCCTCCTCCTTCGGCACCGGCCGTCCTCGCGCAGCCATCAGCCCGCGTCGGCCCCAACGCGCACCGGTCATCGCCGTCCTTCGCACGCGCCGGCCTCCGCACACTTGTCGTCGTCGTCGTCACTGCCTTCACGCTCGCGCGTATCCTGTCCATGATCTCCAAGTCCCTAGGAACGGCGCCTGCTGGTGCTTGTGGACAACTTGGCCATGCGGTCGTCACACTCGGCCTTCTTCGGCTCGCTTTAGGCCCTCGGGTTCGATCTGGACTTCCGCCTCGTCGATGGTGCTGGGCATGAGCAGATTCTTCAGCTTCTGATCTTATTCAAGGCATCGCAACAGTGTGGAGTTGATTTCGATGAGGATCCAGAGGCTATGGTTATTGATCGCATTAATTATGCTGTATCAGAGGTTGAAGGTGATCATACCGTGATTGCATTGGCTTCCTAATGCACCGTTCTTAATGTGCGGTTCTGATGTATGCATGATTGCATGCACATGGATGCTATTCAACTAGTTGACGTTGAGAGCTATACATGCATGCTGCATGCATGTGTCTTCTTGACATTGCTATTTGCTGCTGTTAGTGGGATTTTTTTAGGAGACTTTGTGGAAAAAAAAATAATGTCAATTGAGAAGACAATTGTATTTGGTGTTTCATCACTATTTATTGAAATTTGGTGTTTCATCACCATTATCTTGGTGCTTTATTCACCATTTGGATACGTTGTCCATTATGGAAGTTTTGGCAACGTTAATTGGAATTTGACGACACCTTGTTGGTAGTATTATACTCTTCGGAGTTTTTCTAGTGAAGTTTTTGCTCCAATGTCAATTTTGAATGAAGTATTGAAGTGCAAGAAGGAGTTTGTTTCTGCGTGGATACTACAACGTTTCTTTTGTTGTCTTTGCTCGATATGAGGGGTTTACTGCAATTTATACTCCATCGATGGCACGAGAAGTTTTTCTTCATATTGACATTTTTGAGTAGTTTCAACCATATTATGGATTTTCAGTAGGCAGTTTATTGAATTTTATGTTCGAGATGGAGCATTCCAAAAGTCCATGTTATGTGTTCTTCACTATCTACACAGCACCTCAGGTGATGTCTTGGCTTATGCCATTTGATGATTGGGTGTTTGTTTCAGAAGGTCAATTGCACAGTCTCAGACTTTACTGGGGTTATGAATCATTGAAGACCCAGATTCTTCTTCTGCTTTGTTATAGCTGTGTTGGATTGATCGTCCATCTCTTTCTTTCGACCTGCTGGTGGTTTGCTCAATCTTGCTTCATTTATCAAAAGCGTTTGGACAATATTGTTTCAGTCTTTTATACCCTTTGGTGATTTTTCGCACTTTAAGTGTTTGGTTTGAATGTTCCAGTCTTTCTCGTTCAGTAGTCGTTTTGACTTTTAACGCACTTGTATTCATGTGCTTAATTACCTTAGATTTTTTCGGAAACAATTTTGTTATAGATTTTGAGTTAATGGGAGGTTTGTCGGAGATAACTCAATATCTCTAACTACCATATCTATTAGTTCTATCCATAGTTTGTTAGGAGTCAAGTCTTCTACAATTAGGACTCGTTGGCTATATAAGCCGGCTCCCTGTACTTGTAATCTTGAAGCATTATAGTGGATTGTTTTTCGTGGTTTTTTCCCGTAAGGGTTTTTCTACGTTAAATCATGTCTTCAGTTATTTTGCAGTGCTACTAACCCTAACAGGGCACAATAGTCTACCGTTGTGTCCTAACATTCGTAGTCGTGGCATTGATGCTGATACCCTGTGCCCCATGTGCCACCGTCTGGATAAGGATTGTGGACATGTTTTTTTCAAATGCAAGATTGCTAAAAACTGTTGGTGAAGCCTGCAAATGGAAGATTTCAGAGTTGCTCTGCCTGAATGTTCTTCTGCCACCGCAGTGGTTTCCAAGGTACTATGTTTCCTCCCATCAGAACAAATCCAAATCATCACTTTCATGTGGCCCATGTGGTCAGCAAGGAATGGAGTGAATGCTGGTGATACACCAAAAACCATTTCAGAAATCTGTCCCATGTCAGAAAGATTACTGACGAGTTCAAAAAAAATTCACTATACAAGTAAATCAAATGACTAGTGTGCTAAGTCACTGGTTAAAACCTGCTGAAAGTTCTCTGAAGATTAATTGTGATGGAGCTTTCAATATAGAATCGAAGTGTGGAGGATGGGGCTATGTTATCAAAGATTCTATGGGTTCAGTAGTTTGCGCTGGTGCTAGTAATGCTCCTCATTCTGAAGATGCACTGCAAATAGAAGCCGAAGCATGTTTGAAAGCTCTGAGCACTGCTACCGAGGCTGGTATTGCTGCTATTGTAGTTGAGACAGACACTCAGATTCTGAAGTGTGCCATTGACACTACTGATCACGACTCATCTCGTTTGGGTGCCCTTTTCAGGAAGCAAAGTTCCTCCTCTCACAAATTTCCAGTCCTTTAACACTAGATATTGCCCATGGGTTTGTAGTCATGTAACTCATGAGTTAGCCAAATATGGTAAGGCATTGAGTTGTTCAGGGGCTGAAATGTACTGGCATAACTCAGTACCTAATTGTGTATCTTCTCTAGTAGTCAGCGATTTAGCTGTTGCTTCAAATTAATGGAATCAGCTTTATTTAAAAAGAAAATAAATAAATTCGTATGGACAACCAGGGTTAACAAATACCGTTTCGAACTCGGATTTCGACGACCCGGCGGTATCAAAAACCGCGAAAAACCGCTCAAAATTCACTCAAAACCGAACGGTTTGGAAAGTATTGCAAGTTGTAAAGTAAGCATTTAGCAATAATATATTAACAAATAATTTTTTATTTCAATACTACTCACATATCAATCTAACAAGTGCAAAAATAAGCATTCACATATCAATACCATTCACGTATCAACACCATTTACATTTCAACACCTTCCATTACTACTAAATATACTTCAACAAATATTGCTATTTGACATAATTGAACAAATATTGCTACTTGACATACTTCAACAAATATTGCTACTTGACATACTTGAACAAATATTGCTACTAAATATAATTGAACAAATGTTGTTACTAAAATATACTTAAGTAAATATTGCTACTAAATATTGCCATTTGACATACTTGAACAAATATTGCTACTAAATATAATTGAACAAATATTGTTACTAAAACATGTTGAAGTAAATATTGCTACTTGACATACTTGAACAAATATTGCTACTAAAAATACTTCTAATTTCTTTTTTTTGGATTTTCTAATTTCAACATTTTGAATGGCACAAAAACATCTTCAAACTTTATTTTTTCAAAAAAAAATATTCACGCCAGAGGTCATAAAAGTATTAATAATAATTTTAGGGAAATTTTGGATAATTTTTTTTTCAAATTTCCAAAAAAAAATTGAATTTGAATTTGAACTTGACCAATAAACCGAGTGCTTTTCGTACTGAAGCCGTACGAGCGGTTTTCGAACAGTTTGCATCGGTTTTTTGAACCCTGATGGACAACACAATACACGTCATGTCAGACAAGAATTAGGGACTATTTGTTTTAGCTTTTGATTATGGATTCTGGCCCCGAAAGTAGAATAAAAAACAAACAGCCCGATTTTAGAATCTGATTCTCACAATTCAACTCACTCATATACACTAGAATTCACAATCCACTTTATATGTGCTTTTGGATTCCAGTTTTTTGAGAATCAGTTTCTTACGACCACAATCCAAAATCAACTTTTAAAGAATCCGAAGCAAAAAAACAAACAGTCCCTTAGTCAATTGAGCAGGGTTTAGTTCGATATAGCAGTTTCAACTAGGGGTGGATATCGAGCCAACTCGACTCGACTCGTTAAACTCGTTAAGATAACGAGTCAGCTCGACTCGACTCGTTATCTTAACGAGCTCAAAGCTCAACTCGGCTCGACTCGTTAAAAACTCGAGTTGGCTCGAGTTGGCTCGTTAAGCTCGTTATAAATATGAGCAACAGAGCATACATTGGATACCTCAAACACCTGAACATGGGATTACTGCAGACAATTATGGATAGAAGTGATGAAGGATCAAGGATGAGCCTAGAGGGGGGGTGAATAGGCTATTTTAAAATTTTCTTCTAATTAACTTCAAGAATTTCAATATGATAAATAGAGATGAAAAACTAAGCCTCTTCCTCAATTTTTCTTACTCAGAAGTCAGAAGTCAGAACTCTCTTCCCAGAAGGGAAGGTGAGTGAACCTTCACAAAATACCAAGTCTCTTCACAACAATTTGAAGGGATCACTGTCCTGTGAATTACACCAAGCCTCAAAAGAAGAAACCTTCTCTAAGAGTAATAGAACAGAGCTTGAGCTTGATGATTTCCAAGTGTGTTTTGAGCTCACAATATAATAATTAATACAACACTTGAATTGAATGTTTCTACAACTCTCATACAGAGTAAAATTGAATGCACTGAGAGTAGAGTCCTCTACATGACTTGAAAGGAAAGGAAAAAGGAGAAAGAGTCTTGAAGATTTTTAATCAAGGTTAAAGACCTCTCGGTAGGTTAGAATAGAGTGTTGAGTTATTTTTAAGAGGGAATAGTGCCTAAGATCTTGGTTTAATCCTAAGTGTGGAAATGGCTCAAAATCATACCTTGAAATCATGCTAGTTGCATTTAGAACAAAGTTTTAAATGTTTTGTTTTTTACCTAAGTTTTAGGGACTACTTGTCTTATGTTAAAAATCGGTCTGCGTTGAACCGAAGTTTTTGATTCACGCCGGACCACTTGGAAATAGTCCGCGCAAAAAGCTCGTTCACGCCGGACCACTTGGAAGTAGTCGCGCAAAGCTCGTTCACGCCGGACCACTTGGAAGTACACATCGACCTTTGCGCGGACTACTTCCAAGTGGTCCGACGTGAACGAGCTTTTGCGTCGGACTACTTCCAAGTGGTCCGGCGTGAACGAGCTTTTGCGCCGGACTACTTCCAAGTGGTCCGGCGTGAATCAAAAACTTCGGTTCATCGCAGGACCGATTTTTAACATAAGACAGTAGTCCGCTAAAACTTAGGTAAAAATGTAACATTTAAAACTTTGTTCTAAATGCAACTAACATGATTTCAAGGTATGATTTTGAGCCATTTCCACACTTAGGATTAAACCAAGATCTTAGGCACTATTCCCTCTTAAAAATAACTCAACACTCTATTCTAACCTACTGAGAGATCTTTTAACCTTGATTAAAAATCTTCAAGACTCTTTCTCCTTTTTCCTTTCCTTTCAAGTCATGTAGAGGATTAACCTGTTCAAACACTTATCTCAAGATAGATAGTTAGCCCAAAACATGTAATATCATTAATTACCAAAACCATAATAAAATTTTGGGGGCCTAGATGCTTGAAGTGACTAGAAAGTAGAAAGTCATAAGTCATAACATTCAACTTCAGGTGCCCAAATATCTCAAACAGAGCGTTTGGAGGGTACAAGATCGAACTCCGATCGGACTACAAGTAAGTCAAGTAACAAACATTGCAAACAACATTAGGTCTAAAGCATAACAAGAATGAAAATTCCAAATAGCCCATGAAGATCGTGCCATGAAGTCTTGCACTAGGAAGAAATTGTGAAGATCCTGCAGAAGGTGACGCTGTTGCTGTTGGTGCAGGATCGCAGGTCTTCGAAATAGTACATCACATTTACATAAGTGTTAGTAGCCAACTGGATGAAGAGAACATTACATGAAGCTCACGACATTTTTTGGATGCATGTTGATCACGGATTTAGGATGACAAATATCACTTGGTCATAATATTTTTGCTTGCAACAAGTATTGGATCAACTCTTCGCTAGGTGGTTAGTACCGACTTCTAGCTAGTTCTTGATGGTAACCACTTCATCAAGAAAGACTAAAGGCGATTAATTAACTACTACATATAAGGGCCTACATATTTTTACTTATATGGCGAAACATAATACTTGCTATAGCCTCACAATCACACGATTTTTTTCAAGTTTTCTTCTAACAAGACTTAGTGGAATCACAAAAACCTTGGGAAGCTATAGTTAAACATGCACAAGCACACTCGTTTTTTAAAGTAAACTTTGATGAGAATGAATTCATCTCACTCTTGGCGGACTAGCCGCTTTCCACCAAGTCGTCGAAATGGTACCAATTCAACATCATCATCGTTGTCATCTTCCTACAAATGAAAATGGTACTTGATTATACACAATATTAAACAAAGCTATATGAAAAGCTCGAAAGAAGATACCCATACCATTATCATTGGAGGTTTGTTGTCATTTTTGGATCCTCGGATGAAGCTAGAAGCACATACTAATGCCTCAACCATTGATGGGCGCAGAGCACTACGATAATCATCAAGAACTCTACCTCCAGTACTGAAAGTGGACTCGATGAGACACCGTAGCGTGTATAGTCAAGAATTTTTTTGCCATCTTTGACACAACAGGAAACCTATGAGCATTCAACTTTCACCAATCAAGTAATACAAACTTTGAGTCCTCTGGAGGATGGTTTGGTTCATCTAAATAGATGAGCAATTCTGACTTAGATGGCTCTGTAGCTGTCTCTCGCAGAAAGGATTGAAACCCACTTGGCACTGTGGCAACTGAGGTCCGTGTTTGCAAACCTGAAGATGACTCAGCCTTTCCACTAGCAACCTTGTTTTGGCGATGTTCAGCCTCATAAATGCCATATAGATCATACAACTCATGTCTGACATCATTTTCCTCAATAAGGGCCTTGCTCTCACTAAAAATCATTTTAAAACAGTAACTAACAAATCTCATCTTAAACCTAGGATCAAGAATAGTAGCAATAACCATAACATTGTTCCTTTCCTCCCAATATTTATCAAACTTGTCTGACATTGCTTGTCCCATCTTGTTCATATACTCATCCCCAGAATTACATGCAGCTACCAATGCAATCTTAACATTCACTATGTAAGGATAGAAAACATTTGCAGTGGGGTATATAGATCCTGATAATAACTTGGTTACCTCAGCAAATGCAGTCAAGATTGGCTGAATTTTACTATATAATGTCCAATCTTGATGGGAAGGCTCCCACTTGTAATTTGTATCAACATCACCATACTCAGTGAAAGCAGGCCTATAGGGAATGCATGTATCAAACATTTTATATGTTGAACTCCACCTTGTGGACACATCTAGACACAACCTGCTCCAGTTTTGATTCATGGATTTACAAACTTCCAGAACTTGTACATACGAGATGGTGACTTCTTAAGATATTTCACAGTTTCCCTGAGCTTGGCTATCAATGGTTGCAATGGTTGAATGCCATCATTCACTACCAAATTGACTATGTGAGCACAACAGCGGACATGAAAGTAATTAGGAATAAAGCCTGCTGTTTTCCTAGCAATGAACTTGGACATCAAAATCCTAGCAGCAACATCATTTGATGTAGCATTATCAAGAGTGATTGTTATAATCTTGTCTTCTATTTTCCATTCAGCTATACATTCAAACACTGCCTGAGCTATGATGTTCCCTGTGTGTGGTGGATCTAACTCAATGAAGTTCAAAACACGGCATTGCATAACCCAATCAGGATCTATGTAGTGCGCCACCAAAGCCATGTAGCAAAGATTTTGGTTTGATGTCCATAAATCACATGTCAAACTAACACTCTCAACAGCCTTAAGACTCTTCCTAAGGAGTTCTTTCTCAGATTCATAAACCTTTATGCATTCACTTCGTATAGTCTTTCTACCAATGAACTTGTACGATGCATTCATATATCTCATCAAGACATTAAACCATGTGTGCTCTACCATTCGAAAAGGATATTCATGAACAATTATCATCTTAGCAATGAGCCTACGGGTTTCCTCATGATCATATTCAGTAGGAACAATTGTAAGAGATGAACCTGACGTGTCGGGATTATAGTTGAGTGTACCTTGAGCTAGCTGCCTGCCCTTCAAGTTCATGTAGGGTGTACACTTTGGCAAATGTCTATTCAAACTTGAAGTTTGACCCCCTTGAGTGTAAGCAAACAAAGAACCACAATATCTGCACTTGGCCTTCTCAACGGTCTTCCCTGGCTCCCTCTTCGACGCAGCTTGAACCACCTTGAAATGCTTCCAACAGGCTGCACGCTTTCCTCTCAATTTCTTTGCACTCTTCGGAGACAATTGGTTGCTTGTTTTCCTTTTGCCTCTTCTATTTCGATTGGGAGACCCAGAGCCAGAGTGTTCACCACCATCAGACATCACATGTTGCTCATCATGAGAAGGTTCACTTTCAGACATAACATCATTCATATCATACTCATCTTCCTCATATACATATTCCTACACATACAACATAAAAGAGCAAATACGCATTTCTTGTGTCAGCAAAAGCAAAAGATTCAATGATGAAAGATCTAAACAAGCTCATCAACAGTTTCTTAAACACAGCTATTACAGTATTACTAGATTAATCTAATAGTAATCTTAGACGCCAAATCTTCATGATACAATGCTGACTAACGAGCTGCCAAATCTTACAAAGATTGTCACATTTCCTTAAATGTAAGATTATCTTGGTTTTACTGCAGGCTTACCGATGTGGGCGCAGATGAGGGGCTGTGGGATGCGTTGAAGGACCTACCGTCGGAGGCTTTCCAAGGTTCGCAATTCTTGAAGATGTGGAGCGTGAACCGAGCCACAAGTCCTACTTAGCTTCACTTCTTTGTTCTTTGACTCCATGCTCCTCGGTTGATTTGGCATGCTTGATGTCGAGGAAATGGATCGATGCACGCGGCGTTGGAGGCTTGGAAGGCCACTCGGTGTGTGGACCGATGGATCTCGGAGGAGGAGCTCAACGGGAGGCGGCCGGCGCGAGCAAGGCAAGGCCTGGCGGGTGGACGGCAGGAGAAGCCGAGGAGAGGAGGAGCTCAGGCTGCTCAGCCGCTCTGCGCTCAGGACTCAGGAGAGACGAGAGACGGAGACGGAGAGACCGAGAGAGTACCTCCTGCACTGCACTGATCTCTCTCGATCAACTCGTTAGCTCGTTCAACTCGTTAGCTCGACTCGTTTAACTCGTTTTCTTAACGAGTTCAAAACTCAGCTCGACTCGACTCGTTAAGGAACGAGTTCGAGTCGAGTCGAGCCGAGTTTCCGAGTACTCGTTAAACTCGCGAGTTTCGAGTTTTTTTTCCACCCCTAGTTTCAACCGTATCTCTTCATCTAGTTCTTGCTGTATTATTTTTTGACCGTGCGCGAAAGAGAATCGCCTTTTGATGGAGCTGTTGATGTACAACTTCATCTAAGATTCAAATCCTAGTGTACAATTTTATGTACACACAAGTACGTTTTAGTAAGAGTTTTGTCAAAATTGTGAATTTAATTCTGATCTTTATCTTTCTAAATGTGTGCCGAGAGACATTATAGCGTGTATGTTTGTGATGAATATGTACGCGATGATGTGCGTGCAAGGATTAAAATCTTGTCGAGATCTCGGTTTTCGGACGTAGACGATTTTTGAAATGCCTGCAGAGTAAAAAAAGTCAAAAAAATTAAATTGCTACAGTAGTATCAGAAAATCTCGCTGAGATCTCGTGTTTTTTGACCGGATTTGGTTCAATAACCCTTAAGCAAGTCATCTCCTATGAAAATTTGTCAAAAACCCTATTTTTTGATATATTTTTTAAAAATTACAGAAACACTGTTAGATTTTTATAAAATTATAAATGATATTTAATGAAGTGAAAAATTTATAGTACCATCCTAATAAGTTTAGGATAATACATAAAATTTTTAAAAATAATTGAACTTCATTTGTTATGGTTAAAAAATCAAAAACAGAATGAACATAATTGGGATAGTAGCATTGTTAGAATTTTATAAATTTTATCGTGTGCGCGATCATGATCCAAAATTTTTATGAGATCTTAATAATTTTCTCAGTACCATTCTATAAAATTTTAAAAAAATTTCAACTTTTTTCGTTTGCTCAATAAAATCTATGTATGCATTGAACTTTATTTGTAAGATTTGCTTTATGAACCAAAAAAGGTTTAAAATTTTTGAAAATTTTGTAGAAGGGTTATAAGGAAAATTTCAAGATCTCATAAATTTTTTTAATCATGATCACACTCCAGTGAATTTATAAAATTCTTACAAGTGCACTGTCAGAATTTTTGGAACTTCTTAAAGCTTTATCGTCATATGAAAATTTTATATAAATATTAATGATACATCAAGACAATGCACAAAAATTTTCAAAATTTTCTAACGTGGTTTGTACCATTTTTATTTGGTTGAAGTTTGCCGGTAAGTCTTTTATCAGAATAGTAGCACTGTCCGAATTTTAAAAAATTCATGAAGCTTGATTATTATCTGAAAATTTTATAGGAACATTAGTGATGCATCATAACCATGCACAAAAATTTAAAAAATTTCTAAAGTAGTTTGTTTAATTTTTCATTCCATTCAAATTTGCCGATCATTGTGTTTTTCAAGACAGTAGCAATGTTTGAATTTTTAAAAATTCATTAGACTTGATAATCATCCGAAATTTTTATGGGAACATCACTGATGTGTCAGGAACTACCACAAAATAATTTAATGTCGTTTGAGCTATTTTTCGCTCAGTACAATTTGACCGAGATCTTGGCAAAACTGATCGAAATTTCGGTTTTCTCGGTAAAAAAAAATCTGGATTTGAATATTTGTTTTTGTATTTCGTTCAGATTTATTCAAAATTTCGAGATTTCGCTCTCCAGCTAGCTCCGAGATACGGAGCGAAAACCAGATTTCAAACAGTGCGTGCGTGTGCCTCCTCAATAGAGGTGGGCGTCGTCTTGCGTCTTGGGCCGGCCCAAGACGGGCCCATTGTGCCGGGCGGAACCGTCGTCGGCCGACCGTCGTGCCGCGCTGCGCCAGGCCGTCGCCGGACGGATCGCCAGCGAGCCCAAGCACGCCCATTTACGCCGTGCCTACTTCGTCCGCGTCGCACCGGCCCGATCCATTTACACTATTGCGACGAGAGAAATGACCCAAATTTGCTTGTAGTAGCGCATGCGTCGCGATGCTACGATGCGGCGAATGTATAGCCACCTTGATTAAATAAATATGTAAATCTACAATCGAGCAACACGCATGGACAGAGATCCTTGGCGATCACGAAGGATCGCCAAGTTTGCAGTTGATGGGTATCGAACCGTCGGATCGAGCGAATTGACGGTCCGGATTAATAAAACGGTCTTGCTACAATAAATTGGTACAGTATTGTTGCTACAGTAAATTGCTGCTTTTATCTACAGTAAATTGCTTTGTTTTTGCTACAGTAAATTTCTGCGCTTTTGCTACAGTAAATTGCTCCTTTTTTGCTACAGTAGATTGCCAATTAATTATATCGTTATTAGCGAACACGCATTCGTTCTCTTGTGTATCTCTGGAGAAATTAGCAAAGTAAGTAAATAAATGACAAGAAGACATGTACACGCAAAGCAATGACTAAATGAATGCATGCGAAAGAAACATCCTGTTTAGATATCGGTATTGCTAGCAATGGACACAAATATTGGGGGAAAAGAAGTAAATTTTATTAAATCTTGAACATGTACAAAGTTACTGCCTCGTTAAAAACCTTACACCCCGGTGTAGGGTACCCCCGGTAAGGAAAAGAGTACAGTAACTATATTTATATACATAGACTACCCGAGGTTGAGATTGTCAAAGTCCGCTACCGCGTCCGTGATCTCCTGATCCTCTGGCTGATGTTGTGTCCTCTGATCTGCACGCTCCCAGTCTTTGAGGCATGTAATTGCCTCAACCATCTCAGGTGTGAGAGACGACCTCCTTGGCTCAAGTATCCTCCCCACCGAACTGAAAGTGGATTCCGACGAGACAGTGGACACCGGAACCGTAAGTACATCCCGTGCGAAATGGGATAGCACGGGGTAAATACGTTGGTTATTCTTCCACCACAAAAGCAAGTTAAGTTGATTTTCCTCGTCCATATCAAGCTCGGACTCCATGAAAGTCGTGACGAGGTAGTGGTTGATCTCTACCCGTGGATTCCATTGTGGTCTGCTCGGCGTTTCGGAAGATGAACCAGACGATTTGCCTTTCAGCTTCTTCCACATGTTTGAAGCCATCGAACCGCCTCGTGCTTGTTGCGTTGTTGAGGTAGATCTTCGTGCTTCACTTCTGGTGCCAAACTTCTCGTAGTATTTGTCGAAAACTCTGAAAAACTCGTTATAAACATGAGTATAGGCCTCGGAGAAATCAAGATCGAATGTCTCACCTATTCCGCGTGGCGCGCCAGTAAGTCGAAAATTTTCTCCGAGGATCCAAAATGACAGCAAAACAGTACAAATGTGGAATAGCTTGAAAATATTTTAAAATTTTTGCTCCATTGGTTCTATAATGGAACGTAAAACATAATTATCTCTATTTTCTTTAAAAGCATTAGCAATAAGCCAAAGCCACTCGATAACTAAGCAAGAAGTTGGGTAATAAACACCGGATAATTTTTTAGTTGCGTCGTAATTTTTTTTAAAAAAATTACGAAAATGACTAGCAATTATCCAATCCGCCGAGAACCAATACCTCACCATTATTGCGTTGTGACGAAGATATGATAATGTGCTCGTAGCCTTCGCACCGCTGCAAAGATAGTATAAGTTGAGTTCCATCTAACCTTCATATCTAGGTTGAATCTTCTTGGTATCATATTATTGACCTTGCAGTACTCTGAGAACTGGGCAAACTTCACAGGTGAATTAGTAATAAAATCGATAGCATTACGTATGCCCTCCAAAGTAGGTTTCATTACATGCATACCTGCCTGTACAATGAGATTAATAATATGGCATACGCATCTCTGGTGGAGTACAAAACCTCCAATTATAAGACTCCAGGCGCGGTGAGAGATGCTCCATAGCCGTTGTATTAGCTGATGCATTGTCAAGAGTAATAGAAACAATTCTACTTTCAATTTTAAATTCATTAACAACCTCAAGTATATAGGTAGCGATAGCATGTCCGATGTGTGACTCCGAGATTGGCCTAAACCCTATAACTCTTTTATTTAGTACGTACTCGTCATCTAGATAGTGCGCAACAATACTAATATATGCTGCTCTTTGGTGAGAGGAAGTCCATATATCAGATGTTAATGCGAATGAAAAACTAAGCGTCATAAAGGTCTGTTTTAACATTTCTAGTTTAGTTGTAAACATTTTACCAACATCACGTGTAGTTGTTCTTCTACTAACATGTTGGTATTGCGGGCAAAAACCACGTTGCACCATTCTCTCAAAATTAGAGCTCTCACCCGTTCTAAGCGGAAGATCCTCTGTAACTATGTAACGTGCAATTTCTTCTCTAGCTACGTCGGCGTTGTATACCCATGTGCTTACCGAACCGTCGGTGTTGAAGTTGAGCTGTGTCTGCACGCCCTCGCCCGGCCTCCGTCCGGTCGATATCTTCCTCAAGCAATTCTCCGCGTGTCTCTTTAGATGACCTGTACCACCACATGCACGTGCAGATAGTTTAGATTGACAGTATTTGCAAACAGCATATACTACCTCATGTCCGTCAACAGTTTCAACGGTTCGTCCATATGTTGCCGACCACGCGCGCCGATCGCCGGCTATGGACGCCTGCGTCTTTGTTGCATGGATATGTCGGTGCGCGTGTTCGGTATGGATACCGACGCCCGTCCCGCATGCACCGAGGTAGCGGCATCCGAGCTCGGTGCATCCGGAGTGTATGAGGCATCCTCGATGCCGTGCGTGCCGTCCAGATGACGGTCATCCATGCCGTAGTCTCCCATGCTGGGGGAGAGTTGGCGTGGATCGATCTCTTGATCCTGACGAGGGGGACTAGGAGAGCGCGGGCGTGCTCTCCTGCTTTTGCTTTTGCGAAACATTTTATTTCACAACGAGAGAGCAAAAAATGCAAGCAAATAGAGTGAATGTGCTGAGCGCCTGAGCAAAAAATGGGCAAGAGAGAGCGCAAGAGAGTTGAGAGTTGTGCAGAGAAAATGCAAGCCATCCCCTGTATTTATGGTGTGTCCAACGAAATAACCGTTGTTCTGCTATCGCGTGATTCCCTCGAGTGTGAGTGTGTCCGTTCAAAATTGCTTTAGAGAGAGCGGGATGAAAATTGCGCACTCGCTCATTACGAAAATTGAAAAGCGGGACGAATATGACAGGGCGGGATGGGATCGATCAATCACATCGCTATCTCTCTCGCGCTCAAAACTTCAAATACATCAGGCGCGTGATTTTCTTCCCGTGATTCCCTCGTTCAAAATCATGCAGTTGCATGCATGCACACCCAGAGCATCGAATCTTTACTATTTGTACTTTTTGAATGACATCGCTCAATCAAATTCACGCTGCTCACTTCCCGCGTCAAAAACGCCTGTCTCCCCTTTTCTCTCTCCACGCGCCACGCTCCTCTCTCCCCTTTTTCTCTCCCGCGACCCTCTCTCTCTCCCTTATCTCTCCCCCTTTTCTCCGTGCGCGCTCGCTCGCGCCTCTGTTCTCCCGCTCGGCGCCGGTTCTCCCTCCCGCCTCCCACGCCGCCGCTCTTCCTCCTCGCGCACCACCGCCTCTTCCTCCAGCCTCCCGCCGCCGCCTCTTCCTCTCCTCCGGCCTCAGCGCCGCCGCCCTCCTCTCCCCTCCGCCCTCCTCTCCTCCTCACGGCGCGGGCGCGGAGCTGGCCAGTGCTGGGCGGCGTGCTCTGCTCCGAGCCAAAGCCAAGACGGCACGGCCCAACGAAGCAGCGTCTTGGCCGTCGCCGCCGTCGTGCTTCGGGTTTTGGGCGCACGACCCGACCTCTGATAATAGATCGCACGGCATGACCCGCTAACGTGCCGAGCCGAGCATTGGCCGTGCCGTGTCCTGCGTGCTCCGGGCCGGCCCAACGAGGCACGGCCCATGTGCCCAGGACTACTCCTCATTGTAATAGAGAAAAGGGCCCGAGAGACGAGTCGAGTCAAGCCGAACGCCGCACTTGACTGTCCGTACGCGCAGGATCTACGCGTGCACAGCGTGGGCGGCTAACTCCACCAGGGACAGCGAGAGATAGTTGTCTCCGGCTCCGACGAAACGGCCCCGACCACCGGATCGTGCCGGCGTCGCGCGATTGGGCCCGCGGCAAGGGGAGAGGAGCCGCACCGCACCGCACGCCATGGCAGGTTCGTGGCCTCTGGAACCATTTGTCTTTCTGTTGACTCGATCCGGCCTTGAGGGAGGAAGAGAGGAATCGATCGATTCGTGGGCGATTTTGGTCTGCGCGGTCAGTTTTGACCGGGTTTTGGTTCTCTGCGTTGGAAAGATGGATCTTTGGGGGAATCGGGGAAGTCAGCTTTGGTTCGCGATTGGGCTGGAAATTTCTTGGGTGTAGGTTCGTCCGATTCATTAGGCTGCGGTGGGTGGTAATATTCAGGACTTCTTTTGGGGGAAAGACGATTTCACGAGCGAGCTCCTGTAGGAACCAAGAACCGAGATTTTTTGCTTCAGGAAGCTATAGTTTGGGGGGGAGAGAGGTGATGTTTCTGAGCATTTGTCTTGAGTTTTTAGAATCATATGCCAAGATTTAGCACAGATGTTAGCTGACTTAGTTTCAACAAAATTTGCTTCTTGCTTTGCTAAATTTATACGCTAAATCATCTCAACAGTTTTGGGGAATTCTACTGATATCATTTGCATGATTGGGCACACGATTGGGTAAATGGTAGGGTGGCGAAGAGAAATCTGTAAGAATGATAGTACATCTGGTGGGGCTCATGGCTCAGATGTGAGGGTCTCTCTCATGGTTAACTAATTCCAGTAGGACTTCGGAACTACTATAATCTAAAAAATGGTGTACCGAAAGACCCACAAACACATCGTGTTGTCAAAATTCATGAGTAGATTTCTCAAAATTAAAATTCATTGATAGAGGGCTTTGCAGAATGAAGGCGTGTCTGCTTAGTGTTACAAGGAAAATATGTAATTAAGGTGCAAATCTGTTGAATTGATCTGTAATTTAGGGTGCTGTTATTCGTAGTCCTCTTTGCATTCAGATTTGTGGGCATCTGAGAAGCCATGGTTAATTCGTAGTCCACAAATAACAGTCCCTGGAGAAGCCATGGTTAATTTGTCTTATACTTTTATGCATCAGTGATGGACTTAGTAATTGCAAGGCACATTTCCGTGATGTGAATGGTACCATTTAAGTCTTGCAATTGTAGAAAGTAATGGTCAGGATTTGAATTAGTGCCTGACTGCCTGCTGTTTTGATTGTTTGCAATCTACAGTGCAATATCACACAGTTCCTTATTGACTGGTTTGTCTGTGTATGGTAACTTCATAAATTCTTCTCCCAGCCGTGCAAGTTATTTACTACCATTTGTTTGTTAACGATTCTGATTGGTTATATTGACTGAGTGTGCATTTATTGTAGGAAATTGATGTTAGTTCTTAATATGTTTCACGAGTGATTGGAATTTCTATCTTTTAGTTTTAGTATATTGGTTTGTCGATAAGCATCCAGTTCAGATTGCTTTCCAATGTGCAAGTAGATCATTGTTCTTCGTGGTTAGAACAATTCCTTCATTCACTCATTAATGTAATTTTCAGGTAGTAATACGCCACCAAAGCCATGGGAACGTACTGGGACTTCATCTGGTCCAGCGCATTTTAAGCCCTCATCTGGAGGTAGCACTAGTGATATTGTTGAAGCTTCTGGGACAGCAAAACCTGGGGAAGTTGTTTCTGCTACAGATATGAATGTTACTTCCAATGTAAACAGCACCATTTCAAGGCCCGTGCCCCCACGGCCTTGGCAGCAGCAAGGATATGGAAATTCTTATGGGGGTAATTAATAATTCTGTGCACACTTCATCAAATATCTTGTGGCTCAGAACGTTAACCTTTGAATCAAATTGCAGGTTATGGCTCCAGTATGTGTAGTTCATATGGTGGATTTGGTGGACCTTATAGTAGTAATGGGCTTTATGGAAATAACATGTATTCAAGTTATGGTGGAGGTTATGGGGGTTTGTATGGAGGTTCTGGAATGTATGGTGGGTCCATGTATAACAGCGGGATGGGAGGTCCCTATGGTGGTATGGGCATGGGTCCTTACAATCAGGGTCCAAATTCATTTGGCCCTCCAGCACCACCCCCAGGTTTCTGGGTTTCCTTCCTACGAGTGGTAATATATTTCTTGCTAACTGACCATTGAATTAGATAATGATTAGTTTCAATCGATGCTCCATACAGTTGAGCATGATTCAGCTTTCAATAATGCTGCCGTTCAATCACTAATGTTTGAATTTTGTGTGGAACTAACTTTGCAGCTTTAGCCTGCGTGCCCTGTTATCTCATGATTGTTACATTTGCGTGAAGCTCGTGCCTTTGTATTAAAAACAAAGTTCATGGAACAGATTTGGCTAGTAATTCAAGATCAAAATCCATGTTGCAACTATTGTCTAACAGTTTTGGTATGCTTTAACCTGTGAAGTGTTTGTTGGAGGACAACATTTTCTTAACTCCATCTCATTGGTTGCAGATGCATGGTGTTGTGAATTTCTGTGGGCGAGTTGCTTTCCTTATTAGCCAGAACACTCAGGCATTCCACATGTTTATCGTGGCTCTTTTGCAGGTATCTTTTGACGAGTACTTTTCCATTTGAATTCGATTTAAGTATAATTATTGTGTTCTTTCTGAATCTGATCCTGTGTTATTATCACCATAGCTATGTGATCGATCCGGAATGCTTTATGGTGAACTCGCGAGATTTGTTTTACGTTTGCTGGGGATCCAAACAAAACCTAAGAAGGGCAGAGTTCAGGGTGCAGAAGCTCCTTCATTCGAGGGACCAGGCCAGCAGTTCGTTGAGGCACCAAAAGCTAACAAGTCGTGGGACAACTTCTGGACTGAGGATGGTAGGGGAAAGTAAGGTACCATTGTGTGCTGCAAGAAATCTTTTGTAGATGATGAGTTTGCTTATGGGGAGAAAAATCTGCTGACTTCAGTTCAGATGCATTTTGCATTGCAATTGAGAAAAAAAAATCCCTAATGCTCTTTGTATTTGTCATGTTCTTCCCTAGTATACTGTAGCTCTGTTACAGCGATGTTAGTTTGAAATTATGAGAAATGTGAGCTGGTAAATTCCCGGGACCTCGATAATGCAGTAAATATTACCTTGTCTGAAAAAAAAATGGACCTCAATATACTGTATTCCTTTTTATCTTGCCAACTAAAAAGAATTTATTTTAGTTCAGTCTTGGCATATACTGGGAGATGAAACAACATGGAGTTATTTTCTGTTCTCACAGTTGTTTTTTGCAGACAGATGAACCTTCATGAGTTCACAGCATCCCTCGGAATAGTTGCTGGGACAGATAAATTCTTTAGTTCTCGCAGAAGGTAGTGCTGTGGGTAATTGTAAGCTGTGTGAATGTGATGCCTGAAATTAGTTTGCTTTAGTTAAAATTTGGTCTAAAACTGAAGTGCGTTGTCCCTTTTCCTACCTGGGAGGACAACATGATAGGCATTTCTGGTGGTAACATCGGTCAGATTTTTACCCGCCGCTGAGTCACTTCAGGTCATCAAGTGCCTATGTTGAGCATGGTTCGTCCCATAGGCTAGTCTTGCCTTGTGAAATTGGATGGCATGAAAATTGTTGTAAAGCTAACCCAATATCTTCTAGGACTGTGTGATGATATATGTATATTTGCTGTTCCGAACCGATATGGGGCATATTTTTGCTGCATCCTCTGGTGATGACGCTTCCTTCAAGTAACTCTAGTTGTTAACTCTGAGCTCTCAGGTCGTCCCCATTGGCTCTGTAATTGAGAATCAGGTCCACTGCAGTTCTCAAGAAAAAAATTTCAGATCCATTAGAGCATGTGTATCCCTAGGTACTATGGCAATGTCACGGAAGAGAGAAATTTCTTTAACACTGATGTCAAGGGAAAGGGGAGCGAATGTTAGATCCGGATTGCATGGCAACGAAGCAAACCTTGGTAGCTGGTGCTATATCACAAAAGATTTGAATGTTTAACACCTATAGGTGGTGCTAAAGGTTGAAATAAAAGTAGCTAACAATGGTATTGTGGATAGAGAGTTAATATGTAGTACCTCGGGTTCACAAAAACTTATCGGTTTGGAATACAAGCAGTCAAGGTTTTGAAATTTTAGCTATCGATATCTTTTTAAATATTTAGACTGGATAAATGAAAATTATATGTGTAGATTCGTTTCGAAACGTACTTTCATGATATTATAATTTTATTGGATTTTTTAAATATATTACAATAAAAATTAGTGATCAAAGTTAATTTTTAAGGACAATATTGATATCTAAAATAATAATTATTTATGGCCGGAGGGAGTATATCTTAACACCTACTTTAAATGTAAAGGGATATTTATGCTCTTAGATCCTCGAGCGATGATTTTTAAGGATGATTCTTTTTAACTGCTTCTATTCTCATCTTGCAACCAACAGCCCATAAGATGCCAACAAATTGCCACGCCAGAAAGCCTCTTATCCTCCCTTAAGTCGTAGCAAACAATCATCACCTGCCTAGTAGGCTGGTATGCTGTTCGCCTCACCCCAATTCTGAAAGAACTAGGAGAAAAAAATTGCATTTTTTTTGTGACAAGGGGAGGAGATAATCCACTTCAATTCAACCAAAAAAAAGAGTCTCTTTGTTGTGCTTCTCCATTTGCTGCATGGAAGGAGGGAGTGAGGAGCAGACAGGAGTGGTGATGTCAAGTGGATGAGGAAGTAGTGTAGGAGGAGCCATCCTTCATGCCAACCTCCAGTAGCTCATCCGTAACCTCCCTTTCTTTTTTTTCCCTCTCTTTAACAATCTCCACGTCTTCCCCCATCTTTGTCTTCATGTGCAGAAGCCTCTCCTAGTCTCTCTCACAAGTCACCACCCCATCTCCTCCTAATCTCCTATTTACTTGCATTCTTACCACTCCCGTTCTTGCTCCCTCCACTGCTTCCTTCCTGCAGAGACATCCTTCTATAAGGTAAGAGAAATTGATCGAAAGATTAATTGCCATGCGCTTGATTTAGTTAGCGTCGTATCTATCCCAGTTTTCTCGAGTCCCATCTGTTTTTTTTCTCTGTCTGCCAGAACGTTGTTGCATGCGTCGCGTGAAACTGAAAACAAAGGTTCTTGCAGGTTGTCTTCATTTTCGATCGCTTTGTTAGTTCTCTATACGAGTAGTGAGAGGATTGTTTTGTTTCTTCTCAACGTTTTTTGACGACGTTCTGCGTGAAGAACAGAATTATTGTCCGAGAGGTGTTTCTATGTTTTTCTTTTTGACAGTTGCACAAATATTAAAGCATGAATGAAGGGTAGATGACGATTACTTACTTATTCGCTTGCTTCAAGATTTGTGCAACTTGTATTAGAAGGAAAAGCATTGAAGCACTGCTCTGTCCGTCAGCAAACTTGTTTTTAAAAAATTGTCCGTCTGCAAAGACGACTACTTCACGTTCGTCGGCGCAAATGATGAATTCTTGCATTGTTTTGCTAAGATAAACCGTATGCCTGTTTTATACTTTCTGCTGAAAGAGCAGCATATCTTTTATGCAGAAAGAAAATGGGTATTTGTATGCACTCTACGAGAAAGGAGCTCCTTCGTGCCTCTAATGATGGAACGTCTCGTTTTTTTCTTACCTTGTTGCTTTAAGGGGCTTAATTGCATAGTTGCATGTATTTTGTCGCTCTAAAGTTTTTTCATGCAAACGATAGTCCTTTTGGTCGGAAAGCTCTATCCTTTGACACTATTCTTGGTTGTAGAGCGGTGCAGGGCTTAGTACTAGCCAAGAGAAAATGGGGGAGATCACCAATGTCATGGAGTACCAGGCCATCGCGAAGCAGAAGCTTCCGAAGATGATCTACGACTACTATGCCTCTGGCGCTGAGGATGAGTGGACTCTCAAGGAGAACAGGGAGGCATTCTCCAGGATCCTGTAAGCCCTCCTCACTTGGTTACTTTAGGATCCTGTAAACCATAGGTGGGTCTAGGGGTGCCGGGTATTCATCAGCACCCCCAAAAGTTGGGAAATGTTAGGAGATCATCTATTCTATGGGCCAAATTTGATGATTGAATTGATTTCTATTTTGGTAGTTTGGGATTTGTAAGGCTTTGTAAATATTTGTATTTGAGAAAATTTCGAATATATGTGTTGGATTTATGATGTTATGAAATTATTGTATAAAACTATATAGAGTTGTATGTCTGAAGTGTACACCCTTATTGAAAATTTTCTAGTTAACCCTCCTCAGTCCTCACTTGATTGCTTTGTCATAGATTGCACCACTTCTGCATGGTATACATGCAGAGGCGGAGCCAGGATTCATTCAAGAGGAGGGGCTGAACACAAGTACATATACTAAATATAAAAACTACCAAGTCGATATATTATAGTTGAAATTTAAATGCATGTAATATAGTATTAGTATGTAAATATGCAAGGGGGAAAAATTATTTTTCATTGCCACCGTATGAAAGAAGAGATTTGACAAATAAAATCTGCAGGCGGCAGGGTTTCTCATGGTGGGCAGGGGGGCTGGAGCCCCACCAAGCCCCCGCTGGCTCCGCCTCTGTATACATGCTTGCCTTAATGTCCCTTCAATATTTCATTTGTGCAAATTCCTCACCGTAAGAGTTTAGCTTCATGACTGCATTCTCAATTTCACATAGGCCCAGTGTGAAGTATGAATCGAGGAAACACTGCAGCTGGCTAAATTGAGAACAATATGCACCAGAACCCTTCCATATTTGTTAAAAAGGGATTCTTTATTTTCTAATCCCGATCATTAAGTCCTTGTTCTCTTTATTATGTAAGATATCACTTTTCAGAACTGTATTCATAAGTTCAGTAAGATTGCCAACCAGTGAATCTTTTAGCCAATCTGATCCCAGAAGTATCAGGTTGCCTCTAAAGATCTAATTCCCAAGCTATCTCAGAACGTACTAATTAGATCATAAGTTGCTCCTAAAAAGTCATTAGAGACAATCTGACTACAATTTGTCAATTACATTCCCATTATAAGTCATTGAGCTCGTTAGGTGGACATTTGGTAATTTGTCGACGACTCAATCCGACTGTAATCTCCTCTGGCCAGGTTTCGCCCTCGCATACTGATTGATGTCTCGAGGATTGACATGACCACAACTGTTCTTGGATTCAAGATATCAATGCCCATAATGATTGCTCCCAGTGCCATGCAGAAAATGGCTCACCCCGAAGGTAAGTTGTTAATTTCAACACCTCTGTTAGCTATGCAATTGGTTTGCTTAATGGAATTATGTCTTTGCAGACAACCAAAATCATAGATGGCATTCAGTCAGAACCATTAATACCATATAATCTAGTAACCATACTAATGTAGTGAGAGTTAACCAAAGTAGTATCTAACGAATAGTCGGAGTATCCAACAATCATTGTTGATTTTTGCAACATATGTTTGTTGAGCTAATTGAAACGCCGTATGTCTTCAGGAGAGTATGCAACAGCACGGGCAGCATCAGCAGCAGGAACCATAATGGTACGCTGCACACGATATTTTTTTTTTCGAGGGATCAATTAAACACCAAAGCAAAAAGAGCAGTTAAAATGTATACCATGTTTGAAAGATTCTGGATGCACCTTGATGTGTTGCCTTCATTTGTTCAGACACTGTCGTCGTGGGCTACTTCAAGTGTTGAGGAAGTCGCTTCGACTGGACCAGGAATTCGTTTCTTCCAGCTATATGTAAGCACATTTTACTACTCATGTGGCATTGTATAATTGTATCTGTTGTTAGACATTGATGTACCGTTCTTCTCGATCATGAGGGCTGAATTTATGTCAATTCATGGATGTATCTAGGTCTACAAGGACAGGAGTATTGTGGAGCAGCTTGTCAGAAGAGCTGAAAGGGCTGGATTCAAGGCTATAGCACTCACGGTGGACACCCCGCGACTTGGCCGTCGGGAAGCCGACATCAAGAACAGGTTAATTGTTAGCCACTTCCGGCTTATCCAAATGCAATTTATGCCTTACTTACATGGCAAAACACCAACGTTCGTCGTGCTGCAGGTTCGTTCTACCGCCATTCTTGACGCTGAAGAACTTCGAGGGCCTGGACCTTGGCAAGATGGACAAGGTTTGCCGCTTGCGTTAGCTCCACCGTACATTAAAAAAACCATCCGTGCCATTTTCTCATCTGCGCAGCATTTCGTTGGCATTTGCAGAGCAACGATTCCGGGCTGGCGTCGTATGTTGCTGGGCAGATTGACCGCACGCTCAGCTGGAAGGTAGTGTTGGTGTCACCTGTCTCTGAAATGTAATCTTGCATCCTGTGAATAACCGTGCACGAGCTGAACTCTGAGATTTGTTTGGGCTTTGTGTACCGCAGGATGTCAAGTGGCTGCAGAGCATCACTTCGCTGCCAATTCTTGTCAAGGGAGTGATCACTGCTGAAGACGGTAATTCATCTTCCCGTTTTACGTGCCCCAGTTCTTCTATCCGCAAACCGAACAGAAATGATGTGACTAACTGAGGCTGACAATATCGACGGATCCGTGAACCGCAGCGAGGCTAGCCGTCCACTCCGGCGCGGCCGGCATCATCGTGTCGAACCACGGCGCTCGCCAGCTCGACTACGTCCCGGCGACCATCAGCGCCCTCGAGGAGGTACGTACCATGCATTCTTTCAGTCTTTAGCAATACCACTCACGTACCTACGTACGTACCCTATATACACAGCGACCAACGTGATCAGCGAAGCAATCTCTGACAAAGCTGTGCCTACGTATGTGTCAGGTCGTGACGGCCGCCCAGGGACGCATCCCGGTGTATCTCGACGGAGGCGTCCGCCGCGGCACCGACGTCTTCAAGGCGCTCGCCCTGGGCGCTTCCGGAGTCTTCGTAAGTGACCGCCAACAACTAGCTAGCTCCAATATATATACAGCTATTATTACTAGAACGCGTACGTAATTAAACGTGTGCCACGTGTTGATTGCTTGTTTTAGATTGGGAGGCCGGTGGTATTCGCGCTGGCGGCGGAGGGGGAGGCCGGGGTGCGGAACATGCTGCGGATGATGCGGGAGGAGTTCGAGCTCACCATGGCGCTCAGCGGCTGCACCTCGCTCCGCGACATCACCCGCAGCCACATCTTCACCGAGGGAGACCGGTTCGGCCGCCCGACGCCCAGGTTGTAATAAGCGACGGCCGCGCCGGCTCGATCGGCTATTATCGCTGGATGTCTCGGCGTACGGCCGGGCAAGCTAAGCTAGCTAGCCATGATATGCATGCAATAATCCGTACTCCGTAGTAACGTCGACGTTATCACTACCAAGTACTTGCTGTGCCCGGCCGGGGGCGGTGAGTAGATAATTTTGCATCTGGTCGATCGACGACATGTCGCATAATTCGTCGTATTTTAACTGCATCGTCCGCGGACTACACACAAAATCTTGTAATTCGATCATATTTGCTCTGTACATCCGTCCTATTTTAACATATATACACTGGCATTGATCTATCGCGATCAATGGATCGATGGTATAATTGTTCAACACGCGCGCGGACTTGAGTGCATCTCGCATATCAATCTTGCTAGTATTATTCCATTCTAACAGCCTGGAGCTCGGTCACATCGACGGCGCAAAGCACGCGCCGGTCGTACGTGGCGGACAGAAGACAATCGTCAGGTTCCTCCGCACCGGCGTTCGGGCCGTCGGGCTTCCAAGGCTGAGGCTATGCTCAACACCGTCGGCACCGCTGTCCCGACCAACCGTTAGATCCCATGCGGCCATGCCGGCGTCGTTCCTCCTCGCCGCTTCACGGCCGATCAGCCAGCCGTCGCCGGCCATCGATCTCTTGCATACCTCCCTCGACCGTAAAGTCGACGGATCGGCACTATATTGGCTGGCTGGTTACTAATCTACGCCGGACGGGTCGCGGTGGCGCCGCGCTGCCGTGGCGTTGGGCACGTGAAGAACTCCCAAATTAACACGCGCGCGCGAGCGCCAAGAAATGCTTTCTTCGAAGTGGCCGTATATATGTACGTGTGCCATGCATACAGCGTACCAAAAATAATAACCCCAAGTCCTCAGTATATGGGGTTGACTCTGGCTTAAATTTTATGGGAATATTTGTGGGAGAATAAATGAAATCAAAATTAATGCAACATGTCACATTTTTTTAAAAGATTTATAGAGATCTGTCTTTTATTCAAGAGAAAGACAAGAATAAAAGTACGTTACATCTGTTATTACAAACCGCGGGCCCAATTGGCTAGGTGATGATTGAAAAGCCTAGTAGTGCTACGTACAAAAATCTGAGTTCTATAGGATTATTTTTCCACGGTTTACATACCAATTCAAGCCCGTTCCTTTTTACCTTTTCCTATCTCGGCGGCCGTACAGATAGCACTTAAGCTTTGTTTATAGTAATAGGACAGTACTTAAGCTTGGAAAATGAAACATCAACTTTGTTTATAGTAGTAGGACAGTACTTAAGCTTGTGAAACATCAACATTGTTTATAGTACTTAAGCTTGTGAAACATCAGCTTTGTTTGTAGTAGTAGGACAGTACTTAGGTCTTGTCAATCAAAATTAGTGGAAGACAAATTAGGATACAAAAGATCGTGAAACATCAACTTTGTTTATAGTAGTAGGACTGTACATAAGCTTGGAAAATGCGGATAGCACTGTTGGGCATCTTGGCCGTACAATACTCAAGTGATCATCGACCAATCACATGGTACCAGAAAACGATATCGCAAGAATATAATCGCACAGCGTTGCAAATTAAAGGAAATGCACACGTAGTCATGTACTATAGCTGGAAATTTGACATGGTAGGGTAGAATTAATTTCCATGGTACCTACAAGCAAGGATTCAAATTTCGTTTACGGATAAAATCTCGGTTGGGATCGGATGACGAAATTTCGATGAAATCTCGGTATTTCGGATAAATCTCGTCCGAAATTCAAAAACCAAATTCAAATTCGGTCCATTTGCTACCGAGAAACCCGAAATTTCATGCAAAATACCCAAAAAATTGACGTTTTTGTAATGGCAGAAAAGTGGGTCAAACGATGTCGAAAAATTTTGAAATTGTTTTTGTAGAGTCCTGACATATAAGTGATATTGCCATAAAAATTTCAGATAATTCTGAAGTCTGTGAAATTTTTTAAAATTCAAAAATTTCTACTATCCTGATAAAACGCCGACTGGCAATTTTGAACCGAATGCAAAATGGTTCAAACCACATTATAAACTTTTGAAAAAAAAATTGCATGGTTATGAAGAATATTTAATGTTCTCATAAAATTTTCAGATGATGATCAAACTTCATGAATTTTTAAAAATTCGAACAGTACTACTGCCCTGTTAAAAGGCTTACCGGCAAACTTGAACAAAATAAAAAATTATCTAAACCACGTTAAAAACTTTTGAATTTTTTTTTGGATGGTCCTGATGTAACATTAATGTTTATTTAAATTTTTTAGATGATGATTATTCTCAAATAATGTTTAAAAATTCAGACAGTGCTACGTCCTGATAAAAGTCTGATAATCAATACATAGATTTGCTTTAGCAATAAAACAAAGTTTAAAATTTTGAAAATTTTAAAAAAGGGTTATAAGGAAGTGCTTAATATCTCATAAAAATTGTGAATCATGATCACACTCCAGTAAATTTATAAAATTCTTACAAGGCACATTACCATTTATGTTCTTCTCTTTTTGATTTTAAATATAATATAATGAACGAAGTTCAATGCTTACATAGATTTGATTGACCAAACAAACAAAGTTAATTTTTTTAAAAAAATATATAATTGTACTGAGGAAATTATTAATCTCTCACAAAAATTTTAGATCATAATCACACTCAAGAAATTTTATAAAATTCTGACAATATAACTGTACCAATTATGTTCATTCTGTTTTTGATTTGTTCAGGATAACAAATGAAGTTAAATTCTTTTGAATTTTTTTATGTATGATCCTAAACTACTAAAGATAGTACCATAAAATTTTCAGCTCATTATCAAGCTTGTAAAATTTTATAAAAATCTGATAATATTTCTGCCAAAATTTTAAAATATCTCAAAAAATCGGTTTTTCAACACATTTTCATAGGAGATGACTTTCCTAAGTGTTATTGGACCAAATTGGGCCCTAAAAGTTCAAAAACCGGCCAACAACATGAAATTTCACCGAAAAGTGAAATTACTGTAGCAATTTCAATTTTTTTTATTTTTTTATCCAGCCGGTAGTCTAGATTTCGTGGAGGCCCGAAATCCGAAATTTTGGCAAAATTTCGCCGAAATTTGGTGAGATTTGGAACCCTGCCTACAAGATCGGTTCCGAACTCCCAACCAACCTCAGACTTTTGGAATTATTTTTAAAAATAATATTTGAAAAATAAATAATTACAGAAATAATATGCCAAAATTAAAAATTACAAACATACCTCCTGTCTCTATTTAAAATAGAGACAGAGGCCTGTCGCCATTCCAAATAGCGATAGAGGCCTGTCGCCAAACCTCCCTTCCTTTCTCCTGCGCTTACACGGTTGAGATGAGGCTCTTTGTCGCCATTTGAATTGGCGACAAACTCTCTGTCGTCATTTGGAATGATTTAATGGAGGTATATTTGTAATTTTAATTTCGGCATATTATTTCTGTAAATTTTTATTTTTTAAAATATTATTTTAAAAAATAATTCCAGACTTTTGGGCCATATATGCAGCATTCATTCCTATAGTTAGCCACAAAGCTAAACAGAGAACACTAAAAGAAACATTCTTTAAGGGACACAATGAAGCTTTGAGCATTGCAGATCATCAGGTGATATGGCATATGGTACTAGCATGAAATGGGCCTGCGAATAGACTAGGCCCTCCCTGATTGATCTATATAGACTGTACACCATCTCAGCCGAACAAGATTGCCTGTTTGGATATGACAGAGACGAACAATGAAATCTTGATGTAACATTGGCTAGGGGGAAAAAATCTTGATGTAACAGGATCAATTGGCATCTTCATCTTTCGTGCCAAGCTAGCTATGTAATTCTTCATTTCTATATCTTTGCCTTATCCATTGGTACTAGATAGATAGATTGCACATTTTACTGGACTCTCCTGTTTGGTGTGGCTGCGCTTTCATCTGGCTGGGTCCCCAGCTACGATCAGAACATTTCTACTTGGTACTTTTAGTTGTCACTTCCATGAGATGAAAAGAGATCTGGGAGAGAAAGCAGCTAGCAGTTATAAAAAGGATTGGATCGGATTCCAAATCAAAGTTTGGTACTGATGGGTGGTTGAATCAAATCTAAGTGAAAACCCAGTGCACCGTTTGACAGGATGATAATAATAATAATAATAATAAATAATAATTGGGACCACGTCCATTGCGGCAAACAGGAATGTTCTGTTCTGCGCAACTTGGAAAATGAAATGTTCAGAACACATATATTCCAGACAAACACAAAACTGAAGCTGCGTCAGGCCTCTCACTCACACAATTCTATTTCTTTCCTCTGTAGTTTTTAGTCTTTTAAAAAACAATTTTATTTTCCTCATTTTGGTACTTTAGAAAGGAGCTCTTTGGACGGAGGAATTTAGCAAGCTGGATCTTTCTAATTATCGCCGATACTATTTTTTTTTTCTTCAATTCGTCCACTTATTTCTCTTCAGAGCTACACGACCTCGATGTGCGGTTGTTCGGTAACGATAGCAACCGTCGCATTTGCACACACACAGCAACATAGCTCGAGCTCACTGCCCCTTCCATCGAGATGCGGCCGCTAGCTGCTTTAGCCGTTTCTTGTCTTAATCTTCATCGCTTCATGCGTATCGAATTATGGACCCGTGTTACTCCGTCCGGTGCAAGTTTACAGTCATATTTTATCATGTCAGGTAGATCAAGAGGAATTCAAAATAACTATACTATCTCTAATCATTACTCCCTCTAGTCACAGTGGGTTGCTGTTTTAAAAGAATACTATACTATCTATAATATATTTAAAAGAATCTGATAAGACTATAAAATTATGAAAGTACATCCAATCTAAATATTTAAAAAGATATCGTAGCTAAAGTTTTAAAAGTTTAATTACGCGTATCCCAAACCGACAATTTTTATGGACCGGAAGCGCTATATTCAATGCATAAATATAGGAAATATTAATTAAATCTGAATATTTTATCATTAGTATAAAGAGAACATCACACTAATTTATATTAAAACATAAAAAATACATCATATATATTATAGACAATACTATTAAAAAAGTATGCCATATATAAACTGGACGGAGGAAGTATACAACCGAAGAATTAGCATGTTCTGTCGGCGGAGGGAACCACGCAAATTAACCGCAAGATTGAAGTACCATATTCACATTTGGGGAAAGATCCTGTCTTGGTTCGCTTACTGCACGTTATTCACCTACTTTTTACCTTGGGTTAATCGCGCCGTTGATCTCCGTCCAACGAACCATAAACACCATTTAGTTTGCACCCCGATACGTCGCGCGTATGTAGCCATTCTGACGTATCCATTTCCATGCGTTTTCCGTCGTGCTAGATTGAAGCTGGGCCGTCCGATCAGCTAGAAGGCTCTCCGATTGGATGAGGGATCGAGCTAGCCATTCAATCATGCATGAACCGGCAGCTGGAGACCTGCACCACCGCTTATCGATCGATCGAGGCGGTAGCTGATCATCAACAGGCGACCCTCCACTCCAATCCATCACATGCATTTAGCCGGAACGAGACGAGCAAATGTAGAGACAAGCGCGCAAGCAGGACAGGAGCACTGCTGTGCGGAGCTAGGTAGCACCGTAGCAGCGACCAGCGAGATTTCCGAAGCCTTCATTCTTTCTGGCCAACGGCGGAACTGGAATTTTTTATTGGAGATGTACACTTCACATATACAACTCTGTAGTCTTTTATAATTATTTCGTAACATCGTAAATCCAACGCATATGTTTGAAATTTGTTAAAAGCACAATATAAATAATTCTAAGAACTTAAAAATCTCAAATCACCAAAATCAGAACCAATTCAATAAACAAATTTGGCACATTAAAAAGACGGTCTTATATAACTTTTCAAAATTTTAGGGGTGTCGGAGTATACCTGGCACCCCCGGTACCGCCATGTTTTTAGCTATAGACAATTTTTTTGTTTTTGCAAATTTGACTTTTCTTCCGAATAAATTTATAAAAATAACATCCTCGATAGGTGATATATGTCGTATGTCGCTGTCCTATGGCATGGCAGGCTCCTTTTTCTCGGCATGCTCATGAAAATAATCACCTTGATTAGTCACTTAATTAATCCTTTAATTATTTAATCGTTTAATCAAGTCACTTGTTAAGTGGCTTTACTAAACTAAGCGACTAATTAATAAACCATGCACCTACCTACCAAGCTAGGTTTGCTCGGCGGGTCCCTGCTGTTGAGCTCGTGTTGCGCGACAGGTGACCTGCCAAGCCCGAGCCTAGAGCCGTGCTACCGCGGTACGGGAGTACGATAGGTGATATGTGTCGTCTATCGCGTCTTCCGCTGTTGAAGATAGACTATTTTTATAAATTTGTTCGGAATGCGTAGATTTAAAAGAAAAAAAAGTAAAAATTTTATGTTTCCTGCCAACCCTGTACTGGCACTGGCTAATGCCGCCGCGGCGCTTGGGGCGGCGGGAAGGTCATGCTGATCCGGCCAACTTGCAACACGTTCGATCCGATAGATTAGATACGGATCGTCGTCAACCGAAGCATCGAACTCGATCCGTGACGCTGTGCTGCGGACGTGCCATGGATCTGGCGAGTTCCTGGTGCGGCGACGTACCACGCGCGCGATTAGGATTCGTGGGTAAAAATTAAGCCGACGCTTGGAACGCGGGGAATTTACTCGATTCCTGTGAAAATCAAACTTTTTCGTGTGGAATTCATGCGTACGTTAGAAAATCTGCATCGGGATGGTGCAGCTCGTACAGTCGTACGAAATGGAGCATCCTATTTCTGACTTCGAAGGGTTTAACCGAGCATAGACGGAAAAAAAAAAGATGAGTAGCGCAATTTACGTAAACCTTAAAACAAATAAAAAAATAAGTAATCAGTATCTATCATTTATTTATTTATTTATTAATATTATTACAACTTTAACATAGTGACGTGTAGAAACATCTTTAAAAAAAGTAGGGCAATGTATACATAGCCTGTATTGAATGGTGGATTTTGTTATATCTGTTTTTGCTTGAAGTTCCTTCGTTTTGTAACTTGTAAGGACTAAGCACACGTTAGATCGTAAGGAACTTTTCTAAGTTTTTACAGAAATTGAATTTTTCAATATAAAATTCTAGAGAAAATTATCACGTTCAAAAAAAGCCAGAAACATATTTTTTTTCTTTATCTCCAGTTTTATGTCCAAACAAGTGAAGTGAGCCTGGATCAAGGATTCAAATTTCGTTTTCGAATAAAATACAGCCCCTGACCGGATTCCAAAATTTCGGCAAAATTCGGGTATTTCGGACAAATCTCGTCCAAAATTCAAAAACAGAAATTCATATCCGGTTTGTTTTGTACTGAGAAAAAACAAAATTCGCCGAAAAATACCGAAATTTTGGTATTTTTGCAATGGGAAAAAATGGGTCAAACGATGTTAAAAAAATTTGAATTTTTTTTTGGAGAGTCCTGACATATTGATGATTTTCCATAAAAAATTCAGATTATTCTAAAGTGTGTGGAATTTTTAAAAATTCAAATATTGCTACTGTCCTGATAAAACATTGACCAACAATTTTGAACCGAATGCAAAATGGTTCAAACCACGTTATAAACATTTGAATTTTTTTTGCATGGTTATGATGTATCTCTAATGCTCTCATAAAATTTTCAGATGATTATCAAACTGTATGAATTTTTAAAATTTTAAACAGTACTACTGTCCTGTTAAAAGCCTTACCGGCAAACTTGAACAAAATGAAAAATTATCTAAACCACGTTAAAAACTTTTGAAAATTTTTGTGGATGGTACTGGTGTAACATTAATGTTTCTTTAAAATTTTTAGATGATGATCATTCTCCAATAATGTTTAAAAATTTAGACAGTGCTATGTCCTGATAAAAGTATGATGATCAATACATAGATTTGCTTTAGCAATAAAAAAAGTTTAATTTTTTTAAAATTTTACAGAATGGTGATAAGGAAGTTTTTAATATCTCATAAAAATTTTGAATCATAATAACACTCCAGTGAATTTATAAAATTATTACAAGGCACAGTACCATTTATGTTTCTTTTCTTTTTGATTTTTGAAATATAATATAACAAACGAAGTTCAATGCTTACATAGATTTGATTGACCAAACAAACAAAATTGATTTTTAAAAAAATTATATAATGGTAATTAGTCAATTATTAATCTCTCACAAAAAATTTAGATCATAATCACACTCAAGAAAATTTATAAAATCCTGACAATGTAACTGTCCCAATTATGTTCATTCTATTTTTGATTTTTAAAGATAACAAATGAAGTTAAATTATTTTGAAATTTTTTATGTATGATACTAAACTACTGAGGATAGTACCATAAAATTTTAAGTTTATTATCAAGCTTTTAAAATTTTATAAAAATCTGACAGTGTTTCTGCCAAAATTTTAAAATGTCTAAAAAATTCGGTTTTTCAACAAATTTTCATAGGAGATGACTTTCCTAAGGGTTATTGGACCAAATCCGGTCAAATCAGCCCCTAAAAGTTTCAAAACCGTCCAAAAACATGAAATTTGGCGAAATTTCGCTGAGAAAACCGAAATTTCGGGTTACTGTAGCAATTTCAATTTTTTTAAAAAAAAATTCCCCGGCCAGTACTTTAAATTTCGAGGTGGTCCGAAATTCAACGAGATTTGGAACCCTGGCCTGGATCGACGTAATTAACTAGACACTGTAATGTATGAATATTGCTCCTCCAACTATCTTGGAATTTAATTAAATGTGTTGTTGGAAACGTGTGGCAATCAAGTGGTGGTTGGGAGAAAATGACAAACGCAACGCTTCTGTTGGGTTTATTTATATGTTGCGCTAGCGGATCCATAAGTTGATACAGGACAAAATGTAGCGCGGTACAAACACACACACGTTAGACACAACATGCGTACATGCGCATATAAAGCCTGTTCCAGTAATTATAAGCCGAACAAATCCATCTTAATTATTAGCTTCAATAAGATAACAGAGTTAAAGGACTATTTGTTTTTCACTACTATAGAAAAAATCATCACAGACGGTTCTAAAAAGTTATCACAGATGGTTTTATGAACCGTCTATAAACATATAACAGTGATGTGGCTCTTTACTGGAACCGTCTGTGATATTATTTTTTACTTAGAATCGTCTGTGATATTATTTCTTACTGCTGAATATTTTTCTGTTTATTGGCTAGCCTCAGGAAATGCTAGCCATGCCCTCTGAAATAAGCAGATTACACACATCACAAGCTGATCGATTATATCACAGTTTACACAACCACTTCAGAAATCAACTCAAATGTTATATTAACCAATAGATCTGAAGTTGATTATATCACAGATTACACAACCATTTCAGAAATAAAGTCAAATGTTATATTAACCAATAGATCAGAAGCTGATTATATTACAGAATTACACAACCATTTCAGAAATCAACTCAAATATCATATTAACCAATGGAATGCGCAATTACAATTCACAAATTCACACAAGTTTCACAAATTAACCAATATAAAGCTCAAGTTTCACAAATTAAGCAGTGGAATGTGTCTTTTGGATGTATAACCTCATGCATCAAGAAGTCAGAGAGGTGTCCTCGAATTGCCTCCAGATGGGCCTTTTTCAACGTAGTTGCATTGTTGATCTTTTTTGTACCGATGAGGGTTTGCATGTTATGGCTAATATAGAAGTCACATAGGTTATTTCCCTATCCTTGCTGGGCGCACTGCGAAAATAGAATTGGTTAGCTTTACCGACGAGTGATATAGGATTACTTTGTACTAGCGGCTACCGAAAAGTCAAAATCGTGTTTCAGCTTCGACGTGTCCTTGTGTGGTCCTCCACAAAGTCTATACACTTTGAATGTCCTATATGATTTCAAAAAACTTAGCTTTACTCATTCCACGAGCTACAGGAGAGTTATCTATGGAGGAAACGTGATTACCTGTCGAGTAGTCTTCTGATAGGCCTTAAGCCGTGGCTGCCCTTATGTAAGGAATCAACGTAGCTAACCCAATTTTTTCTTAGTTCAAATACAATTAGAACCCAGTAAAACCTATATAGGAATGTCGCTATGGCTACTCAACCTAACTTTGAGTTGCGTGTAAAGTACAAATCAAAGTATAGTAGGTAGTGCAACAATTACGATGGGTTGTAGGGTAGAAGTATGTACTCTGTATCGCGTTGAGCCAATGATGCCTCTATCATGTAATCCTTGACGTAACGAGAATTTTTGTTCATTGTTTGCCTCAAGACTATGTGTGGGTTGAGAAAACCCACCGGTTCTTTGTTCCTTCTCGCTTGAAGGATCATATATCTATATACACAAAAGCAAGGAGTTATAAGACATTTATTGGTATTACACAAATTTATAGACCGTGATTGCACACACTTACAATATCCAACATCTCATGAGCGCGGCGTCGAGGTTGAAGAGATTGAACAAGTCATTGAAGTCGACCGTGAAAAAGCCCCCCGATGATTGGTTGAAAAGATAATCGTGCTTGAAGCTGATCGAGATACTCGTTATGCGTGTTGCCATCGGTTTTTTTGCTTATTCCATGTACCAATCATGCAATCTAATTGAATCTGTTGAAAGTTCTTGTAGACCCTCTTCCATTACTAAAGGCACTCCTAGTTTGAATTTTCAGGCCAACGGGGCATATTCATATTCTAAGTCCTGCGTGATCTGTTTGGATTTTCCCTTATCTCTTTTTTCACTTTTGGTCGTATTCACGAGAGAGAAGTGGGCACGAAGTATTGTATCGGCCTGCACTGATGCTCTGAGCATGATAGCCGATTTGGTAGATCGCTTCGGTGCAGCTGGTGGCTCCACCACAGCAGGTGGATCATGTTCTGCATGTTGCTCCGGTGTTGGAGGACGGTCGTCAATGAAGATGTCCATCTTGTGTCACTAGATGAATGTGTCAACAGCATCCCCTAGTGTCACAACCTCGTCGTTTTGGGTATCTCCAGTGGGACGGGCTTGAAAGATTCATTCACGTAGTCCACAGTGACCTTCGCGTAACCCGGCGCTACCAGAAAACCATGAACAATTGTCCCTTCACTAGTTTGATACAGTGCCCCCTACTAGCCTACAGGGGAAGAGAGCTATCGGCAAGCCTCACTTGGAGTTTGCACAGCGTGGCCTCCTTTATAACGGTACACAATTAGCTAAGACATCCAACATATTCTATCTATAGAGCATTCCAGACATATGTATTACCTGAATGTCATCGACGACAAATGTGCCATCTTGTACGTCTGTCTCAGGGGCAGACGCGCAGCTGCTCCGCCGATTAGTGGGGCTGATTTGTGTCGGTGCTTCTGGGGCTTGCGCGGTCTGTGTGAGTTTTTTCGCAGCCACCGTTAGCTCCCATATTTACTCAAGGCTTCTTAGTTTTTTCATCAAATTGTGCTTTCAGTCCTACCTCAATCTGTTCCTTAAGCTCTTCCTTAATGGAAGATACCATCCGTTCCTCGTGCTCGGCTTTGGCTTTTTCCTCGGTACATGTCGGAGTCCTGTGGAAATCTTGTTTTCCAGGGGACGAAAATACCCAAGTCTCGCGTACGACCAGGGTGCTCCTTGTTTCTCAAGGCTGTTGATAGACATCTTTCTCCCTATCTAGCTGGAAAGAGGCTTGCGATGATTATGAACTCAACGCGACCTGCAAGAGCCCAGCGTGTCATGTCACTTATAATTATGAAGCAATTACAAACTATGTAGTTCGATATATTACCAGCTGTTGGGACACTTCCTCATCTGCAGGGTTCCTAAAGGACACGGTGCTCGAAGACGTGGTATTTGACCTCGCTCTTAGCCAATTTCGAGCGCATGAGTCTACGATCGAGGCAAACAGTGGGGATTCCCTCGTTAGAAGTGCCTTCTCATCCTCCCTCATCCATTGCTCGCTCTTACCCACGTACCCAGCGGTGCCAAGTCTGTGGGGGTGGGGTGTTCTGGGCCTGGAGGGCCATGAGCGCTTCACTTTGACTCGTGAATTCTTCTACCATCTTCATCTCAACAAATTGTTGCCATACGACTTCGTCAATGAAACCATACTTAGATAATGGAGTCCTTTCCTTCTTGACATAATTTGTGACAAACATGCTCTTGAAATTCTTCCACGCTTTTCTCACCACTAGCAATGCGTATCGTCACACTAGGCGCACGACGTCTTCTGGGATCTCGAACGATGCAAAAATTTCTGTCACTATGTTGTTACACTACTCGTCGGTCAACGACTTCCAGGATGGACGGGTGATGGGCACCTATTCCAGTCCAACAATCCCGCACAAGCTCTGGAACGCGTTAACTGCCTTCGGAGGTTGGGTGGGTGAAAGTTCAAGCTCCATTAATTTGGTTTTGGTGTTTATGACACAAATCTAATATTGAGACTAACTCTTTTGATAATCATAATATTGATTAGTCTCAATTGTTAATTAATGACAATCCTTTTATGAGACTAACTCATTTGTTGAGCTAAACTCTCTTTAGTGTCTTTTGGATGAAAAAGATGAAAATATCAAAGGTATGCATTCGAGTTCATATTACCATATCTTGTTGCATTCATTGGATATAATATTCATGATCATATTGATAAATCTAAATATGAGACTAACTCTTTTATTGAGTATATCTTTGATTAGTCTTATCTCATTGAAAATGGAAAACCCAAGGTATGCACTCATATTCATTTTATGGCATCTTATTGCGTACTTAGGACTCAAGTTAAAGGATGAACTCTTACATTGCTTATTCATTAAAAGATATGCATTATGTTTCCAACTTCATCCATATTACATGAATGCACATATTTAGAGAGAGTTTATAATTTAACTTGATGTTTCAATAGTATTGATCCATGTCCTCTTGCCAAACAACATATAGGATCAAAGACTTTGAAACACTCCTTTGAGTATATGTAACTTGTGTAGTTGTAGTATACTCATGTTAATATAGGATAAACTCAAATGCTATCTAATATTGATTATGTGCATATAAACTCCTAGTTCAATTCTTTATATGCACATATTTAATGGATTTTATTCTATTGTTGATGGTATTAAGAGTATTGATCCCTTTCCACCACTCCAACATAATTTAGATCAGTACTTAGTAACCATCAAAATGAGTATATGAAACTTGTGTAGTTAATATATACTCATGTCAATTTAAATAAAATTTAAACTGAGTTCTCTTGTCTTTTAATCATTAAAGAACGCTTCATCATGTGTTGATGTCATTCTTTGTTGATTAAGGACAAACGAAAAGTTCATCAATATATGAAGCATTAGTTGCATTAGTATACTCAAGACACAATTAATATTTCAATCAATGGTCTTTGGGTTGTGGTCAATCATCAAAAGAAAAGATCAAAGGATCTTGGGGGCATCCATTATGTGTTAATAGAGTGTAAGTGATGATTGAGACAATCGTGTTTGTTGGACTAACAATCTTCCATGAGTTGTGAAGTAGGTTGAGTCCAAGAAAATGAAGAATCAGGAAGAAGAATTTATCATGTGTTGATAAGCTTCAAGGATGAATCCCGAAGTGAAATGAAGCTAGAGAAGGTTCATCATGTGTTGATGAACAACAAGAAAAGATCCGGCTTGGAGAGAAGATGATGGAAATTATAAAAGCTCTAAGTGGATGTGCTAGAGGCAAAGGTATAACTAGCTAGGGATAAGGATGTGTCCCTAGTCTTTTACTAGTCTCAACGTTTGGATGAGAGATCGAGTTGCTAGTATAGGTTACCGTACTATTACGAGGGGTTGTAGGATCAAGGATAACCGACTAGAGGGGGGGGTGAATAGGAGGTTTCTAAATTTTTCAACACAATTTGGAAATTACAAAAGATACTACGAAATTGAGATACAAATATGAAGAACACACTAAAACTCTAGCAATTTCTTAAGATGCTATGTCAAACCAAGTGAAGCAAATAGACTTGTGAGCATAAAGACTATGAAGAGTATGGTATTAATGAAATGGATTCTCAACAAACAAAAATACCAAACACAAATAAATAGGAGACAAGGAATTTAACCCGTGGTCTCGGAGACTTGCCGGTCTCCCCTACTCCACGTTGAGGTGACTTGAACCACGTCAAGCCGGCTCCACTCACTTGAGCCTTCCTCGTTCATTAAGGTAGTTCTTCCCCGCTCCGGGTAGGCGAACTTCGGCCTTTACAACTTGCCGGGGCTTCTCACAATCTCCGTTGAGAAACTCACCTCGCACGATCGCCACCAAGCCGTTTAGGAGGCGGCAACCTCCAAGAGTAATAAACCTTGATGCTAGCTTGAGGTCGAATGTCGGTGTCTAAAGGCTCAAACACTAAATGCAACACTCCATCTTACTTCTCACACTCACAAATGGAAATTGCATGCACACAAGAGTGGAGAATACTTGCTAGAGCTCAAATATCATCAATGAGGACCAAGAGGATGCTCTAGAATGCAGGTGGGGAGGTATTTATAGCCTCCACCAAACTTTCTAGCCGTTGGAGCTCGAAATCTGTAAAAATCTGTTTTTCCGATGCTACCGCCCATGTAGGACCGGTAGCACCGGGCTCCTCTTCAACGGCTAGAACAGTGCATTTAATGCACTTGCCAGAGACCGTTACAGGGGGTCCAGTGCTACCGCCCAACTAGAGCCGGTAGCACTGGGCTCCACTTCAATTTCTTTCTTCATAAAGACACTTCTTTGGAATTATAGCACCGGGCTCAGGGCCGGTGCTACCGTAGGTCCGGTAGCACCGGGATACAATGGTCGGTAGTACCGGGCTCCCAAATGCCCAGAAAAGGTGCTTCTCTGGAATTTTTACACCGGGTGGTGGTCCGGTGCTACCGATAGTTCGGTAGCACCGGCCTACCATGGGCGGTAGCACCGGGCTACTAAAACACCCAAAAACACACCCTCTGTGATTTTCACACGGGCCAAGTCCGGTGCTACCGATGGTCCGTAGCACCGCCTACCATGGCGGTAGCACTGGCTACTAAAACGCCCAAAAGCCTTTCTCTGGAATTTTCACACCGCCTATTGAGCCGGTGCTACACAGCGCATCCGTAGCACCATGTTGTCATGGCGAGCACCGAGTTTCAGAGATTTGATTTGTTCTAAAGGATTTTCAAGATTGAAACTTATTTATCATTTGGCAACTATTTGAATATGCATTTTGAGCCTTTAAACTCTAAAAAGACATCGAGATAAGCGTTAAGATTCCTCTTAATAGTACGACCCTAAATCTAGTAAACCGATCTTTCTTCCAAACTCCAAGATCGTCAAAAGACTAGAAAAGAGCCTTATAAATTTACCTTTTCATGATCTTGACATATTGTCGATTGGTTTGAACCTTCCTTGGTATTTCCATGATCATTAATCTTGGAATTGACCTACTTTCAATATTCTCAACAAAAGCATTAGATCATATAACAAAGTTGTCATTAATTATCAAAACCAAAACATACCGGGTGCCTAGATGCTTTCAGGGGTCGAGTCTTATAGCTTGAGCTTCATCAAGTGTTGATGAACTCAATGCGGTTCACTCTAGCTCACTCTCTTGGTTGGTTCTTGCATGTGTTGCAAATAAAGGAGCTCATGCTTGCTTCTAATTGAATCTTGATTTGGTTTTTGCATAGAGCTATGGATTTGCATGTGTTGCAAAAGAGAGATAGCTTATACAAGTTGTTTTAAGTGGTTATTTGTATGGAGCTAGATATTTGCATGTGTTGCAAATAGAGAACTCATGCATTGGAGTCTTAGCTTGTGACTTAATCATGTGTTAATCATCACAAATGCTAAGATAGGTTTATGCTTTGTGTTTGCAAAATGAACTTTTTCAAAATATGGTTTAATTGAATCTTATCTTGGAGCATGTGAATAGGGTTTGCAAATTAGTTTGATTATGTGTTGATCATCACATGGTTCAAAGATATGATCTTGATCGCTCTTGTTTACAAGATTTATATTTGCAAATGGGTTTTACAAAATATTGGTGTTCATGCATTTGATATTGGAGCATGTGATTAGATTTTGCAAATGTGTTTTGTAAAATTGTTTTGATCATGAGTTGATCATCACATGGCTCAATATTTGATTTTATTGACTCTTGCTAGCTTGTAGTCATGCCCTTGATCAAGTCTTTGTGAGGGATTTCGAAAAATCAGATTTTAGACTTGAATGACTACATTAGAGTTTTATTTTTGTAATATTTAAAAATATATATGGTTCCTTAAATCTTAAAAATGGGTGGAGATTGTAGCCCTCTTTATAAGCTTCGCATAGAGACCAAGATTACCTAAATCGGAGTTCGGAGTAAAAAGTTATGGATATTTTAGTGGCTGAAGGAATGGTATGACCGCCCCTAGTCCGGTCATACCGCCCCAAGTCCGGTATGACCGGGAACTCCTCGGTGTTTTTTTTCCAGAGGGGAAGTCTTCGGGGGCAAGTAGCCCGGTATGATCAGACCCCCTCCGGTCATATCGCCCAAAGAGCAGTTATATCGGCCGGGGTGCGGTATGACCAGATTTTTGTGCGTAACAGCTAGTTTTTTAGCCGTTGGCCTCTAAGGAGTGGTCATACCGGCCCTAGGGCAGTATGACCGGGTCTCCTGGGAACTTTTGCCCATTTTGGCCCCCCAACGGCTAGTTTTTCTTGTGGAGGCTATATAAGAAGCCTTGGGAGGTGGCATTTGGATGTTGCTAGGGTTTTAGAGAGTTTATTGCTCTTTATGGTTGAGTTTTGCATATGTTGCATTCTAGAATTTGGTTTTTGAGCTAAGAGTGAGCTCTAATTACATGTGTTGCAATTAGAAGTGGATTGGGAGTTTATTGTGCATGTGTTGCACTCGGTGATCACCATTGTTCATGTGTTGTACTTGGTAAAGCTCAAGCTAGAGGGCTTGACTTGTGACTCTTGGTGTTTGCCGACACCTACACGGCGTATGGAGGCGTCGTGCACGGTGACCTTCTCAAAGAGATTGTGAGAAAGCCCGACAAAGTTGTGAAGGTCGAAGCTCGCCTACCCGGAGGGGAAAGAGCTACCACTAGTGGAATCGAGGCGGGTGCTCAATTCGTGGAGCCGATCCAAAGTGGTTTGGGCTTTCCTCAACGTGGATTAGGGGAACTAGCAAATCTCTGAACACCACGGTAAAACATCGGCGTGTCTCTTTGTGTTTGCTTGCAATCTCTATTTACATTGTTGCAATTTTCATTCCTAAAATTAAATTGCTTGATTGTCTTTAAGATTGCATATTCTTGAGTAGAGACATAATTAGCTAGTGCACTTAGTGATCCTAGTTGACTTAGGCTTTAATTGTCAAAACCTTAGTTATTGCTTCCACATCGATCATCATTTAGGTTTTGGCATAAGGGTACTTAGCCGAGATTTTAATTAATCGTAGAAGAAATTTTTATAGCCGCCTATTCACCCCTCTCTAGTCGGCATCCTCGATCTTACAGTGGGGGCCCATCATACGGATTGATCACCGTGTTGGAATATCGGCTCTGGGGTCTTTTATTTACGCCTCTTGGACCGTGACTTGGTTTTCCTATTTTCGACTCATCAGATCCATTTGACGGTGAGGGTTGAGGGGACATCATCTTCTTTTTTACTAGACGGTTCAAAAGGGGTTTCTTTATTCTTTAGAACAAGGAAAGAGATTGATACCGAAAAATGGTATTATCTAATATCAAAGCATAAGAGCAACTCATATTCAAGTATCTATTATATCGACTAGGCAATTAATCATGTCTATTTAGTAAATTGATGAACAATTGAACGACAAAGTGTGCTCTCAGGTGTTGGGCTGCTGAAGGTTGGACCATCAGCCTCCTAGTCACAAGGTGTAGAACTGCTAGAGATTAATCTCTTACCTTCACTACATCAAGGTCAAATTAAGCATAAGTTGAACTAGACAATTATCTTAGCAAATAAGATGTTGAACTCTTTACCTTCCTAATTATGCACAACTCCTGGTACATTAAACTCTTTCGTTGCTATAGGATGAATGAATTACAGAATGTGGATGGTTATGATATTTTCTTTTTCACAATTAATGTGCGGATTTCTAAGAGAGCCTTCCATTACTAAAGATAAAGATTAGTTGCTTAAGGTTAATTGTTCTCTACTATGTGCACTGTGAATGTTAATTTGTGATATGTGTTTGTGAGATTGTGTACTGTGATGTATGGCTAGGTACTACTCTGTTTTGCAATTGCGAATGACATGTGTGACAATGATTAGTAGTGAAATTAGTCATATGTGTTAGTATTGTTCAGTTGTGATAGGTCACTCACTTTGAATTATGACCACTTGCCTTTCCAACCTAGCTAATGACTAAAATAACAAGAACTTTGAATTTTGACCACTTTGCCTTTCCAACCTAGCTAATGATTAAAATAACAAGAAGTAATAATCTAGTTTAAGGCCAAATTTACATCTGTAATTGTTCAATTTAGCTTGTAATGACCCAAATACATCATTGACCATACAGCTTGAGAAACATGGAACCTAAATTTCTCATTGAACAAACGCCTCTCCACATGTTCCCCAAGATAATTAAATTGTCTGGCCCCTTTGCAAGACAGTAAAAAGTACCACTATTGTACCGTTTCAAATGTTATCATTACCACATATTTGTTAGAATAACAATGAAAACGAGAATAAAAGGCATACGCCATCATTTGCACAATATTAGATCTTGACGATAGCTCCATCAGTGGCATATAGGGCTGGAAAAAAAACTCGTTGGTGGGGCTCGTTGGCTCGGTTTAAAATTGCTCCAGTTACACTCGTTCATTGGTTAAATATTGAAATAAGTCAATTTCGAATGAAATTGGATTTTACTCTGGCTCGGCTCGACTTGGCTCGTTGGCTCGATTCTAAAAATACTTTCAAACTATAAATAAAATGATATTAAATCAAATCGTGTCAATTTAAAAAAATTCAAAAAAATGAGAATTTAGCTCGATTTCCACCCCGAATGGCATACATAGCACAAAAACAAATTCGACGGTCACACAAAAAGCAACTTGCTTGAAATACACTTGTACAATGTTCATTTCTCTTTTTTTGACTGAAAATAAAAAAGACAAAGATCTATTTTGCCTAACAAACGAATTGGGTTATTAAATCTTATTTAGTATTTTACTTTAAGTATCTCTAAACTAAAAGCTTAGAAATGACATATATTTGACAAACCGCATTTTACTATGTTCACTCAAATCCCCCAAACTACAATTAGAATCTCTGACACAAGCCACACTCCCACACGAGAAGTAGAGAGTCTACTCCAACAAGAACCCCAATGATCAGTGTGTCCATTCCCTTTTCTTTCTGCTCCTATCGAGATTAGTAATCATGCTTGACTCTTCCAAAAACAAAATAAATTAGCTAAACTACTTCATGCCCAAAGTTTAGCCACAAAATACAATAACTCCACACAATTTTTGTAGGCCAAAAACTACTATTGGGTTCAATACGATTCAATCACTTATTGTAGATGTAAAGTAGTTGGCAAACCGGGAGGGGATGAGGCGGGCAACCGGGAGCAAGCAAGGCGGCGACTGGGAGCGGAGGAGGCGATGACCAGGTGGGTGACGAGGCAGTGCCCGAGAGTGGAAGAGGTGGCGACCGGGAGTAGAGGCGTGTGACTACGGGGATGGACGATCTGGCGGCGAGGACGACAGATCCGACGGTAGGGATGAGGAGGAGGTCGCTGAGGGGGAGGTTGCTAGGGTTTGGGAGAGACAGCGCATGCGAGAGGCTAGGGTTTGGAGAGATATCACAAACGGTTCCATAATAGAACCGTCTATGATGTAAACTTATCACAGACGATTCTATTATAGAACTGTCTATGATATACACGTATCACAAATGGTTCTATCTTAGTAGAACCATCTGTGATGTGAGACTCATCACAGACAATTCTATAATAGAACCATTTGTGATGTGGGGTACATCACAGACGGTTCTATTATAGAACCATCTGTGATGTCTCTGATCACAAGCTACAAAATGTATCATTCTGGATCACCCTGATAATTTACTCTTAATATGTTTAATAGAATTTCAAGTTGATTTTATGCCAAAATAATAAAGGTTAGTATGTTATGAATTGATCACAATAAATATATAATATGCACCGCAAGTTTTGCAAAGTTTATCACAATCATCCACTTGCTTACAAATTCAGCATTTTACACATAACAAAGAAACATGACTATACCTCTCATAACTCCACTTGCTTATTCTTTTGTATGAAAATTAGCCATTCACGATGATTGACGCATGTGTAGCTAGCTTCCTCAGGTTGTTCTTTCTGGACTGTGATGGCGTTTACGATAGGAGGCAACTCATCAGTTTGATTGTACTCTTCCTCATCTACTACATTCTCAACTCCGACAATCCCCCTTTTTCCCTGAAGAACTATGTGGTGCTTCTTGTTGGACGGGTCGGTTATATAGAAGACTTAAACAACTTAGTTAGCGAGTACAAACGGTTTATCTTGATATCCGATACGTTCAAGGTCCACAGTAGTGATGCTGTACTTGTGAACCCTCACCTGCTGGAGGTGGACCAAACGACACCGAAATAAGGGGATCTTGAATAGTATGCAGTCGAGCTCCCAAATCTCCTCTATGAACCCATAGTAAGAGCTCCTTGTCAACCCAACAGTATTGAATGCATCAATACGGACACCGCTATTTTGGTTTGTGCACTTTATATCCTGATATCTAGTGTAAAATGTGTACCCATTTAAAATATATCCTTTCCATGTGATAACTATAAATGTTGGCCCTTTGGACAACCATGTTAGCTTATCATGATCACCTGATGAGCTCCCAGTAATGGGTCGCTCCTTCAACCATTTGTTGAACTGAAAGTTGTGCTGTCTCGTGATCCAAGACTCCTGCCGTGCCGGATTCTCTTGTCGTAGCTAGTGCTTGTGCTTTTCAATATATGGGGACACTACAGCCATGTGTTGCAAAACCGTGTAGTGGGCTTGAGCGTAGGCAACCGGATCAGATGTGATTGCTTTCCTTCCGATGATTCCGATACCCTCGAGCCTCCTCTCATGGTGAGATCGAGGCACACCTATAAGTTCGACCTGAGCCATGTAATCAATGCAGAACTCGACGACCTCTTCAGTTGCATAACCTTTGACAATGCTACCATCTAGACAAGATCAATTTCGTATGTACGACTTGAGAATTCCCATGTACTTCTTGAACGGGAACATGATACATAGGAACACGGGCCCGCACACCTTTATCTCCCTCACAAGGTGAACAATGAGATGGACCATGATATAGAAAAACGATGAAAGGAAATACATCTCAAGATTACACAAAGTTATAACCACCTCGCCCTGCAGAGCATATAGTCCTTCGAGATCGATGACTTTCTGAGAAATTGTGTTAAAGAAATAACACAGCCTCATGATTGTCTCCTAAATCTTGATCGGCAAAATATTTCTAATTGTGATAGGGAGCATCTGTGTCATTAGCACATGACAATCATGAGACTTTATGCTAATTAATTTTAAATCTTGTATCGAAACAAGTCTCTTCATGTTGGAGGAGTAACCGGACGGATTTTCACACCATACAAGCACTAGCACAGTTCAGTTCTCTCGGCCTTAGACATAGTGTAACAAGTAGGTTCGCAGCACGTTCGGCATTTGTCGGTATCTTTCAGTGCTAACTCAAGTCTGATGCCCATATCGACCAAGTCAAACCGTGTGTTGATACCGTTCTTTGTTTGCCCTTAATGTTTAGTAAGAGACCAATCAAGCTATCACATATATTCTTCTCTACGTGCATGATGTTGATGCAGTGGCGAACTTCTAAATGCTCATAATAAGGTAGGTCCCAAAATATTGATCTCTTCTTCCATATTTCCTCTCACAGGCCCTCGATTTATGTCCCTTTCCTAGCTCAACATCCAAATCCTTAACCATATCATAAACAGCTCTCCCGCTTAAAGGTCTTGGAGTTGAATCGTCCTCGTTCCTTTTGTCGAATTATTTCTTCATCTTACGGTGTGGGTGATTCCTCCGAAAGAACCTACGGTGACAAATGTACACGGTTTTGCACGAGTGATTCAGCCACACGCTCTTGGTATCATATAAGCAAAGAGTATAGGCTTTTGATCCTTTTGTACGTTGACCCAACATGTTAGCAAGGGCAAGATAATCATTTATGATGCAGAACAATAGGCAATGCAAAGTGAAGTTCTCTCATTTGCACGCATCCCATACCTGTACCCCAAGAACCCACAATGTTTTTAGATCTTCCACCAATGGTGCTAGGTACACATCAATGTCGTTCCCAGGTTGCCTCGGCCTTTGGATAAGTATGTACAATAAAATATACTTCCGCTTCATAGACAACCGAGGAGGAAGGTTGTAGATACAGAGATTCATGGGCCAAGTGCTATGTCGGCTGCTCATATTACCGAAAGGATTCATTCCATCTGTACTCAATTCAAACCTTATATACCTCGGTTCTGCACCAATTTCGCAAACCTCCTCTCAATGTTTCTCCACTGGCAATAATCAGTAGGGTGTCTTAGCATTCCATCATTCTTATGCTCCTCCAAGTGCCAACGGAGCAGTTTTGTCTCCCTTAAGTTGGCAAATAAATGCTTCAAACGGGGAATTACATCAGATACCACACCACCTTAGCAGGAGGTCCTTTCTTCACCTCGATGCACTCACCATCGTCATCTGGCTGATTCTTACGTTTGTACTGGAATGCATTGCACACCGAACATACATACAAGTCTGCGTACTCTTTACGGTAGAGGATACAGTCGTTCGTACATGCATGTATTCTTTCTACTTCCATTCCCAAGGGACAAAGAACCTTCTTGGCTTTATAGGTGGTTGTCAACAACTCGTTTCCCTCCAAAAGCATGTTCGCTAATAGACCTAACAGCGCCGTGAAACTCTTGTCGAACCAACCGTTGCTTGCCTTCAATTTCAGCAGTTCAAGAACGGATGATAACCTTGTGTATTTCGACTTGCAGCTCTGGGAACAAAAGTTTCTCCGAGTCATCCATCAAGCCCAAGAATTTATCATGCTCTCTCTCATTATGGTTTCCTTCTGCATCGCGCAACATCAGATGCAGATTGTCATCGTGCAACATATCCTCATCGGAAGCACAATCGATATCATCCAGCATATCATTGACTTCATCGACGATGTTAGTACTGCATGCTTCCTGTATAATCTGCTCTTCACCATGATTGGTTCAACATGTATACCCCTTTTGAAACCCTTAGAATCAAGTGTACTTCGATCTGGGCTGAGTTGCCAAACATTCTTAGATTTTTGCAGTCAATGCATGGATAAGATATAAATTGAACTCCCTTATTAAGCATATCCTCCTATGCAGCTCTTCTAAAAGCAGAGATGCCATTAATGTACTCTACACTCGCACGGTTGGCAGCGTACATCCAGTTTCGGTCCTTGTACAGTACGTATATAACAATAAGTGTTAAATAATGAAGTACACTAGGAGTGCAGATGCATACATTCTTAAATTGGAGTACAAATTAATTAGCTAAACCCTACACTAAATCATAAACCATGCTAGATCTAAAGAACAAACGGATCTACAATCTACATATAAGCTACATTTAAACTTATCAACCTAGCTTCTTGGATCACAAAGAACAAATGGATCTTTACGTAAGCTACATTTAAACTTAGCATCTTCAATTCTCTCTTTACCTAGCTAGCTAGTCTTGAGTATAACGCAATTAGAACCAATTATTACTTTAGATCATAAAGAACAAATGGATCTACACCAAGCTAGATCTAAATCATCTTCAATTCCCTCTTTACCAAGCTAGATCTTCAGTATAATTCAATTAGAATCAATTACTAACCTTAGATCACCAAAAATAAAAGGATCTACAATAACTCTTCCAAATTCACTGTCTCCCTTCACTAGATCGTCTCTCAATCATAGCCACTTCAAAAATAGCTCAAGAAACCCTAAAAACACTAAGTGGGTCGGGGCTCTCTGTACTTATTTCCAAGAAATTCTCATCACAAACAGTTTTAACCAAGAACCGTCGGTGATGACTACCATTGACGATTTCTGGCTAAAAGTGTGAGTGATGTAAATGGTAGTCATCACTAACGGTGCTTGGATAAAACCGTCAATGATGAGGCTCACATCATTGATGGTTTTAGCCAAAAACCGTCAGTGATATCAATGGTAGTTATCTCAAACGGTTTTTAGCTAAAACCGTAAGTGATGATTAACGATCACAGACGGTTTTTCAAAACCATCAGTGATGAGGGGTATAATATAAGCCTTTTTTTGTAGTAGTGTTTGCTTTGGATTCTCCAAAAGATGATTCAGGATTGTGGCTTTAGAGAAGCTGGTTTTGGATTCTAGATTTTGGAATGGCATTTGGTGGGTTATTACTTGGAACTTTCAGTGCCATTCTCATATTTGTATTCCTCAAAATCCACAGAAGTACATATGAAGTGGATTATGAATTCTAGTGTATATGGGTAGGCTGAATTATGATAATCGATTCCTAGAATCGGGCTGTTTGTTTTTTATTCAGCTTTTGGGGCCAAAATCCAGAATCCACAGCAAAAACAAACAAGCCCTAAATCGCTGGCATATTACAGCACGGTGTACTAGACAATCCCAAACAAACCCATTTGTATACATGTACGATATTATTTGATAATACTAGCTGAATGTCAACACATTAAGCTGTTGTCTTTGGACTTAGTTGCGTTGTGCCCTCCACTCCGCCACAATGCTTAGTCGAGCTCCGTCTCGACCCATACCATACTGGCCTCTACTGTCAAGCATAGCTTATACCATGCCCTTGGTTTCACCACCATTGTTTGCATTGCACCTCTGCCACACACCATAAAAAGAGAAAAATGAGAGTTGTTGGGATAAGTATTGCATTTTTAGTAGTTAATCTATTTGTTATGGAGCAATGTTTTTTTTTGTTAGAGATTTTGTAGAGGTGGAGGAGGTATTTGAGGAGAGGTGAGTGAAAGTTGTAAAGGAGAAGAATGCATCATTTAACATCACTGGATTCTTTTAAAGAAGTAATGATAATTGTCTCCCTTGAACTATAGAATAAGTTATGCAAATTAAATCTATGTATTCCAAACACCCTCTGCGTCATATCTATGTCCTAGCAAGATGAGACGCGTTTTGTAACTCAATAAACTTTAGTTGTCCTTATTCTTAATGCAAAAGATGGACAGTTCACGCCTGAGTATTCAAGGAGAAAAAGCATGCTCTAACTTTTTATATTACTCACTAAACTTTAGTAACTCTTAACCACGTGAATCCAATGGCGACTAACCCATAGTATGTGTATTTCACAGTCTAACTATTTAAGAGGAAATGCAAATTTCCCCTCAAAAGAAAGGGAGGAATTGCAAACATTTATTTTGAGGAAAAACACAAAACGTCTATTATTCTGCATGGTCAGTTTTTGTGATACTAACATTTGGACCATTGAAAGGGACTAACACAAGAACAACAGTAGTAGTTTTGTGATATTTTGCGACGTGCGCATGTTAACCTATTGAGGTAATAGTATAGCTAGACTGATTTGTTAAAAGAGATCACATGGATACATACTAGCTTAAACTGCTAAACAGCTAGGTTGCACCTATTGACGACTACTTGATTAGTCAGTACTACTTGTCACCACTCAAACATGGTACAGCCTCACTCACACCTACGCATTTTTTTTAAAAAAAAACCTTCAATTACTATTTCAATATCACATTCTATACTTTTCCTCTCAATACAAGTTATACAAATATTGAAGCAAACAAAGGGGTATCTACTCTTTATTCATGCTTTAATAAGCACCTCTCTACTAAGAATTAAAATGGTACTTAAGAGTTTAACTCCCACTTACTAGATCCAGCATAACAGCGAATCAACCTACTAGAGTAATAGAAGAAAATCTATTATATCTTCTTAAAAAAGTAAAACATCTTATACTTAATTTGGTGGGTCTATAATTTTAAAGGGTTAGAGATATTATATTTATATCTATACTATAATTATACTTGAAAGATCTAGACATCTATTTGACCGACCGAGTTATAATGGCTCGTATTAAAAAAAAGAGTTCATTTTAAGTACAACCCAAATTTTAAAAAAGGAAAAAATTTTAAAAAAATTAGCAATTTGATTTTCGTATGACTTTCAAAGTAACATCCATAAATAACTAAAATTTAGAACAATAATTCAATAAAAATTAGAAAATTAAAATGAAGAGTACAATCCAAATTACCTAAAATTCGAAATAAAAATAAAAAATTAGCAATTTGATTCTCGTACGAATTTGAAAGTAGATCTTATAAAACTAAATTCGGAATAATGATAATTACAATAAAATATAAATTATATTTCTATACTAGTTCCATCCTAAAACTAAAAAGAAATCCACTACAAGTATGATCCAAAAACATATAAATTCGGAATAAAGATTAAAGGATGATTAGCGTACTCTCGATAAACTTTATAGTAAGTGCAATTTTCCTAATCTACTTAGGATTTAATTATTTTATCTTTTGATAAAGAGATTAAATACTTTATGTAAAAGATTAGCCAGTACGAATGCATGCATATGTTGCCTACTAGTTCCAGTTAATTTCTAGTTATGAGTAATACCACGAGCCGAGGTTGTCCAGAAATGGTCGTAGCTAGGTAAGCTAGTAGCTGCACGGACAAGCCAAAACGACACACCAACTGGAAAACAACTGTTTATTCCTTTCATTCGCGAGGGAAAAAAAAACGGAGAGGTAGAGAGAGATGGCGCAAGTGCAACCCTAGCTACGCGAGTATCTAACCCTTCTACCATCGAAGGAGTATATATGTTGCTTATATTCGAAGGAAAACAGTACGAAAGAGAGCTCCCTCGTCGCAGCGTGCTGGCGCCGCTAGATGACAAAACCAACCCATTAAGCCGTCCTTTTTTTTCATTTACGAACAATGCTTGTGCCACATAGAATCAAAAGAAGCCATCGCTTTTTCGGACCCCGCCACCTCTCTCTGCAAATCTAACTTCCTTATGCGCAGATTTGTAGATTTGGCTTCTACCGTGCTCGCGAAGAGTGAAAGCCGGTGGAGCTCGGCCGACAGGGGATATGTGTCGCCTATCGTGCCGTTCGCGGTGAGGGAATGGGTTAAATTTGCAAATTCGCTCAAGAGGGAGCTAGATTTGTAAAAAAAATGAAGCGACAGGGACTAGAAAAACAATGCGATTGAATCAAACAACTGCCCAAGCACAAGAAGAGAGATGGAGGAGGGATACGTACTAAGCGTGCAAGTCTACAAGAGGCTACAGCGCAGTGTCGGGACCAAGCAGGCCCATCCGCCCATCCCATCCATACGATACAAATAAGATTTTGAATAAAACGCTTTTCTAGTCTCATTCTATCTTTTTTTTTCAAATCAAGCCTCTGTACGAGCACAATTACAAAAATAACCTCCTCTCTAACCGCAGAAGCGCCGACATATAACAAATGTCACCTAGCTTTGGGTGCTCCCGATCTAGCAATGCTCGGCAATTCTTAATCATTCTGATTACTGAGTGATTATGACTTAATTAAGTGAGTTAACCAAGTGATTAATTAGTTGCTTATGACTACCGGAAGTCATGCCGAACAATGCAAGCTTGGAAGGTGCTCTAGGCTCTGGGAGCTCGGTAGGCCAGTGGGCCGTTGCTGCCGCTGGTGCATGAGCGTGGCATGTGACACGTGTCACCTGCTGACGCTTTTGCAGTTAAAGAATAGATTACTTTTGTAATTATGTTCGAATGGAGGCTAGATTTGCAAAAAATATATATACAATGAGGCTAATAAAAGGTATTGGCATCTCATATTTGCATATTTGAGTGGCGAGAGCTTAAGGGTTTTTTTCTTCTACCTCTAATCTTCTCGATCTACATCATATCTATGATCTATCCCTGAATACCTCTTTAGAAATAGATGGCAGCGGCGGCAGGAGCCCATGTACCAAGGGCAGACGTCTAGCTGACGGGCTGGTTCGGCATCCGTACCTCCGTCCCGCGCGGCCGCGCCACCGTGCCCCTTCCCTTCCCCGCGTGTCCACCTTGTCGCCGTCTGCCAAACAGGCTGACCACGAGGGCAACCCAAGAGACGGTTCCGACTGCTGAGTTGGGCAGACGCAGCGGTAGCGATCGCCTGCTCTGGCTGGCTCGCACACACAGCAATGGTTATCTGCACAAGGGACTGTACGTCGCCGTCCGGCCGTCCCTATTATTCGCGGCCATCTATGGTGGAGAATAGGGCGATGCGGGTACCATTCATTGAAGATTCGCGCTCGCAGTCAGCGTTATTCGCAGTAGACAGTCGTCCTCTGTACAGTAGCATGTGTGTCGAGTGTCGACATACACATTATTTTCTACCGTTCTCTTTTTAAGATGATCACCGCGCGTCCTCTTCACTGCCCGGCAAGCTCTGCAACGGACGAACTGATCGGATCTGCGTCATCGATCGGACGGCCACGAGGGGCGTCCTCACGTGCGGGTCAATTCTATACCAGCCTCTCTCTCTCTCTCTCTCTCTCTCTCTCTCTCTTTACTTGGGTTGGATGGTTGCTGGTATCGATCGCTGGCTACGGGTTGCAGCTAGGGCAGCAGCTAAAAGGGAATACCGGTATGCGATTGATGCGTGACGGGAACAGACTAGGCCGGCCACGGAACGGAGCCAAAAGGAAGCCGTCGAGCTCGATCCCCCCACCCGGGCACGACATGATCGCTCTCCACTGCGCGCGGCCGGGTCCCATGCTGCTGCTATTGGACCACTTACCCGTGGGGCCCGCGGCGGCAGTGCTGCGCTGCCACAGAGCGCATACATCTCGTTGCGAAAGCGCAGCCATTGGACGGCACAGGTTTGTCCCGTGGGTACGTCATACGTGGCTCCACTCTGTGTAACTCGATCGGCCGGCCGAGCTCGACGCTGGCGACAAACAGTAGAAACAATATTTCGCCGAGGAGGAATCGCGTAAATCTCAGAAGAAACAGTTTAAACCTCACACAAATCGGAAATAATTACCGCCTTCGGAATGATGGTCTTTGAAGTTCTAAGGCGGGACCTGGAGATGAACCTTAGTTTGGGTCAGGTCGGCCAGGTGCATCCAGTTCCTCCATTGTGGAGAGACACGATCCGACGCGATGGACACCAGCCTAACGCGCGTACATACGCCGGTGGATACATACTCTCACCCAATAGCACCAGTAAATTGATTGGTTTCTATACTGTACCCCCACCCAACCAGCACGTAGGTTCATGTGCATGACGGATTCGTGTCCACTACCATTGCAACAGTAGCTTTACGGTGCAGAGGCAGAGGATCCGAGTCCGTCCGTAAACGGTAAAGAAAACGATGAGCAGATATATATCTAGATAGATCGATAGGTAGATGGAACCGCACCAGAAATGCGTAACATTAACGTGGCCACGTCGAGCAAGAGCTGCGCAGTGACGATGCACTGAGGGCATTGTGCTACGGCCACATGCTTGGGCACCGGTTTCGTTCCCGGCCGGGAGGCATCAAGCTGCATAGAGCAGCAACAGCAAACAGAGAGCTGGAATACACGTACGCGAGCGGAGGCAACAGGGGATCGAGCAAATCCACGAGAAATGAAGAGAAACAGAAAGAAAGAAAGAAAGAAAGAAAGAAAGAAAGAAAACGATAACGATGAACATGGCAAAAAGAGGGGGAGGAGATCAATTATGAGTACTGAGGTGATGAGACCTGGCGCTTTAACTTCTGCTTTTCTCTTAATACAGAGGACTGGGTTTCCCGGGTCTTTCGGAAAAAGAAAAGGAGGTAAGACGTGAGACAGGGCAAGAAGAACAGCAAATTAATTAACGTCCCTAAGAGCTAATTAAGGCGTACGTCATAGGTAGCACACAGGTAGGAGTAGGAGTAGTCCAGTAGAGTACATGGTGATTGACCTTGTCTTGGATTGGAGGTACGTAGCAGGTTGTAGCTAGAGGCTCAACCTGAGGTCGAGCTCCTCCTCGTCGTTGTTGCTGCAGTCGGCGCCGGCGGAGGTGGTGGTGCTGGCCGGGGAGGCGGTGGTGGCGGCCGCGGAGGCCGTGGGGCCGTGGGAGCCCCGCTTCCAGTTGAGCATGTCGATCAGGTCGTCGCGGCCGGCGCCGGGCTGGTCGGCCGCGCCCAGCATCGCGCGCCCGCTGCTGACGGCAGCCAGGAGCGGCTGGTGCGTGGCGAAGCGCTGGATCTGCACGCCGTTGTACACCTCGCCCGCCGTCGCCGACGCCGCGGAGGCGCCCTCGGGCGGCGCGTAGTACTGGATACCTCCGGAGCCTACCACGCTCGAGCTGTGGGAGGCGATGGGGAACGACGCCGGCACGGCTGCGTAGCCATGGCCCGCGTACGCGTGCGCCGCTTGGCCACCAACACCACGAGCCCCGGTAGCACCGGCCACCGCGGTCGTAGCACCCGCACCGCCGTAGCTCCCGGACGCCGTGGCGCCGGACGAGTTCGGCGGCGCGGCGGCCGCCGTCGCATTGCCGCCGTGCGTCGTTGACATGTAGAAGTAGGGGTTCCAGCCGATGCTCCTCTCCTTCTTGTGCGCGTTCTGGTGGCCGCCGAGCGCCTGCGACTTCAAGAACTTCTTGTTGCAGAAGAGGCACGGGAACAGCCGCACGTCCTTGCCGTCGATGCACGCCGACGCGCCTTCCCCGTCGCTTCCTCCCCCGCCCGACGCCACCGACGGCGCCAACGTCAGCGACAGGTCGGCCTGCGACGGCAGAGGAGGGGAGTCCATCTGGACCGAGCCGGCGGCGCGGCGATATTTGTTGCAAACACAAGGAAAGAGAGGTGATTATTAAACGGTGATATGATATGATTTGAGAGCAGCTGAGCAGTATGGTTTGGCTCAGGAAGAAAGGGGAGGGTTTGTTTTTTCTATATATATGGAAATGGAAAAGAGTAGTAGGCAGTAGCACTAATTTGGTTGGGGTCAGTGAGTGAGTTGACAGGAAAATATTTTTTTTTACGTTTTTGTCAATTCGAGTCGCAGACTCGCATCACTACAGAACTCGTAGTGTAATTCTCTCGGTCCATAGTACAAGTGCTGCAAGTATATATAAATAATATACTATTTAAACAATAATTAAAATATTTATATTATAAATATTTATCTTTAATAGAGAGCAGTGCTAAGTCTATCTAAGGGCAACTATATCTAATTACGTTAAATATTACTTAAATAATGATATTTTGTGGGATGAAGAGAGTAAGGGTGAAATAAAAAATAAAGTTGGGAATTTTCTTTTACACTCGACGACACGAGTGGAGGGAAAAGGAGGGGCTGAAAAAAAGGAGACAAGCCACTCGCTCGCTCACACGGTTGTGCCGTGGTGGTAATGGGAATATGTGCTGTGTGACCTTTGTCTGTGTGAGTGGGCAGCACCGGGCGCGGTTATTTCCCGTCGCGACTCGGCGGCCGCGGACAGGCGGGGTCGCCGCGCGCACGGGCCCTGGCGTCAACCGAGTGCGCAGCGCGGGTGGGTCGGAGGGCACAGGGACGGGCACCGCCGCGCGGGATCCAGCAATGGGCACGCGGCCGATTGGGTGGGGCGGGGAGGTGGGGCGGCCACGCGGTGGCGCGCCATTGGGAGAGCTCGGCCCGTTCGCTGTGCGCCTGTGCCGCGCTGCCTCTGCTCGGCCCCGTGCAATAATTTCACGCTTGCCGCCGGGCCCGCGCTCCGTGGCGCGGGCGAGGGAAAAGAGACGGACGGCGAAGCCCGGTGCGACAGCAGGAGCAGCGCTCCGACGGACGGTAGCAACAACGGCAAATTATGTACACGCACGGCAGCACGGCATTCGTTCGGTCTCTTTATTTTTTTTCACAACTAAATGAGTGCATGCAGAGCAAGTGGCGCTGGTGATGTGTTATCCAGCTACAGGAGCTCGGGTGCTCTGATTAACTGATTTCCTTCCTGCTACAGGAGTAGCATCCACCAGCCGCGCCAACCAGATCCAGAGAAAGGCGATGATGTACGAAGCATATGTAGTCCATGTACCTACCCCCTCAGTTTCCGAACACGTATTATTATAGCTTTCTTAAATACATCTCATTTTACAATTTCGAGATTCTTTTTCTATTTATTCCTTCTATACTGTTCTCATTTAGCTATTTCTAATGTCAATTACTACCGTAGACTTGAGTAAGATATACCATTTAAAGGCATAACAAAAAGAAGTAACAAAGTTTTTTTTATCTTGATAAGTGCAAAAACCTAATAATATCATTCAGAACAGAGTATTCAATTTCAACCTAATTTTAGACTGGCTAGGTCCGGCCACAAGTATACAGACATACATTAATACTCCTACTTAAAAATGGAGAAGTGATGGCTTTTGTAACTCCCTTACCTTGTTTTTCCCCCTCCAAATATAGCCTCCTCCTGAGCAAATTTGCATTTCTAGTATCTTCCACCGTGCTCTCCTATCACACCCCAGGAGCGCGGGAGCGGGCGAGAGGCGGCTAGCGAGTGTGGGAGGCCACCTTGCACGGTAGAAGAACACAAGAGCACGTTGCAGGGGTTAGATTTGCTATTTCGCTCGAGAGAAAACTAGAATTTGAGAAAAAACGAAGCAAAAGGTTAAAAAGGTCATCACTTCGAAAATAGAAAGTCAATTTGAGTTTAGCTGGCTAACATCTTCTACTGCCAAAAGATTCTGAAGCTGTTCATTAACAGAAACCACAATGATTTCCCAACCAGCAGAGCCAACACTGTACAGGACTGACGGCTAGTAGCGCGTGTCATTTCCGGTCGCAGAACACGTGCTACCTTCCACTTTTGGAAATCTACTAAAACAACAGCAAATATAAGCTCTACTACGGTGAGAGAAACAAGGATCTAGTTTAAGTATTATAATACTTCCACTTTTGCCACTCTTAAGATAGAGGATCAGACATGTAACCCTTAAATATCTAGTTAACATTACAGCTCTGCTAGATCCTTAGCTGTGGGAGAAGACAAGAAAATACTACGACTCCAGCAAGTAGTCGTAGTTAAACTTTGACATGAAACAACAGCAACAAGCTTTTCTCACCACACCTCTTAACAGATCTGGATGGATATGTCGCGCTGTCACGTCCACCTCATGCTTTTGTTCGAACAGGGACACATCCATCAAGTTTCCGTCCAGAAAGGACTTGTTTCGAATTCAAGTGAAAAGGATTTTATGTATTATATGGGTTTTGTCTTGGCCTTCGGCAAGGTCGATGAGAAGAGATTATAACATCATCCGCCTCACCTCATCTCAACCAGGGTTCAAGATGCCGACAAAAACCGGTCGGTTTTCGCGAAAACCGGCCGTGCCGAGCCGGTTTGGTAAGTAAAACCGTTCGGAAAACCGTTCAGATGAATAGTAAATTTAAAAAATTTGAAAAAATTTCGCAAAGAGTGTCAAAAAAACTTGAAATTTTTTTGTGCGGTCATGAGGCCATCCTAATGATTCTGTAAAATTTTCAGATTATTATCAGATATGTACATTTTTTAAAAATTCCGACAGTGATACTGTCACAATATATACTCTTTAGTTTTTTATTTTCTAGGGGCACATAATGAAGTCTAATATTTATTAAACTTTTTTTGTGATGTTATAACTTATTTACAATGATTATGTAAAATTTTCAGAAGATGATCAGATATGTGTATTTTTTTAAAATTCTGAAAGTGATATTATCATTGTATATGCTCTTCTGTTTTTGATTTTATATAGGTACTAAATGAAGTCTAATATTTTTGAAAATTTTATTTCATAATACTTTGGAACTATTTATGGTTACATTAAATTTTCAGAATATAAAAAATCTTTTAAATATTTATAAAAATCTGACAATATCTTTGTTCCTTTTCCTTAATTGCTGTTTTGGATTTTTTTAGAAGTAACAAATGATTTCAAAAATTATTTAAATTTCTCTGAGGTGTTTTATAGATTAATTGGGATTTTTTTGTAATTTTTCAAAAAAATTTTTGCATTTTTCCTTTCATTTTCACCATTTTTCCTTCTGTCTTCGGTTTTCGACAAAAACCGAAACCGACCGGTTTTCGACGAAAACCGAAACCGATTTTCGAGCTTTTCAACCGGTTTTCGTTTTTTTTAATCGGTTTGACCACCTGTTTGACTTTCGCAAACCGATCGATTTTTAACGAATTTCGATCGGTTTTCACGAAAAATCGATGCCGAGCAATTCTCGAAATTTAGTTTGAAAACGAAATGGTTAACCCTGATCTCAACCCACCTCACATTTCCGTGGCTCAAGTGGTCATTATCCTCCTATTTCCATAAGCAGATTCGCATCGCCTGTGTTCGTATGTCAAGTTTAGAATACATGGATTGTACTGGTTACAAAAAAAATCCTACAAAAATCCTGCGTAGAGCCTCTTTGGAACACAGGAAATGGAAAACGCATGAATAGAAAAAAGAAAAGAAAAGAATTGTATATGAATGACAGTGCAATCTACAGGAATGCAAAACAGGTGAATTGTTCTTCAAAGGTGTTTGGATGCTCCGTAGGAGTTTTGCAATTGTTTGAAGAGAGAGAAGTTCCATGCAAGACGCAAATGAATTTTTCCATGAAGTTTGGTCTAACCTCATATCGCAATTCCTCCAAAATTCCTGTGGACTGAGCCATTTCATAGGAATCTTAAGCCTCGTTTCTTTGTTCCAAAGGGCAAAGGGCCATATAGAAAATTTTCCTACAGAATTTTATTCCTACAAAATTCCTTCAAAAATCCATCATTCAAAGAGCCCTAATAAAACAGTCGCCATGCGTACGTACATACCAGGAGTAGAAACTTTTTTCAAAACAAAAAGGGAATAGAGTAACAATGAAGCTAAGCTGATGGAGAGGAGGGGAGCGAAAAGACATATGTGACCCACGAACTAATCAGCACAGAGAGATCTGGTTTAAGATATTGTGGGAATTAGAGAATTACCTCATTTGGCGTGACATGATCAAAAAGCTGCCTCCCCTCTGTACCCCGACCATATGACTGAATACAATAATAATAGCAACAATGATACTACTGGTAGTAAGGAAAGCCATGCTGCTACTAGTAGTCTAGTACGGTACTAAAGTTAAGCCATATTTTTTAATAGTCTTATTTAAAATATAGAATAAATTTTATGCTTTAATACAAAATTACTATGATATTTCCTCTATACCTCTAATAAATATTTATTTTTACTTTATATCCTCTATATACATTAATTGAATATAGTGTCCAGAGAGTAACAGTGCAGCAGCACGTGATAATCCAGCTAGCTGGAGGCAGGCACGAAAGGCCACACGGGAGGCCCGCACAGTGGATGCCCCGAGCACTATGTACAAAAAGCAAGCGACACAGGACAGGATGCAGTACAGTTTGCAGCACTCGTGAAAGGAGCGGATATTCATTCGCTCGCAGTCGCAGTACACTCCCTGGTCACTCACAGCAAGGTTCCAACAACCACCGAGATTTTACAAATCTCGACGGTCATGTCGGATTCTGATCGGATATAAAATACTGATCAGGTAAAATAATTAAAAATAAAAATTTAAATACTACAGTAATCTCAAAAATTTCCTGAGATTATCTCGCCGAAATCTCCGGTAATTTGACCAAAATTTGATATTTTTTGGACCGGATTTGGCCCAATAACCCTTAAGAAAATCATCTTCCATGAAAATTTGTTGAAAAAGCGAATTTTTGACATATTTTATAATTTTAGCAGAAATGCTGTCAAATTTTTATAAAATTGCACAAGCTTCATTATACTCTGAAAATTTTATAGTACTATCTTTAGAAGTGTAGGATGATACAGAAAAAATTCTAAAAATAATTGAATTTTATTTGTTATCTTTAAAAAAATGAAAAACAGAATAAACATAACTGAGGAATTTTATAAATTTGCTCGAATGTGATCATAATCCAAAAATTTTAGGAGAGCGTAAGCATTGCCTAAGAACTCTTATCTAAAAATTTTAAACTTTTTTGGTTTGCTCAATCAAATCTATGGATGCATTCAATTTCATTTGTTATCTTTCAAAAATCAAAAACACAAAGAACACAAATGGTACAGTACCATTGTAAGAATTTTATAAATTCACTGGAGTGTGATCATGATCTAAAAGTTTTAAAAACTCTAACTCTTTTTTGGTTGATCAAGCAAATCTATGTATTGATCATTAGGCTTTTATCAGGACGTAGCACTGTTAGAATTTTTGAAAAATCTTGAAGCTTGATCATTACCTGCAAATTTTATGGAAACATTGATGATACATCAGGACCATCCACAAAAAATTTCAAAATTTTCTAATATGGTTTGAACCATTTTTCATTTGGTTGAATTTTGTCGGTAAGGCTTTTATCAGGACAGTAGCACTGTCTGAATTTTTAAAAATTCCTGAAACTTGATCATCATTTGAAACTTTTATGGAAAAATTAGTGATGCATCATAACCATACAAAAAAATTAACGTGGTTTGTTCTATTTTTCATTCGGTTCAAATTTGCCGGTCAGCGTTTTATCAGGACAGTAGCACTATTTGAATTTTTAAAAATACCTCAGACTTGATAGTCATTTGAAATTTTTATGAGAACATTAATAATGTGTCAGGATCATCCACACAAAAATTCGACGTCATTTGAATCATTTTTCGCTCAGTTCAATTTCATTGATATCTCGACAAATCTCGCAGACATTTCGGCAATTATAGGCGAAATATCGAAAATTTCGGTGAAAAAACGGATTTGAATTTTTATTTCTGTATTTCATCCAGAATTTATCCAAAATTTCGAGATCTCGACGAAATTTCGGATTTCAACCACCTCCGAGATGTCAATCAAAAATGAGACTTGCAACCTTGCTCACAACACCTAGTACGGATGCGAGGGAGCGCGAGATATGGTCTTGTACATCTGATGCTATGGAAGCTTTGGCTTATGTGCCTCTGTCACGATTTTTTTGAAGTAAATTTTGCATCCATCCAAACAAAATTGTAAAATGATTATATTTCCTATCACAAAAGCAGCAACACAACGTATCACCTATCGCGCTCCCCTAGCTCGGTAGGTAGCTAGAGTCGTGGCAGCTGACTTACCGAGCATGCCAAGCTTGATAAGACCTATCGTATTGCCATGCTCGATAGTACCTCTCCCACTAATCTCTGGTATCATAGCTAATACCAATAGAGCTCGATAGGAGAGGGTAACGGTGCCGACTACTTGCTATTATAAAAGAGTGTTTTATCATCTATTAGTACTTCTGCGATGTAAAGATGCCTATATTTACTATTTTATTTGGTACAAGGCTTCAAACCAAAAACAATGCAATGGGCTGCGTACACGCGGGCTTCCCTGCTCATGTCGCAGCACGCGGCACAACACGAAACATCTCCGCACCGGCCAATGAGCGGGCAACAAGTCGGCGAATTAGCCTATATACGCGTCGCGCAGGGAAGGGGGTCATCTTGCGCGTATAGGGTAGTTGGTGAGGCGAGCGAGCGAGACCCTGACCCACTAGCGGACTGGGGCGTGTACGAGAGGAAGGCCCTACAGGCCTTGTCCGCTACGCTTCATGGCCCTTTTTTCTCGCCCGAGTTCCCCCAGGTGGTCCTTGGATGCGGCAGCCACAGCCTAGCGGACGACGACAAGCGGCACACCCGCTTTGTGCCAGGAACGCTTGCCTTGCTCGCAATGTTTGCTTGTTGGGTGCCATGGGGTAAAATACTATGCATGCTGGACACGCGCTTGCAGGAGAGGGAAACAAACGCATGTGTCTAGTGCGTACGGAGTAGCAACATCTCCTGGAAGATGGGGCTCGTGAAACGAGCACCTATGGCTAGCTTAATTCACCGGAGAGATAAGGCTGCGACTATCTATTGTAATATTAAAGTAGAGACAAAAGTAGAGGCTAGAAATTCTCACATTAACTAAAGGAAAATAAAAAAAAAGATATACACTGATGATTATAGTATATCCAGATTATAACGTCTAAATTAAAAGAAAAGAGTTTGTGTCATGTACAACATAGAAATAATTAAAATTCGGAATAAAAATAAATAGAAATTTGATTTCCATACGATTAAAAAAAGTAGTCCATGTAAACTACAATAAAAAATAGAAAAAAAAAGATAATTAGTAATCTGATTTTCATATGAACATCAAATAAAAGAAAAAAATTTGGAATGAAAAGATAATTAGTAATCTGATTTTCATACATACATCAAAATAAAACTAAAATTCGCACTAAAAATTGAATGAAAATTAGTTGAATTTGTATATGAATTCCAACCTAATAAAACTGAAATTCAGAATAAAAAATAGGAATTTCATTTCCATATGATTAAAAAAAAGAGACCAGGTCAAGTACAATAAAAAACTAAAATTCACAGTAAAAATAAATAAAATTAGCAATTTAATTTCCATATGAACATCAAAATAAAAATGAAATTCAGAATAAAAATTAATTGAAAATTAGTAATTAGTGTATACGAATACCAACCTAAAACTGAAATTGGAATAAAAAAACCAAATAAAATTAGCAATTTGATTTCTTACATCCCAAAATAGCTTAAATTCGGAATAAAACAGAAATAAAAAAATACTAATTTGATTTGTTTACGATTCGAACCTAAAACTATATGAAAAACTCTATGCCATGTATAATCCAACAATATGCAAATACAATTTGGAATAAAAATAAACAAAAAATACCAATTTGTTTTAGATAAGAATTCCAACCGAAGATAACTAAATCCAGAATGGAAAATATAATAAAATCACCAATTTCATTTCCATTCGAATTTCTAAATAAAATCTCAAAATAAATATATTTTGTCAAAAAAAATTAGCCATTGGATTTCTATACGAATTCAACAACAAATAGCTGAATTTGGAATAAAAATAGAATAAAATTGGAAATTTGATACCAATATGAAATGTAAAGTAAAACCCATAAATAATTAATTACGAGTAAAAATTAAATAAAAATCACAAATTGGATCTATATACAAATTCTAAAAAATAATTGATAATTAGGAATAAAAATTTACAAAAAATACAACGTGATTTCCATACGAATTCCAAAGTAAAATCCCTAAATAAATAAAATTTAGAATAAAATAAATAAAATTAACTACGGATTTATATATTAACTAAAAAAGTAGAGCCAAAATTAGCCACCACATTTTCTCTTAAGGCTAGAATTTTCCACAATAATTGGAGAAAAAAGAGAAATGTCTACATTATTAATCATGATGGGTCCAAATTATAACGGGGTATATTAAAAGACAATTACTCCGTGTAATGTACAATACAGAAATAACTGGAATTCCAAATAAAAAAATAAAAAAATAATTTCCATATGAATCTCTATGTAAACTCCCTAAATAAATTTAATTTGGAGTAAAAACTAAATAAAAAATAGCAACTAAATTTTTATACGTATTCCCAACAAAAATAACAGAAATTTGGAATAAAAATAAAAATTAAATTAGCATTTTTTCATATGAATAAGAAAGTGAAATTCCTGGGGAAATATAATTTGTAATACAAATAAACAAAAACTGTCAATTTCATTTTCATGAGAATTCCAACCAAAGATAAGATTTCCATATGAATTCCTTAGTAAAATACCTAAATATATATATATATATAATCCATCATAAAAATTAGCAATTTTACTTCTATATGAATTCCAAAGAAAAAATAAAAGATATTCATATTAAAAATAAAATAAAATTAGAAATTTGATTTATATATGAATTTTGAAGTAAAATCCCTAAATAACTAATTTAGAATAAAAATAAAATAAAACTCATCTGCTTGATTTGTATAAAAAATCTAAAAAATAATTGAAAATTAGGAATAAAAATAAAGAAAATCTGAAATTTGATTTTTATACGATTTCCAAAGTAAATTCCTTAAATAACTAAAATCTAGAATAAATTAAACAAAATTAGCAATTTAGTTTATATATGAACTCTAAAAATAACTAAAATTTTTAGTACAATTAAAAGTTATAACATGGATATCACGAGTGTTGTCGGAGGAGACCACACATGAGTGCAATGGCGTCGATGTATCATAAAAGAAGATATTGCCTCACGTGGAAGCAATACCCGAAGGCATTACGTCAGAGATGAGAACAATGTCACGCTACTCACCAGAGCCATTGAAGAGAGGCCAAAACCAAAGGAGCCAAAAGCCGTGATGACAAGGCATTAGCATCTGCGTTGTTAAAGAAGTCAGTGGCACAAGAAGCTTGATGATGAGGAGTCTCTGGTAGAGAGGATATGTAACTTTGCATGGAAGATGAGCTAAAAGGATATATATCCATGGGTAACTAGAAACATACCATCGCTATTGAGGGACACAACATCACAGGCTATTGAGGGACACAACATCACACGCGACGGTATGAAGATTCTCCATATCATCATACAATGACTAAAGCAATCATGCTAGCATCAGATAAGATGGGAAGTCGCCGCAGTGAGGAAGCAACATCGTTGAGTTGGCCAACCTCAACTAAGAGAAGCAAGCATGTATAACATCCTGCATGTGTATATACATGCATAAATTCATATGAATCGAAACAAGGAGCAAAAATCGGGAGTAGAGATGGTGCTACGGTATGAAATAGGCTTGAGGCCACTGGTGAGAGCGTGGTGGGCGGGTATCCCTGGTAGGGATAGGCAACAGTTATACATCTATACATGTTGATATCGCAGCGTTCAGCATTAAGTAATAATCGGAGAGAAATAGAATATGGCTATACGATAGTATTGCATTAAAAAAGGAAGCAGCTGAGGGTAGCAGTTGAGAAGGATCGATCAAGAATTGGACTTGCTATTGGAGGTTGAAGCAGAAAAGTTATGAGATGATCAATAAGAAATAGAAGACACACGGTTTGGTGGGGTAACCAGCGTGTAAGGAAGATAAGTTCAAAGTAAGTTGACCATACTGCATCGGTGTATATTTGAGCAATGTACTCTAATACTATGTAAAATAATCAGCGTATCACTTAAGATTAAATAGAGGTGCATGTGCTACATATATTTTGAAAAAAGAGTACTAATGGAGAAAGAATAGAGGTATATAGCTACATGATCTATGCAAGATGAAGAGTTGTCGCGTTTCTAAGAACCCAGCGACTTATTATTCTCAATGATTTTCTTCCATCAAAATTCAAAGCTTGTACTTTATTACATTCTTTAAGTTGACTTTTCCTTCAAGCTTCTATTGTCATTTCTAATGTTTATAATGTCTTAAAAATCTAAATAGCCTACAAAATACGTTAATATATTCTCAAACATATAAGTTATATCATTTTATACTATAAATTTTAAAAGAAATCTAAGAGCGCAAATGAGCTGACCACCCTGCTAGTTTCCCTAATAAAAGGAAGATTTCGCTGGATTACCCCCACTGTTCGGTTGGTTACGCGTGTATTTACTATGCGGGTTGCTTGAGTGCCTCAACATAAGGGAAATCTATCTATCTTACATTGTATTATTAAAGGAAAGGAAAAGAAACCACTGTGTTCGTTATACCTTAATTGGAGGAAAAAGGCAAAAGATCTAGCTATCTATTTAATGAGCCCAAGTTATAATGGTTTAGATTAAAAAAGTCAACGTCCAGTACAATAAAAAAATATCTGAAATTACAAATAAAAACTAAAAAGAAAAATTATTAGTTAGACTTGTATACTAATTTCAACCTAACACTGATATTCGAAATAAAAATAAAATAAAATTAGTTAATCGGAGGAAAATAAGAAAAGATCTGGCCATTCATCTGACAGGCCTAAGTTATATCAACTTATATTAAAAGGAAAAAAATCCTTGTAAGTACAATAAAAATAACAAAAAAATAGAATATAAATAAAAAACAAAAGAAACCACCACATTCGCTCTCAAAGGCTAAAAATTCTCATATTAATTAGAGGAAAAAGAGAAAACATCTAGACATCTATCTAGTGGGCCCAAGTTACGACGGATTAGATTAAAAAAGAGTCAATGTAAAATACAATAAAAAAATATCTAAGATTCATAATAAAAATTAGTAGTTGGACTTCTATACCAATCTCAACCTAAAACTGAAATTTAAAATAAAAATAAAATAAAATTTGTTAATTGGAGAGAAAAGATCTAGCTGTCCATCGGACCCAAATTGTAACATCGTAGATTAAAAGAAAAACTTCATGTCAAGTAAAATAAAAATAACTGAAATTATGAATATAAATTAAAAGAAAACTAGTACTTGGATTTGCACACCAATTCCAACCTAAAACCGAAAATCGGAATAAAAGTAAAATAGAATTAGCAAAAATAATTTAAGTTAAAATAAAGAGCCCATGTCGAGTACAATAAAAAAACAACTGAAATTCGGAATACAAAACAAAATAAAATTAGCAATTTGATTTTCAAAGAACTTGAAAGTAAAACTAAAATTCAGAAGAAGAAAAATAGAAAAATTAGTGGTTGGATCTATATATGAATTCAAAACTAAAACTGAAATTCAGAACAAAAAAATAAAATTAGCAAATTTGATTTAGATTAAAAGGAGTCCATGTAAAGTAAAAATAACTGAAATTCGAAATTAAAAATAAAATAAAATTAGCAATTTGATTCCCATACGAAATTCAAAGTAAAAATAAAAATCGGGAAAATAAAAATTAGTAGTTGGATTTTTATATGAATTCCAACCTAAAACTAAAATTTAGAATAAAAAGATAAATTAGCAATTTGATTTACATATGAATATAAGGAAAAAAAAAGTTTCATGTATAACCCATTCCTCTCATGCCAGAGAGATGCGGTTTAATACCAATCAAAACTAAATTGAAATTATTCCTCTATATCATAGAAAGATGTGGTTAATACCAATCACGACTAAATTGGCCTCATCTAGCTGTCCGTAACATGCAGACATTGAGCTATCTAGGTGTGGACTACGAGTTTTATTTCGATCTAGATAGAAGTGGCATTCAAGGATACAACACAAAAAGAATCGAGGTAGCCAAAGTATGAGAAGAGAACAACAGATTACAGGAAGATTAATTATTTCCTTGAAACTCATGCATGCAACAGACTGAATGAAAGACGAAGTCTGTCTACAATTTGATGAAAACATAGGAGGAAATAACAGCGATCACAGTTGGAGCAGAGAAATGCTGGATGTTGTGGCATTCTGCTTCTCTCGCTGCGACCTACTGACTACTGTCCACACCATGTTATCTTGCCATTATTTTGCCGATTAAAGCACCAAGGAAACGTGCATAAAAGATACAGAGAACTAGAAAAGCGATAAGTTTTGAATAAAAAGACCATTGCTCGAAAAATGAAGTCATCGTTTTTCTCTAAAAACATATTCCCTGCCACGTTTCTAATGTTGTCACAACGTATCATACTGATTTTTTTTTCAATCAAACGTTATTATTCAATTATGTTTTCTTAAGATGTATTTTGCTTTTTCTATTTTAAAAAATGTATTTACCTTTGAACTTTTCTTTGCATTTCCAATGTTTTTAAAGTACCTAAAAATCATGAGCAGCAATATATAATAATTTCAAAACAATGCAACAATATATAATTAGTCTACAACATCTAAATTGTTCCTTAGTACAAAACAAATTGTAACAAATTGTAGCAAATTGAGCGGGCCATCCAGCTAGCTTTTTTTTTTGTCAGCACCTGCAGTAAAGGCCATGCGAATAACTGAAGATTTTCCTAACGTGAATCTTCAGCTGGCATACAGCAACATACTATTCGGGAAAAGGAAGCCTTGCAAATGTGACTCTACCACCCATAAGGGCAAACTAAGATGCTTACACTTTTTAGAAAGAAAAAGAAAAAAAAATCAAGAAACCATATCAATAGCATATTGGCTATTGGGTAAATCAAACTTGCCAGCTAGTGTCAAAGCATTCTATAAAGGCACTGAGCGCAGGTAAGAACAAAGGGCCGACCGAGTAGACAGCAAACAAATAAACAGCAAATCCGCCCCAAGCAAAGGTTTGGCTTCGTAGTGGAAGTGGCATCTCAGATCTACTACACGCAGGGGGGGGGGCCCCGAGATCGCTGAGAAAGTCACCAACCATCCCGCAGTTCAACTGGCCGGGCGGGCACCAGCCACCACCAGGACCACCACAGCCTCTTGCTGAAAGATGATTACTGCTGTTGTCTAGTGTCTCTACTACTCCTAAGTAATACTATCCAGAGATTCCTTGCCTCACGAGCTCATAGCCATGTGAGCTTCTGTGGCCTTGAGTGGATAGCATTGGGGCATCGATTGGTCAGCCTACTTTGTTCCTATCCTTTAATGGTTGGGTCCTAAGAATAGCACAGTGGGTTCGTCTATTTCTCACTCTGTTTGGGTGCCTCACTGAATGGCTTGGACAAGAAACGGGATCCTGGAATGGAGAACAAGGACTCAAAGCACGAAAGAAACGCTGATGCTGCAGTACTGGTCATTTTCACCAGGGAAGAAATAGCCAGCAGGAACAAAGGCCCTGGAGGAAGTTGTGCAACGGGAAAACTAACAGGTGAACGAAGAAAACTACGAACAAAACTACAAAGACAACGCCAACGCTATGTTGTCTTTGTGATTTTGCTCGTCTCTTGCTGTTTGCAGGTTCTTACAACAGCCCTATCTGAGATTTCCTCTGCATGTGGGAAATTATTGTGCATAACTTTTCTATTCTACCTAAAAGGAAAATAGCAGTGCTCCTGCTACTTCGTTCAAAAAAAAAAAAGAATAGCACAGTGGGTGTGCGTATTGAGTTCATCCACAGAAGGGAACAACTGTTCCAGTCTTTTATGGCTGTTTCACTTGTCAGATGTGGGGCTAAATCCAATATCCTACAGGGTCCAGGGTCTAAACTCTAAAGAAGTATAGTGAAGAGTTTCCTACCTACTCCTCATGTAAATCTCCAGATATACCAAATCTTCAAAGGAAGCAAGATCATATAGGTATGGAATTAATATAAGTGCAAAGCGTGGGGATGAACATGGGATCTATATTTCTTGTTTACTTAGTGGAAATGTCTAAAGCAGATAGCACAGATTCCACATAGCATATAGGATAAAGAAAGAAAATATCCACAGTAAATCACATTACTGAAGTTAAAGTAGCAACTAGCAAAATGGCATCGACAAGAGTGCGTACCTAAGCAACACGTGGCAGGGACATCTGTCCAAGTTCCGTACAGCATGTCCATGTCAGTTCAATTGAGTTCACAGGTACCTGCTATCAGTATCTGTGGCTGTTCCATGAGCCCAAAGTAGAAAAGGACTTGACATGACTGGCAACGGTACCTGCATCACAATTTGCAATAGGGCAATCACGGGACCAGTGACAAGCCTTACCACACTTGAAACATGCATCGGGTGAGCTTGCCGAAGTTAATGTTCTCCCACCTTTGCCAGGATAAGGACCCGAAGATTGATTTGGGCAGTTTTTTGCCCAGTGGTTCTCTTGCCCACATTTGAAGCAGGATGAAGAGCTCCTATTGCTGGAATTTTGGCGGCTTGAGGTAGCATCAGTTTGACATTGCAATGAAGCTTGCAGTGGAGCAGCTGTCCTAAGCTGCTGAGCATCACACCATTTGAAAAAGCCACAAGAGCTAACTCCCTGGGTGATTTTGTCGCAACAAACCAGGAAAGAGATATAAGATGCCCAAGTTACAAAAGAAAATGAGTACAACAATATAACAATAAAGAAAAGGTTGAAAAAAGGAAGGAATATCACAGCTAATTAAAACACAAGTGATGGTATCCTAGCATCAGTTGCTATCCAGAAGGATGCAGATCGAATCATTGCTCCACTACAACAAAATGATCTGCTACATGTAGGAACTAGGAACTACATCTATATCTCTTTAAGCAGAGCAAGCAGACTTTGGTCTGAGCAACAACAGATCATTTCGAGAATGTTGAGAAAACATGCCATAGAATCGTGACAACAAAATAAGCATTAATAAGCTTCAGAGGCAACAAGAGCATGCTATTATTGTTCGCAATATTACTATGTGATTCCAATGTAAACAATAAAGAACAAGGATACAATATTCTTCATTACCAATTGCATGGCAGTCAGTGCAAAGAATATCGCAGACAAAAAAGCACGAAAGAAAACATGTAGCCATGCACATCGGGTTTAAATGATATTGAGCCAGTTTAAACTTGTAATGAAACCACTTTGCCATCATCGAGATTCGACATTCGAGAAATCATGTTAATCAGGTCTAGATCCAAGCTGAGCCCAAAACTAAACTAGTCGTTCAGCCATGAAAGCAAAAAGTGAAATGGCATGAGGTGATACTATAAAAACTTAAATATGTATTGTTTCCAGTTAAATCTTAAATCATAAATACACTCTATAACTTTGGCTATCGTACTGTCAATGTCTTCGATCAGAAAAAAAAATAGAAGATGCCAATAATATGCTAGTCATGGTCACAAGATAAACACTTAAAAAAACGCCCCAAGTTACTATCTAAATAACTACAGCAGCTTCCATCCGTAGGAAGTGATATCTTGCTTAAAAGATGTCATGGTTACTAATATTTAGCAAGAAAAGGCAATCTCAGATGTCCAGTGCAATTTAATGTACAAAACTTCAACATTACATCACATAAAGGCAGCGAAGTTTAATTTCAAGAGCAACATGTCAGCAATTCAGCATAATGTGGTTACAGTAAAACATCATGCACTCAAGCATGGAACAAAGAAGAGAGTAAATTTGGGGTGGGGGTGGGGTAAAAAAATCACATGAATGAACCTGATTAACTGGGCAGCGATAAAACTGCCTCCCAAAATTCTTTCCCGCCTTTGAGGTGAGTATTAAGCAAGTTCCAGCATCGCATGGGCAAAGCATATCCGCCAGCCATGTGTCTGACTGAAAAACTGTGTTGCTACGAGCATTGCAGGACCTGGAGATGGAACATCGCACCACTCAAAGAAGTTGCAACCTCCATTGTCCTAATGGTAGCAAAAATAACATCAGCACAACAAATCAACCAAAACAGGAAAAGCAGAAGGAAACCAACAAAAGGTAGCCTTTCACCTTGCCTAAGGATTAAAATCTCCAGTTTTCACTAGCCACATGTACTTGCATGTGCATGTATATATCAGCCAACATATCAACAGTCCTTTATTGGCTAGCACATTCTTCCAGAGGTTATGTTAGGCATTTGCGATGTGAATACGAGAGTTTGATCACGCCTTTGAAGGAGCATGCATACAATATAAACACCCGAAATATTGGAGGTTGGTTATGGATCATGGAAGCAACAAACTATCGTACACATGCGCGGATGCAGATTTGGCCAAAGGCAACTGAAATAACGAACTTATTTTATGTATCGATGGAAAACTTTCTCAAGTCAGATGTGCATCTAATGTTCCAACTCAACAGAAGTTACCTGAATCAGGACTTCATTGGTACTTCAATGCTTAGTTTTGCATTGTGGTGGTTACTTTAAATCTACATTTTTATTGTACTATATTTTTTGGATATGTTAACTAATTGATAACCTCATTTTAGAGCACAACAAAAATATTTTGATAGAACCGGTAAAAATTCTCTTAGCTAACATGCTGCAACCCAGCATAGCAATGCCAAACTGGCTCTAAGAGGCTAAGACAACAGAAAGGCACTTATATTAAGGAAGAGACCATGGTTCTACAACAACAAAAAAAAAACTTTCCTATTTCAATAAAAAAAACTGATGGTGATAAGGTAATAGAAAATAGCATTTCAATGATACACAGATACTCCACATAAAAGTGGTGTAATACGGCATATGCAAACATCATTTGTTATTGAACTTGTGAGCAGCAACCTAATAGCATGTAAATCAAAGACTAAACAATGGCAGGGGGTGTAACCTGTTGGAGGTCCTGTTACCTCCTAATTAGGGGCCCTCTCCACCCATGACGTGGAAGAGGATACCAATAGCCCTCTAGGGCACTTTGCCTCCTATCCGAGAGCAGGCCACATAGCAGAGTGCCCTATCCCACTGGACACTTAGACAAGCGCCCAACCATCCAAGGCACTTCGTCTTGCTCTCATATATAGGGTATATGGCTCAACTCCTGGCTCGTTAAGGCACTCACGTAAAGATAGAGTGGCACCCTCACCTCCCTCGGGATTGACTGACAAGTGTGGCCGTCAAGTCCTATGGTTCCCACGAGGTCGGCCCCCAAGCCTCAAGGCCCCCCATGGGACACCGGAGTCAGAGGCCTACCCAAGGGAGTGATTACGTGAAAGTGGCGGAAATAGAAAATTTTCTTTGGGGTGCACACTTCACGCGTACAATTCTCTTGTCTTGTACAATGTAAGATCATAAATCCAACACATATATTTGAAATTTACTAAAACTACAATACAAATAGTTCTAAGGTCTTAAAAGAATCTCAAACCACTAAAATTGAAACCAATTCAATCAACAAATTTGGTCCATTAAAGAGATGATCTTGTAGCACTTTTCAAATTTTTTGGGGCACCCCCCTAGTACCGCCCCTGTTACGTGAGACGTACCACCACTGCCAAGAAATGATGAAGATGCCCACGCTCTAGTCACCCCACCAGGGGCAGGATAGTCTGTATGTACCAGGCCTAGCGCCTATATAAGCTCGTTGTAGCCCTCCCTTGTAACTCGAACTCTCATTGAATACAAGATACACACAAAATGGTGTGCCCTCAGGAAACCCGAACAAGGAGGTACCCCCTCTATTCCTAGATTGGGAAGCACACCGATGGGAGTAGAGTGTTTACCTTAGGGCCTGAACATGTATAAATCCTCGTGTCAACCTACTCTCGTGGGCGATGGCTTGTGAAATGGTCGGCGTCAGCCCTCTCTCACGTGTTCCGTTTCTCAACATACGAGATACGACACAACCATCTAAATGGAATTAAAACCAACATATTTGTATAACCCAGCTGGGGATAGGACTGCATTGAAATAGGCATGGTTTCATGCGCTATTAAACGGCAAAAAAGAAGTTCGATAATTGCATGCTAAGAATTGATATATGATAATACTGTTCATGTAAAATATAAGCGAGTTCGTTAACTACTACTAAAAACCTTATCCTACCAAGCTACTAGGAATTCGATGGAGAAGATCTACACTACTTCACTGGGAAACGCGAATCTCTGCAAGCCACATTGCCACACTACTGTCACTATGACCAACCAGCACGGGGACATCCTTACACGATAAATATTAAACAGTTCAGACCTATCAGCTTGTTAAATTGTAGCTATAAAATTATAACTAAGGTTCTAACAAATAGGATTGGTTCCATTTGTAATAGAATCATTATGCAAAATCAGACCGCTTTCATTAAAAATAGATATATCCTGGAGAGTGTGGTCACTGCTCATGAGGTTATTCATAAAATTCATAGGGATAAAAATAAAGGTCTAGTTCTTAAACTTGATTATGAGAAAGCTTATGACATGGTTAATTGGAGCTTTTTGCTAGATATTTTGGCCAAAAGAGGTTTTGGGGTTAAATGGCAGACGTGGATTTTTTCTATTCTGGATAAAGGCTCTGTGGGAGTTAAAATCAACAATGTTGAAAGTAATTTTTTTCATACAGGTAAAGGCCTCAGGCAAGGTGATCCTTTATCACCTATTCTCTTTAATTTGATTGTGGATGTTTTTTCTAGAATTCTTTGTAAAGCATCTAATAAGGGGTTGATTAAAGGTTTGTGTGAGGATTTTCGTGTTGGAGGTATTATTAGTTTGCAGTATGCTGATGATACTCTTTTGTTTATTAAGAGTAATGAGGAGTTTATTTTACGTCTTAAGTGGCTTCTTATTTGTTTTGAACAAATGTCTGGTATGAGGATAAATTTTCATAAAAGTGAGTTGATCTCCATTGGTTGTGATATGTTGGAGACAAACAAGTATGCTAACATCTTATGTTGTAAGGTAGGCGCTTTTCCTATTAAATATCTCGGCATCCCGCTTCATTTTGACAAAATTAAGAGAAAGGATTTCCAACGTCTTATTGATAAGATGTTGAAAAGGATTGCTGGTTGGAGGGGCAAACTCCTTTCTTATGCTGGTCGTCTAATTTTGATTAAATCTGTCTAGCTAGTATTCCTCTCTATCTGTTGTCTTTTTAAATTCCTAAGTGGGCTTTGGATCTTATTAATTCCCATATGGCTAATTGTCTTTGGAACGATTATGAAGGGCATAATAAACTTCATTTATCTAATTGGCATCTTGTGTGTATGAAGAAAAGTTTTGGTGGTCTCGGGATGCCTAATCTTAGAGATTTAAACATCATCTCGCTTGCTTCTTGGGTTAAAAGATGTTGTCTTTGATGGGAACAGTTGTGGAGGAATTTGATTAGGTATAAATACAATCGATAATCCAAATATTTTCCTTTGCGACAATTGATCATGCTTCCGCTCGGAAAGGAATTATTTGGGCTATGCAAGCTACCAAGTTTGGATCTGGATGGTATGTTGGTAATGGGACTAAGATTAGATTTTGGGAGGATATTTGGTTTGGTTGTTCTTGTTTAGCTAATCAATTTTGGGATCTTTATAGCTAGTTAATGAAAAGGTGCCACAATTCTTTGAGATTTGGGATGGTTCTAATGTCAAGTGTACTTTTAGGAGAACTTTCTCCGAGTCTATGATGATCAGATGTGTTAGCGTAATGTACTCCCCCCCTCTGGTGGTTAGTTGGTTATGTTTGGCAAGGATCTCCTAGATTAGATCTTTCCTATTCTTAGGGATATCCTTGCCTATATGTACTTGAGCCTTGGGCTCTCCCTTAATCAATCTACTATTTTCCCACCATACTCTTTCATGGTATCACGAGACCAGATCTTCCTCTCTCGCCTTCGCCCCTGCTGCGCTCTGGCCGCCGCCGCAGATGGTCGGGACCCTGCCGCCTCCGCCGTCGACCTGCTGAAGCGAGGCTCGCGCGACGCCGACGCCATGCGGCGACTCGCCGAGACTTCGCCATGCCGCCTCGCCGAAGCCAGCGGCCGAAGCAGAGGCCATTCTTTGCATCCGCGACACGCGACGCAGCCGCCGCGTCCGCGCCCGCACACAGATCGCCAAAGCGGCCAAAGCCCGCCGACGCGCTGGCTGCTGCCGATCCGCCGACTGGCCGGCGGCGACCACGAGGATGACACGGACATCTTGGATCGTCTTTGGGATGGCCGAGTGCAAACCATGCACAACGCCCGTGGATACCAAATTTCAAGGTCTCTGCCGACTTCGGGAGCTCCGGTTCTTGACCCATCCGACTACGGAGTCTTGCCGCGCCTTGCGATATCGACCTTCACACGGCCCGACATCGCCTCTGCCGTCTGACGAGTTTGCCTTTACATGCACGACCTCAAGAGCCCCACTTTGGCCGCCTCAGCGCATCCTTCGCTACATTCGGTACTTACACTGGTCTTCATCTTGACCGTCGACCGGGATGACTTGGTAGTTTATTACGATCTTGATGAAATTTGGTGTCCCGATCGCGCAAGTCCACCTCGGGCTATCTTTGTGTTCCTTGGTGACAACACGGTCTCCGTCCTCAGCGTCGAACACCGTGTCCCGCTCCAAAGATCGAGGCCGAGTACCGCGCGCGCGTCGCCAATGGTGTTCTTGAGGCTTCTTGGCCGGCAGCTTCTTCACGAGCTCCACATTCCGCCGCCGTGCTACCGTTGTCTCTGCGACAACGTCGGTCACGATCTACATGTCCTCCAACCGGTTCAACATCAACGGACGAAGCACATCGAGATCGATCTTCACCGTTCGTGAGAAGGTAGCCATGGGTGCCGTCATGGGTTCTCCACGTTCCCACGACATCCCGGTTCGCGACATCTTCACGAAAGGGCGCTTCTTCATGTTCTCCGAGTTTGGTCGGTCTGAATGTCCGTGGCTAACCACCGACGCCCGATCGCGAGGCGTGTTAGCGTAATGTACTCCCCTCGGTGGTTAGTTGGTTATGTTTGGCAAGGATCTCTAGATTAGATCTTTCCTATTCTTAGGGATATCCTTGCCTATATGTACTTGAGCCTTGGGCTCCTCCCTTAATCAATCTACTATTTTCCCAGCCATACTCTTTCAAGATGGTTTGAGCTTGTAGAAATGGTGAAGAGTGTTAAACTCAATAATGAGGATGACGCCTTAGTTTGGCGATATAATAGTAATGGTATTTACTCTGTTAATTCTCTCTATCTTTGTTATAAATTTTAGAGGCGTGCTCCGTTTTTATCCTGCGGTTTGGAGCTTGATTGTGCCCCTGAGGTTCGGTTCTTCCTTTGGCTTGTCTCTAATAACAAGTTAATGAACAGAGATAATTTGTTAAAGAGGGGATGGATAGAGGGTTTATTGTTGCTTGTGTCTTGAGATCGAATCATTGTACATCTTTTTTTACTATGTTGTAGCCACGATATTTGGGGTTTGATTGGTGAGTTTTTTGGTTTGAATGTTGGTCATAATTTTGAATCGTGGCTCGTTTTTGGATTAGCAATAAGAAAAATGCTACTTTGAATACTATTTGTCTTCTTTGTCCTTTGGAACTTGTGGAAAAATAGAAATGACATGATTTTTCGTTGTCGTTGTTGGTTAAGTGTCAAAACAGTTTGGAGAAGAATTCTTTCATCCTTGAGGAATTGGAGTTCGATCTACAAAAGGAAATGGTGGCGGGATGGATCAGTTCTACGAGTTTTTGGACAACGGGATCGAGCACCGCTTCCTTTGAGTTGTGGAACAACTTAACAGAAAGGATCTTTTGATGGGTGAAGCTCAAAAGAAGATCATTTTCGGAAGATTTGAAGGCTCTGACGGCTTTTGTTAGTAACTTGGTGGATAGCAATATGTAAGGTTGTGGTCTGGGTGATAATGGCAATATGTAATGTTGGTGGTTGGATGTTTTTCGCTTTCTAGTGGTCCTGCTATGTTTACAGATATTTGGGCTAAAACCTGGTTTGCTGTTCCTGTGGTTTCATATATGGAACTGGGGCATCTGATTTGGATGTCCTTTATGTCTAAAAAAATCCTTACACGATCGCAAATGCATCATACTACCCAGGCCAGGTTTCTATTTACTAATTCTGGTTAAATAGGAGCCAGGGCTGCTGCACCTTCATTATTGAATTAAAATGAATCATAGTAGTATACATGCGCAACACAGTACAAGGAATATCATTAATATGGAGTTATGGACTACCCGAGTAGCTCCAAGTCCCTACCAATCAACATAGTAGCATTGCAGGCAACAGCTCTCGAAATTACACGCTATAGGGTAATATAGGATGATGCGATCTGTAACACTCAGGGTCCTGACAGTTACACTCACCCGCATGAGGCACCTGTAGAACTTGCGGCCGGGGTTCCTGGGCGTGTTGGACGTGAGCACGAGGCAGCTCCGGCACCGCAGGGGCACGCCTTATCCTCCACCGCCCCGACCGCATCAACATAACCGCCGCCGCCACTACCGCCGATCCCGCCAAAGGCACCACCTCCACCTCCTCCTCCGCAGTCACTTGCCTGTCCGGATTGGGGGCAGTCTCTCGCCCAGTGGCTGGAGTCCTCGTACTTGAAGCGTGCGCCCCTCGCGACCTGGGCGCCGCCGCTGCCGCCAGTAGGGGTGGTGGCTGGGGTTTTGGAGCCGGGCCGCTTGTGGGCATGGGTTAGGGTTTCCTGCTTCTGCTTCCAGGCGGAGCTGTGGCTGCCCTTTAGGGCGGCCAGGTAGAACCCCTCGGAGTGGCGGGGTCGGTGAGGAGGTTGAGAGGCGGCGGCGCTTGGGAGGGTGCGAGCGCGGCCGCCTCCGCGGCGTCGGCGTCGGGCAAGGACATGGTTGGGGCGTGCGGTTGCGGAAGGGGAGGAGGCGGTGTGGTTTGAATTTTTGGGGAGGGTTTGGTGCGGGACCTTGGTTTTTCGCAGGGGAAGGCGAAGCGGAAAAACAAATTTCTCGTGCGGGGTGGGCTGCACACAGAGTGGATGGTATAGCTTGTCCATATTTTGGAATTTGGATCCGTGGGCCGTGGCCATTCTGGCACTTGTAGATTTTTTTTTTTTTTGGCTGGGTTTGTAGATTCTTGTGAAATGTTTAGATTTTACGGAGAAAATGTTGTAAACGGTTTACAAATGTGCATAACATTACATTTTTGCATATATCTGTGTCCGATGAATTAACATATACATGGATTACAAGGTAATGAAATATGCACTGTCTGTTTTGATAAACAAAAATTTTGATAAAAGAATTTCACCCTGCTTATACTGAAAGCAAATAACAAGGTCTTTTACAACCCAACCGGGAAGAACAAAAGCGCCGGGGACTCCAGCTCAAGGTTCAAAATTTCGGCCAATTTCGCCGAAATTTCGGATTTCGGATGTAACATTCCAAAATTTGGATTTTAGAATGTTTGAATTTCAAAATTCACCATTTGCAATTTCTTTGAATTAATTTCAGCTTAATATGAATTTTCTATTTTCAAAAGGATTTAATTAGGCTAATCTATCCATCAAACATTAGATTTTCGTTTTCTTTGGGTTCACTATCTTTGCAAGGAATTTTTCTCAGTATTTTTGGAGATTTTTCAAATTATTTGATATTTATTTGGATTTTTGCTTTTATTTGAATTTCGGAATTTCTTTAATTCGGATATTGATTTCTAATTGAAATCCTTCGGGCCGAATTCCTTCCGCCCATTTCGCGCGCTCTTGCACAAGGCACTCGTTGGCCCGACCGTCTCCGAAACCCTAGCGCCGTAATGCGTTGGATCGAGCTCGGTGCTCCAGATTGCGCCACGCCGACCTCGTGGCCGTGAGCCATCCGTTCGGTGCGCGTGGGCGGCTAGCGCCTGCGCCACGTCGCTGCGCCGCCGCCGCCGAAACCCTAACGCGTCGAATCCCGCGTCGCCGCCATCTCGGTTTAGAGTTTTGCGCGCCTCCGAGGCTATTTAAGCCGCCACGCATGACCGAGGTTCGCCTCCTCGCGCCGCCCGCCGCCTCAAGCCCCGCTTGAAGTCGCCTCCGTCGCGGAGATCTCGCTCGCCGGTTCCGCCGTCCGAGCGCTTCTTCGCGCTTTTCTTCCTCGCCGGTGAGCCTCCGCCGTTGGTTTTGGTCCCACGGACTCACGCGCCCTCTCTTCCTTTTTCCCAAAAACCCGAGCCGATCCATCTCTTCCGCCGCATTCGCGTCGTCTTCCCGCCTCCGCCTTCTCGCGCCAGTAGCCGCCACGCCTCAGCTGCGTCATTCTCTCGTCGATGGCCGTGGCCGTCGGATCTTCCGCGTCTGCGCCAGATCGCGCCACGTCGCACCGCCGCGCCTGCGTCCCGCCGTCCGTCCGACGGGCGGCATTGGATCTGCGACCCGTGGCAAGTCCACGTCGGCCGCCACCTCGGCCCCGTGGCGGCCGCGTCGTGCTGCGTGGCCCAACCACGTCGACCTAGCCGCCGCGTGGGCGCCTCGTCGGCCGATGCCACGCCGCCCAGATCGCCTCGGTGAACCCGGTTCACCGTGGATCGAAGTCTCGACTCGTGGGCCCCACGTGTCGTGGCTTTTCTTTTCTTTTTGATTTTCCAGAAACCGAAATTCCAGCCAATCACGTGCTGCCACGTGTCGACCTATTTGATTTTTCGATTTTACGATCCGAAATCTTCCAGAGCCCGTTCTCCTTCGTTCGAGCTCGATTGCGGTGATTCAAATTTCTAAATTCATCTAAATTCAAGATCTATCTTCCAGTACCATTCTTTTCAATTTTGAATTTATTTGAATTTATTTTATTTATTTGCTCGTTTTTAGCGTGTAGGCAGCGCAATCGAAGATCGATCGAATCAACAATCGAGGTAGAACCGCAAGAGGCGTGAAGGCAAGTCTTCCTTGAACATGTTGATCCCAAAGTTCATGAAAATGTTATGTTGTTTTAAATTATGCATGCTTACTTTATGCAATGTACTTTAAACATAGTTTTAGAGTATAGTTAAATTCGAGTTTGTTATACCCTCATTGGTATTGATCATGTCGAACCTTTGACACCTAGATGATATATACTAGCTATTTTATTTGGAGATATCCAGTAGATTAGCATGGAGCAGTAGAATTGCTTAGTCCAACTTAAGCGTTTGGTATTGTGCCAATATGGGAATCATTTCAAATGTTGTTTAAACTTATTTGTGAGATTGCGGCAATTGGTGTTGCTGCTGTGATTTAAATGAATTAAAGTGGAAATGGTTTAGACCGGCATGGATGGATGTTTGGCGGGTGCGTAAAGCACGAGACCTTGGTATGTGAATGTTCGCCTAGTCAATTAAGGACCAAGCGTGTGTTACCATGGACCGAGCACTACCGTACAACCACAAGTCTATATGGGTACGACTGGCTAAATAATTTGTCCGTCTCATTATTAGCTTCACAGTTGGTGAGTGCGGATGTTGGCGGCGCAAGAGGGGCTTCAGATCTTGGCGGCTAGAACCCTAACAATGGTGAAACCTTAGCGGCGAGGTTAATAGTGGGGTTGTGCATTGTAAAGGCCTTGTCATGATCTCTCTGCCGACACACCAAAGGAAGTGTGTTAATTGCATGGCAACAAGAGTCGATCATGTCTTGTGGGTAAAGTGTACACACTCTGCAGAGTTAAAACTACTTAAGTAGCCGTGCCCACGGTCAAGGGCGGCGTAGTGCGCTTGCACATTGTAGATTTTATGGTTTTGTTTTAAAGGAAAATGATGGTTTGGGAATCAGAGAGCGGATGGAACTCTTGGGTTATGGTTTGGCGGATGGAGCAGTCGGTAGATGGAACTGCTTTAATTGTCATATCAAATTCAATTACTATGCTATTACATTTTGTTCAAAGGATGCTTTATGAAATTACTATTGGTATTTACAGATTAAACTTTGCTTTATGCTAAAGAGCCATATTATGCCTTCAATTGCTTAGCCTTGCATATAGTTACCATGCATTATGTTTCCAAGACTCATGAGTACATTTTGTGCTCACCTTGCAACATCCCCAACTTTCCACGAAGAGGTGCGGTCGGGTCGACTACGATTTCTACGCTTGTGGTTATGATGAAGGCAATCCGGAATGCTAGGGCGCGAACCCATCGATTACTGTTGGGCAAATGGATGGGCTTACTTACTTTGCTGTTGTTATTTCGTTTCCGCTGTTTCTTATTGAACTCTAGCTATGATGCTTCTTATTTGTAATAATTGGCCATAAGGCTAATACTCTTTTGCTTAATGAATATTATTTGATTCGTGATATGGATGTGTTGTCATCACTGTTTCACTGTGTGTGTTAGCTTTTCCTGGACTAGCACAGGTTATACACAGAGGGTTCGGATTTGGAAATCCGGTCCCGACATCGGACCCCCCGAAATCTAAACTACCGGCCGGGAAAAAAAAATTAAAAAAATTTGAAATTGCTACAGTAAAATCCGAAATTTCGTTTTTCCGGGCGAAATTTTGTGTTTTTTGACCGATTTTGACCGTTTTAGGGCCGGATTTGACCCAATAACCATTAGGAAAGTCATCTCCTATGAAAATTTGTTGAAAAACCGAATTTTTTAAATATTTTAAAATTTTGGCAGAAATATCATTAGATTTTTATAAAATTGTACAAGCTTGATAATAATCTCAAACTTTTATGGTACTATCCTTAGTAGTTTAGGATCAGACATAAAAATTTCAAAATAATTTAACTTCATTTGTTATCTTTAAAAATCAAAACAGAATGAACATAATTGGGACAGATTATATTGTCGAATTTTATAAATTTTCTTGGGTGTGATTATGATCTAAAACTTTTATGAGAGATTAATAATTGACTCATGATGTAAATTTTTCAAAAAATTTAAACTTGGTTTGTTTGGTCAATTAAATCTATGTAAGCATTGAACTTCGTTTGTTATATTATATTTTAAAAACAAAAAGAAAAAAACATAAATGGTAGTGTGCCTTGTAAGAATTTTATAAATTCACTGGTGTGTGATCATGAATCAAAATTTTTATGGGATATTAAGAACTTCCTTATCACCATTCTGTAAAATTTTAAAAAAAAATTAAACTTCTTTTTACTGCTAAATCAAATCTATGTATTGATCATCAGACTTTTATCCGGACGTAGTAATGCGAAATTTTTAAATATTATTTGAGAATGATCATCATATAAAAATTTTAAGAAAACATTAATGTTATATCAGGACCATCCACAAAAATTTTCAAAAGTTTTTAACATGGTTTACATAATTTTTCATGTTTTTCAATTTTGCCGGTAAACATTTTAACAGGCGATAGACCAATAGTCTTGTTAGAATTTTTAAAAATTCATAAAATTTGATCATCATCTGAAAATTTTATGAGAGCATTATAGATACCTCATAACCATGCAAAAAATAAATAAAATTTTTATAACGTGGTTTGAACCATTTTGCATTCGGTTCAAAATTGCGGTCATTGTTTTATCGGATAGTTCAATGTTTGAATTTTGAAAAATTACACAAACTTTAGAATAATCTGAAATTTTTATGTAAATATCATGAATGTGTCATGAATCTCCAATTTTTTTAACAATTTATAACTTGATTTGTACCATTTTTCATTCGGATCAAACTTATCGGTCGTTGTTTTATCGGACGAGTACCACTCTCTGAATTTTTAAAATTTCTCGGATGTGATAATCAATTGAACTTCTTGTGAAAACATAATAAATGTGTCAGGAACCTACAAAAAATTTCAAAATTTTTCGTTAACGTTTCGACCTCTTTTCACGGTGCAAAAAACCGAAATTTGAATTTACTTGAAATTTCGAATTTCGCCAATTTCGGATTTTTATTTCCGGAATGGACCGGATTTGAATTTTTAAATTCAAATTTTGTCCGAAATATTTTCGAAATCTAAAAATTTCGTCGTCCGGTCTGGGCCGAAATTTATTCCGAAACCGAAATTTTGAACCTTGCTCCAGCTACCGTTCCAATACAAAAACTGGCACCGCCCAACACAAGTAGCAGCACGACATTCAACAGAACAAAAATCACCCCAGTACCTGGCAAGAAGTCCGACAAAAACAACCTGTGCGCATCTAGATATTAAGCAAACTTAAAAGATCTTCTACAGTCTGCAAACTGAAGTTCGCCATCCAATCTTTGATCTTCGTCTTGATCTGGTTAGTTAATCTTGCATCATTCCTCCTTGCGTAGCAGATACATCATAGCTGCAAATACAGGAGCACTTTATGTAAGACATAGTCAGGGTTAGCAGGAAATATCTTCTCTGTCGCCATCTTGTGACAGTCAAATTGTCCACACCAATGTAGCAAAGAAGAATAATATGATTAAATAAGACGAAACACACCCCAAATGCAGCCAACTCTGAAGGAAAGCATCCATATTTTAAGGCATATGAATATAGAATACCATCCAAACGCCTTTCTCGAACAACACGAAATGAATCGGGAAATATGACAGGCAAACAAAATGCCGACTGACGTCTCAACAACCCACATCCCACATAGAACACAATTATTGTCACCTTTCCACTGCTAGTAGCCTCAGCTGATGACCAAACTGTATCGTGTCCTGGAAGAATTGCCACATGAAAAACCTCAACTTTCAAAGCACTTCCGTAGCTTCTTCATCCTGTAGCTTTCCACACTTCTGAAAGTTACCATTCTGTACAAAGATCTAGCAGCAGTGAACACCACCGTTTTATCCAATGCCCAACCTATATTATCCTGCTCATTAGTTATCTGAATCCCATCAAGGAGTTCTAGTCCCATTCTATCCTCTCTGCCACAACAAATGACCCCACTCTTAATTTCAAAGCAGCACACATACTATTTGAAAATGTGGGTTGTAATACTCCATAAAGAGACCAGGCAGTCCAAAGCATGCTATGATGATTTTCTACAAGAAGATTTCAGTACAGACACACTTCATTCTGCAAAATGAAGAAAGTTTTGGTATCAAAATATATAAAAGAACTTGTTTTCAAAAGTAGATAAAAAAAAGCATAATTGTATCAGAAAATCTCAAGATTGTATCTTTTGCAAACAAGGGAGTGCTGGTTGGAACGAATTAGTAATATACAGAAAATTCAGTTACATTAAACTTATCAACAAAGAACATGCTGGTACAACAATTTCACCTATTACAAACCAAAAAATGGGCAAATATCTTGCTCAGTAAGGTGGGTCCCAGTTTGACATCAACGAACATGTTCCCTGGTGCAATTGCACATAACTGAATATGGTCTAGACCTGATTCAGTAGCCACAAGCCCGCAACAAATAAAAAAGCACCCAAAGAATAATTCAATGACCATGGTATCTGCCAATCACGAATATGTCATTTTTTTGTGATTGATCGACTCAGTATTGCCTGTGCCAAGACAGATAGCACAAAAGCAAACTAGTATCGAGTAGTAACAAGGTGCAACACAACCAACTAATGGTCATAACTCGTAAGTGTAAATATTGATATAGACACAAGTACTTTGACACAGAAATCAGTTAGATCATTCACATGTTAAACTAAGCTTAACTAAAAAAAATCTCACTAGTCCAACAAACCAATCATTGCCGACATGTAATAATATATTCATCGTTGCAGCTATGGTTTACCTCTCAAAAGAGGAAATTATGTAATCTGCTTTGCGATTCCACAAAAACAGCATAAAGCATTTGCAGCCAAGAATTAAAGGCCTCAACCAATGGAAAGATAGCACATTCAGTTATGCACATGCCAGAAAAATAGAAGAAGTATATTGAATTCTGACAAGCATTGTAAAACCTTATTGTCAAAGATGGATAATCAGACAGAAATGTGCAGGTTTATGTGTCGTGTGTGTGTGCGCGCGCGCGCGCTGTGTTTGGGATGGGGAGGGGCATTGGCTATCGAAATCAAATATAATGTTTCGTAGGAACTTCTCAAGTTAAAGATAACTTGCAGCATACTGAAGCGCAGCGAGAAAAAACTAATACCAAAACCTATACTGAGATAGTACTGTGATTTAACTGTCAGTGAATTTTGCATCCTAATTGGCCAATCCTAGCTGTTTTAAAACAGACATTCTAACTTTTATATGTAAGAAGTAAATACAAAACTAATTTACTAATTTACACTTGTTTAAGATGGTGGTGCATTTCAGAAAAAATAGCTCAACAAACTATTTTCAGACACTTGGCTTAGCTGTTCGTTAACTACTTCGTAGAACAATAACAACAATGTTTTATTAGATATGCCAGGTAGTTTCAGTGATTACCTTACCCGGCAGCACAACATTGATTGAACCACACGCCCAAACTAAGCCTTACAAGCAGTAACTGCTATCACCCAATAATTGATTCCACTGTACCAATGTAATATAAGAAAGCAAATATGTTTTCTTATTTCCTTTTCAGTTTGGTCAACAGTCCCAACTTCCAAGCTAAGTGAACAATGACAAGAAAGATAACAAAAGGATGCAACTTAAATTTGCCATAGCTAACTGCGAAGTACATTGTTCATTGCTTCTAGTACCAGTGAATTAATCTAGATGAACTTCATTGCTTCTAGTACCAGTGAATTAATCTAGATGAACACACTAAATGATAAACCTGGAAAAACTATATTAATTTAATGTCATCAAGGCATTTCAATAATAATATATAAAAGCGAACAATGACAAGAAGGATAATGTAAGGATGCATAAATTTGTCATAGGCACCAACCTGTTTGTACATGCTCCTGTATTTCTATGCAAAATAATAAGTAAATTCGCTGCTTCCAAGAGTACAAGTGTACAACCCCCTCATTATTGTCGCAAAAATAATAGAGGTGCTTCAATGCTTTTCTTTTTTACAGTTGCACAAATATTTAAGCATGAATGAAGGGTAGATAGTGATTACTTACCCCTTCGCTTGTTTTAAGATTTGTGTAACTTGTATTGAGAAGGAAAGCATTGAAGCACTGCTCAAAATAATATTGCACGTGACCTCATTTTTCTAATCAGTCAAAACTATAACTTTCTATCACACGATTGCAGCAGAATTCACGCCCTCATTAGAATCCTCTCCCCCCATAATTCTTGAGCTCCAATTCAACAGGCTTCCCACTCCGCCGGCACCTTATGATCCCCCGTGCATGCTCCATCAACTCAGCATACTTCCTCCGCACATCCAGCATAGGGTGTTCCTCAATTGCCGTGCCTCCCCAAGCCATGTATGCCTCTTTGAGGACAACAAAGCACGCCTTCTACTTCAACAACAAATAGAACACATGTGGGTGCCGCTCAAACACACAGTGGAACTTCTGTGGCGGCCCCAGGTGCTGCCTGAGGCAAAGTAAATGCCGCCTCTCAACAGAGCATGTCACGAACAGACTAAGCAGTTCATGGAGCACCCCAACCACCCGCTTCTTTGAAATATCACTATTCCGATCAATGTGGCAGAAATCCTCATACGGAGACACATAAGGCAGCTTCTAGAACCCCTCCAGCCAGACCACAATCTTCTGCTTCAGCCAATGACCCTTTGACTGGAAGAGTGGGATGGGCACCTCCTCCGCTGATCCGAACCTCCTCATAGCATTCATTTGGAGCACTGACAGCGGCTTTTCTTGATCTTTCCCATCATCAATGAGCCCCAGCTCCTTGCCATCGTCCTCATCCTCACAACAAATGACATCTCCAAATGTTATAATCTGGAATCCATCTTGCGCAATGTCGTAGTCCTGGTACTTTAATTAATATTCTGGGAGGTCGAGTTGCCAGAGCATGCTTTGTGCGACGCGGAGTGGGAGGGGGCGGCGCGGGGACACGAGGAGGAGGCGGCGCAAGCGGGAGGTAATATCAGCACGGCGGGCGGCGAAGGTGTCCCGCTCCTCCCGCAGGAGGCGGACGGCAGAGCCGGAAAGGCGGAACCAGGGGAGGTTGTGCTGCGGGCCGACGGACTCGACGAAAGCGGTGGGGAAGCGGCGAAGGAAGGAGGCGACACGGCGGTCGGGGGTCTCGAGCGAGCGGCGGAGCTTTGAAACAGCGGAGACGGGGGTCGGCGACGGGGAGAGCAGGCGCGCGAGGGAGGCGAGCGGGTGGAGGTCGCGCGCGTGCCAGAGCACGGGGACGGCGTCGAAGGACGCATCCTTCTTCCACCGCATCTTCACGTCCACGTACGCCATGGACTGGGCGAGGACGGCGAGGGGGGAGAGGGATTTGGGCGACTGGGATTTCGTGAGGGACCGCATGGTGCAGGCCGCCGAGTTTCGAGTGGTTAGGATTTTCGTGGTTTTGGAAGGGAAGAGCTGTGGAGAAGGATTAAGGAAGCAAAGGAGACGGAAGAAGAAGAGGTACGCAGCAACCTTACTGTTGCTGGTGGACTCGTTGTCCAGTACGTGGGCCGTATCAAAGCCCAACTCCCGGTTGTGGGTCTACACGTTAGGAATGGGCGAGAATTTTTTTTTATTTAATATTTATTTTTATTCTTTTTTTCAAAACTATGCGTCCGAATGAAAAAATGACAAAAATGCTTCGTCGCCGTGTATGGGGCGATCGCTTCATACACCGGGCGATAGCCCTGCCACCGTTAACGCCAAGAATTAGCGGCCAGCTATGGGGCCCCCATCGCCCTCTGTGAAGCGATCGCCCTCTGAGGCGGCGGACAGGCCCTAAGAGTTTTTTTTTAGTTTTGTTTTGTAATTACTATATGCTTTTAATATAAACCCAGTAACTTTTGTTAGAGTGTCCAAATTAAATGAAACTTGTTTCTAAATTTAAATTTTGGAATAAAGAATTAGAGTGTAAAATAAAAATCCATGTGTTGTTTGCAAATTTTTTTATTTGAGTTCGAATGCTAGGCTCTAATCGTGGATTGTGAAGGAATTATAATGTGTGTTGATCCATAATTCATGAAATAAATAGAATAAGTTACTACAACCTTATGCACTTCATTTTGCAAAATATCTAAATATGATTGCATTTTGAATAAAAGATGGCTAGTTTAAACCCTTTATAACAATCATTGTTCAAGCAGTTAGAATAATATCTGAACGACCTCAAAACTTGATGAACCAGCTTTGTTGCATTCTTGGGCTTGCATAGGTCACAATTATGTAAAAATATTTAGATGTCACTTTAGGTCGCACTATTTTATTGTTGTCCAACATGCAATCAGTAAAACATGAAAATTGCCGTATCTTCGCAAACGATGGTAAAACTCGATGAAATCGGATATGACGAATCGAAAATGCTATAACCTATCTCGATGGAGAAAATAACATCATTTGGGACACAGGAGCATAGGACACATACTAGCCCTCCTGACGGTGAGCATACTCTTGAAGGTTGGGCCGCACCGTTTATTACGACTTAAAACTAAAAGGAGTACCACGAACAAGGAAAACCAAAGTTAACACCAGACGTCTATTGAGTGCTTGAGGCCACTTCCCATTCGCCCATGCCTCGTGCGGCTTCTCCGCACGCCGCGCCTCTCTCGCTTCTCTCTCTCTCTGCCTCCTTCTCCTCCGCTTCCTTCCTACATGCCTCCTCGCGTGCGGCATCGCGCTACCGTTCTTGAAACCGCCGCGTGAACTCATCCTGCCGGTTGGCTTGGTCAAGAAGCCGTTGGTCCTCGGGGTTGATCTCCGTATCAAACCATCGCTCAAATTCACACATGGCGGAGGTGATCGCATGAAACGTAAATTAGCAAAGTTTCATTCACAAATATTATGTAACCCGCACGATTGTTACCATGCGGCGATCCTTGAGCTCTTCTCCGTGGATCGAAGCGTGGTTCGGCACTTCCAATACCTCCTCTTCCAAGTTGAAATTTCCCAAGAGCGGACAAGCCCGCAAAGATCTCCGCACATACACATGGGCGCTCTGACTCCACGAGGTAGGAAGAGATCTTGGTACGCTAAATTCGCGCATGCACTCGCTTCTTCCTTTGCCTTCCCTTACCCTTTGCACTTGCACGCCTCGGCATTTTCGATTGATGCTCACCCTCTATTCTTTCTCCATTGTTCTTTGCGAGACCGCTTGTGAGAACGAATGTTATAAAGCGCGATATCGCCGGGTATGGGCGATCGCCTCATATTTGGGCGATTGCCCCATGTAAGGGCGATCGCCTCACATTAGGCGATCGCCCTACTAGAGGCGATAGGTGCACCAAACGTTGGTGTGTTGTCACGTCGTGTGGCATAGGCAAGCAATGCATAAATGATTTGAACAATTTATAGTGATAACGCTGTCATGTTACTAACTCGGGAGTTATACAATGTCTTCTTGAACGTAAAGCCATTAAAAAATACATCCGTACAACAAGTCAATCACGCCACGCTTCCTAATCGCCCGTGGGGTAGGTGAGTGGCGACGGCGACGGACGTCCCTCCTAGGCCGACCTGCGGCGCGCGTAGAAGTAGTCTTGTGCGGCGAGGCCAAGTCTGTGCGGCGCACTTAGGAGAGCCGAGAGGGTCGAGGTAGTCGGTCGAAGGTACTCCTCCGTGTCGAACTCGTCGTCGAAGGCTCGTCGAAACCACCACAGGGTCCTCGCTGGGCGCGGGACGAGAGGAGCCTCCAGCCTGGCCGCGCCCCATCGCTTCTGCGTGGGAACGTGCGAGGAACCGGCGGGGTAGGGCGAGACGCGAAGGAGCCTCCCACCCACTGCCCCCACTGCTGCTGCGTGGGAGCGTAGCGAGGAACCGACGGGCTAGGGCGAGACGCGGAAGGAGCCTCGTCGACCACCGTCCCCCCGCACCGCGTGGGGCGTGACGGGCACCGGGTGGGTAGGGCGAGTCTTTGGGGCGAAGTGGCGTGGTGTCTTTGCGTCCGCCGACGTCTCGCGCCCTCGGCGGTGGCCGCGAGCCAACCGCCTCACCAGTGCGAGGACCCGACCCCAAGCATCTCGGACTCGGCGGTGGTCACCTGTATGCCCCCCTCTAGGCGCGTCAACATGGACACAGCCTCCACCTCAATCTCCGCCAAGAGCTGAGTCTGCATGTAACGTCAGGTTGGCATTACGTAAGTTACATGAAAAAGACGTGCCCATGTAGGTTCGATTGTGACACTTACCGAGGCGTTGTCCCTCTGGGACATCTGTGAAGGGTACGTGTCCGCTACCGATGCTGCCAGGCGACGACTGGTCTTTGGTGTGTACCCCACCCTGAGGCGAGTGCTCGGGGCGAACCACTCCATGTACTGATCGTACATGTCATGGTCGTACGGCCGGGTCTCGGTGACCCTCTCGTCGAGTCGCGCGTCCCCACTGCAGGCCCATGGTCGCATACGGTCTGTGAATCGAGAGCCCACCGCAGCACCCATCCGGGTCATCTGCAATGCAAAAAGCGATGAAGTCTGCGAAGACATTAATTTCGCAAAGATGCGAGTAGTAGGATCGAGGCAAGTACACAGTGGCGCCACGTCGCGACAACGTGACGAGGCAAAGGAAAGGATCGAGCAGCCGAGCTGCCGCAAAGACTCGGTGCGGGAGTACTCCTCGACACAAAGGTCAAAGACGAGCACCTTACGGGTGAGCCAAAGGCCTCATCGGCGTGCAAAGCACGGAGACCCCGTGAGGTGCTCGGGCGTGGACGTCGTACGCGGTGTATGGCGTCCACCGCACGTCCTCGTCGTGGAGGCGGTCGAACTCCGAGCGAACTCGATAGGACCTCCTCACCTGTAGGTGTGCGAACCTCCGCTGCGAGGAAATAAGAAATGGCGAAGGTTATTCAAGTGCGTTAGTGGGGAAAAAGATACGAGGGAGCGTGCACGTCGTCGGACCCGATGGTGGCCCATGGTGGGCGATCCACCGGTCGTCTCGTAAAGCTCCTCGAGTGCGGTGTCGTGTCAACAACGGGCTGCCCGACGGAGAAGCGCTCCCAAGACCACAACCGGAGGAGTAGGGCGCAACTCGACATCGTCGCGTCGTGCTCACTTGAGAAACGGCGTCGCCGCGACCTCAGACGCGTCGCGCAAGCCTGGTGAGGCCCACGACCACCGTGCATCACTGTTTACAAGGGGAGTTAGGCGTGCTCGTTGAGGCGAGATTGGGCCGAGTGTGTTACCTCATCCACCGGGTGTCGGCGATGTCTTTGGCGTACTCGATCGTGATGGTCCACCGTGTTCCGTGGGAGGACGGAACATCACCCAACCGAAACAACAACAGGAGGTATGCCTCCAAGTGGCGGGCCACGTCCGCCTCCTCCGCGTCTTGGTGGAGAAGGTCGACTGCGGCGTTCGCAACAAACATTATCGGCAACTTGGCGCTTCTATTTTAATTCTCAAAGAAAGAGGTACTCACCGTGGAATCAAGCGTACGCCTTCGTCGGTCGTGGCGCTCGGCCTCCCTAAGGGTGGTAGGGTAGGCCGGGGTGCCGCGCACTCGGCAAACGCGCGGACAACTCGGCGTGCCCACGTGATCGCGAGGCGTCGTCGGCACGGCTGCCTTGGGCCCGCACAAGGAGGCCTAAGAGGTACGACACGTCCCGCGGCGTCGGAGCCATCTCTCGCCGCGGAAGGTGGAACGTGTCGTCTCGGTCTCCATCGGTCCACGAGTGTGGCCAGCGAGGACCGGTCGTGCGAACCGCGGCACCTCCTTGCCCTCTAACAGGCGATCACCGGCTCCACCATCCTACAAAGAGGAAGTAAGCCACCGCTCGCAACTGCATGTAGTTAGAATTGCATTCACGGTAAGTATGTATGCGTAAAGAGTGCAAGCGTTCGCGACTTACCGTGGAACCCAGCGTGGGTCGTCGAAGCGGCTCCACAGGCACTCGAGGTCGAAGTGGCTAGCACTCCGGTTCCTCTCTGCGGAGTACCTAGGCCGGTGGGTCGCATCGACGGTCACGTCCGGCTCGAGGGCAAGGTCGGCGCCATCGTGGCTGTTACAAAGCAAATACAACAGATTATCGGTAATTACATGTGCACACAAATGAAATGCGAAATAACGAATTGTACCATACTCAACAAACAATACAACCGAAGTCTTTGTTGTGAGCGATCCATCCACTCGGTGCCGTACACCTCATGATGCCACGTGTTGAGAACGCTCGCTTGTAGTAGTGCGGGAGATGAGCGGACGACGAGTTGATGCGTCTCGGCGGCTGCGGCAATGGCGTGCGAGCACGGCAAGTCGGCGGCGTGGTTTCTAGCGAGGAGCACTCGCAATCACCGCTCGGAGTATGCACAGATGGAAGTCCTCTCCCGGTGGGCACCCTGCGACCTCGGTCACCGCGCGCACGCGTGGTATCTCCGTTCCACGCCACTCTCGGTGTAACCCGATGTGTCTGCGCCTTTCTTGTTTTCTTGGACATGTAGGTAGACACAACAGTTGAGTAAGACAATCGATTGTCCGAAACATACATCTTTGCGGAGGTCTTGTATCGCTCAATGAAATATCTCGTGTCCCTAATAAGACACCCTCAACTATACCCACGATGGAAGGCATCTGGTGCCTTTCATTACCCATTGTAAATCTCCGCGAGTTCGTTGTCATGATCCCATAACGCGAGCCGCCCTCGTCGTCTTGAAGGACCATTTCTCCAAAGGCTCATGTCGTATCCAATCGGTGAAACTCTTTATCTTTGGTACCCGGCCTCGCCGAGGTTTGGGGTCTGTCGGCGGCCGCACATAAAGTCGTGGGGTCCTCTCCTTGCTCATGGTACACCATCGGGTTCCTTGATGAACTAGCGGTACCTCTCGGGATCCATTGATTGCTTCTTCGTTAGTTAGTCCAACGTCTTCCAAAGCGCGTCGAACTTCCTCCGTTGGTTCTGTTTGCACAGCGCTTGAACATGTTCATAAGCTCCTTATTCTGGAATCGACGGAAAAATTGGCACCCATGTGCCTCATGCACCACCGCTCCTCGGATCGCCACTTTGTGCTCCCACGACGGACCCTTGTTGCATATCCACGATCGCCCTTAGCAGCCACGCATGTCGGTCATGGATGACACAAACATCGAACTGTCGAGAACAACCGCCACTTCACTCTTTCAAGGAACCGCACCGACTCTCCGTGTTTTCCCCCTCCACGAATGCCAACGCAACCGGTAGAACTCGGTTGTTGGCATCCACCGCGATCGCAGATTAGAATCGGCCCTTGTACTTCCCGTGAGGAATGTGCCATCCATGCAAAGGACCGGCGACAGTCTTTTAACGCATTTATGCATGCGCCAGGCGAAGAATGCACGCCGCAATACCCACTTCCGGTGCACGCACCACCCGAGGAACTCCGCAAGGTCGATGGATGTACCGGGTTCCTTTGTGCGATTGCCACTGAGCAAGTGGGAATATTCTCGTGAAGCCTCGTGACGTCCCGAACCGTATTTCCAGAGTCATCCTTTTGCTCTCCATGCCTTTGCGTAGCTAATCTTGTCTTGAAACCTCTCCTCCACTACCGTGATAATAGATCGAAGCTGCGGATGGGGATTGTCCACGATCGACCATAAAACACATTTGCCACCCAAGTGGACGACAGTTGCGGTGTCCTGCGCCCGCTTCTTCCATTTCATGATTATGCTCCATCACTATGGAGCATTTCCGATGTCCGTCCACTTCCCACGGTATGCATGCACCCGCCATGGGCACGAATCAACTCGCACTTCACGTCGTAGTCCTTCTTCTTGGACTTCACAACCCCAATTGCCGCGGAGAGACATTGCCCAAGATGCTTCACCGCATCCATCACAGCCTCCTTGTCTTTATATCGGCCCCTGCGTCACCTCGTTCTCACGATACTCCCATGCATCAATGTTCCCTTCATTCATTGTTAGGTCTTGAAATTGTAATTGGTCCACGCACTGTGGATAGGCACCCTGTGCGTTGTCCTCCTCGTCAGTGCTCACCATCGTGGACTTCCTCATCCGCACGGTCCTCCTCTTCCATCAAGTCAACAATGTCCTCCACCTCCTCCCCTCGTCGGCCACCCCTCGCGCCTCCACCGTCTCCTCTGCCCCGGTCCCTTCGTCACGCCGATCTCGTGCTCTCGTCTCCGGGCTCTCGCCGCCTTCCTCTTCGCATCCTTCTACATTTGATGTCCCCTCCGCCGTAATGTCCACCCGACATCACGAACTTGCGACACCGATGGAGCTCTGGGTAGCACTTGTGCCAACAACATGAGCGGCCAACCCGCTCTACTAGCAAAACCAACATAACTCCTCCATGTGGACGTCGAGTTAACAGGAATCAACTCTCGTAAAACGGTCTTGCGCTCGGCTCACTCTGCTCGACCATAGCCAAAACGATCTGGGCATCCAAACTGAACATCCGAGACATCCACTCCAACAAACCCTCAGATGTCCTATCGCTCGATGCATATGCCCGTCACGACTCTTGAAAATGATGATAGATCCACCCCATCCGCCCCTGTGCTATCTCCCCATCTCCATAAAATATTTGGAAATACAATTTCTCCGAGCACATGTCGCAACGTCCGACGGAAAAATATTACTCTAAAATACAATCTGATCCTGAAATTTCTAAAAACTAAATAGTACATTAAAGTTCTAAATATGAATCATGACATTAAATTTCTAAACAACACTATTCGACAAATTGTAAACGCTACACAATCCTAAATTTTCTAAACACTACAATAAATTTCTAAGACTAAAAATAAATTTGTAACGTACTTAATACTATCTGATCTGAAATTTCTAAAACTAAATAGTACATTAAAGTTCTAAATATGAATCTGCGACATTAAATTTCTAAACAACACTATCCGAGAAAATGTAAACGCTACACAATCCTAAATTTTCTAAACACTACAATAAATTTCTAATACTACACTAAATTTGTAACGTACTTAATACTATCTGATCTTCAAATTTCTAAAAACTAAATACTACATTAAAGTTCTAAATATGAATGCGACATTAAATTTCTAAACAACACTATCCGAGAAAATGTAAACGCTACACAATCCTAAATTTTCTAAACACTACAATAAATTTCTAATACTACACTAAATTTGTAACGCACTTAATACTATCACAGATCCTCAAATTTCTAAAAACTAAATACTACATTAAAGTTCTAAACGCTACACAATCCTAAATTCGATTGGATATTACATGCTACATTAGAATTCTAATGACAAAAGCAGTCCTCTGATATTTTCTAAACACTACAAAATCGTAAAATTCCTAAATAATAGATTTATAAAATTTGTAAAAATACCTTCAGTAAAAGCATTTAATCGACTTTTTTCCCTTTTTCTTCTTCTTTCTCTTCTTCTTTTCTTCTTCTTTTTTCTTCTTCTTTCTCTTCTTCTTTCTCTTTCTCTTTTCTCTTCGTTTGTTACGCCTCAATTTGTTTACTGCACGTAAGCGAGCGGCTTTAAAGCGCACTGTCGCCTCGCTCGGCGATCGCCCTGTCTCGAGCGACAGGGGGCCCACACGACGGCGTCGAGGCGGCGAGGAGCAGCGCGAGGCATATCGCGTGTATGAGGCGATCGCCCCATACACGCGACGGTGCTAGTTTTGTAATTTTAAAATCGGACGCATAGTTTTGAAAAAGAATAAAAAAAATATTAAATAAAAAAATTCAATGGGCGACGTCTCTGTCACGTTAGCAATCGGTGGATCTGGAGGTGACGACCCGATGGGATCCGCCAACGACATCCGACGGCTTGGCTTTGGGAGTAGCGGGATGCGGTGGTGGTAGGTTAGGACGAATTTTTTTTCTTTAATATTTATTTTTATTCATTTTTTCGAAAATAGTCGTTAGATATAAAAAATTGCTGAAATGGGCTCCCATCGCTTGTATATGGGGCAATTGCCCCATTTACAGGCGATAGGTGCCGGCCCTAACGGCCCAATTAACGGCCACCCACATATCGCCCCATATACAGGCAATCGCCCCATATATAGGCGATATATGGGGTTTTTAAGCCCGAGCACGCCTCCACTACCTTATTCGGCAGCCGAGCAGAAGAAGAGAAGAGGAGGAAAAGAGAAGAAGAGGGGAAGAAAAAAATCGATTCGTCATTTTTGTGAAGGTAAATTTAGGAATTTTTTAGGATTGTGTATTATTTAGAAATTTAATGTACCATTTAATATCTAGAAATTTATTGTAGTATTTAGAAATTTTAGGATTATGTAGTATTTAGAAATTTTAGGATTATGTAGTGTTTAGAAATTTTAGGATTGTGTAGTGTTTAGAAAATTTAGGATTATGTGGTATTTAGAAATTTAATGTAGCAGTTAATATTTAGAAATTTAATATAGTATTAGTATTTAGAAATTTCAGGATTGTGTAGTATTTAGTATTGTCGGGGATCGGCCATCCTGACACGTGTTCGTACCCCCCCGGGGGGAGGGTTTTAAACGGTCCTCCTCTGACCTCGGGGGACTGTTTCTAGGCCCCGACGCCCCTGACCTGGACTCCCATGTAAAACGGCGGCCCGGGGTAATGAACGGACTGCTCAAGCCCACCTCCGATCAAAGGCCCGCGAGGCCACGAAGGACACTCATCCCCCGACCTAACCGGCTGCTCCGTGCTCGTCCCGACCAAGTAGGACGTTCGACCTCGCCGCGGTCGGACTCACGACCTCAAACCGATGCGAGGTGACCCCCACCAAAGGCCAGGTATCGGACCCTCCACTGGCCACCAGCCACGTGCCCTATGACCACGACCGCTTGAAGTGACCACACGGGAGCAGGCCGCTCCTCCCCTAGGCAGCGCGAAGGTCGCCAAAGTCAAAACTCCGGTCCCATCGTCCAGTCACGCGCGGTATGAGGGTACGCTCCCTCCCGAGGCGGAACCAGGACCACACATTGCAACGTCAGCATCTGACAAGTCCACAGAGGGCAGGTACGATGTTTCCCAAGAAAGCGGCAGGCTGATCTACTCAGTGAGTCTACCAACCCGGCGTGGGCAAAGCTGGACGACGACCAGTCATCAAGACGGAAGATCGGGTTCTGGGGCGATCTCCATCCTTCCTCTCCCAATTCTCTGTAACTTGCCCCCTCCAGTGTATAAAGGAGGCGGGCTCTCCCCTTTTTCAGCTAAGTCTTGGCGAACCAAAGAAGAATACTTGTACACCCCCTATCCACCGAGCTCTCCAGGATCATCGCTCCCGAACGGTCCCAAGGTCGAGCTCCCCTTGTAACACTCCCCGGAGGAGCCTTTAGTTCTTTTTCGCCCATGGGCAGGACTGGAGTAGAGCTGTTACCCGATCTAGGGGGCTCGAACCAGTATAAACACTGTGTCCCCTGTTTGGTTGTCCCTTCTTTTTCTGCACATGCGCCGCGAGGTCTCTCCCGACGACGGCGAGACTCAGGCCTCGCCTGCAGACGATCCTTCCTTTTTCTTTGCGATCACGGTCCGATCGTCGACACCGGCGCCACCGTGGGGCCTAAAGTTTCGTTCGTCCAAAGCTCGTTATCTCGGCGGCATCAGCACCTCTAGCTCCACCGTCGGCATGTCGCGAATAGCAAGCCTGGACTCGGACGCTGTCCCCGAGTGCCAAAGCTCCACATCCATACTCTCGCCCTCCTTGCCACCTCGCGAACGCCGGGCCTTCGTGGCCGACGAACGTGAGGCGACTCCTGGGGCGGACAACGGCGACCCGGAGACTCCTCGGGAGGTGCGCCGGCTCGCCCAGGTCGCCATCAACCAAGCCATCGCCGCTATTCGGCAAGAAGAGCGTGGCATGGCCCGCTCCCTGTCTGGCCAGCTCAACCCTCCCCGTCCGGACGAGCCTGCCCAAGAACGCCTGCGGGCCATCGCTCGGGTCATGGCTGACCCCGCCCGGGTCGGCTCGGCCCTCTTCCGACGATCCCTGGCCGAAGAGCTCAACAAGGCGATCGACGGCGTCGCACCTCGACGGCGAACGGGCTCCCCGGGCTTTGGGTCTCGCCCCATGGCGGTCAGCGGCCACCCGCCGCATGATCACCGGCCGTTCCACCGGCAGGCTCCCCCGTTCACGGGCCCGCACCCCAACACCGTCTCCTCCGCCTCGCCGTCAGAATGAGGTGGGGCGCGGAACCACCCACCGTCAGTGGCGTAATAGCGATGCTTTCGCCGAGCGACCATATTCCGAGACCTCTCCCCGGACGTTTCACCCAGGCGCAGGAAGATCTGCGACCACCCGCGCCACCACCGTAACAACGCTCCTGCCGATCGACGTGGTCGGCGCGGGGTGCGCCGCCTCTCAATTCCCCTTCGGCTAATGAAAATTCGACGCCCGGCGGCGGCGGAGCCTTCCGGCCTACGGTGCCACGGCGTGCTGGCGACCTCGTCGTCGGTCTGCTGGCGGTCCGGTTCAAGCGGCAATGATGGAACGATTCAGCGGGACCAAGAACCCCGCGAATTCCTCTCCATATACTCCACCGCCGTCTTGGCGGCGAGTGAGGACGAGGCGCGATGGCCAACTATCTCCCCACCGTCTTGGATGGGCCGCCGCCACCTCTTCAACCAGCGCCGGCACCTTTCGGTCATGGCGCCAGATTGCGGGCGCCCTCCACCCCAACTTCCGAGCGCTATGGCGGCCGGACGAAAGGGACTCGGGCCGTGTTATCCAGGGAAAGGGGAGCACTGCGAGACTTCGTCGCGGTTCACCGCGCGAACTCGATTCCCAACATCTCGATGAAACCGTCATTAAGGCCTTCAAATTCGGTGCGAGATAGACGCCTTACTGGAAGACCTCGAGATCGCTCACGAGGCTCACCGTCAACAAACTATTCCGCATGGCGAACGATATCTGACGCAGACGACGCGTCGGTGGAAGCACGACTACGATTAGAACAGCTCGGCCTCGCCTTGGCGGGCGGCCGTCCCGCTTTAGGAAACGAGACCCGGCCCGCGACAAGAGGCGAGAAAAAGACCGTGGCGAGGAGCAACGAGCTCGCGTGGTCGCCACGGCCGACAACAGCGCGGAGGCGGAGGCGCGCCCGGCCGTGCGGGGCCCCTACCTCGATGAGAACCGCCGTGGCGCAATAGGCGCCGCGCCGGCCCCAATAGGGCGGTAGAGCAAGCCCTCATGTGAACGTCCGATCCTGGGGCAATGAGGAACATCCCGGCTTCGACGCCAACAAATTTTGTCTGTTCCACAAGATCCACGGCCACGATCTGCGAGACTGCAGGATGTGGCTATTCAAGCTGGAAGCCTTCTATAGGGGGGCGGGAGAGATGCCCACGCTCCCGAAAGGCGACGAACAGCCTGGTGGGGTCGGCCCCTGCCAGGCTCAAGCGGGCCCCGACCTGGAATTCCAGTAGGGCGACCGCCGTGTGGATGTGATCTTCGGTGGCTCTTGAAAGATACCGATCTCTGCGCTGGTGAAGGATGCCGCGCGCCGCCTACTAAGCCACCACCGGATGCCCACCGACCAACCTGCGGGTGGGATGGCGTCCCCATCACCTTTTCTCGGGACGGCGCCCTCGGGGATGTCCGAGACTTCAAGACCGCCTCGGTCGTCGCCCCACCATAAGCAACACCGTCGTTGGCCGAGTTATGGTCGACGGGGGCAATTCCCTCAACCTACTCCTGGCAAGCGCCTTGGATCGGATGCAGATACCCCGGTCAAAAATCAAGAACATAGCGATCCCCTTCTTCGGCATCGTCCCAGGAAGCTCGACCACCCCGCTCGGGCAAGTGGTCCTCCCCGTCACCTTCGGCGATTCCATAAACTTCCGCACCGAGCTGATCACCTTTGAGTTCGTGGACAACGATCTCCCCTACAACGCCATCCTCGGGCGCCCCGCCCTGATCAAGTTCATGGCCGCGAATCATTACGGGCACCGGTGCATGAAGCTTCTGGGACCCAGCGGCGCCATAACGGTCTGCGGCGACCTCAAAGCGCGACGCTGCGAGAAAAAGCCTGGCGCTGGCGCATCTCGCTTCTAGTCGGGTCCCGAGGCCGCCCCGAAGGGCACCCGTCGGAAGACAGCCATCCAGCCAAATGGCCCGACCAAGGTCGTGCAGCTCGAGGAAGGGAATTCGGGCAAATGCGTCTGCATTTCCGCCCAGATTGACCCTAAATAGGAAAACGAGCTCGTCACCTTTCTCCGAGCCAATAAAAGCACTTTTGCATGGGAACCGGCGGACATGCCGGGGGTCCCACGGAAGGTGATCGAGCACAGATTACAAACAAAACCTGGCTGCAAGCCCGTGCGCCAGAAGCTGCGGCGCTTCTCCCTTGAGAAGGCGGCAATAATCAGGGAGCACCTTGACGAGCTCCTCAAGGCCGGTTTCATTCGCGAGGTCAACTACTCGAATGGTCGCCAACCTCAGAATTGTGCAAAAGAAAGGTGGAACTGGCGAATGTCGTCGATCACACGGGTTTGAATGCCGCATGCCCTAAAGATAACTTCCACTTCCACGCATGGACCGGATCGTGGATTCTACCGCCAACGAGATGTTGAGTTTTCGACGCCTACTCCGGCTACCACGGATCAAGCTCGCCGTGGAAGACGAGGACAAGACCGCCTTCATCACGCCGTTTGGAACCTTCGCTATAATGACCATGTCGTTTGGCCTCCGCAACGCGGCGCCACGCTCGGTGATGACTAAAACCTTCGACCGCGGATCGGCGGAACCTCGAAGTGTCGTCGGCGACATCATCATTAAGAGCCCCTCTAAAGCCAGCCACATCAATGACCTGGCCGAGACCTTCGCCAACCTGAATAACTTTGGCATCAAGCTCAACCCCGAAAAGTGCGTCTTGGCACGACCTCGGAAAAGTGCTCGGCTACATGATCGGACGTGGGCGTGGGCGAACCCGGAAAAATCGAGGCGATCGAACAAATGACCGCTCGACTTGATAAAGCGGTGCAAAGCCTCACCGGCGCATCGTCGCCTCGGTAGCTTCATCTCCCGGCTCGGCGAAGCGGTCGCCTTCTTCAAAATCCTACGCAAGCACGAGGGTTTTGAGTGGACCCCCGAAGCCCAGCGGTCTTTTGACGAGCTCAAGGCGTACCTCTCACGTCCGCCTCTATTGACAACTCCGCAGCAGGGCGAGGCACTGTTGCTTTACCGCGCCGCCACGACCCAAGCCGTCAGCGCGATCCTAGTGGCCGAGCGGGCGGGATGGCAGCACCCGATCTACTACGTCAGCGAAGTGCTTCACGGGCCGAAGGAGCGCTACCCTTGGTCCGAGCTCCTCGCCTCTTCATGGCCTCGCGGAAGCTTCGGCACTACTTCCAAGCGCACACAGTGGTCGTCCCAAGCGGGCTCCCGCTCGGAGAGATCCTCAAGAACCCGAAAGCCGGAGGTCGCATCGCCAAATGGGCCATGGAACTGGCCGAATTCGACCTCCGTTTCATGGCCCGCACCGCCATCAAATCTCAGACGCTGGCCGACTTTGTGGTAGAGCAGATGGCGGAACCTGCCCCCGAGCCCGAAGTCGAGGTCGAAGATCCTTGGACCATGTTCTTCAACGGGTCGCTCAGGGGCCGGTGTTCTCATCATCACCCCTCAAGGCGACCACTTGAGATATGTGATCCGCTTCGGCTTCCCCGCTACCAACAACACGGCGGAATACGAGGCCCTGTTGGCCGGTCTACGAGCTTGCAAGTCCTCAAGGCGTCGCCATCTAATTGTGAAAGGGGACTCCCAGCTCATCATCAATCAGTACAACAAAGTTTACCAGTGCTCGGACCCGCTGATGGCCAAGTACCTCGCCGAGGTGTGCAAGATGGAGAGGTGGTTTTAGAACCTTAAGATCCAGCACGTACCTAGGAAGGACAATTCCACTGCCGATCTCCTCTCCAGGCTCGGGTCGTCCGGCGATGAGCTCCCACCGGATGTCATCTTCGAAGCCTTGGCCGCGCCATCCGTCGCCGACCAGGAAGACCCGATGGCCTTTCTCGAAAGCATTCCGTCGTGGATGGACCCGATCGTCAAGTTCCTCGACCAAGGAGAGCTCCCCGCATCTCCGTACCGAAAGAAGCGAGCTCGTGGCGCGAGCTCGTGAGAGCTCGTCGGGGCGGCTCTACCGTCAAGGGGCCCTGGGCGTCTTGTCAAAGTGCGTCACTCCTGAAGAAGGTAAATACTTGCTCATTGACATACATTCCGGCCTATGCGGCGCTCACTCTTCTTTCAGGACCATGGTCGGGAAGGCGTTCCGGATGGGTTTTTACTGGCCAACTGCGCTCGAAGATGCCCGGGGCATCGTTCGACCCCGAGGCTTCCGCGTCGGGGATCTGGTCCTAAGACGAATCCAAGATCGTTCCCACATCAATAAGTTGTCCCCGCTGTGGGAGGGCCCCTATAGAGTCGTCTCAGCAAGCCGCGAGGGAGCTTACCGTATGGCGGCCCCCGACGGCAGGGAGCTCTCGAGCTCGTGGAATGTGGGCCAGCTCCGAAAGTTCTATGCCTAGCATTCATCCATGCTTGAGTTGAGATATTCCTTCTTGCTGTCGTACTTATTTCTTGTGTCCCAAGCAATCGCGACCCGGGGCGTGACCCGGGCGCTTGTGTCACCGTGCTCTGGTTCGACCCAGGTATGCTCCTGTAATAAAGTCCCCTTCGCCTCCATCGCTAACCTCTTTTAGTTTATGGAGGGGGATGGCGCTCTGCCACGACCCCGAGCTGCAGGTCCCTTCGTCAAGGGTTGCGCCATCTTAAGAGCCCTCGGCCCCAGGGCTCCGCCCGCTTTCTCGCGGCCTTAGTTCTCCTTTCTTTTAGGATGCCTCGAGCGCCACGACCTCGCGGCATGACCATAAGGGCAACCATAAGGTCACGCGGTAGGCCCGACCTAGGGGCGTCCATGCGTGTTCTCTTTTGCAGCGCCTAGGATCGCGTTCTCTAGGTTCGCCTCGGGGATGAACAACCCGAGCCTGGGCATTCTCAGGATCGGGAGTCGCTGTAAAACGATCCTTATCGAAGTAAGTCGGCTATTCCCCCGTGCTGCCAACCATTGAACGTTCTCAGAGGGCGCCCCGAGCCCGATGACGTTTCCCGGGTTCGGAGGTCGCAGTTTTAAAATTCACCACCGGGGATGACTCGGTCGCAATAAGCCGGCCTGCGCAATAAGCCGACCTTTCCCTCGGGCCGAGTGGCGGGTTAATTTCTAAACCGCCCTCGAGGGGCATCGCCAGAAGCTTGAAGCATTCCAGAGCTCGGCGGGCGGACCGAGGCTTAAATCTGTCCGAGCCTCGGCTATCCGAGCCGGCCGGTCCGAGTTGTGCCCAAACACGAGTCTTGCCAAAGCGAGGCCTCGGTTGAGGCGCGTTCTCTAGGTTCGCCTCGGGGGCGTTAGTATCCCGAGCTCGATGCATTCGGGCTCGGAGGCGGCTAGAAACGATTCTTATCGAAGTAAGCGGCTATTCCCTACGCCGCCGACCATTGAGCGTCCTCAAGGAGCACCGGGCGATGGTATCTCGGGCTCGGAGTCGCGATCCCCAAAATTACCATCGGGGGCGATCTCGGTCGCAACAAGCCGCTCTGCCGCAATAAGCCGACCAATTCCCCCATGGCCAAATGGTGAAGACCGATCAACCCGAATTGTGCCCGAGCCCGGGTGGTTCCGGGCGAGGCCTCGGTTAAAATGACCTTGAGCATCCTTTAGCTCGGTCAGCCCAGGCCAGGTGCAAAGTCTACAAAGGCAACACGAGCCAGCAAGCGAGCTAAGTCTTCCAAAGAAATGCGACTTTACAAAATTAGCAGAAAGTTACATTGTCTTTACAAGGGGGTGTGAATCCTTCGCCCCCCGACCCATCTTCTAAACTTTAAATTTTACTCTACAGACGTATCTCGCGCGAGCTTCTCCTGCTCTAGGTCGGAGACCCTCCACCGCAGCGCGATAACCTCGGCCTCGGCCCTGTCGACCCGGTCGCGGTCGCTCTGAAGCTGAGCCAAGGCACTCTTCCCCGCTCGAGCCACCTACGCCAACTTTCCCTCAAGCTCGGTGACCCTGGCCTCGGCCTCGGCTGCCTTAGCTTCTGCTCCGGTGGCCCTCGCCTCCAATCCGGCCACTGTCTTCTCGAGCACAGCCATCGTCGACCCGGTCGCGGTCGCTCTGAAGCTGAGCCAAGGCACTCTTCCCCGCTCGAGCCACCTACGCCAACTTCCCCTCAAGCTCGGCGACCCTGGCCTCGGCCTCGACCGCCTTAGCTTCTGCTCCGGTGGCCCTCGCCTCCAATCCGGCCACTGTCTTCTCGAGCACAGCCATTGTCGCTTCAACAGTCGTCACCACGGCCGTAAGCTCAGCCGCCTCGGCGCGTGCGGAGATCGGGTTCCCCATCTGCGTCCGGAGCCCCTCCACCTCCTTCCGCGCGGCTGCAAGATCCTTGAGCGCGGTCGACGCGACCGAATGGCTATCCTCGTGGGCCATGTGGGCGACCTCAAAGCGCCCCCGGAGTCCCTCCGTCTCCTACCGCGCGACCTCCGCCTTCGAGCGAAGGTCGGAGACCTCGAACTCGAGGCGCTGGATCAACAACACCACGCTCGCACGGTTCTCGTCCAGGACATCCTGCGCCTTCCGACGGACCCGGGCGAGGGTCTCCTCCGCCTTCTTCCGCTCCTCCTCGACGGATTCGGAGAGCGCCGTGGCATGAAGGTCCCTCTCAGCGTTTAGCTCACGCTCGGTCTCCCGGGCCCCGCGCTCCCGCTCGGACTCGACGGCCCGCGCGAGCTCAAGGGCCCGGGCCTCCCTCAGGCACGAAGTTTCCTCCGATCACGCGCTCGCGGGCGCCGAGCTTAGTAGCCTCCTCGGACCGACTTCGATAGTGTCGCGGAGGATCGGAAAGCGATGCGTGGTGCGCGACCCCATATCCACGGGAGATCGGTAGTAGGCCCTGCGAAGAAGAAGGAAAAATCACCACAACTACAAGAAAAAGGGAAAAAGAAAGAGAAGGAAAAGTCACCACAAATGCGCTTACCGCCTCTAGCCGATCCTCCAACATCGACAGGTCGATGGCGCTGTCGGAACACCGCGGTTCGCGCGGCGACAACCTCGGCCCCCTACGCCGCAGATAGCGTCGGCACCCAGAGACCAGGGGTGATCCGCTCCGGTCGCGGCGACGGCAGCCGAATCCCTGAGGCTGGCAAGCGGCTCAGGGACTCCCTGGCCACCTCCGACCACTCCCCCTTCGGCCACCTCGACCACAGGAGGGAGCCCCGGCTCTGCCGTCGGTTCGAAAATCGTCTTTCGCTCCTCCGGCAACTCCAACACCGCTGGGGACGACTCCGCCTGGGGCAAGACGACCACCCCGGTATAGGTGCTGCGCACAACAAATTGTTAGGGGTTGCTCGGATGACCCTACCGTCGCAAAAGGCGAGAGCGAAGGAGGTACTTATCGCTGCCGGCGGATGCGCGGCAGCCTCGCTTTCTTTGCCGGACCTCCTCGCGGAGGGGAGTCGGATCTCCATTTCCCTAGGGACTCCACCCTCAGGAACGCCTCCACCAGAGGCGCGACGACGACGGCGCCCCCGACCGCAGCACCCTCGGTCGCGGCGCTCTCGACCGCTTTCCCCTCGACCACTTCATCCTCAGAAGACGCGGCGAGTAGCACCCGCCGCGTCCTGGGTTGCGGCTCGAGGTGGTCGTTATCCTCCTCCTCGACCTCGCCCTGGACCACAGGAAAGGTCGGTGCCCCTCGGACGCCGCGACAGGGCGGGATGACGAAAAATATATAAAGTCATACCTGGCGCGACGATTCCACGACAGCAGCGCGAGAACTCCCCCCTCGGGAGCTTAACGCCAGAGCTCGTGGCTCATTTGCATATCCGGGGCCCGTCGGTGAAGCGCCTCCTGCTGGCAGAGAGGCAGGATCAATAAAGAAGGACCAAGAGGCAGAAAAGGGGAAGCAAGCTCAGGCTCGGATGTCCCCGAGCTCGGGGCGTTCGAACTTACCACGACCCGGTCGCCCCACTCGACGTGGGTCTTCTTGGCAACATGCCTCGGGGCGTCAGGAGCCAGCTTCTTACTCCCCTTCTTGCCCTTGACCAGACCAGGGAGCGACAACAACTGCTTCGCCGTGTCCCAAAGCTCTCTGGTCACCTGCGCGAGCTTATCACGATAAGCATCCGAATCCGAGCCCTCGAGACCAAGGTCAAGGCGAAAGCTATTACCTCGCTGCTCCGCCCCAAGACATTCTTGGGGACGTTGCCGTCGAGATCATAGGAAGTGGCAGCCTTCCCGAAGATCTCCTGCAACCTCGAGGCGATCCAGGCCTCCTTCGGCGTTGCAAAAAGCCAAAAAAGAGAGCATCAAGAAAACAAAGGAACACCGACCAAGGCCTGAAAGAACTTAGGGTCGAGCAATGCTAACCCTCGTGGCCTTCCCGGGTGGCGTCGTGCCTCCCGGCAATTTCGTAGAAGGGATGCAACCTCTTCTGAAGAGGAAGCACACGGTTCCACAAGTAGTCGTAAACGACCGCTTGCCCCTTGAGCCCGCGCGTGGCGCAGATATGGATGAAGGCGACCACTGCTTGCTCGGCCGCCGAGTCCTCTGGCTCCGGGGTCTCCCGCTTTCCGTCGATCGCACCACCAATGTAAGCAAGCCCGCTTTGCTCGCCCTTCAAATAGAACCACTTCTCCGTCCACGGTCCGAGCGAGTCTCGGGTTGGGATTTGGAGGAAGGAACAAGGGAGTCCCGCCCGCAACCGGAAGTAGAGACACCCGACGACGGGGTCCTTCGCGGTACGGGAAAAGGAATAAAAGCGAAAGAACAACGAGGGGGTGGGAAGAACGCCCAGGAACCCCTCACAAAGATGAGCGAAAATGGAAAGGTGGAGAATGGAGTTTGGTACCAAATTAACAAGCTCGATCTCACATTGTGCGAGGACCGCAGCCAAGAAATCGCTCTCCGGGGTTCGCAGCCCGAAGAGCATATACTGCTCCGTGCTCACGATCTCGTCGTCCCGAGGTTGCGGCACGTTCTCCCAGGACGGGAGCCGCCAGGTGAACGGATCCAGCAGCCCCAAAGTCTCCATCTCCTTCATCCGCTCCATGGTGAGCGTACTCTTCCCGAACTTCGCCATAAGGACAGGGCGGGTTCAAGGCAAAGGCGTAAGGCACGCGCGGAGAAGACAAGAACACGAGCGTGTGGGGAGAACCCAAGGCAGCTGGCCCGGTCTTTAAAGACGCCTCGTCTATCGACGTTACCGCCGCCTCAAAAGGCACGCCCGTAGCCAGCGAGTGGTAACCGAGGAGCCAAGGCCATTCAAAATCCCTGCACGGGCGCCTTTCCACAGCACCCGTCGAACCGTCCCTCCAACTTCCCGTCCATGGACCCGAACTTCTTGAGCCCACTCGAAACAAGGTCTTTGGAGTTCAAGTGTCGCCAAGAACGATCTCGCGGAAGAAACCCGAACCGGGTGAAGGAGCGATCCCTCCTCGAAAGACTTCAGACTCAAGAGCGCCTAGAGTCTCAGATCGCTTCTTGAGCCTCGGGGGCTGGTTGTCGGGGATCGACCATCCTGACACGTGTTCGTACCCCCCCGGGGGGAAGGGGGGAGGGCTTTAAACGGTCCTCCTCTGACCTTGGGGGACTGTTTATGGGCCCTAACGCCCCTGACCTGGACTCCCATGTAAAACGGCGGCCCGGGGTAATGAACGGACTGCTCCAAGCCCGCCTCCGACCAAAGGCCCCGCGAGGCCACGAAGGACACTCATCCCCGACCTAGCCGGCCGCTCGTGCTCGTCCCGACCAAGTAGGGCGTCCGAGGCCTCGACGCGGTCGGACTCCCGACTCTCAGACCGATGCGAGGTGACCCCACCAAGGCCGTGTCGGACCCTCCGTCGGCCACCGACCCGTGCCCTATGACCACGACCGTTTGAAGTGACCACACGAGAGCAGGCCGCTCCTTCCCTAGGCAGCGCGAAGGTCGCCAAAGTCAAAACTCCAGTCCCATCATCCAGTCACGCGCGGTATGAGGGTACGCTCCCTCCCGAGGCGGAACCAGGACCACGCATTGCAACGTGAGCATCTGACAGGTCCACAGAGGGCAGGTACGATGTTTCCCAAGAAAGCGACAGGCTGCTCTGCTCAGTGAGTCTACCAACCCGGCGTGGGCAAAGTCGGGCGATGACCGACCATCAAGACAAGACGGGGTTCTGGGGCGATCTCCATCCTTCCTCTCCCAATTCTCAGTGTAACCGCCCCTCCTATCAGTATAAAGGAGGACGGGCTCTCTCCTTTTTCAGGCTAAGTCTTGGCGAACCGCGATGTACTTGTACACCCCTATCCACCGAGCTCTCCAGATCATCGCTCCCGAACGGTCCCAGGTCGAGCTCCTTGTAACACTCCCGGAGGAGCCTTTAGTTCTTTTCCGCCACGGCGAGACTAGAGTAGAGTCATTACCGATCTAGGGGCTCGAACCAAGATAAACACTTGTGTCCCTGTTTGGTTGTCCCTTCTTTCCATGCTGCTACCCGTGGTCTCTCCCGGACGAAGCGAGGCTCAGGCCTCGCCTTGCACGATCCTTCCCCTTTTCTTTGCGGTCGGCCGTCCGATCGTCGACAGCTGGCGCCCACCGTGGGGCCCGAAGTTTCGTTCGTCCAAAGCTCGTTATCTCGGCGGCATCAGCACCTCTAGCTCCACCGCCGGCATGTCGCGAACAGCAAGCCTGGACGGTTCCTCGTTACGCTCTGACGCAGCAGCAGTGGGGATAGTAGGCTGGCGAGGGGCTTTCATCGTCTTGCATCCCACCAGGACCCCAGGGTGGTTACGACGACCCTGCGTACGACGAGTTTGACCAGGAGGAGTACCTGTCGACCGACTACCTCGCCGCCTCTCAGCTCTCGGTAGCACCGCTCCAGGACACGGCCGGGTCGCCACCACACCACTCTAACCCTGCGCCGCAGGACCGGCCTAGGAGGTACGTCCGTCCGCCATCGCCATTCACGTACCCCACGGGCCAGATCATGAAGCGTGACCGTCATTGACTTGTTTTACAGATGTATTTTTGTAATGCCTTTACGTTCAGCACCATATTGTATAACTGTCTGAATTAGTAACATAAGTGCCTTATCACTTTAAATTGTGAATGTCCATGTATGTTTTATTAATTATGCTGTCATCGCTTTTACTTTCTCACACGAAGTGAGAACACACCACCGGCCATAACGGTTGGAGAGGCCAGCATTAACGGCCATTAACGGCTGGGTGCACCTATCGCCCTACATGGGGGCGATCGCCTCTAATTGGGGCGATCATCCTAATATGGGGCACACTATTGTTAAATATCAGGAACTACCGTTAAATACTGTCAGGGGCAAACTACCCGAGGTAAATATCGGTAGTATTTTGGGCGATCGTCCAAATATGGGGCAATCGCTCCATACCCTAGCGATATCTACCCTTTATAATATTTGTTCTCGCTTGCGGTCTCGCAAAGGCAACAGCGAAAGAGGAAGAAAGAAAATAATAAGTAGATGATCAATCGAAAATGCCGAGGCGTACAAGTGGAAAGGGAAAGGGGAAAGCAAAGGAAGAAGGAAGTGCATGCCCACGCAATTTAGCATACCAAGATCTCTTCCTACCTCGTGGAGCTGTAGCACCAATGTGTATGTGCGAGATCCTTGCAGGCTTGTCCACTCTTGGGAAATTTCAACTTGGAAGAGGAGGTATTGGAAGTGCCGTAACTACGCCTTCGACCCACCAGAGAAGAGCCTGAAGGATCGCCAAATGGTAACAATCTTACGTGTTACGTAATATTTGTACATAAAACTTTGCTAATTTATGTTTCATGCAGTCACCTCCGCCACTATGTGAATTTGAGCAGTGGTTTGATATAGAGATCAACCCCGAAGATTAAAGGCTCCTTGATCAAACCAATCGGCAGGAGGAGTTCACGCGGCATCTTCAAGAGCAGCGTCATGCCACACGTGAGGAGGCACGTAGAAAGGAAGCGGAGGAGAAGGAGGTCGAGAGAGAGAGGAAACGAGAGAGGGTGCGTCGTGCAAGAGAAGCCCCACCGGAGGCATGGGCGAAGGAGAAGTGGCCTCAAAGCACTCAATAGACGTCTAGTTTTAACTATTATTTTCCTTGTTCATGGTACTCCTTTCAGTTTTAAGCCGTAATAAAGAGTGTGGCCTACCTTATTTTCCGCAATAACTTCTGATTTGTGAATCGACCGCTCTCTAATCTCTCTCTTACCCACGTTTTGCAATACTTAGGGTTATTGCACTAATACAATTTAGATGCAAAGCAAGGTGTAAATAAAATATTTTTCCACCATATGGTAGTGCAAATATCAAAGAGCAAGTTTGACCCGTTCTCCCTACAAATTACATTTAAACATGATATATCACGGGCTGTCAAAAAGGCTTAAGCGTTTCATTGTTGCCTCGACCATAATACTTAGGGTTATTGCACTAGTAGAATTAATATGCAAAGCAAGGTTGTCGGCGTTTTCTAGAGCGCCGGCAAGTAAATTTGTAAGTCTAGGGGGTCGCGCGTTCCACTCCCTGAATGGTTAGACTCGTGAGTCCAAGATGTATACTGGTTCGGGCTGAAGGTCCCTACTCCAGTTCGTGTGGTGGTGTTGTATTACTCTTGGTACAGATGACTGCACAAAGTTTTACAAGCGAGAATGCCAATGGCTTAGCGAGATGGGTTTGATAGCGCTCTCTCTCCCTCTCGTTCTCCCTCTTCTTGAATCGTTTAGCCCTGCCTCCTTTTATACTGAAGGAAGGGCGGGTTACATCGAGTTGGGAGGAAGAGCGAGGTGACTTATGCTAGGAGCTCGGTCCTTCGTCCCGTGGATCGGTCGCCACCCGCCTTGCCCATACTTGGGTTGGTAGCCTTGGTGGTCGGGAGGTTAGGTATTCCCGGAAATAGCGTGCTTGCCCTCTGTGACCCTTGCGAATCTTGCCGACGCCGAGGTGCGTGGCGTTGGTGCCGCTCGGGAGGGCGTGCGCTCGTCTTTATCGTGGTCGGTTGATGGGCCGGAAGCTTTGTCTTCTGCAATCACCGGATCTTCATGGGAAGGAGCCACTTGCCTGTATAGCCGCTCGATTGACCTTATTCGGGGTACGTGGCGGTAGGCCGATGAGGACGACACGCGGCACTCGGCGTTCGTCACCTTGGTTTGGTTGAGTCGGAGATCCCGCCCGCCAAGAGGGGCGGGAGCGCTGTCTGGTCTGGATTCGCTTCCCTGGTGGTCGGGAGCGGATGCCTTCTGCGATCTCGCAGCGATTCGGTCGTGGCGGGCGCGCGCGCTGCCTGCTGGGTGGAGATATGCTTGAGGCACGGCTCGTCGCCGGTTGGGTTGTTGGGGTATCCTTTTTATTAGTATTCGTCAAAGGTGTAAATAAATATTTTCCCACCATATGGTAGTGCATATATCAAAGAGCAAATCTGGCCCGTTCTCCCTAAAAATTACATTTAAACATGATATTTCATGGTTGCCAAAAAGGCTTAAGTGTTTCATGCAAGTGAGGCTACTTATAGTCATTTGGTTTATTCAACTGAGTTTATTCGTAAATGTTTTTGAAAAAATGGGACACCTAATACCCTACGAACAAGTGATATTTATTTCAGGCTTTTTTGAGCCATGGTTTGTATAGTTTCTTCATAATACACTAAATGGTATTTAAGTAAAATTGATTTGTACAATTTAAATTTGCATGGAACATAGTACTTTTCATAACATAATCTAAATCCTTATATATTAATAAAAAATTTAAAATTTATCTTGTTCTAATTGGACCTTCCTAGTAATGCGTCTGCCCCTAATCGTCTATTGGTCAGTATCGACGACATTTAACGGTAGTTCCCGATATTTTAATAGCACTAATATACCATGCGCGTGGGATCAGTGCACGACGCACGTCGGATGTAATCAGGCGCGGCGGTAGCGTGTGTATGACTGAGGACATTTAACTTATGGTATATTTTGACCAATAGATATAAAATATTACAGTAAATCAATACTAAGAGGTATCAAACATTTAAATATTAGTGCTTTTAACTTATGGTATAGGGTATCGACTGCCCTATGGCCATTTTCTTTATTTTTTTCCTATTGATTATTCTTGGAAAAAAATTGAAATTAATATTACAAAAAAATCCCCCTTCTGTTACTTCACGGCGGAGCCGTCAGGGCCGGCACCTATCGCCCGTATATGGGGCGATCGCCCCATATACGGGCGACGGGTGCCCATTTCCGCAATTTTTTCTATCTAACGACTATTTTTGAAATAATGAATAAAAATATATATTAAAGAAAAAAATCCCAGGTTAGGACGGTGCCAACCAGGGCTGGATTTAGAGGTGGCGGGCTTGAGGCGATAAAATTTGCTGAACATATGACGGTCGGGCATTATGGGCGGCAAGAAGGATGCTGGCTAGGAGGAAGATGATGGTGCTCTACCGGTATGGAGAAGATGACGTTGGCTTTAGCAGAGACGATGACTACTGCCGGCTATCACTCTCCTCCACCCCAATGCTGCCTCCCCCCTTTCGCAACTAGTGGGAGCACACTAATCAGCGGACGATCGGGCATTGAGCGCGACAGCCATGAGAATGGACTAGGTATGTTTGCTCAAACTGTGAGGGTGGTTCAGTCATTTTAGATAAAGGTTTTTGGCAAAATAATGAAACAAAGGGAAAAGGCTAATGAAGGTTGACAAAATAATAAATAAGTTAATGTTGTGGTCATTTGATGGTATTAAAGTGTATGGAAGACTTTCGATGGTATAAACTAAAACCCATGATATTTCAGTGTTACCAAACTAATTTTTTCTTCAAAATTAGAAATGTATCATAGCCTTCTCTTGGTTGAAGGCAGAGACTCCACCTCGATTCCTCAAAGTCTATTGATAATTCTTCATGGCCCCCTCCCCCAACGCTGCAACAACTGCGGGGCTGCCTCTTGCTCATAACGAAAACTGAAACTCGGCTTGCCATCGATCTAATTTTGCATTAGAATATCCTACCATATTCTTCTATTTCATACTGTTGCTTCATCAAAAAGGGAGAAAAGAAGCACATGGTTGGAGATTTCAAGTTTATATACCATTAGAAAAGAGATAATAGAGATGAGAGATGACAAACCAATGCACATCTTTTGGAAATGAAAATATATAAAAATGATTGGTAATGGAGAGCATCTTGTACACCACAGAGGATTTGGGCACAATAGAAGACGATGACAAAATTGTAATTCGCTTATCAAGTTTAGAAGGGGCTTTATTCATGTGGCCAGCAGTCCACGCGTCAGCTCATTACCAGCTTGTCACACAACGCTAGTGGGACACAGGAACGAGGAGCCAAGCTGTACCTGCATTGTATGCAAAATATATGGTAGGCATTGCATTTTCCAAAAAAAAATAATACTTTAGGTTGCTTTTGCCTGCCATATGACTAAGGTCAAAACTTTGTAGTTAACATCTGTACAACACATATTAGTAGTCATTAAGAACATGTACACATTAGCATCTAAAGTAGGTGCTAAACTGGACATATCACCTTTCTCCTGCTCTCTCGTATAGTGCTAGTTACTTACTCTAGCCTTAGTATCACCTAAAGATGTTAAACAACCTTTTTTTCGACCTAGCACCAGCTTCTAAGATTTGCTTCTGTGCTATGCAATCCAGGCTTAGCATCCACTCATCCATCTATTGGCATCAATGCAAGAAATTTCCCTTTCACATGGTATTGCCTTAGGTGACGTTTTGGCATGGCTTTGAAGTTGTTTTCCAGGCCAAACTGGAGTCTAGCTTTGTTGAGCCCTGTTGAAAATGGAGCCTAAAATTTGAAAATTGAAACACCCTTTTCACGAGCTTCTCTGGCTCTGGGAAGAGATTTAGAGGATAAATTATAAACTAACATTGTTGCCACAACTAGATTTGTCATGATACACTGATTGATCGTGCCGTTACATGCTTGATCTACACTGTTGTTGGGAGGGGGCACTGCAAGGTTTGCTGGTCGTGTAGGGATGCCAATTTGGAGAGGATTAGATGATGAAGAGAAGGGAAGGGTATAAACATCGAAGTGACTTTTGAGCAGGTTTGGAGCTAAAATTGGTCCAAAAGCTAACTTTTTTTCTTCCTAGCTTCTTTAGAGTCGGCTAACTTTCAAAACTGGGCTCCAAAGATGGAAAAGGCGTAGTTGAGGTTGGCCGAACGGAGAATACACATGCTCTTACTCTCTCCATCCAAGTTTATAAGAAGTATTTCTTCTTAGCACATAGACAAGAAGATATTAAAAATAATTAGATTACCCCTAATTATTATCACTAAGCACTATATTCAATGCATGCATATATAGAATATAAATATAAAGATGTATATTTATTAGGGGTATAGAGTAAACATCACACTAATTTTGCATTAGAATATAAAATACATATTATATTTATAGACAAGATGTTTAAAAAATATATCTCATAAACTTAGGACGAGGAAGTAGATTGCAAAACTTACGGGGAAGCTGGGGTGTGCTTTGTCGTGGGGTAATTTGGTTGCATTGAACACCAGGCCCATATTTGCACAGTCACACACTCTCAAATAGGGACAACAATTTTATCTGATTACTCGTATACCCACTAGTAAAAACTATAATAGAGGTAGGTATGTTCCTCTTTTGTTGCCCACAGGGATGTTTACGGGGGCAAACTTTGCCTGTTGGGAAAATGGGTATGAGTATGGTGGAGCTCCACCCGTACCCGTTGTGTTTGATTACCTGCCACCTTTTATTGATATGTAGGCCACAACATACGTTTAGTCGGCCCCTGGATCCCCAATCTGTTTCTGTCACCCTAATTTTTAATCTCCTCCTTCCTGTAGCATACTTGCTCCCTAATCTCCTCCTGTCGCCTCCTCACTCCCGAATCCAAACTCACCATCGCCGCTTGCTAGTCCGGCGCCCCATATTTGCATGCGTTATTTCAATTCTTATTTCCATGTGCATTTGAAATTTTGAATTATTGATAATTATTCTTCAATCCACATAATATAGCTGGTTCTTATAATCTCATCAAACGAATTGTATCAATAAGTACCATAGCTTATTAGCTCCTAGTACCCTTCGGTTGAAAAGACTTTTAATGGTGGTGGGTAAACGGATATCACATAAGTACCGGGTACCCGTGAACAATAGATATAGATAAGATTCTTCATCCACTGCCCTTTCCAGATATACTCATTGAGAAAATTTAGAGCCTGTTTAGGGAATCATACTGATCAAAATCGCTTTTGGTTTCTTTGGTGTATAAAGCACCAGAATCATGCGGTGTGACTTTTCTTGTTATGCTGTTTGGCAAACTGGCTGCTGCAGCTGTAGCATTTGGTGGATAAACGAGCGGGGAGGCAGTAACCTAGCGAAGCACAACGGCGAACGAGTGGAGAGGTGACGTGGAGGTGGCGACTGGCGAGGCAGGGTGACGGAGGTCGAGGAGGCGGAGTGAGCGAGATGGGAGTGGTCAAGCGAAGCCACAGTTGAAAAGCTCATCCTCAGCGGCTGCAGTTTTTAGAGGTGCTTCTGCTATGTCTTAGCTTTTCAGCTGATTTACAGACATACTGTTTGGTGAAGTTTTTGGATCAAAGCTGAAGGACAGCCTCAAACAGGCTTTAATTAGACGTGAATATAAACAAGCGGTACTAGCTGCGCCCGATAGCCATCGTTACTTGCAGATCCCACCTCAAACCCCAATCCCTAAAAGAAAAAGAAAAAAATAGAAAAGGGAGGCGAAACCCTCGTCCCTCGACAGTCTCTCTCGCTCGTTCTCTAGTCCCTGCTCCCCTCCGGCACTCCCCACCTCCTCCCCGTCTGCTCGCCCCAAAACCCTCGTGCCGGCCACCGCCCCGCCCCCGGCCCTCGCCTCGCCGCCGCCGCGCCATGCCCCTCGGCGTCTGATTCATGTCTCACCCCCACTCCACCGCCCCCAAGCGGCCCTTCTCCTCCACCTCCTCCTCCCCCACCTCCCCCGCGCCGCCGCACATGAAGAAGGCCAAGCTGCCCGCCTCCTCCTCCGCCGGGCCCACCGAGAAGAACGGGCTCCACCTCGACCCCGCGGTCGCTGCCGTCGCCTCCCGTAGCGGTGGCCGCACCAACGGCGAGGAGGACGCGGAGATGGTGCTCGCCGACCAGGACGAGTTCGCCGCTCCCAGCGCATCGCCCCCCGCGGGAGTCGCCGCCAACCTCTTCCGCAAGAAGGCCACGCTCCCCCAGCCGTCAGCCGCCGCTACCCGCAAGCCCCTCCGCATCAAAATAGGTGCCTCTCTCCCTCTCGTCTCTCTGGAATTACTCGATGTGCGTGTGACTAGTCATCACTGAGGGACTTGTGGTAGCAATTGAGGGGCGTATTATATTGTTTCTGTTAGTGTTACTATTCACTCTCTGGCTAGCTACAATTTTTTTAAAATTTTGCGTGTGAAGTTGAGTTTAAATTCCGGTAGTAGCAAGGGATTGCAGCAGCGACTGTCAGTTGTTTTTGCGAGCTAATCTCCCAGTTCTTTTTCCCCTAATTGGCGTGCCTAGGTATGTTATTGCTTGCAACAAGGAAATTAGCTAGATCTGTGCTGTGTGTGTTTTTTTAAAAGGTGATTGCTAGGAGAATTTAAGGTTTTGTACACTAGTACCATGCTTTTAGTTGCTCTGTACATGGTCGTGTATGTACAATTCCTGGTAACTGTTTGTCTATATGGGCTTGCTTTGCTGGGTGTAAACTGTAAATGTATGCTAAGGATACTCTGTAGTAAATGTGGCACATTTGTTGTTCTTGACGCATTTGAGGAGTGAGCTTGGGTATAATTGCATGCTTCTCGTATATTTCTGTATCACACCATGTGGGCTGGATTCTAGCTGGATTGCTTGCAAGTCGACACTAAAAAGCTGTGTTGGGCGTGACTGTTAGCATTTATTAGTAGCTATGCTTGGCATCTCCAATATTTTCAAACGAGATCTCATCTTTTTTAAACTATCGGGAGAAAGCTAAAAGTTCGCGTCTGCACCATGCCACCATGGATATTGTAGTGTTTCATCATCCCCAGTATTTATCCAGTTACCATATCATTTATATTATCTGCAACAGTCACTACTCACTATCAAAATCATAATTAACCAGTATTAAGGCCCTGTTTGGTAGAGCTCCAGATTCTGGCTCCACCTCAGATCTGAATCTTGTAGGCTAAAATAAATAGAATTAAGTTTATATTTTAAGCCTAAAATTAAATAAAATGACCTACCTAAACACTCTTAATATACCCACAGATCCAGCTTCACGGATCTATGGAGCTACAAATACCCAGCTCCACCAGATCCATGAATCTAGTGGAGCTGGAGCCGTACCAAACACGCCCTAAGCGAATTCAGTAGTTTATTATATGTTCTTTGTAAGATAGGAGGTTCTTGGGCTCTTTTTGGGATGTTCTTTCTGGAACCGTAGTTCGTATAAACACCATCAATTTAGTTCTATCTGGATTAGGATTTTTATTGCAAACCTTTTCTGTTTTGTTTATTACCATCCCATCTGTTTTTTTGTGTATTAGGTCAGCCAAAATTGCCAACGAACTTTGAGGAGGATACGTGGGCAATTTTGGAGGATGCTATTACAGCTATATTTCTCAAGCAGAAGCTTTCCTGCGATGTTGAGAAACTTTACCAGGTTATTTTTCTGTTGCTTACATCAAATGGTTTGATGGTTCCACATTAGCTATTAAGAACTTGGTACATTTTTTCTTCACTGTAGGCTGCTGGTGATCTTTGTCTACACAAGCTAGGGGCAAATCTATATGAGCGCATCAAGAAATTATGTGAAATACACATATCAGCAAAAATATCAGCATTAGTGGGTCAAAGTCCAGATTTGGTTGTATTTTTGTCTCTCGTGCAAAAAACATGGCAAGATTTTTGTGATCAGATGTTGATTATTCGTGGTGTTGCTTTACTTCTTGATGTAAAATATGTAAAGAATGCTGCAAATATTTGTTCAGTATGGGATATGGGGTTGCAGCTGTTCCGTAAGCATCTATCACTGTCTCGGGAGATTGAACACAAAACTGTTACCGGTCTTCTAAGGTTGATTGAGAGCGAGAGGTATGCCTGTCTTCGATTGTACAATCTTATGATCTGTATCATGATTCTGACTACTATAATTGCAAGTGAAAAACATGAATACTTCATATTTGTAGTTTTCCCACACCCCATCCTTAATGTCTTCTGAAGTCTGTATTCTTTCAAATGTTGCAACAGTTGATGATCCATATGTTGCTCAATTTTAGCACCCTTCATATTAACAAATGTGTGGCCTATTTGCCTAGAGCTATTTGACTGTGATATGAATTTATACAAATATCTGTTTGGGTGGAGGTTCAAAATTGTTACTGAATGTATTATGCTTTTCTCCTCATACTAATGTGGAAATTTGTAGCCCGTTTTTCATATTCTGATTTAATTGGGATTTTTTTCGAGATCCTGTTTTTACTATAGTACAGTATCACTGCTGAGTTGAATGGGCAATTGAAAAAAAATGTAATTTATTCATTCAGACTTAAAAAATGCAATGTATTGAATATTATGTACCAAAGGGCAATAAGTAAAAAAGTTCATTTCAATTGAGAAAATTATGGTTATTGCATCTGTTATATGCATACAGGGCTGTAATTATCTTGTGTGATATTGTAGCTCGTGGTCATAGTTTTCGTATGGGATCCATTTTATGTACTTGGAATTGTGAACTTAAAGGTTCAGTGTCATCTAAATATTCATAGTTCTATTAACCAGAAAATTGTTTAGTCAATGATCCTTGTTTACTGATCAGGTTTGGTGAAGCAATAGATAGGACATTACTTAGTCATCTTCTGAAGATGTTTACTGCTCTTGGAATGTATTCTGAGAGTTTCGAAAAGCCCTTTCTTGAATGCACGGCTGAATTTTATGCTACTGAGGGTGTCAAATATTTGCAACAGTGCGATATTCCAGACTATCTGAAGCATGCGGAGGTATGATATATTTATTTTATTCTCCATGTACTTTGTTCATATAGAGCTATCAAAGTCAGGTATAGCATGCAACTGATGGTGTTGCACATGAAATATGCAGTCAAGGTTGCAAGAAGAACATGAAAGGTGTATTCTGTATCTGGAATCTAACACAAGGAGGCCACTTATAGCAACTACAGAAAAACAATTGCTACAGCGACATACATCCGCAATTCTTGAGAAGGTGAGCGTTTGCTCTTACAATTGCAAGACCTGTTATGTGCCTGAACAAGCATGATGGTGTATTGTCCTTGTTGGCCATAAGATCAATAAATCAATAATGATGTTCACTTTATCAAAATATATATTTGTTGGCAATTAACTTAGTTTAGCTGCTGCTCCACTGCTCCACTCATGGACTTTTTTTTTTTTTTTTGTGTGTGTGGGTGTGTATGTTTGGTGTCTCGCACAGGGATTCACAATGCTGATGGAAGCAAATCGTGTAAAGGACCTCTTGAGGATGTACACCCTTTTCCAGAGGGTTGATGCCATTGAGATGCTAAAGCAAGCACTTAGTTCATATATCCGGGTCACAGGTCAGGGCATTATCATGGATGAAGAAAAGGACAAAGAATTGGTTCCCTTTCTTCTGGAATTTAAGGCGTCACTTGATAAAATATTGGAAGAAAGTTTTGCCAAAAACGAGGCTTTCTCCAATACCATAAAGGAGTCATTCGAGCATCTTATCAATCTACGCCAGGTGGGCCAGATTTTATCATTCTGCTTGACTATATTTTGATCTTTATTCAGTACTAAGAGGGTATCTTCTTGTACATGTAGTTTGATGTAATAGTATCCATAAAAGTTCTTCTGTGCTAGTTTTCTTCCTCTAATTTGTTGGTGTTTAATATTTATTACTCCCTCTTGTCATTTTGGGAAGCACTCGGTCAGAGTTTTTGAGTTTTGACCAGTAATATCTTCATACCTACATATTTTGACTGGTCATATAATATTTGTGGTGAGATTCGTCATGAAAAATGTTTTCATAATGTTGTTCTTGTTAACTTTTGCAAACACACACACACACACAAATGGCCGAAGATGTATCTGTAAAAGGTCAAAACATCAAGTATTTGTGACATACTGACATTACGTAGTAGTAACAAAGACTATCAATGTAGGTCGCTGCGGTACCTGTGCAGTCAAAACACTTGAAACTTTTACCATTAATATATGTAAAAGTATCTAGATTGTCCATATGGAAATAATGGTGTTAGATTTGTCTTGAAAAAAAATACATGACATTATCGTTTTTAATAAGGTGTTATTATAAAAATTATGGCCAAGGTATTGCATTAAAACTATGAAAAGACAAAAACAGCGTACTTTTTGAGACAATAGTTTATCATGTAGGACACCCTCCAGCACTGCCAGAATTTGTTCAAAGTGATAGTTAGCACTGTGAGGTTTATTTTTGTACGCAGTATTGCAGTGTCAGTGTGTCGCAATGTTACTGTATTTTCTTTCTTGTTATAGTTAGTCTTTCCTTTCACAGCTTGCTACTGAACACTGCCATCACTTGATTTTCCACATGTTGATGCTTTTGCAAGGTGGGCTGTAGACTACTTTTACACCATGTTTTATGTTGGTTTCGTGTCATGTTCCAGTTAGTAGCAAGATCTGATAGACAAAAAGCATGATTCTTAATTTCGGATATCTTGGTGTACATTTGGGTGCTTGTGTTGTTGGACTTGAGTGGACAACTTATTTAACCTGCATTTTATTTTCTATGTCTATGTTTTTTTATTGAAAGCTTGGCTCATACCCTTTTCCCTAACAACAGAATCGCCCTGCTGAATTGATTGCAAAGTTCCTCGATGAGAAACTCCGAGCTGGAAATAAAGGTACTTCAGAAGAAGAGCTGGAGGGAATACTCGATAAAGTTTTGGTTCTGTTCCGGTTTATACATGTAAGTCACTAAGTTAACTGTATTTCTTCTTGATCAGATCTAGTTTTTTTCTAGGTTAGTTGCAGGTTAAATGTACTACAAAGTACATATGTGGAACCCTTTTTCTCAGTTATACGGCTATACTCAGTAGTAAGCTGTCGTAGATTGGCCTAAGCGGCTAAGTCTACCTTATGAGGCTTCTAGGACAAGTGAAGCCCCTTGAAAAAATGTTTACTGAGAATTAAAGGCAGTGAACATAAAATGAAAAACACTTTATTTTGTAGTGTAAATACAAGCAATGTATTTTCATTATGTGCAGGGGAAAGATGTATTTGAGGCATTCTACAAGAAGGATCTGGCTAAGAGGTTGCTGTTGGGGAAGAGCGCATCAATAGATGCTGAGAAGTCAATGATTACAAAAGTAATGACTTCTTTTCTGAGGGTTAAAATTGCTATTTTACATGTGATCCAACTTATTGTGACATACTTGAGCAACGTGTGTCTGTTTGCAGCTCAAAACTGAGTGTGGAAGTCAATTTACGAACAAGCTGGAGGGAATGTTCAAGGTAGCAATAGCTCTTATCACTATGAGGATATTTTTTTTCTAGTATCCTGTTTTCTTCTAATACATGTCTTGTATATATTTCTAGACTTGTTAACCTGTGTACTTGTATCTATTAATAGTATACAGGTTATGACCATTTTCTTTTATATCGATTCAGTACTCTTGTAAAATGTAATTACTCTCTGTTGTTCTCAAGACATTGAATTATCCAAAGAACGATTCAGTACTCTTGTAAAATGTAATGTACTCTCTGTTGTTCTCAGGACATTGAATTATCCAAAGAAATAAATGATTCTTTCAAGCAATCATCTCAGGCGAGAACAAAGCTTCCGACTGGCATTGAAATGAGTGTCCATGTGCTTACAACAGGGTATGCTTCTGTTAATGCGACAGTTGTCTAAACCTAATACTCATACATGGGCTTCATAGTCCGTAGCATGTAGCTGGTACCTGAATGCAATGGATTATTGTGGTTGCTGAGCATGCTAACATGCAACTCTTGATGTTGGCCATCATATATATGCAGTGCTGATGAAATATGTTGAATTGCAGCTATTGGCCGACCTATCCACCAATGGGCGTGAAGCTCCCACATGAACTTAATGTCTATCAGGTTAGTCTAGGGCTAGGCTCTAGGGACTAGGTATTGCAGCAGTAAATATTTACACCAACCTGTCTGAAAATTTTATCTAATCCTTTGATCCTCCTGTTTGGACAGGATATATTTAAAGAGTTCTATTTGAGTAAGTACAGTGGAAGGCGTTTGATGTGGCATAATTCTTTGGGTCACTGTGTCTTAAAAGCAGAGTTCCCAAAAGGTAAAAAGGAACTTGCAGTGTCATTATTTCAGGTGGGATTATTTTTCCACATCTTTTCCGTTGGCTTATTGTAGTGGTAACTTGCTGAGACCGATAATTAAAACTTTACCGATTTATTTCTTCTGTTAAGAGTGTGGTTTTGATGCTGTTCAATGACGCACAAAAGCTAAGCTTCCTCGACATCAAAGATTCGACTGGAATTGGGGATAAAGAATTGAGAAGAACACTGCAATCACTTGCATGCGGTAAAGTTCGGGTTCTTCAAAAGGTGGGTCTCTTTATTTTGTCTTTGACCTATTTTCAGTATGCAGCTTGTTTAGTTATCATTTGTATTTTCAGATACCAAAAGGGCGAGATGTAGAAGATAAGGATGAGTTTGTATTTAATGAAGAATTTAGTGCTCCCCTTTATCGCATAAAGGTACTATTTGTTCCCTTAATTTATATGGGGTGCGGGCGGTTTACTTGTGGTAGGGTGTCCACAAGCTTAACTGAGGTACTGTTGTGGACTTCCAGGTGAACGCAATTCAGATGAAGGAAACAGTAGAAGAAAACACGAGCACCACACAGAGAGTATTCCAGGACCGTCAGTATCAGGTACCTTAACTGTCTGAACTTGCGAACATATCTGTTGGGTTAACCGTATAGAATGGGCGGTAAAATTTTTGGTACTTAGGCAATTAATTATCCTTGTAGGACTTGTAGTTGCATTTTTAGCTTAACTAATATGTTGTGCGTGCCCTTTTTTTGTCTCACGTAAACAGCACATTGTACCAATCATGTCTTTGATGAATTGCGATCACGGAGAGTAATGTGACTGTTCTTTTTGTTATATGCAGGTTGACGCTGCCTTAGTTCGAATAATGAAGACAAGGAAAACCCTCAGCCACACCCTTCTAATAACTGAGCTTTTTCAGCAGGTGACACGGAATATTGACTTGATTGTTTATATTCTTTTCCTCACGCCATAATCTGACCTTATTATCTCGATGGTTCTATATTCTTTTCCTCACGCCATAATCTGACCTTATTATCTCGATGGTTTCCCTTCTTTCAGCTCAAGTTCCCGATTAAGCCAGCGGATATGAAGAAAAGAATAGAGAGCTTAATTGATAGGGAGTACCTGGAGAGAGACAGAAGTAACCCTCAGATCTACAACTACCTGGCTTGAAAGTGCTTGGTATAGCATGAAAATGATCATCTTCATTTTATTATCAGAAAGACATTGTAAATTAATTGAGCATCGCTGTTCCTTGTTCTGTACTCTCTCTCTCTCTGGGAGTTGTAGCGGTTGCAACATTTCTGTATACGAAGATTGAATTTTGGATATAATAGCAGCGCATCATGTATGCACCCATGTAAATGCACCCCCTGATGAAGATCCATCCCTAATTTTCAACCGGACTTGTATTTATGATTTGTATCTGCCTACATTTCAGTCATGCCCAAATCGTCATTGCAGTAGTCACGTTTAGAACTAATATACACAAAAATAATTAGAGTTGTCACATGGTAATGATATTAACAGATTTAGTCAAAAGTAATTCTGTGTCATTGTGCTTTTTTGCTAACATGAAATTAGAAAAAAATGTAATGATCTGTGTATTGGAGGCATCTTTTTTTTTTTGAGATGGAGACCTCGATCAAGTCGAGACAGTGCATGCATATGCAGCCCAAAAAAAATCTTACGATACTATATCACTCTATTTGTTATTTAAAAAAATACTATTTATTGTCTTAACGATATGCGAGTCTTTCAATAGATCTTAGAAAATATATAGAAGCCTATATGTTACTAAGATAACGACTAATATTTTGTAAAGTGGCAATCTTCACTGTACGAATTTGCCACTCCCCTAAAGGCCGTCGCCCAGTCTGCCCAGTCGTCTTCTTCCCTACCTCTCCCTCCCGGATCAGATCATAACCACCACCATCACCGCCTCGCCGTCGCCGGAGACCTCTCCGGCGACCCCGCCACCGCTGATCCCGGCGAAGTTGGGCCACCCTCCTCGTAGCCCCAGCTCTCGCTCCCGCTCCCAGATCTTCGGGCAATTCACCTCGCCCGTTTCTCGGACCGGCTCCGCTCTATCCGCTAGGGTTTTAGCGCGATGGATCCGCTCCGGAGCTACCTGGGGCGTCTCCTCCTCGAGGAGATCACTCCGGTGGTGATGGTGCTGACCACGCCGCTCGCAGAGACCGCGTGCCGCAAGAGCGGCCTCAGCTTCGTCGACATGCTCTCCCCGTTCTCCCTCTTTAAAAATATCGACGGTGATGCGCCTCCCCATGCTTGGCTTCTATTGATTGTGTGTGATATTTGTCGCATTTCGTTTGATTCGGTTCTGTGACCTCACGGAGAGTTCTCTCTCTCTCTGTGCGTGTTTATGCAGTGCCCGTGCGGACGGCGAGTGACCAGCCGTACAGGCTACAGATGTTTAAGATTCGGATGGTTTACGCTTCGGACGTCCGGAAGCAGGACTACGAGGTGATTCTCGAGCCTTCTGGAAGCTTCTGGGATGAGTTGTAGACTTTTAGCTGTTGTCGAGAAGCCTATTGTTGTTGAAGTGTTTGAGGATGGCCTAGCTTGTTTGGGAACAGGTGGCGGATGAGAGGATTAAGTCGGTGGTTTCCGAGGCCAATGAGAATGCTCTTCCGGATTTGCTTGCAGACCCTCCACAGCTTGAAGATGTACTTAGCAGTGAGATCTCTTACTCTGCTTCTATGAATTCACTTCTTTATGTCCTCACCAATGAAACATTTCACATTGTGCAAAATGATGGGGGCTATAGTTGGGACTTTATGGTTGGCCTGCTAATTAGTCCAAATATTTCCAATCATCTTAATGTTAGAAACCTTTAAGAGGAAGAATAGTGGAACATGTAAGCCCTGAGATAGGTATGATAGTATGATGTTTAACGAGCAGCCACAACCTTTCCTTCAAATGTTATAATTGCAGCCTAATTTTAGATGATTATTTTGTAGTAATGAAGTAGCTTTGTAAAGTGAGCACATATAGAAATCATGCATTCTATAATATGGATAGCTCCAATTGCCTGTAAATGGTGTGGAAGTTTTGTGATGCTCATTGCTCTGTGTGCCTTTGTTAGTAAATAAGAATTTTTGTTGGGTTGCTGGGAACACATAGTCAACATTAACCTTGTTGCTTCAACATGCTGTCCACCTCCATCTGATGTATCTAATTGGCAGATGTCATGCTTGTCCCTTATTAATGTTTGCTTGTTTGTGTCATGTCTTACTTAAGTTGATCGCTGTACCTGTGAGGCTCAATCGTAGGAATAGTGTTTGCTGTTTATTGGACCTATTGGTTCCATTCTACATATGATTCCTTGTTTGCTATAATTCCAGAGCCTGAAGCTGAGTTGTGCCCATTGTGGATTAAGAAGTTCAACAGAGAACTAATGCGGACACTCTCATTTTCAGAGCATGAAAGCTTTGACCACCCTGTGGCATGTGAGATTTGGCACTTGGCACTTTCAGTTCTTAGTTGGTTGTATTTTTTTTGTGTAATATGTTCTTTCTCATACTTTGACTATTGTTAACAGGTCTATTAGTTGTATCATCAAAGGACAAAGAGCCAATCAGCAAATTTGTTGATCTCTTCAACACAAATCAGTTGCCTTCTCTTCTAAATGAAGGCAGAATGGATCCCCAGATTCTGAAGCACTATCTTGTACTTCATGACCAACAAGATGGACCACAAGAGATGTATTATTCCTCTCTCGTTCTTGTAATAGAGAACATGCTCTCCCCCTTATGCATTAATGAAATGAACTATTGAAAAATCCTAGCTAATATCGGTTCTTACATATCCCATCAATTTCTTGAGAATTGATAAAACATGTTTGCAAGCTTGTGTTAATAATGCTGATTGAAAACCCAAAATGGCTACATAAATTTTCATTTTTAGGACCGCTTTCTTGTCACTGAGGTAGATACTGACATCCCTAGTTCAATGTATTTTAAGGTAATTTATACTTTAATAAGCTAGCTCAACCATCAAGTTTCTTGGTGAATATTAGCTTAATAGCACTGTTCTGAATCAAGCCCACTTGAGGCATGTAAGTGTTAGTGGTAGGTTCACCACTATGCTATGCCACTCGACTGCTTGTGTCCACTTATGTGTTGGTCATGTTCAGAATATAGTGGTTTAACAACATGAATCACATAGATAGGTAATTTTAATGCTTAAGCCCTCTTTTGTTGTTTTAACGATGCATGTTGTATGTGGCACAAATCCTATACCATAATATAATGAATATGTATTTTTTTGTGATAGTTAAACTAAGCTGCGTAAGTGCTAGGGTGCCGTTTGCCTACCACTATTTAGAATACTGCTTATAAGGTCCCAATTCCCTACCTCCTTGAAAAAAAAAACTTGACTTATGAGCCAAGGCCCTATTTAGGGGAGCTTCCGCTTAAGCTTAAAAGCCACCAGAAGCTTAAGCTCCCTCAAAACTGAAGCAGGGTGTGGCTTCCCTAGCTTCTCAGGGAACTTTAAGCCCCCTTTGTAAGAAAAGCTGAAGCCCCTCCTTTTCAGCCTCTCAGAGAAGCCAGCTTGCCTATCGTATAAGCCCCGTTTAGAATCTGTTTGGGGCTATGGTTATGGCTATCTGAGTTAGAACATGCATTTAAGGTCATAGTTCATCTCTTGCATTGGTGAAGCAAAGTGCAGAGCACTTGAATGGTGTGATATTAAATAGTTTTCTTTCATTCTTTTATTATTGTTATTGTTATTGTTATTGTTATTGCTATTGCTATTGCTATTGTTCAATTGCTGATATTCCATGTCTTTCATATTCTTCAGTTTCAATTCTATACATAATTTTTTTTTATTGACTGTGTTACGTTTTATGTCAAGAGCTGTGAACATTTTAGCGGGAATGAAGAGCACCCTTGGTTTGAACGATTGTAAACTGTTGTGTATTAATTCTTCTACAGAAACGGATGATAGTAATGCTGACAATTCGTGGTTACCTTATGTGAGTTCACTAAATTACTTCAGATTATATTGCAGGAATGTCTGCATAGTTCAGCAGGTATGCTATGTACTTATAGTCCTTTCTTGACTAAATGCAGGAAGCTCATGGCTTCAACAATCATGAAGGAGCCTGTTGCCTTAACATGGATGATTTGAATGAGGTATTGCAGCATTTGGTGTAACATCAACTCATTTGCTTCTCCATTAAGCTTTGCTGGGCACAGAAAGTGTCATGAAACTTTGTTTAACTTTTCACAATACCTAACAACTCATCAGTTCAATTATGGGTACTGTTGGGTGGGTTGAAGGACTAAGCTTTTGACAGTCAGTATTGGCTTAACCACAACTTGTTAGTCAGTTGATTCAAGGTTTTTATGGGCACTGATGTCAAGGAGCCACATCAAATTCTCTTATTTTCCTAGTACTAGATGTCTAGATCGATTACATGCAAGCATCGTTAGCTGGCAGTCAAGCTGTACAAGATACTTAATTGCTGAGGTAGTTTCTTTATCAGATCAAGGACTTCATGCAAGGTTTCGCTTCTAACCATATCATCCCCTACATGGAGCAAAAGATTCGTGTACTCAATCAGCAGGTATGTTGTTAAAAAAACTATTGTTTTTAATATTTTTTAACAAGATTTAGTATTGTTCTAGGTAGTCACAACAAGAAAGGGCTTTAGAAATCAGATAAAGAACCTGTGGTGGAGAAAGAGAGACGATGTCCCAGAAGCAGCAAATGGCCCAATGCAAGTGGTTATTTACAACATCTTGACACTTTTCACTGGATAAATTTTTGTAATTTGCAGTAAAACTAATTTTCCCAACAGGTATACATTCACCTCCATAGAGTCACAGATCAGAGTTCTTGCTGACTATGCTTTCATGTTACGGGACTACGAGCTTGCTTTGTCCAATTACAGATTGCTCTCGACAGATTATAGGCTTGATAAAGCTTGGAAGCGCTTTGCTGGTGTACAGGTGCTTGACTTTTTTTTAGCTCGTTTTGCATAACTTTTTGCCTGGATATACATATAGCATGTATAGTATATTTTTGTTTGAAGTAAATGCACAATTAGAATAGCAACTCTTTAAGGACTATCCTGGTTAGTTGTTTCAATCAAACAGGATGGTGCTCTTTAGCCTAAAATTGACAACGGACAAGTACTATGCTCTCTTTAACAACTTAAGTACCTAACCCATACTTGCCCTTAAATATGGGGCTAGGCCTTGTAGATAGATTAGATGATATGTTTCTAAATTCATTGCACATATTTGTTGAATTGCTTTTCAACGAGTAATGAAGTAAGATTTGAGTATGTTCTGATGGCCCAGTATCCAACTTGATATTCTATATGATAATAATGTTTGCGCTTTTTGCAGGAGATGAGCGGACTTTGCTATTTCATGTTGGATCAGTCAAGGAAGGACGCTGAATATTGCATGGAAAATGCCTTCAGTACATATCTGGTATTTAGTTTAGAAAATCACCTCTAGGTTTTCACACATGGGCAAATAACCATTGCTTAACATGTTAGATCCATTGATACAATATTTTTGTTCTGTACTATTGCTCAGTGTTTCATACACACAAAAAGAGTTCAAATCCTATTTTGCATTAATTTTCCCCCCCTGTCTATTCTAGTTCAGCTACATCTGGTATCCAATGAATAATCTGTTATGAATAGCACTTGTCTTCATCATGAGGCCATAGGCCAGAATATATACATGTACATGAGGGTACAAAAGAAAATCCTATATAAGTCAATATCTATACAAGGCAATACAGGATACTAGCAATCTCTATACAAGGCAAATAGGATATTAACATAATCAATGCAATCCTTGTTTAGCAATGAAAGTGTCAACCTAGCAAGGAGGCCTGTGTGAATTTTTTGGACTTCTTGCATCATGTGTCATTGAACTTGCTGTACAAATTGTTCGTCATTGGAACTTCTGTAGATCCATATGATACAAATAGTAGCAGTAAAGCATTGATGTTTATGAATTACGATGATGGTGTTAGTATACTGTAGGTGTCATTTTGGTGAAAGTGGGGTTCCAGATATCTCTCTTGATGTCTTGTACCAGAATTTAGTTGGTATAATGGCTTCTTGGACTGGATTTCATTTTGGATTTTGACTTGTTCGTAATAACCTACACCGTGTCAGAGACATAGTCAGGTTGCTCACAATTCCACACCGATTTAAATTTATCCTCTTTTAAGTTAAATACTTAAATTTCTTATGGATATTCTGGTATCGACAATTCAAATCCGAAGAATATGTGCTGTGTTTAGAAGAAATGTGTGGGATACAACAAACATGTGGTATTGTGGTGCTCACAACAAGACAGCACCACACAATTCAAATCCGAAGAATATGTGCTGTGTTTAGAAGAAATGTGTGGGATACAACAAATATGTGGTATTGTGGTGCTCACAACATGACAGCACCATAGAATTATTTCGGAGATCTGTGCCTGGCACTCTCCTCTGTCTTTGAGGTCCTTAACCAGAGAAAGGTTGTTGGTAACAACCAAAATACTCTAATGTAACATCGACGATTCTAATTTCTAAAATCCCTCAAAGTAGCTAAATAAGAGCCCCAAGTGGGACGAGCCAAACTGGGCTAGAATTTGTGAAATTATGAGATATACAGAAGGCCCCTTCCTTTTCCCTTCATTATCTTTGGGAGGGCGGGTGGGTGGGCTGTGTTGCATAATCAAGGAAATTCTGAAGTTACAGTTTCAAGAAATGAGATGCATATTTTGCAATTTTGCATGATTATAAGGACTGTAAATGTCATGTCCGGGCGTTACGGCCTTACATACACTAGGCGTCGTCAGTGCGGATGTGCGACGCTGTGAACGCGCGACACGCACAATGCGCGTAGCGTGAAATCACGACAAGTGGCTAAGATGGAAAGTAGAGATAGCTTTCTATTATTAGTAAAATGGAAAGTAGAGATAGCTTTCCATTTATTAGTATTACCTTCCTTTTATTAGTCCTAAATTAGAAATTTCTGCCCTTTCTATTTATTAGTATTTCCTTCCTTTTATTAGTTCCTAAATTAGGGGTCACGGCCATATATTCAGTAACCACACGGAAGTGAGGCAAGCAAGAAAACTATTTCCTAATCTCTTCTTCTTCCTCGAGCTGCGGTGAGGGGTCTAACCTCACCGGAGAAGGCGGACGGCGGCTACGAGTTACGTGGCCGAGTCCCGGCCACCAAGGCTCGACGCCGACAACTCGTATCACGATCCGGCGATCCTCGCCTACTCGAATCCTTCGTCATCACCACGGCCCTTCATCATCACGCGCCCGCCACTTCTGCGCGCTGCCATGGGGACGACCTCAAGACCACCGTCGAGAACCTCGCCAAGGCCGTACAAGCCCTCCAAGCCACCGCCGAGGCCAACGCCAAGGCAATCCAAGCCTTGTCCACCGATCAGTCGTCATCCGCAGGCCACCGCCAACCGACTGGCGAGCACCACAACGATCGCCGGCCCAGGTTCCAGAAGATGGATTTCCCTCGCTACGATGGCAAGTCTGACCCGCTGATCTTCCTCAACCGTTGTGAGTCCTATTTCCATCAACAGCGAACCATGGCGGAGGAGAAGGTCTGGATGGCCTCCTACAACCTCGAGGACGTGGCCCAGCTGTGGTACATCCAACTGCAGGAGGACGAAGGAACACCGCTGGGGGCCGCTTCAGGACCTCCTCAACTTGCGGTTTGGGCGCCCGCTGTGGCGCCGTTGTTTGAGCTTCGCCGAGCGCCGCGATCGGGGACCGTGGAAGAGTACTCGAACCGCTTCAGTGCCTCCTTCCGCGCGGTCGACTTGATGAGCTCGTAGCGCCCACCAGACACCGCCGGCTCGCTCGCGCCGAGCCACGCGGTCCGCATCCACAACCCGGAGACGCTCGTGGCGGCGATGAGCCTGGCGCGCCAGGTTGAATTGATGGAGTTCGACAGTGCCGGCACGGCTCACTCGTCGTTCCCAGCGTCTTCTCCCGCTCGGCGCCACGCCCGGCCTTTCGCCGCGTCCTCGGCCTTCGCGCTCCGGCGCCTCGGTGGCGTTGCCGGCCAGCGGCAACAAGAGCGGCGACCGGCCGGACCAAAGTGAACGAGCGGCGTCGTCTTGGGCTCTGTTTAATCGTGATTTAAAATACTCGTGGCTACAACAGATTTTGCGGCGCATTTTCTTCGTTGACGGGGTGGAGATCGATGACAACGATGACGCCATGGCCGGGTGACAACGAGGCACCTTGCTTCTCTGCGCAGCCTCGCCGGTGCCCGTGGCGGACACCATGCGGATCGTTGTGGCGCAGGGCCACATCTCGTCGCGCTCCTCGATTCCGGCGAAGACGCACAACTTCATCTCGGAGGAGGCGGCGGCGCTCTCGGCTTGCCGCTCTGACAACCGCCCCGTCTCACGGCCATGGTCGCCAATGGCGAGCGGATCACCTGCGGCGTCATCCGCGACGCCCTCCTCATCGCTGGTGCCTGTTCGGCGGACCTCTTCGTTATGCCATCGGCCGATGCGACGTCGTCCTCGGCACCAAGTGGCTCGGCGCGAGGACCCATCGTCGGGACCTCGCCACGGCGCGATGTCGTTCCAAAGACGAGGCCACACCGTCTGGCGGCAAGGCGTCTTGTCGCCGATCAAGGCCACGCTCTGACAACGGGGCGTGGCCGTGGGCGGACGACTCGACGGTCATTGGCGCTTTCGCGACATCTTTCTTTGAGCCGACCGGTCTACCGCGGCCGGGGTCATGACCGCGCGATCATCCTCAAGCCCGATGCTTCCCGGTGGCGGTGCGCCCATACAGTACCGTCGCCACAAGAACGAACTCGGCGGCGGTGTCCGCCATGATCGAGCGAGGGCATCGTCGCCGTAGCGACTCACCGTTCTCTTCGCGGTCCTCCTCGTCAAGAAACCGGACGGTCGTGGCGATCTGCGTGGATTACCGCTACCGAATCGCGCCACCGTCAAGGACGCTTTTCCTATTCCGGTGGTCGACGAGCTCTCGGCGAGCTCCACGGCGCGCTTCTTCACCAAGCTCGACTTACGGTCGGGTTACCATCAAGTGCGGATGCGGCGAGGATGTGCACAAGACCGCGTTCGTACTCATGATGGCTCAGACGAGTTCTGGTGATGGCGTTCGGCCTCTGCAACGCTCGGCCACATTCCAGCGCTCATGAGCGATGTTCTCCGCCTGGATTCCTCCGCCGATTGTTCGTCTTCTTTGATGACATTTTAATTTACAGCACGACATGGGCCGACCACCTGCGCCACCTCCGCGCCGTCTTCTCCGAGCTTCGGCACCATCAACTCTTCGTCAAGCGCACCAAGTGTGCTTTCGGTGCCATCTCGGTCGCGTACCTCGGCCACGTCATCTCCGCGGCAGGCGTCGCCATGGATCCGGCCAAGGTGCGCAGCCATCCATGAGTGGCGGCTCCACGGTCGGCTTCGGGCGGTCGGGGTTTCCTCGGCTTGGCGGTACTATCGCAAGTTCGTCCACAATTACGGGACCATCGCGGCCGCTTCGATCGCCTCTTCTTAAGAAGGATGGTTTGAGTGGTCCGAACGGCGATCGACCTTCGACGCCTCAAGCGGCCGTCTCCTCCGCGACCGATCCTTGCCATGCCGGACTTCACCAAGCCATTCATCGTCGAATGTGACGCTCGTCGCCGCGGCCGGCGCGGTCCTCGTCGGGGCGGCCACCGGTGGCGTTCTTGAAGAGCCGTGGCGCGCCACGCCACCGCTATGCCGCCGCTTATGAGCGAGCTCATCGGCTTTTGTCCAAGCCGTCCGCAATTGGCGGCCGTACCTCTGGGCGTCGCTTCCTCGTCAAGACCGATCACTACTGACTTGAAGTACTGCCGATCGGCGCCTCGCGACGATCCTCAACATCATTAGGTGGGCAAGCTTACGGGCTTCGACTTCACCGTCGAGTACAAGGTCGTAAGGCGAACGTGGTGGCCGACGCGCTCTCCGCCGCGACACACCGGAGGAAGGGATCGTCTTGGTCTGTCGGCCCGCGCCGACTTCATTGCGCGTCTTCGGCAAGCACAACTCGCGACCGGCCCTCGCCGCCATCCATGATGAAGTGCGCGGGGCTCCGTGGGGCTCCATGGGCGGTGGTCGACGGCATGGTGCGAGACGCAGCCGCCTCTACATCTCGCCTGCGTCCTCCTCCCGCGCAAGAGATCCCGAGGGCGTGCATGAAGAGGCCATGAAGGGTGCACAGACTCTCCACCGGCTCCGCGCGATTTTCATTTCCCAACATGAAGCGGTAGTCCAAGACTTTGTTCGCGAGTGTGTCACGTGCGGCGCTACAAGTCGAGCACTGATCCTGCCGGTCTCCTTCTCCTCTGCCGGCATCACAGCGGTGTGTGGTCGGACATCGCCATCGACTTCATCGAGGCGCCGCCGCGCGTCTTGAAACAAGTCATCATCCTCACCGTGGTCGGCCGGTTCGAAGAATATTCCCACTTCATCCCGCTCGCTCACCCGTACTCGCCGAGTCCGTCGCCTGCTTTCTTCGCGACATCGTCCGTCTTCATGGGTGCCGCGATCCATTGTGTCGATCCGCGACCGATCTTCACGTCGACCTTCCGGCGCGAGCTTATGCGCTTAGTGGGTACCAAGTTACACATGACGATCGCCTTCCACCCGCAATCGGATGGGCGTCCGGCGGCTAACAGAGTCATCATCATGTACCTTCGCGCCTCGCGGCGATCGATCGGCCGCGTCATCGGCCGCGATGGCTCCCATGGCGAGTTCGTCTTCAATCGGCGTACCAAACCTCGCTTGAACACCGTTAAAGGTCGTCTCTGGCGCGACCACCAACCATCCGCTCCTATGAGCCGGGGACACACGGTGGCGGCGTTGCCAAGAACATGGAAGAACGCCAGAATTCCTCGCGGACATCCGCGCTGTCTCGAGCAAGCCCAGCGGTTCGAAGCATCACTACGACAAGGCCCATCGCGATGTTTCGTACAAAGTCGATGATTGGGTCTTTGCTCGACTTCGGCGCCGGCCATGCGTCGCCGCTCTGGCCTCCTCCGGCAAGCTTAAGCCGCGCTTCGCCGGGCCCTACCGCATCACCGAGATGATCAACAAGGTTCTTTGTCGCCTCGCTCTCCCACTCGAGCTCGCTTTGCACGACGTGTTCCATGTCGGCCTCTGAAGAAGTTCCATGGCGCTCGCCCGTATCCTCCTCCGCCACTTCAGGCCCACCACGGCGCCATTGCCCCAGAGCCGAACGCTTGTTGTCCGTCGTGCGTCGCTCGTGGAGTCCAAAGCAGTCTGGTCCAATGGAAGGTCGATCCTCGCGTCGGCCACAGGAAGATGTCGAGCCGTTCGCGTCGGTATCCAAAGATTTCACTCAGGGCGAGCCGCCTCTCGAGGAGGAGAGATGTCATGTCCGGCGTTCATGGCCTTACATACACTAGGCGTCGTCGGGCACGGATGTGCGACCTTGTGAATGGAACGCTGCGCACACAATGCAATGCAGCGTGAAATCACGACAAGTGGCTAAGATGGAAAGTAGAGATAGCTTTCTATTATTAGTAAAATGGAAAGTAGAGATAGCTTTCCATTTATTAGTATTTCCTTCCTTTTATTAGTCCTAAATTAGGAGGTCATGGCCCTTTCTATTTATTAGTATTTCCTTCCTTTTATTAGTTCCTAAATTAGGGGCTCTGGCCATATATTCTGGTAACCACACAGGAAGTGAGGCAAGCAAGAAAACTATTTCCTAATCTCTTCTTCTTCCTCAAGCCTGCGGTAGAGGGGTCTAACCTCACCGGAGAAGACGGACGGCGGCTACGAGTTACGTAGCCGAGGTCCGGCCAGTCAAGGGCCTGACGCCCTTGACAGTAAAGCATTATACGGACCTTTTTATTTGGTTTATTGAGTTTTGAATAATCAATATCCTTTTTTTTTGCTTTGCTTGTTTGGCCTTGCACTTCTTCATTCAGGGTATAATTCAGTATTCATATTTGCAGAGAATTGGATCATCTGGGCAGAGAAACGCTACTAGATGTGGCCTTTGGTGGGCAGAGATGCTTAAAACAAGAAGACATTTTAGGGATGTGTCAAGTGTGTATTTCCGCATTTCAAATGAGGTATATCTAGCACTAAAGCATGCAGAATAGTGCTTTTTAATTTTTTTAGGGAAGTTTTTTTAGTTCTTTACACACATTAATGATGGAAACTTGTACTATTCAGGAACCTTCCTTGCATTCTGCTGTACTGCTTGAGCAAGCCGCTTGTTACTATTTGTTGTCTAGTCCACCTATGCTTCGGAAGTATGGATTTCACCTAATCCTGGCTGGCAATAGTTACTCCATATCTGATCAGGTGCATAGTAATTTATTTACTGCAGTGATATATTTTAGTATAGGGGTTTATTGAATATTTTTTGAATCCTGAGCACTCTTCCTTAAAATGTAGAAGCAACTTGCTGTTCGGGCATACAGAAATGCTCTGTCTGTTTACAAACAAAATCCTTGGAATTACATCAACGATCATGTACATTTTAATGTTGGGAGGTAATTGCATGTTTTATCTTCTATTTATTTATCTTTGCCTCGTCTGTAAACTATCATTGGCACTGATGGTATGAATTAGATGGTATGGAGTCCTTGGTATATTTGATGTAGCCATCAAGCACTTGCTGGAGGTCATTGCTTGTAGCAATCAGTCATTGGCAACACAAAGCATGTTCCTTGAAGATTTTTTCCATTTTGTTCAGGTACTTGACCAGCCTGATTGTACTTTGCATCTGTTGTGCCAAACTTTTGTACACTGCTAATTTTGTGTGTGTTTTGTTAATAGAGTATGGGGGAGAAATTTGATGTATACAAGCTTCAACTTCCTGTTTTCAACATGTCATCACTCAGAGTTATATACGAAGATCATCGTACTTACGCATCAAATGAAGATGTAAGGCCATTACAACCTATGTTACCTGGATACCCCGATATGGATATGGATACGCGGTACGACGATACCGTGATATGCCATTTGACCAAAAACACCGATACGGTGATGATGATGATAATGATAATAATAATTATTATTATTAATGAATTTTTATAGGGAATAGGATTATAGGAATACCTTACTCGAGCAAGGTTATTAAGTCTCATGCACAAAATATCACTCTTTGTCAACCAAGGATCCAACTGTTGGTTGCAGCGAGCGTGTGCCCAGCAGCCACATAACATCTTTGGATTGGACCATTAAAATAAGGCAAAAGAAAACCAACACAAAGGCTGCGGCTTGCAGCAGTGCAGCTCCTCTCTTATCTCATCCCATGAAGCTCGTCTTCCTCCCCGCTCCTCAAAATTCTACTGCAGCTCATCTCCTCTTATTCCTCCAGCTCTTCCTTCCTTCTCCAACCTCCTCAGCTTCCAAATCCATTAGCATCAGATCTGAGGAGTGAGAACAAGAAGTGAGAGAAGAAGAATGGCAGATTAGGGAAAAGGGGGGAAGAGGCTGAACCGGAGAAGGGGCAGCGCCGTGGGAGGCCTGAGCAGTGCCGACGTGGGGGTTAGGAGCTGGTGAGAGGGAAGGGGAGCAGCGGCGGTGTGGCAGAAGCGGCGGCGGCATGTTGGCGAGAGAAGGTAAGGGCGAGATAAATAGATCGAGCGTGCGTTCTTGAGTGGAACAAGGGTGTAAAGAGTTTAGAGGTATCGGGGAAGTATCATAAATTGATTCTTTTTTGAAAAATAGGATAATTAATTAATTACTAATACGGGCAGGATATGTATCCGGCTGTATCGGGCCCGTATCCATATTGGATACAGTATCAGATACTGATACGCCGATTTTCCCACGTGTCGGGGTAACGTAGATCACAACTATAGCAGGAGTATTTCCAATTTATCTACCATTGCATTTCTGGGAGTAATCAAACATTGAATCTGTGGTGTTTGTTCCCCTTTGTTCTAATAGAATAAGTCTTATGGCTACTTGAACTATTTGCAAAAAAAAGGCATAAACTGAATTATGCATTGAGCTTTTTTGTCATGAACTTTAACCATGTTTTTAATCATCACGTGCTTCTGTTATTGAAAATGGAGTAATTCCTAATTGTGTCAGTTGCTTTCTATAACAGGTTAATGTTGGTGAAAGCATTTGGCAGGAGCTTGAGGAAGAAATGATCCCATCATCATCTGTTGTTAGAACTAACTGGCTAGATTCTCAGCCAAAATCTTCTGCTTTGAGAAAATACAAGGACTCTTGTGTTTGTGTTGCTGGAGGTAATGTCTTTTCAATATTTATACAACTGCTTGGCTGCTCCTAAGATAATCAACTGAATTCGAGGTCACATTGAGAGTTGCTAGTTGCCTGAACAGCTGAACTTCATCTGGAATTGCCTGGAATCTAGCTGTTTTCAGCTGAGAAATGGCCAAAAGTTAGCAAGTTATGAATCTGAATATAATTGTTCATGGGGATATGTAGTGCAAAGTGCAAACTCATATTCGAGTGTAATCATGCAAACTTTCCATGTGGGCCATTGGATAAGGGATGGATGGATCGGATTTGAGGGCCTTGAGGGTAACATGATGTGCAACTTTCTGAGTAACCCCCTCATGTGTTGGAAAATTATTAATGAGGGCCCACCTTCCCAAATCTGATCTATTCATCTCTCTGTTGTGTGGGGCTGATGGTACCAGTGTCGCCATGGGTCCAAATTGGTGCAGGGAGCAACTGAACGTTCCCCTGATGGTGATGCCAGCAGCTGAGAAAAAGCTCCTGGAGACTTCAAATCAGCTAGCACAGCACCAGGCTGACAAGATCTGGTGCCGCAGCCACTTATAACTTAATAGTTACCCATTGGATAGTGCATACTCGTGATTTCTTATAATTACCCATTGGATTGTGCATATTCTCATGATCTTATCCAACAGTCCACATGTGAGTTTGCATGATTGCATCCAAATATTAGTTTGAACTAGATATGTCCCAGTTAGTCACATCAATTGTATATGTATAACCTGTAAGAAATCACTTGAAATGGATCATAGTTTACCTTGCTCTATTCTCCAAAAATTGTCATTCTTGACTGGGTGGAACTCGCCACTTGTCTATCCTGATGCTGACTGGTTTGACTGGCAGGTGGCACGTGTAACTTGAAACAAGGTCCTAGTAATATATAAATTACTAACTAAAGATATAGATTTTGTTCATCTTTTGCTCATTTGAACTATTTGATGATTTTTACCGGCCAATCAGCTGTTAATTTGTTAGACCAACCATGGCTGGGAATGGGTATTGGATCCAAAAGACTTTTTCCTTTTTTTTTGTCGGAGTTAGCCTAGCTAGACTGATCTCTATCTGATTTTGACCAAAGTTGAGCTACGAGTTTTCTAGGAAAAAAACTGGAAACTGGCTGGTTTTAGCCTGGAAATGGGTAAACCAGAGGGGGCCCAGAACCAGACGATCCATATTTTATAAACCTTGAATATGGGTCTCCTGGTGAGTAATCTATTCATCAAACAAAGAGAGAGAGACAATGTAGAGGGAATTTTTTTATGCAACAATCTGATATCATCTCTCTAAAACCCTTTTAAGTATCTCATAATATTTTACTATATATATAGTGTTCTGAATTGTTGTTTTCATTGGTTGCAGAAGCAGTAAAATTGAATGTTGAGCTTAAGAATCCTTTACAAATTTGTGTTACTGTTTCTGGCATCTGCCTTATCTGCCAGCTTTCCACCAGTTTGGACACTTCAAGTGCTGGTATTTGATTTTTCTTCCTGAGAGTTGAAGTTGTTTTTTTTCTTAAGAGCTCCATATACAGAAAAGTCGCTTTGATCACTGATGGATTGAATTACCGTGCAGATATAAGTGCATTGACCATAGATGCTGGAAAAGATACAGCTAACACAAAACCGTCTCTTTCAACGTAAATTATATTTTTTAATTGAGGTTTTATTTATGTAGATGTCTTTGATTCCACCCAAGATTCTCGTGGCCATAATTGTTGTTTCTGGTTGACCACTACAGATTTGAGAGTGATGAAAATAATTTCACAGTATCAAAGCTTGACATTGTATTAGGAGAAGGTGAAACTAAAAGAGTATGCCTCTGTTTCTTTGGCTCTCTACTCAAATATCCGTGTCCTTGGAAAATCTGTCAGGATGTCTTCACGGTGTAACTTGGCCACGACATATCCAATGTTTCCTTTAGTAAACAACTAGGTGAACATCAAATACTATGTAGGAATTCCCATTAGATTCTTCTTCCTGTTCCATGATCCCTATATTTTTAGGAGGTCAAACAGAAAAAAAAGAGCTATAAGGGTCAATTTGCCACTGGTGTGCTGTGCTGTGGAATCTAGTTTGTTAGTAAGATTTTGCTGTTGTGGATCCAAAAAAGGATGCTTCAAGCAGCTATTATGTCCAAAAAATAGTATAATGGAAGTACTTTTAAAGAGTCACTTCAGATGAATCCTAAAATCCAATAATATTTCAATTTAGTGTCATCTATATTCTATGCTTTTGGTTGATATTCCTTCGAACCAGCCACGTGTCTTTCCTTGAATTTATTATCGTTTTCTTGAATCTGTTAAATCTGATGTTACAAGAAACCTGCTATGAAAATTCATAACGATATACAAATACTTGAACTGATTATTGTCTCAGTTATTCGTAATTTCACTGATAACATTTTGGTAGTATACATGCATTGAAGGTGTCATTTAATTCTGGATGGAGAAGTTCCTTTTCAATTTTTTTGGTCCTTTGTTACCGTTCAAATTGGTTTCTTTTTTATTGATTTATATTTGACATTATTGTTTCATATAGATATAGGTGTTGTGCATTTCTGTAATAGTTTTTCAAGATAATGGCTAATTTCCTTTTTAACTCTTTATCAGATACAACTTCAAGTTACACCAAAAGTTGAAGGTGTTCTGAAGTTAGTTGGAATAAGGTGGGCGCTGTCAGATTCAGTAGTAGGCTATCAGTACTTCGAATTTGACACACAAAAGAAAAACAAGAAAGGGAAGAGGGTGGCTGGTTGTTCTCTGATCAATGACCTGATTGTAACCAAGGTTCTCAGTTTTTCTGGGTTTCTCTTTCAAATATTTGTTTCTGGTGATATGCGAGTAACTTTAATTTCTTTGCCTCCAGGGTTTACCTAAACTTACGGGATATATAGATCGCTTGCCAACAAAATCATTTACGGGTGATTTACAGCTTCTCACGCTGAATCTGAGAAACCAATCAGAATATGCTGTGAAGGTCCAAATTATTATTATTTATGTTCCTCTCCTTTGCCTTTTCAATAATTCATAATGAGTTACACAGTTTTACACAAATGAGCATAAATTTTGTCTTTTATGAATGTTTTCAGCACCATGTTCTGTGTTAACCATTTCCAATCCTGTAATGCAGAACATAAAAATGAAAATTAGCCATCCAAGATTTGTAATTCCGGGTGATTCATTTGACCTCGACCTCGAGTTTCCACAGTGCTTGAAAAAGCATGTACAATTAGAAAGCAATGTTGTATCATCTAAAAATACTAAGGAAAAATTCAAGTGTTTGCTCTTTGCATTTCCTCAGGTGAGGTGATTCAAGGCACTGTCATATTTTGTACTCCAATAGTCCGATCCACATCATATTTTTTTTACAGATATTTTCCTTACTTTCTTGACAGGATATTAAAATTCAAGGAGGAGCCACATTCTCTTGGCCTATTTGGTTTCATTCTGCAACTCCCGGAAACTTCTCTCTTTACTTATCTCTATGTTATGAAATGGAGAGTTCCAGTGACATAACATATCGCACATTGCGCATGCATTACAATGTTGAGGTAATGGTTCATGCCCCATTGCCCATATTTGTTTCTTCTGTAAGTTTTAATGTTTATTGTTTGGATTATTTGCACGTGCACAGTATATGAAATTTGAATGTGTTTTGATAGCTGGTATTGGACCAGTTGTGGCTTGGTGGTTGGCACCGGTTTCCTGCAATAACTAGTTGACCTAACGGAATATAATGGCAGACTGACTAATGGCATCGAACATATTGGCAGTAAACTAAGCTGATTAAGGGCTTGCTCATACTGAAATGTTTTATTTCTATCATTTTCTCCAAGAATTCAGTTAAATATGTGCTATTTTTATCATGGGAAATCTCCCATAACATGGAAATTGGGATTAATCATCCCAGAAATCCCTAAAACCTCATTACGCCAGCTAGTTTACCAAATATAGGTTGCGGCTGGAGAAACCGGTCATGTCACTCTTGAGTTCTTCGCTAAACACGACTAGTTATTTTAGTTTTATTCTGAAGTTATAGCAGCTCTACGAAAGGTTGGTGGTCTCGGAGAATTAAGATTGCTTCTCTAAGATTTTTCATGACTCGGGTTTCAGTTTTCAATCTCGTTGTCATTGTTTGGGACCAAATTATAAGCAGCTAATATGATGTGCGTACAATTATGTTTTATTTGAGATATGCTTTTCTTTAGTTGCTGCAATTTTTTTGTCCCAAACTATTTAAGGAAATGTGTGTCTTGCATGTATTGTGCAACATAAAGAATGCAGTGGAAAATCAATTTTGCTTTATGGGAATTGTTGTCCAATCTTGCCAGGGTGATTTTGAGAACAGTCCCAGGATTAAGGTGTGTATAATTGGTATCCCCATAGACCACCAGTGGCTGCATCCTTAAGGTTTGGATCAACAAAGAGTTGGGAGGGAGGGAACCATAGTTAATTTGCTGTATGCTATTGCATTGTTTAGTATCATTTTTGCTTAACCAGCGGCTATATTTTTGCAGCCGGCACTCCCTAAATAGGTATGATTTATGTATCTGTAAACATTTCTTATTTACAGGTATTGCCATCACTTGATGTATCATTTGCCATCAGTATGTGCCCATCAAGATTGTATGAGTATATTGTGCGCATGGATGTCATGAATAGGACTCTGTCAGATTCATTTGTATTTCATCAGTTGTCATGCACTGGGAGTAAATGGGCAGTTTCAACATTGCCATCTTGCAATTCTATCAACTCTGTTGAGACTATATCAGGAAATCAAGCTATGTCATTCTTCTTCAAGATTAAGGTTGAATGTCCATTCTTTGTTCTTTAAATAAGCTATCAAATACACAACACTTATTGCGTACCATGTTTTCCATTTTTTTGTTTTATTTTCTTGTCCGTTATATCTGCTAATTAGGAGGAGGCAGTGACATGTTTTCCTCTATGCATGCTTCTTTTCAGGATTTAAGGACAACTTCATGTAAAGAGGCTGAAAGTAGTTTCTGTAGAAGTGATATTGTTTTATCTCCTGGGGGCAATACTGATGTGTTTGACGTTTCCCGGTCTCCCATCGTTGATTTCCACTATCAAGAAAGATACCAGCAGGGGAAGTTAGCTAAGGTGAGTGCTGCTTCTGCCTGAGGTTGTAAGACCATTCTGGACCCATTTGGTGGCACTGTTTTCCCGCTGATTCCCAGTATTACCCAGTTGGGTAGGGTTTCTACCCTAAGATTCAAGCTCAACACAAACATGAACTTGGCTAGAAAACTAGCCAGTGGCTCGAAGCGTGTGTGCATATTTTCATTTGATTTTACCATTTATTAATTAAATGTTGACCTATATATCAACTTCTTCATCCTTTAGGGGCCATGCAGTCTTCTTGATTTTATTCTAATCTCGAAGGAAGTAGTTGGTAATTCTTCCAAGTCAGAACAAGACCATCAACTACTTTCTCATCATACAAGTCATTGCAGGCAAGTGCTAGAACCTTTTACAGGTTAACATTTCTGTTGGGCTTTGATGATCTTGAACATACGCTGATCTCATCTGCTTTTTTCGCAGTGCTCTCAACCAGAATCCTATATGGTGGCTTATGGAAGGACCTCAAACAATTACTCATGATTTCTCGAAGTCTTACTGTGAGGCTAACATTCGGTTGGTGATTCACAATTCTGCAGAAGATGACATCTTAGTGAGAGTGGTTACTTTTGACGGTATGCCAGAGAAAAAACAAATTGTCCATTCGCGTGATTCTGCCAGTGGTCTGGGTGGATGGTACGACGTATCTCTGGAAAATGACATAAAGGCCATCTCTAGTACCAAGGGGACACATTTTCAGACACAATCATCAGAAAGCATTTCACCGTTTGTTTGGTGTTCATTGAGTTCTGCACAAGTTGATCTCAAACCTGACAGTTCTGTTAAAGTTCCTCTGAAAGTGTGCATATTTGCACCCGGAACGTACAATTTTTCAAATTATGAGTTGTATTGGAAAGTACATCCATCCGAGGGAGGACAAGTGGATGAAAATGGGAGATCCGGTGGTGGCCAAGGTCATCCTTTCTATGTTACTGTTCTTCAAGGTGCTAAATGATCTACAAGGATAGGGCAAAAACAACTTCTTTTGAAGCTCAGCACAGAACTTCCATGTAGTTCAGCGCAGAAGCATGTCCAGTGGCGGCTGAGTGAATATGTACAATCCTACCAACCCAAACCAGTGGTGGCGAAGTTAAGATAGTTCAGCTTCAGTACTGATACATTTACACAAGTCTTTTTCAAGGATAATTCGGGTGACTAGATGTATACTATTGTTGTTTCTCAAATTTTGGTGCGAGTAAGGACACATACAACAGGGCTTTTGTTTGTCAATTTGTTTTTGTAGCCTGTAGGTTATTGTTGAGGGGAAGTTCCCTCATAACTCCAAGGCATGCCCTGTGAGTGTACCCGTGGGAGGTCTCCTTAAGCCCCGCGGGTATACCTTCAGGTAGTACCCCATAGGAGGTCTCCTCATACCCCGCGGGCATACCTTCTAGGGTGTATCCCGCGGGAGGTCTTCTCACGCCCCGTGTGGATACCTTCAGGGCGTGTACCCCGCGGGAGGTCTCCTCAAGCCCCGCGGGCATACCTTTAGGGCGTACCCCATGGGAGGTCTCATGCCCTGTGGCATACCTCTAGGACGTACCTTGTTAGAGGTCACCTCAAGCCTCGGGGCCATACCTTCCAGGGTGTACCCTGCGGGAGGTCCCCTCAAGCCTTGCGGGCATACCTCCAGGGCGTACCCTTGTGAGCTCCGATGGCCCAGAAGGGAGGTCTTATTTACCTCGTGCCTCGTGGGCATGTGGACATGGGTCCGCGGGATGTTGACAGGGTCTCCCTCGCAAGCATGAGGGGAGGTCCCCTCGTGCCCCCCGCGGGCGTGCAACGGGACTCCCTCCTACTCGGTGGCATCTACAGGAGACTCCCTCCTACTCTGCGCGAGTTTACGGGAGGCACCCTCTACTCCTGCGGGCGTCTACGGGAGGCACTCTCCTACCTCGCGGGCGTCTACGGGAGGCTATCTTCTACCTTGTGGGCGTCTCACGGAGGCACCTCCTACCCGCGCGGCGTCACGAGTGACTCCTCTTACCCGCGAGAGTGCAGGAGGCACCCCTACTCCACGGGCGCTCACGGAGACCCCTCATACCCCGCGGGTGTCTACGGGAGACTCTTTCCTACTCCGCGGGAGTCTACGGGATGCACCCCCTACTCTGCGGCGTCTAACAAGAGGCACCCCTACTCCGCGGCATGTACAGGAGGCACCCTCCTACCCCGCGGGCGTCTAGGGGAGACTCCCTCCTACCCCGCGGGCGTCTACGGGAGGCACCCTCCTACCTCGTGGGCGTCTACGAGTGACTCCCTCCTACCCCGCGGGAGTCTTTGAGAGGCACCCCCTACTCTATGGGCGTCTACGAGAAACTCCCTCCTACTCCGCGAGCGTCTATGAGAGGCATTCTCCTACTCCGCGTGTGTCTATAGGAGACACTCTCCTACTCTATGGGCGTTTACGGGAGACTCTCTTCTACTCCGCGGGCGTGCTACAGGAGGCTTCCTCATGCCCCCACGGTTGTGCTATGGGAGGCTCTCTCATACCCTCACGGACTCTCTAGAGGAAGTGCTCGGGGGTCTCACCTCGCCCCTTGACCACAGGGCGCTCGGTAAGACCCGTGACCACAGGGCGCTTGGCAAGAGCCCCTGGTCACAGGGCACTTGGCAAATGCCCTGACCGCAGGGTGCTTGGTAAGACCCCTGACCACAGGGCACTTGCAAGGGGCCTGGCCGCGAGGCACTTGGAAAGGCAAGGGCCCCTGCCACAGGGCACTTGGCAAGTGCCCTAACCGCAGGGCACTTGGAAAGTGCCCTGACCATGGGACACTTGGCAAGATAAGGGCTCCTAGTCACAGGGCACTTGGAAAGACCATTGGCCACAGGGCACTTGGCAAGTGCCCTGACCGCAGGGCACTTGGTAAGACCCCTGACCACAGGGCGCTCAGCAAGGGTCCTGGCCATAGGGCACTTGGTAAGACCCCTGACCACAGGGCGCTCGGCAAGTACCCTGGCCGCGAGGCATTTGGCAAGGGCCCTGGCCGCGGGACACTTGGAAAGGTAAGGGCCCCTAGCTATAGGGCACTTGGAAAGACCCTTGCCCACAGGGCACTTGGTAAGTGCCCTAGCCGCAGGGAACTTGACAAGACTCCCGGTTCAAGAGGGCACCCCCAAACACTCATGAAGATGGGCGGGCACCCTCAAGCCACTTGGGACTAACGGCCTAGCGGGGTTCCAAAGTCCCTTATGGGCCCCCGGAGTCAGAGGCCTACCCCTACGGGACGATAACGTAGGATCCACTACCTCTTCGCCGGAAAGACCAAGATGCCACCACTTGAGCTGCGCCAGTAGGGGTAGGATGATACTTTGTGTAATAGGCTAGACGCCTATAAAAGCCCACTGTAATTCATGCTTGTAACCTGAGCTCTTATTGAATATAAAACTGAATTACGGGTATGTCCCTCGGGAGCCTAGACCAGGAGCCCCCTCCCTACTCCCCCCGGGGAACACACCGACAGGAGTAGGGCACTTGCTTAAACGCCCGAACCTGTATAAACCCTTGTGTCCACTCTTTCTCTCTTGGACGTAGGCCCGTAAGACGGCTCGCGTTCACTCCCTCTTGTGTCACGTTTTCAAACATACGACAGTTATTATGCTATTCTTGTAAATCCTTTTTAATCTTCTCACACAGTGAGACAACTCCCGGACACATTATGTAGTGATAGATTAAATAATGTTCTTGTTCTGCGAGGAAATTAGATTATTTTCTTGAAACTGTTCTTCAATGTGTTGTAAAACGATGACATCAGCCGTAGATCAACCGCAATGTACCGATCGAATAGAAATAACAATCATAGGGAGCACACACAAAATAGGGAGTCAAAACTATCTTTTTATTAGATTGATTCTCTTGTATAAAGGGGTGTCATATTTATAGTGAGAATCAGCGAGAGATAGATTCAGTTGGTCCAGAGCGAGATAGAGTTCAACCTTATTTGGACAACTAGGATTTAGAGTCCTATCACATCTCAACACTTCTTAGGCGAATATCATGTAATATACATGTCTTTAAGAGGAACTCACTAAGTTGGTTGTACCACATTCTACCTGACTATTTTAATCCGTATAGCGATCTCTACAGCTTAACGCTATACATGCAAGGTTTCAAATTTCTTTTTTGGATCATATCTCGAAGGCGGTCAAAATTCAAAATTTTGGACAAAATCTGGATGAAATCAAACAAGAAAAATTCAAATTCGGATTTTTTGGGACCGAGATTTCCAAGATTTCGGCCGAAATTGCCAAAATCTCGACAAATTTCAACCAAGTGAAAAATAGTTCAAACCACATTAGAAAATTTTGAAATTTTTTTAGATGGTTATTACACGTCACTAATATTCCTACCAAAATTTTACATGATGACCAAACCTGAGGAAGTTTCAAAAATTCTGATAGCGATACTGTCTTAATAAAAGCCTTACACGCAAATTTCAATCGAATGAAAAGTTATTCAAACCATGTTAGAAAATTTTAAATTTTTTGTGAATGGTTATAGTGAATAAATAATGTTTCTATAATTTTTTTGATAATGATCAAGCATTAGTAATTTTCAAAAATTCTGATAGTTCTACTGTCCTGATAAAAGCCTTACCGGTAAATTTCAACCGAATGAAAAATAGTCAAACAATGTTAGAAAATTTTGAATATTTTTATGGATTTTCTTGACATATCACTACTATTCCAATAAAATTTTCAGATGATGATCAAGCCTAACGAATTTTGAAAAATTCTAATAATGCTTCTATCCTAATAAAAGCCTAGCTGAGTACATGTATTGCATCCATAAATTTGATTGAGCAACCAAAAAAGGTTTAGAATTTTATAAACTTTTGGATAAAGGTTTTGAGGCAATGGTTAAGCTATTATAAAAATTTTAGATCATGATCACACTCGAGCGAATTTATAAAAATTCTGACACTGTTATAGTCTCATTTATGTTCATTTTATTTTTTATTATTCAAACATCAAAAATCAAGTTAAATTATTTTGGAAATTTGCTATATGATCCTAGACTAATAAAGATGGTACAATAAATTTTTTAGAGAATGATCAAGCTTGTATATTTTTATAAAAATCTAAAAGTATTTTTATTATTTTATAAAACGTCTCAAAAATTTGTTTTTTATAAAAAAATTTATAGAAGATGACATTATTAAGAGGTATTGACCCAAATCCGGTCCAAAAAAGTTGAAATCCGGTCAAAATTATCGAGATTTCGGTACTATTTGATGGAATTTCGCCAAAAATCTCTGAAATTATTGTAGCAATTTGATTTTTTTTATTCGACCAGGATTTGGACTCTCATCCTTGGCCGAAATTTCCAAAATTTTATCGGGATTTTGAACCTTATATACATATTGCGATTACTTTTATTAGGATCCGTAATTTTAACTCCTCCAGGGACTTATAAAATATCTATATCCAGTGACCCATATAAATATACGGTAACTACACCCATCAATTGTATTAATAAGTTTAAGCTAGCTGCCATTGATATCAAGTATTGGAACTCTATTCCATTCATTACAAGAGAGTAAATTCCATCGTAATGGATGTCGGATCTCCGCATGAACCCTTCTGCTACAAGTCTCGTTTTATATCTCATCACCTAGTTATTTTCATTTCTCTTATGGATGAAAACCCAGTTTGATCCTACATAGACCACTTTAACAGGTGTTCGGTCAACATGACCAAATACTTTCCTCTTATTAAGCGAGCGTAATTCCGCCTCAAATGTTTCTTTCCATTTTGTAACATTCTAAAATTAGAGTTTTAGAATGTTTAAATTTGAAAATGAACCATTTGCATTTTTCTTGAATTAATTTCAGCTTAAATTGAATTTTATATTTATAAAAGAATTTAATTTGGCTAATATATTCATCAAACAAAATATTTTTAGTTTTAGTTGGGTTCATTATGCCTCAAGGAATTTTTCTGTATTTTTGGAGATTTTTCTGAATTTATTTACTTCTATTTGAATTTCTGAAAATTTCTTAATTCGGAAAATATTTCATTTTCCAAATCCTTCCGGGCGAATCCTTCGCCACCCACCTCCTTTTTCTTTTTTCGCCCTTCTCCGCTCAGCTTCGCCCCGCACGGCCCGATCTTGCATTGCTCACCACGGCTACCGCCGACGCCTGCCGCCCCACTGTCAATGAATGCGACGTCGTCCCGAGCCGGACTCTCGCCGTCCGTTCGCGCACCGTCGTCGCGATTTCGGGCGTTATCAGATCCGCCGGACTCCTTCGGCGTCCGCGCCTATTTAAAGCGCCGAACCCGCCCCTTCCCCGTTTCCCGAGTTTCGCCGCCCGTGCACCATCAAATCGCAAACCCTAGCCGTCGTTTTGCGCCACCGTCCCGAGAAGCTCCTCCGCCATCTTCTTTTGCCTTCGGTGAGCCTCCGTCGCTGACTTTGGTCGCATCGAGTTCGCCGCGCCGCCCTCTTTCTTTTGCCCCTAGCCCCGTGCCGTTTCATCGCGTTTTTGGTGCTCGCCCGAGGTCTTCTTCTTCGGCTCCGGTGAGTTCGCGCCGCCGCCGAGCCACTCCACCCGGTCAGCGCCACGTCTTGCCGCGTGGCCACCTCGGCGCCACGTCGCCTCGCCTTCCGCCCGATCAGCGCCACACGCCACCTCGTCTTCCACGCCAAGATCCCGTCGGCGACGCCGTTTCACACCACGCGCGCCACCCGCCGCGTGGCGGCCGCGTCGGCCATTGCGTCGCCGCCACGCCCGCCTCTAGCCTCCGCGTGGTCGCCACGTCACCCCAGATCTCCTCGGTGCTCCCGGTTCACCGTGGACCGATCCACTGACGTGTGAGCCCCATGTGTCAGTCGGCATTTCTTTTTATTTTTCTGATTTTCCAGAAAATCCGAAATTCCAGCCAATCACGTGTTGCCACGTCTCAGCCTCTCTGATTTTTCTGATCTGGGAATCTTCCAGGAGGCCGTTCTCCTCCATTCGAGCTCCGATTCTAGTGATTCAAATTTCTAAATTCATCTAAATTCAAGATCTATATTTCAGTACCATTCTTTTTAATTTTTGAATTTTATTTGAATTTGTTTTATTTATTTGCTCTCGTTTCGCGTGTAGACGACGCAATCGAAGTTCAAGCAAATAAACAATCAGAGGTAGAACCAGCAAGAGGCATCGAAGGCAAGTCTTCCTTGAATATATTGATCCCAAATTTTACAAAACGCCTATATTGTTTTAAATTATGCATGCTTACTTTTATGCAATGTACTTTAAATATAGTTTTAGAATATAGTTAAATACCAGAATTTGTTATACCCTCATTGGTATTTATCATGTCAAACCTTTGTCACCCTAGTTAATATTAGCTATTTTATTTGGTGATAACCAGTAGGTTAGCATGGGACGTTAGAATTGCTTAGTCCAGCTTAAACGTTTCGGTATTATGCCATGATAGGAATCATTTTAAACATTGTTGAATCATATTTGTGAAATTGCGGCAATTGGTGTTGTTGCTGTGATTTAAGTAAAATAAAGTGGAAATGGTTTAGACCGGGGCGGATGGATGTTTGGCGGGTGCAGAAAAGCACGAGACCTTTGTATGTGAATGTTCCGCCCTAGTCAATTAAGGATCGAAGCATGTGTTACCATGGACCGAGAACTACCGTACAACCACAAATCTATATGGGTACGACCTGGCTAAATAATTTGTGTGTCTCATTATTAGCTTCGCCAGTTGGTGAGTGCTAGATGTTGGCAAGCGCAAGAGGGGGCTTCTGTACTGGGCAGCTAGAACCCTAACAGCGGTGAAACCTTAGCGGGCGATGTTAATAGTGGGGTTGTACATTGTAAAGGCCTTGTCATGATCTCTCTGCCGACACACCAAAGGAAGTGTGTTAATTGCATGGCAACAAGAGTCGATCATGTCTTGTGGGTAAAGTGTACACACTCTGCAGAGTTAAAACTACTTAAGTAGCCGTGCCCACGGTCAAGGGCAGGCGAGGTACGCTTGCACATTGTAGATTTCATGGTTTTGTTTTAAAGGAAAATGATGGTTTGGGAATACGTGAGCATATGGAACTCTCGGGTTATGGTTTGGCAGATGGAGCCAGTCAGGTAGATGGAACCTGCTTTATTTGTCATATCAAATTCAATTACTATGCTACTTACATTTTGATCAAATGATGCTTCATGAAATTACTATTGGTATTTACAGTTAAACTTTGCTTTATGCTAAAAGAGCCATATTATGCCTTCAATTGTTTAGCCTTGCATATAGTTATCATGCATTATGTTTCCAAGACTTACGGAGTACATTTGGTGCTCACCCTTGAAACATCCCCAACCTTCCACAGAAGAGTTCGCAGAAGCTGAAGGTGCCTACGATTTCTACGCTTGTGGTTACGACGAAGGCGATCCGGAATGCTAGGACGCGAACCCCAGTTGATTGCCTGTTGGGCAAATGGATGGGCTTACTTTGCTTTTGTTATTTCGTTTCCGCTGTTTCTTATTGAACTCAAGCTATGATGCTGCTTATTTGTAATAATTGACCATAAGGGTAATACTCTTTTGCTTAATTAATATTATGTGCTTCGTGATATGGATGGGCTGACATCACTGTTTTCACTATGTGTGCTAGCTTTTCTTGGACTAACACAGGTTACACACAGAGGGTTCGGATTCGGAAATCCGTTCCCGACACATTTGACCCAATCTGAGCCCTTTTAGCACTCTGCTATGGACTTTGATTATGGATCCAGATAAAGCAGTTTTGAGACAAAATATATGCCGACAATGATTAGTCCATTCATTAATTTCGTGCAGCTCCTCGTGATTTTGAAGAACCGAGACAGTGATCAGAGGGGGCTGAATGATCCCAAATTTTTTTCCCCAACACAAAACAATCCACCCAAGCCCTCAAAGAGAATACTCAAAAAGGGAGTAAATGAGAAGGAGCAAAAACTCTGTATGGGCAGTGCTACCGCAAGAAGATCGGTAGCATCGAAGGCTGGTAGTATCGCACAACGAGCGGTAGCACCGGGCTCAAGAACAGAGTCTAAAAACAGCACGACTCAAAAGCAAATTTTGAGGAATCTTTTGATCGGCTGGACAAAAACTCACGAAACTTGGTAGATGTACTCCTAAGGATGTCAGGGACTTATTCCAACCTTCAATCGCAAGTATTGACGTCAAAGTTCTGATCTCGCTCGTGGGGTTTTGATTATCAAGATGATCTTGGATAACCTCCCACACGTCATAGCAAGCAAGAACACAAGTCAGAAAACCATCAAACATGATCTAGAAGAATGATCCACTCAAGAACACAAGACCGATTTCTTGCAAGAAAAGATGCATGGATTGCCTAGATGATTGGGATATGATCTGAAGAAGATTCATCCATCAATCAACATCCTCGGTACAAGAAGCAAAAGCATTGTAGAAGGAGAGGAGGCAAATCCAAAAGCATTTAGAAGGAGAGGATGCAAATCTAAATTACATGAATGTAAATTGTAAGAATGTAAGTACGGAATTTAAATACTGAATTTAAACGCGTAAAGTAAATTCAAGTATAAGAGAAAATAGTTTGCATTTCTGGAAGGAAGGTTAACAAAGCCTAATAACAAAGTAGGAAAGCTCAAAGGAGCACAAAACCTCTAAAACCATCAAGAGGGGGAAGCCTACCCCTACACCTGTATTTATACCACTCTTAGGCCACCTACCACCCTTGGATGAGTCCCTCAACCCTAGGTCACTCCATCAAGGGCTAGGATTGACCCACTCACACAGCCATGCAAGGGCTAACTCAAAACCCATCAAACAAACCTAGTTTTCTTGAACGATTTTCAAAGCACACTAACTAGACCCGCTATCCTATCAACTAGATCGCGATCCGACGGCCCTCCTTGATCCACGCAGCGTCTAGCTAGCATCTTTTCCTTTCCTTGTCTTCTAGGCTTGCACTGACTCTGTCTCCGATCATCTTCCGGCGATCCTCGACCGTTTGGACCTCCGACGCTCCTCGTCTAGTCCCGGTCATCCTTCGCCTCACCATGATGAAAACCCGTTGTCCTGCAACCATCAAAAATAAGGAAACACATCACATAGCAATGTCCAAAAAGATATGCAATTAAACTCCCAAAATCATATTTTTTGGATCATTTACGCTCATCAGGGCTGGTGCTATCGCCCTTCAACCCAATCAGTAGAACATCCTCTCTGAAATTTTCACATTGGCCATTTAGGCTGATGTTACCACTCGGCCGGTAGCACCGGATTGCCATGGCTGGTAGCACCGGCTAGCCTGATCCCCTAAAAACACCCTCTCGGGTTTTTCCACACCGCTCTGGGGTCCGATGCTACCGCTCGGCTGGTAGCACCACGCTACTATGACTGGTAGCACCAAAAAAACAGACATAGCTCAAATTGCTTCAAATTGAAAATCCATTTCAAATCAAACTCAAACCAAAGCATACCAAGCTCAAATTTTGTCAAATACTCGTCACAAACTTATGTAGACCTCCACATGGTCTTTCAGATTTCCTACAACGATGGAGTCTGGACGTTTCGACTTCCCAGCATCAAATTGTGGTCAAATATTTACTGAGATTATCATCTTCTGGATGGTCACTCTAGCGATGCGGTTGTAAGTTCAACCTCCTTTTGGTTTTGTTGATTGATTTTGGTAATTAATGTTTAACTATTATTTAATGACAAATCGAATTATTGTGAGTCTAATCATTATCAAGATGATCTTTTATTAGTCTAAATTGGATGAAATGATGAAAACCAAAGGTATGCATTCGATGTTACAATGATTCTTGCATTCCTTTGATATAAAATTCATGATCTTATATCGATAAATCCTAATATGAGACTAACTGTTTATTTAGTATACTTTTGATTAGCTCATCAAAATGAAAAATGGAGATTCAAAAGGTATGTATCCAATGCAAATTTATTATTTCTAGACATATTCCTTGTTTCAAGATAAAGGGTGAACTCCATCATAGTTTTAACCTTAAAATGTGTATTTTCTGTCCTATTCCATATATATATGAATGCACATATTTAGGGGGAGTTCATACTTTACCTTGATGTTTCATAAGTGTTGATCCATTTCATATTGCCAAATAAATTAGGGATCATTACTTAGAAACAAATCTTTGAGTATATAAAAACTTATATAATTGTAGTGTACTCAAGGAAGAATAGGATAAACTCCAAAGCAATCTTAAATTAAATATGTGCATATTGATTCAAAGTTCAATTATTTATATGCACATATTTAATAGAGTTTACTCTATGTTCGATGGTCTCGATAGTATTGATCCATTTTCGCCACTCCATATAATTTAGATCATTACTTGGAAACCATCAAAATGAGTAAATGGAACTTGTTTAGTTAAAATATATACTCATGACAATTAAATGCAATTTAAAATGTGTTCGGTTGTCGTCTACTCATAGGGCTCTCCATCATATGTTGATGGTGTTCTTTATTGGTTAAAGGACAAACGAAAAGTTATTGAGTATATGAAGTATTAGTTACATCAATATACTCAAGACAAATCAATATTTTTATTCAAATTGATTTGGGTTGTGGTCAATCATCAAAGGAGTAGATCGAAGAATCTTGGGGCATTCGTTATATGTTAATAGAGTGCATTGATGATTGGGACAACATGTTTGTTGGACTACCATTTTTTATGAGTTGTGAAAGTAGGTTGAGTCCAACGTTGATGAAGATTTGGATGGTATCATGTGTTGATAGCCATAAAGTTGAGAATCGAGACAAAGGACGTCATCATGTGTTGATGAGCGTCAAGAAGAGATCCCGAAGTGAAGAGCAAAGAGAGTTCATCATGTGTTGATGAACGAGATGAGATCCTGACTTAGAGAAGATAACGGTAATCATAAAAGCTCCAAGTGGATGCGCTAGAGGCAAAGGTACAACTAGTTAGAGCTAAGGATGTGTTCCTTATCTTTTACCGGTCTCGGTGTTTGGATGGGAGACCAGATTGCTAGTTAGGTTGTTGTATTGTTAAGAGGGGTTGTGTTATTTAGCTTGAGCTTCATCATGTGTTGATGAACTCAATCCAGTTTGCTCTAACTTACTCTCTTAAGTTGGCTTTTGCATAACGCTCATATTTGCATGTGTTGCAAATAAGGGAAGCTCATGTTTGCTTCTTAATTGATTTGAATTTTGCATGAAGCTAAGTATTTGCATGTGTTACAAATAGAGGAAGCTAATGCATTGGTTTCTTAGCTTGTGACTAGTAGAGTTTGCAAATGTGTTTTTTGCAAATTGCTAGAGATCATGTGTTGATCATCACATGGCTAATTAAGTTTATTGGTTGGTGTTTGCAAAAAGTGTTTTGCAAAATATTGATATTTATGTTTTTTTTATCTTGGAGCAAGAGATAAACATTTGTAAAGTGTTGTGATCATGTGTTGATCATCTCATGACTCAAGATTTGATATTGGTTCAATTTATTTACTTGGATTTGTTATTTGCAAATGTGTTTTGCAAATAAGCTGAAAGTTTATGAGATTGGTCCTGGAGTATGTGTTGGCATTTGCAAATATGTTTTGCAAAGTGTCGGGATCATGTGTTGATCCTTACATGGCTCAAGGGTTGACCTTATAGATTTTTGGATTATTATTTACAAATGTATTTTACAAATAAGTTGAAACTTAATGAAATTCTTTGGAGCATGTGATGAGAATTTGCAAATGTGTTTTGAAAATTGGTGTGATCATATGTTGATCACCACATGGCTCAAATAATTGATAATATTGAGTCTTGATTTGAATTGGAAAGATTTCTGTGTGAAATCTGTTTTTTAATCTGGAAAGTCGGTAGTACCGCCCCTGAGGCCGGTAGCACTGGAGGTCTGGTACTACCACTCCCAGTTGGTCGGTACTGCTGGACCTCTGGTACTACCGCCCATTAGGATTGTAGCTTTTTTTTTCAGTGCAGCGTTTTTCTTTGGCCGGCACTACTGACGTGTTAATTCGGTACTGCTAGAGGTTCGACAGTATCGTGGCACATATGCAGTACTCCTTTTCCAAATAAGCATTTCGAGCATGTGTTGCTCGGAGTTCGGAGGCCGATAGTACCGCGGCTAGAGGTCAGTACTACCGCTCGAGCAGTAATATCGCCCCTACGTGGGCGGTAGTACCAGGCTGTTTGGGCAAAGGCTAGTTTTCTGATTGTTGCACCAGAGGCTAGGACTATCGGCCCTACATGGATGGTAGTACCGGTTTTGCTGAGTTTTGCCCAATTTACCCTCAAACGGCTAGTTTTCTTTGGGAATATAAAAGGAGCCTTGGTGGCTGGCATTTTTGTGTACTGTAGTTTTGGAGAGTTTATTACTCTTTGTGGATGAGTTGTGTATGAGTGTATGTGTTGCACTCTCCAATTTGGTTCTTGAGCTAAGAGGGATTCTAATTTACATGTGTTGCAAATTAGAAGTGAATTAAGTGCTCCTTGTGCATGTGTTGAACTCGGTGGTCACCATTGTGCATGTGTTGCACTTGGTGAGATTCAAGCTAGAAAGCTTGGCCTATTACTCTTGGTATTTGCCGATACCTAGACCGTCGGGAGGCATCACGATCGGTGACCTTCTCAACGGAGATTGTGAGAAGACCCAATGAGTTGTGAAGGTTAGAGCTCGCCTACCTGAAGTGGGAAAGAGCTACCACTAGTGGATTCGAGGTGTGTGCTCAATTCGTGAAGCCGGTCTAACGTGTTTGGGCTAATCTCAACGTGGACTAAGGGAGACCGGCAAGTCTCCGAATACAACGGTAAAAAGTACTGTCTTTCGTGGTTTGCATTATATTCTTTATTTACATTCAAACAATTTATATTCATAAAATTGATTGATTGATTGCTTGTATTTAGGATTGCAAATTATTGTTAGAGACTTAGTTAATGCACTTAGCGAGCCTAGTTGATTTAGTCTTTAATTATCAAAACGTTAAAATTACGCTTCTGCATATTATTTAGGTTTTGACATAGGCGTTGATTCGTTAGTCATAGAGTGAAGAATTTTTAAAATCGCATATTCACCCTCTCTAGTCGGCATACTCGACCTTACAACGGTTACCATCTTTAGGATGGCTCACTTTAGGGATTTTCTCAACATCAGGTTGAGCTTCTTCTACTGCCTTAGATAGTGTTCTCACTTGTTCGGTTCTCTATTTCTACGGACTTCTCCGCGAAATTGAGTCCCGTGCACCTGGAGGCCTCCCCCTCTTCTTATCGTGAGGGGTAGAGTAGGGATCAATATCCTTATGAGATATTTTCACTCTTTTCAGGTGCGTTTACTGCAGGTAAATGGGATCTTATAACTCCCTTGTGATCAGTGAAGGCATCGGTAGATTATTAGCTATTTATTGCAGACATATTATCCTCCGAACTTCAAGTCAGATTCTTTAGTATGTGGGTCTAATGACCGAATGCCAGTGATATTACAATCTATTTCCCAACATTATCAAATGTGGTACTTTTCTCTCTCTAATACCGGGAAATTCTCCCCATACAATTAGCGTACCGAGCCATGTACAGATCCCCTGTCATAGGCTCTAGGTATTTAAGAATTAATGGATATTCATAACATATATAAATCCCCAACTTCTGATGAGGGTCCATAGTTGTACACTGTGGTGGTGAGATTGGCATGTATACATCACGGTCAAATTTTCGTAGATGGGAAATACTTGTTTCTTTCCCACGCACTATCTGCAAAGGGGAATCTCATGGTATGCAGTTGGTCTGAGTTGAATTAATACGGCAGCGTGCAACACTGTGTGGCCCCAACAGCTGGTGGGTAACCTATAATTCTGCAAGAGTGGCCAAACAAAAGGTTTTACCCTATTAATTAATGACTCTGTAAGGCCATTTTGTGTGTGAACATGGGGTACTCAATGATGTACATTAATGCCCAAAGCCATACAATAAACACTAAATGCTTTTGAGGTAAACTTATAAGTATTGTCTATTTGAATAGATTTGATCCTTTCTTCTTAAAAGGAGGCTCTTAATTTAATTATTTAGGCGATTAATTTAGCAAATACATGATTTCTAGTTGATAAGAGACTTACATGGAACCATCTAGAGTACTACCATATAGTATCTGAAGGGGCCTGATAGGGGCTGAATAAGTTCACAAATATCACCTTGAATTCACTCTATAAAATTCAATGATTCTTCACTAACTTTTAAATAAGAAGGTCTAATTATAAGTTTCCCTTTAGCACAAGCAGGGTATAAAAAGTCTTCAAGTCTAGGGAAGTCAGTAATTTTTATGTTATAGCCAGCAGAATTATTGACAATTTTCCTCATCTTGCTCAAAAAGGATGACCCAGTCGATCATGCCAGATGTTAAATATTTCTGGGTTTTTAAGCATTGTTTTTATTGCAATACAAACTTCAGGTTTTATATATGTATTATATAACCCGGAGGAAAAGGAATGGAGTTTTTCAACCACATATTTTATTATACGCGTCAAACTTAGTCATGAGTAGTTATTCTATACCATCCCCATTTTCTGTCTCCATACGGAAACCATTCAAACAAATGTCTTAAAACTTAGTAGAGTACGACTGGACTTAGGGTATAATAGGGTATTCTCTATTATTATACAAGTACTCATATGGGGGACTATTATGGCTCTTTCAGTGCTAACTATGAGGGCATCGCTTCCGATGATGGACATGATATTTTCAATTTTTTTAGTCAAAGTTTGAAAATATTTAATTTACATAAGAATTGAATTTGTGGTGCAACTATCTACAAGAAAGATTTACTCTTCCACCATTTGATTATACTTTGTTCTATATTAGAAGTATGATTTAACAATCAAGCAATTGTTACAGCAGGAATATATTACAAAATATAGAACAAACATGGCACAATAAATTAAATATCCTAGAAAATAATAATTTATTCAACTTTAAATGATAATCACTCATCAAGAGCGTAGACCAATTGTTCATTCTGGAATTAAGACTAAACTAACAAAGGAGACTCTTAAAGAGACTCATTAGGAAAATATGACATCTACTAGCAAAACGAATGAGTATTTAGGAGACTAATTCAGGTCTTCATATGAGTTGTGGGTGTCCTTCCAGGACTCCTCGAGCTCAGTAGGATCAAGAACCAAGTCATCACACTTCTCAGTATCTGTGCCAACAGCAGGTTGAACGGTAAAGTGTGTCTCAACTTTATTTTCCCCTGGGTCTTATCGACTTTGCTAATATATTGCGTGTAATGGTCTGCTAAATGCTTCGTGGTGTGGCAGTTGCGCGACAATGGCCACTGCATCCACACCTAAAGCAAGGTTGGGCAGGATTAGCAACTATATTGGCTGAGTCTTGCTTCTAGAAGCTCCCTGGTCATTTATCTCTACTTTTTCACTACGGCTTGCCTCTTCCCTTCTATATTATGCCATTTTTACATTTTCCCCCTTTATACTATTTTTCGCAGCCATGGCTATTACTAGTATGCTGAGTATTTGCATATGCTTTGGGCATTGCATTTGTCCTATTAGGGAGGACGTGATGATTTTTCATCAGGATTTCATCATGCTTTTTTGCTTCTAGCAAAATGCAAATAAGCTTAAAGTACTGCTGGTACTTGGCATAACGGTACTGTTGCTGCAGTATCATCATATTAGGGTGGAATGTGCACAATATCTTATTTATCATTTTGGTATCTATAACTTTCTGATTACAGAAACGCGGTTTGGAGACAAGCATGTGTATGGCAGATTTGTATTCTGCAATGGTTTTAAAATCCTAAAAATGTAGGAGGGTCCACTCATGCTATGCTTTTGGCAGTAGAGAGGATCTTTGTTGGTTATATTATTCTTTCAGAGAATTCCATAGTATCAATGGGTCCTCTTCTATCAAATATTCGGCTTTTAGATCCATATGGAGATGGTGACTTAGGAAGTGTAGAGCCGCACACTTAGCGGCTTTAGGAAGAGTAGGGGTGTCAGCTTCAAGCAGAGTGATAGCGACTGTAAAAGATCGAGCTGTTAAAATTGATCTTGGCATCCATTGCCCAGGTGAGGTAATTACCGCCATTCAGGGTAAGCTCAATAAATTATCTCTTTGCGATATCCGATATATCCTATATGCAAGCAAGATTGTATTTTACTGTTGTTAAATCAATATATTGCATGCTCACTCTTGAGGCAGTAAAGTTTGGTCTATATCTATTCAATATATAATTATCTAAAATTTCTCATAATTTTCCTAGAATTTCTCATAATTTTCTAATAATTTTCAAGCAATTTTTAGAATTACAAATATCAAAAAAATAATTTAGCATGAATAAACATGGAATTATGCCAGAAATGATAAACCCAAAGGTACGAAGCTTCCAATGTGTGCTAAGTGTAATGTTCAACAAATTTATGGAAGGCCATATACCTAAAATTCAATTTCTAGGATTTAATATAAATTTTCATAATTTATTAACTATTTTTCAAAATTTTAGGAGACTTCAGGGTTCACAAAGAAATATTCTCACGACCGCCCATAATTAACCATAACTTCGAAGGTTAAAGTGCAAAATCACCATTTTTATTTTTTTATTTCCCATCCGAAAAAAAAAACTGGACCGCCACTTGTGTGCAACGGCTGCTCAGCAGAGACGGCACCGAGCAGGGGCGTTGGCATGGCGCGGTGGCGGACGTGCCACGGGGATGGCACCCAGCAGGGGCGCAGGCACATCCAAGCAGCAAGCACTGCTGGCGCTGTCGGAGTAATTAATAATTTTTTTTAATGAACAGTAGTAACAAAGCCCTTAAATTTTTTTAGATTAAACTAGCAATCTAGGCAATTATAGAAATTAATCTGTAGGATTAAAAACTGTTTTTATGCGATAACTAACGCGATTCAAACATATGTATGACTTAAAGTAGATTAATCGCTTAATGTTGATCAAAATTTGATGCAATATTGATTGATGTAGACAGACGATCATAATTGACTAGGGTGGAGCTTGCGCTCGTTCAGCCGGTTCAGCCACGGCTTGCTCCTCAGCGGCGAGCGCCTTCTGGGATCCACCCAGAACGCTTCAGCTTAGGTTCTGTCGCGCAACCCGAACCTGATCGATGGTAGGCTACGAGCATCGAGGCCATCTCGATCCCCGTCATAATCAACGCGGCCGCCTCCGTGGTGGTGCATGCGGTCGGTTTGTACGCGTAGGCGAAGCCGGTTGTTCGGTTGGCTCTGACGATGGACTCGGCGACGACACGGGTGTGGTGTGGCCCGTGGCCAGGTGGGAACCAATGGCTCGGTATCCATCCCCGTTAACCGCCGTAAAGGCAACGTGGTGTCGTCTCGTCGTGGCCTGGCCGTCCTTTTTGGCTGCGAGATAAGTCTTCCTTCCCCTGTCTGCATGGTGTTTGTGCTAGTATTGCATTTGCATCCTATGTTTGTACGTTGGTGCGTGATGCAGTCGACTGTACGGCTGGCCGATGTTGGTGAGGCATCGTGTAGCTCCGTGAGTCAGGTTGGAGTCGGCACAGCATGTCGTGTAGCTCCGGGCGGGTTCATGCCGTACGGACACAGCATGGCGTGCGGCCGGCTAATGTATGCTTCTTTCTTTGCGTTTGACTAGATCGATCTCCCGCGCTAGCAACATGCGAATCAACAAATGACCGATCTGTGATTAGTACGGAGAAAACAAGATTGATCTACTTGTAAAGAATATAGAGACATACTTTAGACTCATATTGTTCTAGGGCTTTGATTTTGTAAAGATTCGTGCTGATAACGTGTTGCAAAACGATAGTGCTCGTCGTAGATTAACCATAATGCACCGATCGAATAGCAATAATAATCATGGAGAGCACACACAATATAGCGAGTTAAAACTTTATCTCTTTTTATTAGATTGACTCTCTTATATAAAGGGTTGTCATATTTATAGCGGGAACCAGCAAGAGATAGATTCGATTTCGTCCCAACGAGATAGAGTCTAACCATATTTAAACAACTAAGACCCAAAGAACTATCATATCTCAACACTATGAACGGCAGTTTTTGATGCCATATCATATCAAGGTTTTTTATTTTCTTCCTTTTATATCAGAAAACTGAATTAATGTATACGTGGATAATCTTGTGTGTAGCCCATATTTGTTGCCGGTCTTTAATGCTTGTGGAGTCACATTTTTTACTTATTGTGATTATACTTTAAATTCTCATACCATACCTTTTTTTCATAATTCCCTTGCCTTATTTAAAAAAAAACTCTAAGTAGCGAGATGTTCTATATTGAGTTGCTGACATTGAAAAATGGTAGAATAAAAACTCCATGCTTTATCTATGTGCCAGAACAATAAAGCTTAGAAAAAATTCGTCATAAACTTGGATAAATTCTTACTGTACCAGACTTACTCTGTTTAACGAACTTTGGGTGGGTGGGGTGCATCTGTTGAGCTCGAAACAAAACAATTCTAAGCTCTAGCTGATTAGATACACAGTCTTTCCAATAGTGGTTCAGCTAATATGGTACCAAAGCGCAGAATTCGTAGCTGCGTCTTTCGAGAACCAGGCATATTCTTGATTTTTCTATGGATCTATTCAATTGACAGCATTACGTCTGGAAGGGCGCTCTGCCTTTAAGAAACTAGAAAGGCAACCAAATAGTAGTACTTTTACTAGCATCCTCTTTCAGGCAGCTAGTCCGTCCGTCGCAATCAGCATCTGCGGTGGCAGAAACCAAACGATCCTGCACTTCACGCTCTCTAGCAAGGCGCACCATGGACTATGTTGATCCGACACGATAGCAAACAAAGATTAGGGTCCTGTTTGTTTAGGATTATACTATTTTTATAACTTAATGCTAACTTTTGAACTTAAATAGCTTAAGAACAAATTATTTTTATACATAGTAGGGGTAATTAATTTTACCCTAATTTCAATAATATTAGTCTAAAACCAACCGTTATTAAGTCAAAAAGCACATATCTTGTAGCCTTTAACTTTTAGTTATACAGAGGTTTATAGCTTTTAAAGAAGTTAAGATAAAAAACACTCATTTAGCCAAAAATCAGTCTTTTTAAAAAAACTACAACTCCTTCAAACAGATCCTTATTTAGGTTTTAGCTTTTTAACTTTTAAAATAGTTAAAAAGCCTAAATAAATAGTATAACGTAGATGGGGGCGGCGCACTGGTGGGTGCATCTAGAGCCAGCAGAGGTATCGAGCTTTCGGAGCTTTCTGTAGTAACCCAAATTTGATGTCGCATCGAGAGCGCGCGCGGTAGAGCCAATGCCCAATGGAAGAGAAGTCAACGGAAACGAGGGACAAGAGATTACTAGAGCAAATGTGGCGTCATCCGCCCGATCCAATGCAACAGTTGGGCAGTGCCTAGGCTCCAGCATCATGTTTTAATGTAAAATTAGTATGATGTTTTTTTATAGCCCTAACAAATATACATCTTTACTTGATATTCTCTATATGTATGCATTGAGTATATATAATGATTAAAGATAATAATTATGGGTAAGTTAGTCATTTTCAATGTCCCATTGATCTATGTGCTAACAAAAAATACTTCTTCTAAATTTGAAGGGAGCAGTATATACTTACTTACCTGTGCATACAATCAATAACATCCGATTCAACTGGATACGCAGCACAAAACTTCGACGTGGATGATCAGCGCGATTTTGTGAGAATTCACTTATTACAGCTAGTTGCTGGTAATCACTAATCTATACTCCTATATAATGCACCTAAGCATTTTCTTCTACGTCCACCCCAAATAGTGCACCCACTAAAGATAGCCCAATGTTCGTGCACCCAACAAAACGTCCCCAGAAACTTCCATTCATCACAATGAACGTCTCGGATCTTTCCTCAGCTTTACTCACCCACATCCAATGGCTATTATTAAGTGTGTCTAATCTTCCTGGAATTAAGAAAATTAAGTACATAATTAAGTCTAAATTATACAGACGGTCATAATGACCTTCGGCAGAAACGCCTGCTGTCTCCTTCGGCAGGATGGAATGGAAACAAATTTGCGTTTATCACACCTCCAGAATAAAAGGAAATTTTCTGGGAAAGGAAACACGCGGCGGCCGTCCATCGGATTCATTGCCTTCCTTCCTCCCGCTCTAGGGTTTTGCATTTCTCTTCAGGATCCACCGATCCACTCCTCTCCCATGGCGCCTCACATAAAACCCCTGTGTGAGGAGTCATCTCCTCCCCCACCTTCCTTGCTCCTCCACCGAGCTCGCGATCTGAGTCGCTCCCTCCTCACCTCGCCTCGCCACACCGCACCGCACCACCACGCCACCGCAGATCTCTAGGTTTAGCCCGTCGCCCGCCGATCCACCGCAGCCTAGCTGCCGCCAAAGATGGTACGTGGATCTCAACTCGCCCGCTTCGAATCTCCAATCCGCTCGCCACCTATTTCCTGGTTTTTTCGATCACAATTCGTGTTGTATGCGCCGAGATCCGATCAATGTTGTTCCTCGCTTGTGTTTTCCGCACCGCCAAAGTTGGAGATCAAGGTGCGCGAACTCGACTCCGCTAGATCTCGGTCTCGTTTGTTGTTGTGGTGGTTGTTTGTGTTGCGCTTTAGATTTGGGCTAATTTTGTGTTCATTTTTTTTGGGTGGTGATTAGAGGAAGTTTGCGCAACGGTCGGAGAGGGTCAAGTCGGTGGATCTGCATCCCACGGAGCCATGGCAAGTAATTGCATTTTTGGGGGCGTTTAGTACATTTTCGGTCTCATTGGGGCTGTTCGTTCCTATCATTTTGATGTGCTTTTTGGTTAATTAGTTGATTACGTGTTTGTGCATTGGCGTAGGATCCTGTCGAGCCTCTACTCGGGGAGTGTGTGCATCTGGGACTATCAGTCGCAGGTAAGGCCTCAAGCTGTTTGTTATGTTCATTTATTCCCTGTTATATGTTGTTAGATCTCTTGAAGTAACTGTTAGGTACTCAAATTCGCATACACGCACTAATAGATTAAGTACTAACACTCTCGCAAGAAAGAGAGAGGACTAAGTGCTAACACATTATCGATTGCATAAAATTGGGGCTCAATTGTCTCGACTCGATCTTTGGAGCCCGATCTCGATGTATTTTCTCGTTGTCATGATCTCAGTATTCTTGTTTATTGTTTGGTTGCATAGAATTTTGCATGTTGTAAGTTCAATTCGGTCAGTAAGAATTTCATCACCCAAGTATTGCTCTTGTTACATATGTTCATTTGCTCACTTGTGTGGATGCAACCGCAGAGTGGCTCGAGGCCGGAAGCCGCAGAGGATCGCCCCGTGATCATGAGCAAGGCCACCTCCGAGGTGCCGAGCTACTGAACTTCAACATCGAGACCGAGGCCGAGGTAGTCGAGAAGGGTACGCGCCACTCTCTGCTTGTCCTATCCCTTTCTTCCGCCTCTTTGATTGGAATCCATCGAATCGAAGCGTCGTTGCTTGATTGCGTCTTCCGATGCTTCGGACGGATGGGTGGGTGGTGTTTGTCGGGGTGATCAAGGAGAAGAGCGACAAGGAGATCATGAGGAGATCCACCATCATGCGCCAGTCGCCTCCTGCATCACCTACCTCCCCGCTCGACGAACCATGTAAGGAAGAGCTAAACCCCTCCTCTCGATGATCGATCTTGAATCTTATGGCCACCGGATCGAGCTTTAACTCATCCCGACTGTGTCGAATCAGCATATTCGACGCCCCGCCTACATCGACAAGGACGCCGACGCTACCGATCACCGGATCGAGAGCGATGCCAAGCTCATCGAAGAACCCGCAGATGGTGAAGCCGCACTCGCTCGACACCAAGGTAACAACGAAGCGACGCATCCCTAACATTCCATTCTCTTTGTTCTTGGGATCCTTTTGGTGGTACCACTTGATTGCTTGCTAAGACCGCGTGGCGTTCTTGCGATGGCGATCCACAAGGTGGACACGCTCGTCTCCTACAAGAACGACGAGTGGACGAGCGATAATACCACGAGAGGCCCTCGAGCGCCTAAGCTAGCCGCTTGCTTGGCGTGAAGGTGTTGTGTGAATCGCTCATTCACGCTTAGGCCAACTCTCATCTCTTCGCTTTGTTCATGCTTGTGCCTTCCCCGAAACCGAACTTCAAAGCTTGTACTATTGGGGTTGGAATTTTTCCTAGAGTGAATGCATCGTGCGCCGCTTTTTGCGTATGTTTTTGCTCACATATTCACGTCACAATCATGCGACTCAACCTTCCCTAAATCCTAGAACGGAGAATTAATCATGACTTATTTTACTTGGTGCAATTGATAAAATACCCTATTTATCTCAATCGACATATGGCTAACATCACAGACATTTTATCAATGACACATGTAAGTGAGATTATTTTATCAATTAATCCTAGAACTAGAAGTACCTTCACACTACAATACCCCATATTCATCAATTTATTTTAGCTTTCAATATATGTGGTGTTGATCAAATGTACTTATATCACAGCATCCTGCAATTCAAATTGTTTCCAAGGCTTTTTACCAAGATGCTTCCAGAATATCTCTTCCAGGATTTCCTATCCAGAGGATGAACCGCTCAACATCTGTTTTCCCTTTTTCACAAAGATGTGTAACAAAATGAAACTTAGCTTCCAATGCTAAAAGGCTACATTTACATACAAGATAAACCAGGAACCCCCAGGATTTGCTTGACTTTAAATTGCATTAAACTGTATGGACTATTTGTACTTTGGACACAATTAGACGCCTTGGTCAGGCAAATTTCACAAAATCAATCACCAAGCGATCGCATCCCCTGATAAATCACACCAGATTTAAGATCGTCAAGAGTATCGATGACTCAGAGCCACTATACTCCCTAAGGAGTGTCCAACCACGCCGTGAGAGGAAATCCCTAAGTCCTCTTCGTGTAGAATGTTTTATCTTCCGTCCGGATCGTCATGCGGTCAAGATCTTCAAACGCAGAGTTTGATTGTCATACCTAAAAAATGGTGCACCGATGAGCTTGGATCAACATCCTTCAAGAATGACTAAACCAATAGTAGGTTTGAATGAAAAATCATAATAAATTATAACTGACAAAAATAATAGTTATGTAGCTTGCTGTTAAAGATTGTAATAAATTTTAGAAGGATGGGTACACAGACAGCATCCAAGGCTGCGCGCAGGGGAAAAAATAGTCATTTGAGTGCATCGCTCATTACTGGAAGCATCCAAGAATGAATGACCATGAACATGCATTACAACTATACAAATGCTCCTGATACCATAGTTTGCCCATTAGTGACCAAGAGTCCAAGATAGATGCAAAATAATCTCTAGAATTCCTAACTAAAGAACGCCCAAGCGGACGAGGTGCTATACCTCGCAAGGCAAGGCTTTTACGTGTGGCGACGGTGGTCGGCGACGTCGGCATACATACATACGCAGGCGTGCGGCAACGGCAACCGGCAACATCGGCGTAAATACATACGCACGCGTGCGGCGACGACGACCGACGCCGTCGGCTCTTTCATGCGTGTACAAAGGTGCATACAGAATCGTTTAAATCAACTTGGCCTCATGTGCTTGCTAGCTCATGAACGATGATTGATATGTGCAATCATAAGGGATGCATACATCCCTATCACCAAGTCCTTCGATTTGCAAAGAAACAATATCGTAATCCTCGAATCGCTATTAAAAATTGAAGTCATGGCAATGGCTTGCGAGCTTTACTCCTCTCAAGCGGAACACGAGGTCTCCTCTTTACATGCTCTGTAAAGTTATCATATTATTATATATTCATGCATCGTAAATGGGTTAGCTAGAATTCACGAACCTTCCCTAATACGATTTGGCTCTCTAAATTATGTTGTTCTCCTACATCCGCATAGTCAGAAGGACAATTTTAAAGCCTTTCAAGTGTTAAACTGCATAGTTTTCTTTTCTTAAGCGGGTGTACTGCCGTCGTAGCGTTAGCACGGACACTATACTAGTCACAATAGGGAACAGATTAGTGATCCGATAATCTGGTGGTAGGAAGCTGCCCCCATTTGGCCATTTCCTTGTGACCGATTTTAATATATATTTATTTTTTAAAAACTGATCACACCATGTTCCTGCCGTGTGCCGCGCCGTAATTTGAAGGGAAGTTTATTTTATGAGAGGAAAGTGACACACCCTTACGATCCGGTCAGCACTGACAAACAAAATGGTCCATTGATCATTTGTAGGAGAGACCAAACGGTGACCAATACCTGCCCAGCAGATTGATGACTCGTGCCTTATAGCAGTCCGATCGAGCCAATGGCTCGGATTGCTCAACAGTGTGTTGCTACAGTCACTCACTATAGTGAAAAATTTGATGCAGTGTTTGTTGTAGTATTTCGGAAGATCTGAAGCGTCACTTTCGGATCCAACGTAGGCATGCGAAGTGCTTAAGTTACAGTCCCCATGCCACTGCAGGATCTCTGTCATTGCCTAGCACTTGAAAGTAGTACTACCACTATATTTTAGATTTTTTAAAAAATAATACATTTTGAAAATACAGAAAAACGCCAAAAAATAATTACATAAATATATCTATATAACCAAATGAATTGGCGACAGAGCTCATGTCATCAAATGAGTTGACGACAGCTTATCCGTCGCCAAATGAACTGGGGATAGAATTATATTTAGCTAATAGTTTTTGTCGTTGATTCATTTGGCCGATATACTTCTCTTGCCAAATGAATTGGTGATAAAAGATATGTCGCTAATTCAATTGATGACAGATGTATATTTATATAATTATTTTTTTTATAATTTTATTTCTAAATTGCATTACTTAAAATATCCTATATTTTATCTCTCCTTTTCTAATTAGTCCAACTCGAACTTTGATTTGATTGATCTGGTCAAAACCGGCCAACTGAATGACGATGGGATGGCCCACTCTGCGTGTGCATGAGATGCCACGGCTACAAGCCTACAACTGATGCCATCCAACTTCAATCAACGGACATGAAAGTTAAGGTGGCGTTTGATTGGATGGATGAAGGTAGATGGGATATGGCGGTTCCTGGATTTAGAGCCATTCAATTGTTTGGTTGGGTGGATGGGGTGGATATGACTGTCCAGTTTTTTGAATATTCTTTCAAGATGCTGGACAGAGTCATCCCAGAAAAAAGGCCGTACGAGTTCATCCAGTTTGTTGTACGAAGAGGTATACTCGGTCAAATTCAAATTTCGTCAAAGTGTACTCTGTCAAATTCAAATTTTAGTCAAATTTTGTCCGAAAATTCAAATTTCGTTCAAATTTAGTCAAATTTTCTCCAAAAATTCAAATTTAAGTCAAATTTCATCGAAAAATTTCAAACCAAAATTCGAAACCTTTATTACAACTAGCTCATCCATCCTCATCAATGCAACCAAACAAAAAATTAGCTCATCCTATCCACATTCATCCATCCAACCAAACAAAACATTGGCTCATCCCTATCCACCCAACCAAACAACTACCTGGATGGTTTCATCCTATCCAGGTTGGATGACCATATCCCATCCAACCTCATCCAAACAACCAAACGCACTATAAGAGGACGGTCAGAATCGTGATCCTGAATTGGATCGGTGGTCCTTCACTAAAATCGTGAACCGTAGGATCAATATAGGATCTAAGATCCTATCCGATTCTATCAAAGAAAATATTTTTAAAATCTATCTTGTATTTTAACACTTCTATATTTTAAAAACTACTCCCTCCGTGATAAACATAAGACGTATTTTGACTTGACACAAGAATTAAAGTTTGCAGTGAAATTGAGAAAGACACGAGAGAAATGACTTACATATTTATCTTAGAAGATGAGAGATAATACTTTGTGTAGGTGGTAATGAATAAATGCATATGGTTAAGAAAGAATAAATAGGGGTATAAATAGAAAGGCTCATTAAATCTAAATACATATCTTATATTTTTCAATAAAACAATTTAAACTATAGACCTTATATCTGTTGTCTATGCTTCGTACAAGCGAGTTGTAACCTGCAATCGAAATTTGATCCATGGTAAATTGGAGACAGAATGCCACTGCACTGCACATAATGCAGTCACCTATCCAATCCAACACGATGAACAGCATGGAATGGGATGGAATCCCCTGCACAGCACATGATGCTGCTGCGCTAGGAACAATACAAAAGCGAGAGGTGTTTCTATGTTTTTCTTTTTGACAGTTATATAAATATTAAAACATAAATAAAGGATAGATAGCGATTACTTACTCTTTTATTTGCTTTAAGATTAATACAACTTACATTAAGAAAAAAAAGCATTGAAGCACTCTTTAGGAAATCTTATTTCACGACTCAAGAAATGGCGCCGTTAGTTAGGTTCGAGATTACTAGATGTGGACGGACGGACGGCGCGACCGATGAGCCACCCCGCCAGCACCGGCACGCCACCGCGTGATCTCGTGCAAGAGCGGGCCGCGACGAGACCTCGAGGAGAAGAAGCCATCGTGCGTGGCGTGCGTGACTGCGTGGCGTGGCCGTCTCCTTCCTCCCACCTTCCTCTCACGGTCTCACCCCACGTCGCGTCGCCCTTCCAAACACAAGAGACGAGACCGCTTCAACTCCGCGTCCGGTCTCTCGTTACTATCCCCTCTTAACTGGCGCCTCCTGATTTCTTCTCCCGATCCAAGAAACCAAGGAACAACCATTACCAAACCAGCAGGAGGAAGCGAGAGGCGGATCCCGGATTGGTTTGGCTAGCAAGGCGAGGAGAGGCGCGGTCCCGCCATGAACAACCTCTTCTCCAGCTCGTGGAAGCGCGGCGGCGCTGGCGACATCGAGTCCGGCGGCGTGGAGATGTCGGCGCCGCCGGGGGCCGCGGCGGGGGCCAGCCTCGACAGGTTCTTCGAGGACGTGGAGTCCATCAAGGACGACCTCCGCGATCTGGAGCGCATCCAGCGCTCGCTCCACGACGCCAACGAGGGGGGCAAGGCCCTGCACGACGCGGCCGCCGTGCGCGCGCTCCGGGCGCGCATGGACGCCGACGTGGCGGCCGCCATCAAGAAGGCTAAGGTGGTGAAGCTCCGCCTCGAGTCGCTCGACCGCGCCAACGCCGCCAACCGCTCCGTCCCGGGCTGCGGGCCGGGCTCCTCCACCGACCGCACCCGCACCTCCGTCGTAGCTGGCCTCCGCAAGAAGCTCCGCGACTCCATGGAGGCCTTCTCCTCCCTCCGCTCCCGCATCTCCTCCGAGTACCGCGACACCGTGGCGCGGCGCTACTACACCGTGACGGGGTCGCAGCCCGACGAGGCGACCCTGGACGCGCTGGCGGAGACCGGCGAGGGCGAGCGGTTCCTGCAGCGTGCGATAGCCGAGCAGCAGGGCCGCGGCGAGGTGCTGGGCGTGGTGGCCGAGATCCAGGAGCGGCACGGCGCGGTGGCGGAGCTGGAGCGCAGCCTGCTGGAGCTCCACCAGGTGTTCAACGACATGGCGGTGCTGGTGGCGGCGCAGGGGGAGCAGCTCGAAGACATCGAGGGCAACGTCGGCCGCGCGCGCTCCTTCGTCGACCGCGGCCGCGAGCAGCTGCAGGTGGCGCGCAAGCACCAAAGGAGCACCCGCAAGTGGACGTGCATCGCCATCCTGATCCTGCTCGTCGTCATACTCGTCATCGTCCTGCCCATCGTGCTCAAGAACACCAACAACAGCAGCAACAAGAACTAGTAGCCTTCCTGCCTGGCTCTGATGACCTGGTGTGAATGTGATCATACTGGAATTTCTCTCTCTCTTTTGGTCCATTTTTTTGTGTTCGTTCGTTGCGATTGTAATTATATGGTTTGTTGATCGACTTGATTACCATTGTACTTTTCGGTGATTTAGTTGCTCACCGCATGGATTGCTCCTCCATTCGCGCACGCCGGCTGGTGACCACGGTGATGGTACACGCTCAACTACACAAAGCACGCAGAATCAGCTTACCTGCACGCGCAACGGCATAGGTGCTGCATCCTCCAGCGCGGGCATTTCTCCCAAGCAAACGCTTACACTAGGGATGAACAAGGGCAGCGGGAGTCAGCTCAAAACTCACAAGCTGAAGCGTAAACAGAAACAAAGTCTCACTTAAATTGTCCAGTATACATAAACAAGTATAGGAGCAGATAATCGGTATACAAACGTTTTTGTTACAAACAGTAAGAACCAAACATATATATAGATGTCCACAACATGAACAAACATATATAAATATACGTAAGGGTGCCTTCAAAGCTGTACGGAGTGGGAAATGGCCGGGGGAGAAACGCTAGCTCAACAAGCTAGAAGAACTGGCTCGTCAACGAGTCCTTGAGGTTGGAGAACAGCCCGAACAGGGAGTACTGCCGCAGCTTCGACACCTCGTACCACGAGTTGAGAACGGTGTCGTGCTTGTCGGTGCCTGAGAAGGCGAGCTGTATCCCGGGGCTGCAGTCCACCTGGCCGCCCTTGCCTTTGCAGCTGGACGTTTTGATCGCGCAGCTCTGATCGACGCAGGCCAAAGACGACTGCCCAGAGCACGAGGAGCAACCGTCGGTTTTCCAGTATAAGTTCTGGAGCGTGCCTTTCTGGAACTCAAAGACCTGAAACAGAGAATTCAGTTGAACAAATGATCATTGGTGAACTCTGTGAACATACAACTGGGTGTCCAGGTTACGGTTTATGGGCGCACCAGGGTAAAGCTGGTCACGGTGTATGAGCTGTTGCTAACAAAAACTGGAAATGACCTTGCAGCATATTTCCTACCAGCAAAAGCTACCATGTATCCACCGGCAGATGCCTGGAATAGAGCGAAGGAATTGCCCATTAGAACAAATGGTTCCATTATCTTTTGAGTTCAGAACAGTAAACAAGGCAATTGATATGTATGCCAATCTACAAGAAAACATTAGATGTATCATGATAAGAACTATGCAAGCTAATCCACAGGGGCTTTTTTGGAGATAATCTATTGTGCAGTTCTTCTGGAGTTAATCACAGATGATAGATGCAGCAACTTGTCATCTATTTCAGGTTGTCTCAGCAATTGATTACAGTGCTCTGAGTTTTCCAGTTTTTCCTAAAATCATTCCTTTTTTTCGAGAACACGCAAAAAAACTTGTGTGTCATTTCATTAAAGGAGATAGAAAGGAAGATACAACACGGTGACTATTAAGGCACACTCCAAGTCACCTAAAATCATTCTCATGCATCATCATTCCTTGTATTCACAATACAAATGCTATGACTAATGATTGAAGTAAAAAATCCCTATCTGTACCATGAACAAAGTACCCATCAAAGAATCATGTAGAAGACAGAGAAAAGGAGGGCCTTCATCATTATAATCGGTCTCGTTATTTAAAATTTCAGAATTTGCACCATTATCTAAAATTTCAAAAATTCTTCTAAGCCATGTCAGTACATATTGATAATTGGCTGCCTGCAACCTATTACTACGCCCAATAAATCAGAAGAAAAAATTCTAACCTTGAGCGGACAGCACATCAATAAAACTTGAGAAGAAATTGCACCATCAAAGCTAAATAGATAATAACCCGGCACTTGGACCACAGAAGATATAGAGGCATGTTCAGAGGGCCATCTACCCTATTTGAGCTCCTCCGATCCAAACAAGATGCTGTCAGTTGTCACGACATGTTTATGGGACACTGTCCAGATCCCCCGTTTTTTTGGCTTAAGACTCTCCAAGCAGGCCGTGATTACCAATGTTTCTGACAAATTCTTTCATCTCTCACCCACTAATTTACAAGGGAAGTGTTTGATTCCTTCTTTCTTGCAAGCAATATCAATGAATCTTTTGAAACAAAAAGAAAAAAGAAAAGAAACCAGAAGACAAATCCTTTAAGCCAAACTACTGGTTCCTATGCTGCAAATGTGCAATCGATTAGAGTTCCTCCTATCTATTACATTCCATACACCATCTCACACAAAATTTGCAATTAAACACAAAAGCTGGAAGGTTATAGCAGTTACTCGGCGAGGGCCTTACGGGGTCGAAGCCGGCGCCGGAGGAGGAGGATGCGTTGACGGTGAGGAGCGAAATCTCGTCGACCTTGGGGCGGAAGAGCGCGACCTGCGCGCGGGACGCCAGCGCGATGCGGCCGTCGCAGGGGGAGAGCTGCACGCCGTCGGAGAAGAAGGCGTCGTGCCCCGCGAAGGCCACCCCGAAGGTGAACCCGTTGCCGCGCTGCACCGCCGCGTCCGCGCACGGCTCGTACACGCCGTTGCCGTCGTCGCCTACAGCCGCTGACGCCGCCGCGAGGAGCACGGCCGCGACGGCCGCCGCCCACCTCGACGTCGCCGCCATCGCGCGAGCTCGGGTTGCCTCGGCCTCGGGCGCGTCTGGGTCGTTGACGAGAGGGCTCGGTCGGTTCGTCTCAACTCTCAAACGCAAACGCGTCGTGGGTGCAAGGAATAAAGGCTAAAAGGATCTGGCTTTCTTGTTCGGCTTACAGCCTTGGGCCTTTGGCCCAATTCTTAATATGGGCCGTATGTAACCGTTATACGAGCATGGGTCTACTACTCTACTCTCACACACAGCATCTGAAGATTCGGAGCAATACATTGTTACTTGAAATTAAACCACTCGAGACCTTCGACTCTAATACATGTTGAGTTCTATGCACTTCAGCAAATGTTATTAGTTGTCTTAATGATATATATATGACTCTCGGATTCATATGTCATTGAAACAATGAATGATATTTTCCAAAGTAACAGCGAATACAGTGATATAATACAAATTATCCCGAAATTTAAATCATTTGGGACCTTCCACTCTGATACATGTTGAGTTTTATGCAAATGTTGAGTTTTATGCAAAGGATTGCGCTGCAATAAACTGTTATTTGAAATTAAACCATTCGGGACCTTCGACTCTAATACATGTGAGTTTATGCGACAACCACTTCGCCCAAAATATCAATTTGCACAGAAAATGTCGGCAAATACCACTTTGACCCTATTTAGGCCCTGTTTAGGCGAGCTGTAGCTTTTTTTGAAAATTTGACTTTTGTCTTTATATGCTGAAAAACAGCAGTAGCTTTTTATGAGAAGTTGTTCGGTAAACAGCTAATTCCCCTCAATAATAAGTTATAAAATCACGTCTCGTCCTGCTTTTGCTAGTTTATATGTGGCATCTAGCTTTTAAGAAGCTGAAGCTATCTTAAGCCTCCAAACAGGCCTTAGTTCCCTGACCGTGTAGCTGAATCTTGGTCCTGGGAGCAAAACATTCTCATCGCTCACTAGATGGGATCATGGGATTCACATAGTAATGGTATCACGGCACTGCTTCTCTCGTCCATTGGACAAAAAAGTGATGGTATATTGGTTCATCTCTACCTTTACATTGTTCCTCTTCTACCGGGAGTGGTTAAAATATTGTGAAGAAATGTGTGCATGCAACGAGAGAAACAGCAGCACATACAGTTCAACCAATTTAAACTCCAGATAACAACTATATCGACAACTCCATAGGTTAATACTTGTCTTAGCTACAAATACAGTAGTGCAATACAACCAATAGTAACCTTCAGATATACAGGCACCGGAACATTACATATCCAAGTAAGTACATTGCTTGAAATCTTGAATGGATCCTCGCAGTCTAAGGCCGCCAATCCATCCAATGTAGCAGCGCAGCCATGAATGAACATCTTTGCTGCACGGTTTCTCTGATGGCTTGTCAAATCTGCAGCTCAACCCTCTTAGGCAACGGATCAATGGAACTGCTAAGATGATGTTTTGCCTCCGACGTTGGGGAATCTTTAGCATCCTTCAGGGCTCGGTTAAACGCGGCTTTATGCATCAGGCGTTTGCCAGCTTCGACACCTGCTCATTGTCAATAGCAGGTCAATCAATCTGAACATCTAATCAGCCGTGTAAACAACAGAGACGAATCAAGATGTATACAAAAATGAAATTCAACTGCATGTTGAAAATGGAAACAACTAGCATTTATAAAAGCTGCAACTTCTCAATTGTTGAATAATAGCAGCATGTTCATAAGACGAAATATCTTGTAACATCTTCAGCTAAAAGAAGCTCATGCTAGACAAGGGCGGTTATCAAAAAATAAAGAAAAAAATTCTAACATCACTAGATGTAAGGACTTACCACTGGCAGGCAAGGAGAATCTCTTATTGCCCTGAGAATCTATATGCCCGGTCCTCTCCTTTGGATTACTACTGGACCGAGCACCAAGTCCCGAAGGACGAGATGAAACTTCATCAGAACCTACTTTGGACGACAACCTCAGTTTTGATTTAGCTGATGCCGAACCACAGGACCGGTTTGAAGAGGATCCACCACCTTCTGAGTTCGACAGGCAGACCTTCTGGTTCAATGCGTTTGAATGAAGAGCTGAAGTATGCTTTTTAACAGGTTTCCAGTGTGGAGTCTTGACTTCATTTCCCTCAGCATGGCTCACTCCGTTACCAATGGCAATTCCATCTGCTGCGTAAGTACCAAGGAACCGACTCTCCCAAGAACGAACAGCCATCCATCTCTCTAGCCAGTTCCAGCCCCAGCTGTTCTTGTCAGGTTCAAATGCTGTAATGGCTGCAATTTGCCTCGAACCTGCTTGCCACTGCAATAGTAGGGGAAAAACATTCAGGTATCAGGATTTTCATAGGCTCCCTTCCAGTTCTTTAAATGTTTAATCGGCAATGGGATTGTTGAAGTATAAGTGAATTGTCTGTCCTTATCAACTTAAGTTTTTGGGTAAAAAGGTTGATGCATGCAATTCAATATGGTATCAGAGTCAAGAGGTCTTGAGTTCAAGACCCGGTTGACGCAATTAAAAAATAATTGCAGCCCACTTTTATTCCACGTTTTAGACCTGAGGGAGCCTACACGTGAGGGGGTAACTCAAGACCTGGTTGGCGCAATTAAAAAATAATTGCAACCCACTTCTATTCCACGTTTTAGATCTGAGGAAGCCTACACGTGAGGGGGAGTGTTGAAGACTAACCATGTTAAACAGACACCAAAACTAATTATCCCACATAAAAAAAAAAGAGGGAATAGGCTATAACATTCTTAATCCACTCCGTGAACCAGATAAAAAAACCTCCTGACTCATGGGAGGGTGTTACTGAATGACACTTTGGTTGACCTCAAGCAATTCCTTAGCCAAGTATTCCTAGGAAATAAAATTTCAACAACCTGCTAGTTCCGTTTAATTGTTTCTCCATTCGAGGATGACAAACTTCATCCTATTTTTCTTGTTGATATGGTTAAACATTAAAATAATTTCATTTATCATGATCAGGTGTGTACTTTTCCTCCAGATGGAACACTGAAGCATGGATCTTTTTTTCCCTTTCGAGTACTGGTTTCATGTTAGCTACACAGTGAAATTACCGACAAGAGCTGACCAACAGGAGCAGAATAGTACGGAAAACACGAGCAGTTTAATTATAAGGCTAGCTTGGAGGCAAGGACAACTTCAGTTGTTATCCATGAAAGGGACACACGGAATCCAGCAACAGTAAGAAGCATGCTTGTTGTAGACACTGAAGACTACTACAGTGCCAATTACACAAGACCAGCAGGCTATTAGGCTCCAAGCCAAATTACATTCAGAATATCCATAAGTTGTACTTGTATTCTGAATAAGATGCTTTTGTGTACTCGCCTTATCGATATATCTAAAAACAACCGGTGATATTCAAGACACCTTCGTTTCAAAGGCAAGAAAATACCACAATAACCCTAAATTCTAGAAATTCTCACATTAATCGAAAGAAAAAGAGAAAGATCTCCACCATTTATTTTGGTAGGGCCAGATTATAACAGTGCAGATTAATTATATATAAATAGAGTTATATAACAAATACAATTGTATTTCAATCATTGAAAGTAGAGTTGTATATCAAAAGACAATTGTATCATAGCAGTGCTTCAATGCATTCCTTTCCAATACAAATTGCACAAATCTTGATTTACCATTCATTTATGCTTTAATATTTGTGCAATTGTCAAAAGGAAAAGCATGAAAGCACCTCTCAAAATATAGAGTAATGGTCTAGTGTAAAATGTCAGACAAAGTTACCTGGTGAGTAAGAGCGTAGGCCATGGCTCGCTCACGCTTAGCTGCTGCTTCCTGCCTCTTTAACAGTTTCGCTTGGATATCTTCCACAGACCCTATACTATCACACCAGCCATCCTGCATTTTAAGTAAGACGATAATGGATGTTAACAACTCTGTTATTTCCTGATGAAAAGTCAACATGCAGTTCTAACGGAGGGAAACTATAGTGTCGATAAATAAGTCAATCAACCGAAAAATTAATTGTATAACACGATCTTATAACCACTGCATTTCCAAATTGCCATGCTGCTCACCTCAATTTCTCGGACACGTGCCTCGTTCATTTGCTCTTGTAGAATATTTTGCTGATCCGTCTGATTTTCCAAAGACATGCGAACTCGCCTTGCTCTAACACGGGCTTGAACCCTGACCAAAGCTTGCATACACCGGAGTGTAATAGCAGCTTGCTTTCTCACTATATGACCCCTTACAAGGGCTTGAAGCCTAACCAGTCCTTTTAAAGCTCGACGGGCTCTTCTAGCCTGAAGAGGATTCAAGTTAAACTCATTGTAGTAAAGTATAAGGAACTAAACATTTAGAGGGCATTGTGGCAAATTACTCAATTCCATTCCAGCATTTCGACTGTTTCCAAGGTAAAGCAAACTTGTTTTGCCCATTTTACAGTTGCAAATTATGTTTCTGACTAATTCCTCAGGAACCAGCCTATATACATACAATGGACATGGAACTATAGAATATAACATTTCAATGTTGAGCCTTTTGAGTATAAGACTGAGCATGCAGGTATGCTTGAAGACTGGAGCTTAGTATTTTTCAGGAGTCAGCACTTGTACAGACTGGATCAATAACTAAATCGACAGAGAGAACATCAATACCAGGAAAGCTCTAAATGCAGTCTGTATAATTGTAGCAGCCCAAATATCTCGGAGTTCCTCTTCAGTTTGAGGAAGTGGCACGTTAAGTGAACTGAAAGCGGGTTCTGAGCATGAAGATACATCACAATCACCTTCTGATGGACTATTTCCATCAGGAAACTCTTCTGGTGTGACAATGTTATCATGATCTTGAGAGTGCTGATTCTGGCAGTGAAACTGGTCAACAACGTCCCTTTCCTGCAATTTCCCCATATCAGAAGTTCTAAGCAAACAATGCAATGCTCATAACACAGCAGTAAGGAAAATGTGGTAGCAAAAGATGCCATCCCCATGTATTTATCATCAGGGATGGAACGATGTTACTATGTTATATCCTTCCATTTTGTTAGTTCGCAGTTCTTGTGCCCGTATAGCGACAGTCGACAGAGTATTTTCATTGCTCAAAACTCAATTTTGTCAGTGGCGTAGAGCCAAAGAATAATCCAGATACTGTGATCCAGATCTGCAGTAACTTTCAAAACTTATACAGAGCAATGCATAAATAAGTACCGACTGCACCCTTACTTTAGCAAAGGATGAATAGCTTACATTGAATCAAAGACCACTACAACCAGGTATTCTCACGGCATGATCAAGAAGCACTGCCCCCACACCCCCATAGTTATGGTAAATTGTTGGTGATTTAGCACAAACGTGATCCTTTCACATCGGTTTTACCCAGCAAGAAAAATCAGTGGACCCAACTCAATCCACCAGTCTAAACATTAAGAGGAAACCAGAAATTAATGCCAAAAGGGCAGAATTATAGGCGAGTGGAACCTGTACTATTCGTCCAACATCGCCGTCATCCTTGCGGTGCTGCTGCCTCTCCACCTTCCTCAGCCCAACCAGCGACTTGAGCCATCTCGCCGAGATGCCCATCGCGCCGCCGCGTCACCTCACCCCAACTGCAAGTCTGCAACAACCGAAAGACGCAAGCTTCTCGTCAGCACGAACACGTACACAGAGCGCAAACCGCCCAATCTCACAAAGAGAGACAAATTTTTTTTGCCAAGAACATGGGCGAAGAAAGGCGCACCACCAGATCGCGTCCACCTGACGCCAGCCGAAACGGGGGCAAGAACCGGGATCGCCGGCCAATGAGTGGCGCCGCTTTGCAAGATTCGGAGGCTTGGGGGCCAGTGAGCGATCCGGAGGAGGAGGAGCTCAGCAAGGGTAGGCTCGAAGCCTCGAACCACACCACACCATCACTCACCAGTGCCGCTACAAGCAGCGGCACCACCGGGCCATTACTGCCGCTGCTGCTGCCACTGTGCGCTCCCGCGTGCGCATTATTGCCGTCGCTCGCTGCCTTGCTTGCTTGTGGCAGTGGCAGGCAGACAGGAGCTAGAATAAAAAAAACCAAGAAAGCACCGCGCTTTTCTCACATTTCACTTTCTGCACCTCTTGTTGGAAAGAAAAACCCTTTCTTGCTCTTTTTACATTTTTCCCTCTGATTTTTGTTAGCCTCTTGCAGTCTTGCTTAGCTTTAAGACAAAAGTGATGCTTGGTTTAGCATTAGCAATGTTCTGTACTGCTGTAACTCTTTAAGTGGTTAGCTAAGTGGTGCACTCTTCAAAGTTCGAACAAAAAGCTGCAGTTTTTTTTTGTCACTTTGCTGTGGTTTTTTGCAAGTGGTTTGATTTAGAATTATGGATTGATCACGTGTTTTTTTGGCATATAAGGCTTGCTAATAAACATCGAAGAACTTAGGTAGTATATTTAATAACTAGACAACCACACGCGGCGTGCCACGGCGCGGGCGCCGCTCCTCACGCAAGAAAATCGAGAAAACGTGCGAATGCCGCTCTTTACAGGAGCAAATCGAGGAAACACGCGAAAAGGACCTAAAAAGAATTTTGAGTTTTCCGCAAAAGGGCTTAAACGTAATGATAGAAAAATGAAAAAAAAGACCTAAATGCAATATATATTTTTCAAAAAAAGATCTAAACATATTTTTCCTTAAGAGGACCTAATCGTAATTCTGATTTTCAGTAAAAGGACCTGAGCGCAATGCTTAAAAACGCATAAAGGACCTAGATATAATATATTTTCTTTTTTATAAGAAAGAACCTAATCGTAATTTTTTTTCTTTGAAAAAGGACCCGAATGTGAATTTTTTTTTTGCTGGCTCGCGGGCAGAGCCGGCTCACCCACTGGCTCAAATGCACCGGATCGCCGGTGTCGGCGTTTCGAGCACCGGCAAGTAAATTTGTAAGTCTAAGGGGCCGCGCGTTCCCACTCCCTGAATGGTTAGACTCGGAAGCCCAAGATGTATACTGGTTCGGGCTGAATGTTCCTACTCCAGTTCGTGTGGTGGTATTGTATTGTCTTTAGGGTGGATGATTACACAGTGTTTACAAGAGCGAGCTAAGAGCCTCAGCGCAAGAATGCTCGTTGCTTGTCCGTGTGTCTCTCTTCCCTTCTCCTTCTCCTCGGGGTTCCCGCCTTCTTTATACAAAGAAGAAGGGCGCGGTTACATCGAGAGTTGGGAAGGGCGAGGTGACCTATGCTAAGAGTTTCGGTCCTTCGTTACGCCGATCGGTCACCATTCGCCTTGCCCACGCTGGTCGGTAGTCTTGTTGGGCGGAGCGGTTAGTCGCCGTTGGGAAATGGCGACCGCTTCCGTGAGCTCGACGAGTGTTGACGTTCTTTGTGTATAACGCTGGTGCTACCTCGGGAGGAGCGTGCTTTCGTGTCGTGCGTGGTCGATCGATGGATCGGAAGCTTGACTTCAGCAGCCATTAAACCATCTTGGGAAGGGCCACCGCTCTCGTATAGTCACTTGATTGACCCGTCACGTGGGGCACGTGGTCGGGCGGTGAAGGCTTCGACACGCGGCCATTGGCGAAGGTTGCCTTGGTTTGATCGGAGTCGGGGGATTCGACCTGCTGCGGAGGTCGGGAGCCCTGCTTGGTCGGGGATGCTTATCCCGATTGGTCAGGAATGGGCGTCCTGCGCGGTCCTGCAGGTGCTTTTGGTCGGTAGCGGGCCTGGAGCGGCCTGCTAGGCTCGAGTTATACTTGAGGCAGCCTGCTCGTTACCTTGGGCCGTTGGGGTACCCCTAGTATGAGTATTCGTCAGCCGGATTCCCTCCATCTTTAGTAGAGGTAGGATGTGCAGGTGGGATTTGCTTTGTCAGGTTAATAAGTTCTGAAACATGTAGCTTTAAGGCAGTACTACTCTTTTATAGTTTCATGTTAGTAGTACTATAATATGGAGTATTTACATTTAGCATTTACTGTTATGCATTACTCCTACTGTAAAGATATTCAACTCGTGAAGAAACATCCTTCAATAGCGAGTGTTGGATCAATCAAACATGTTATAACATTTATACTCTTTGCTACACCATAGGAAACCGAGCATTAAAGCATCCACTGCTACCAGGTTCACAATATCGATGAAATTCGCGATTTTTGGCCGTACAAGCCTGACTTGAGAAACGAAACTGGTCGATAAATTGATCCAATTCAAATTCAAAAAATTAGGGAAATTTGGAAAAAATTATCCAAAAGTTCCCTAAAATTAGTTTTGATAGATTTTTGACGTCTGTTATGATTTTTTTTAAAAAACAAATTTTTGAGACATTTTTTAGCAAATCCGAATATAGATAATAGAAAATTAGTACGTTTCATTTCATTGCAACTCAATTTTTTACTAACATAGTATTCATATAGATCAAACATGGCATATATGTGACAATAAAAGGACGACGAAACTATGTAAAGTGCAAACATTTATTTTCGATGAGAAATGCTGATTTCAAAAGTCATATCCCATGGATATTGAGCTATGGACTTTGTTGGATTGATTTGTAAATGGTATTGAAATGAAAGGCTATTTGTTGAGATGTTATTGTTAAATATCTACTTTACAACTTGAGGTTGTCTAAAATATAGCAAAGGTCATGCCGAAATTTTTCATAGTTGTGTTATTATTGTAAAATATGTACTTTACAACTGAACATTGTCTTAAAATGTAGGAAAGGTCGTGCCAGATTTTTTTTACATATTTTTCCATATTTTTATACATTTCTAACATTTTTCCTTATTTTCTGCGCTTTTACCTAGTTTTTACAAATTTTTCAGTATTTTCTGCAATTTTTTCTAACTTTCCTTGAATTGTTTCTAATTTTTACAAAGTGTGATGATTTTTTATGTAAACCGGTCGGCTTTCGAATTATTTCGCCGCTATTTGGCCGTCGAGTTCAAAAAATTTGTTCGTTCGGTTTCTACTGATTTTAGACGAAAATCGCTACCAACACGTGGATAATTTCTAACGTCGGTTCGATAATATAAACCCTACTGCTACCTTTGCTTCCCTGTTCTTGCCGGCCATGGATGTAAGTTTTTCAACTTTTTTTTTAGCAGCTTACTATAGTTCATGAGGAGCGGAAAACTGTGCCGTGGTTGAGGTCAAGAGCTGGAAGTTTCAAACCCCTGTCTTCGGCTTTAATTTAACATGTAAATTCTTTTTTTTTCTAAATGAAGTATTCGAGGTGTTTGATATGAGAAATGATTCTGGAGTAGTGCTTCAATGCTTTCCCTTCTAATACAAGTTGCACAAATTTTGAAGCAAGCGAAGGGGTAAGTAATCTCCATCTACCCTTCATTTATGCTTTAATATTTGTGCAACTGAAAAAAAAAGCATTGAAGCACCTCTCATGATTCTGTGCACACTATTTAAATGTTAAATATTTGGAGTGCAGAGGCTCAAACTGTTTATCGCCGCCCTAACAGCCACGAGTTCAGCGAAATTATTGAAGATTGATGGCCTTGGATGTCAAAGTAAATGGGAGATCCGTATGGGAGCCTCCACCGAAAACTGACGTGACACCGATGACAGAGCGCAGTGATGGATCGGAAGAAACATCTTGGGGTTTGCTTAACAAACCACGCCATTAACGTGCTATTAGTGCTAGACTGCCACCCTTAACAATCACTAAGGAATAAAAGGACAGACATACTCTTCTGTTTCTGCTTGGAAACAGGTTCTTGATTGAGTGCCATGTTACCTGTCCGACTCCTACCTACGAGGCTACGACAAGTCCATCCATCAAACCTTTCCTATGTTTATAGAAGAGGTTGTTTTTTTAGGAACTTCTCAGTTTAGGATTTGGATTTTGCAGGGTGGCAAATTCAAATTCATGACATGAGGGATGAATTGCTGAGAACTGGAATGCCTTTGACGATTTTTTGAGAAATTTTACGCTACATTATACTAGTATTATATAATAGATAGTAGAAATCGGATGTAATCATTGATTTATTGAGGCTATTTTTATTACTCTACTATTAAAAAAAGTATAAATAAATATTAGATAATTTGATCTATTAGATAAAAAAATAAACGGTTCATATTGGATTTATGTACCGTAAAAATCTCTTTCTCCGAACCTTCATCTTCATCAACGGCATTTTGTTGAAGGGAAATGGACTGTTTGAGCTGGGATGACCGAGTCTAGTATGAACCAAAATCGGTCGTGCATGTACCTAACAAACTTAACAAAATTATTGGTAGTAGAATAGAATCAAAAGTGACATCATCATTTTACATGCATGTAAATCATTGTTAAGTGACAGGTAAAGTGCATATACGACTTTATGTTCGGAGTAAACTGCACCTCAACGTCACTCTATAGTGTAGCTTTATGAATATTTAGGGCATGTTGGTAGAGCTCTAGATCCTAATTTTACCTGAGATCTAAAACTTGTAAGCTAAAATAAAGTGAATAAAGTTTATATTTTTGATCTAAAATTTGAAAAGATGATCCATCTAAACACTCTTAATATACTCACAGATCTAGCTCCACGGATCTGATGGAGTTAGAATACCCACCTCCACCAAATTCACGAATCTGATGGAGCTGGAGCCCTATCAAATACACCCTGGGCTATACAATAACCACTATAGGTTGATTTGTGTAAAAACACTTTCATAATATTTTTTAATGGGTCAAAATTAGGAGTCAATAAAATCGTGAAGACTGAAGACCCTGTTAATGTCAAAAACAACACTTGTGAATGGAGGAAGGAACTAGAGCTTTTGATGTCTTATGTCCTACAAAAGTAAAGGTATAACTCAACCTTGTTGAACTTTTTGGTAATAAACAAGAGCTAATCTCAATTATCTACCTTAAATTACTCCTTGAAACCAAGCATCTTCTCTCCAGGACCAACAAGAAAAAAAAGAAAAGCATATATTGAAAGAAGGCAGGATCTTTTCTCAAAGTGGAGGTTCTCTTTACCGGGTGGGGTTCCCTTGGCATCGGACCCACACCCAACAACGTGCCAGACCGGACTACCAGAGTCAAGTCGAACATGCACTTCCCTTCCTCAAACCTGCATCGTCCCCTGCCCTTTCGCAGGAAGACCCTGGAAGCATCTAAAAGCCCCATCCTCCACCGTCCGATCCGGATCGGACGGTCCACGCCTCTCGCCCCTGGCTCCCGTAGCTTCTAGAGCATTCACTCCCTACCACCCATTCCACGTTATCACTACCCCTGCCTCCTCTTCCCTCCTCACAAACCGATTCCACCCGCGACCTCGCTTCCCATCGGATTGAACAACTAGGGTTTCGGGAGAAGATACAGGAGAAATCTGAAGGCAAAGAAGATGTTCGGGTGCGCGCCGAAGAAGAGCAACAACACACGGTACCCACGAGATATTGGGGTGCCCAAGGACGCGTCCCAGGACGACCTCAAGAAGGCCTACCGCAAGGCCTCCATAAAGAACCACCCCGAAAAGGGCGGCGACCCCGAGAAGGTGAGCGTTGGCCGATCTCTTCTTCTGCTTCGCTCTGATCTGTCCGTGGCGGGGTCTGGTGTAGGATCAAGGATAACTGACTAGAGGGGGTGAATAGGAGATTTCTAAATTTTTCGGCTCTAATTGCAATAAATAAAATTACTAAGCAAGAATTGCAATTTTCGACAATTGAACCTAAATTCTCTAGGGTTTACTAAGTGCTCCAATAATCTAAGTATAAGCAAGATATAATTCTAGGGATAAGAATAATACACTTAAATTGCTAGAAATATAAATTATACTCAAGAATAGAAAAATTCAAACCACAAGAGAATGAGACATAAGAATTTATCACGTGGTCTCAGAGACTTGCCGGTCTCCCCTAATCCACATTGAGGTGACTTGGACAACTTCAAGCCGGCTCCAATCACTTGAGCCTTCCTCGATCACTATGGTAGTTCTTCCCCGCTCCGGGTAGGTGAGCCTTCACAACTTGTTAGGGCTTATCGCAATCTCCGTTGAGAAGCTCACCGAGCATCAATGCCTTCAAGCCGTCTAGGAGACAGCAACCTCCAAGGGTAATAAGTCTTGACGCTTGCTTGAGGCCGAATCAAGTGTTTAAATGAAGGACCATGTGGAGGTCCATCCATGTTTGTGATGAGTATTTGACTTTATTTGAGCAAGGTGTGCTCAAGTTTGAGTTTGATTTGGATTGATTTTCAAAATGAAGCAATTTGAGTTGTCTCTCCAAGGAGTGGCAGTACCGGCATATGGGCGCGGTAGTGATGAGTTAGATGGTTTATTGCATATCATTGTGGGCATTGCTATGTGATGTGTTTCCTTGTCTTTGATGGTTGCAGAGCGACGGTGCTAGGTCATGGTGAGGCGGAGGATGACCGGGACTAGACGAGGAGCGTCGGAGGTTCAGACGGTTGGGAGATCGTCGAAAGATGATCGGAGACGGAGTCCGGGCAAGTCAAGAAGACAAGGAAAGGAGATGATGCTAGCTAGATGCCGCGTGGATCAATGAGGGCCGTCGGATTGAGGTCTAGTTGATAGGTTAGCGGGTCTAGGTAGTATGCTTTGAAAACCGTGCAAAAAAACCCGGTATGTGTGTGGGTTTTGGGTTAGCCCTTGCATGGCTGTGTGTGTGGGTTAATCCTAGCCCTTAGATGAGTGCTCTAGGGTTGAGGGACTCATCCAAGGGTGGTAGGTGGCCCAAGAGTAGTATAAATAGGGGTGGAGGGGTAGTCTCCTTCCCTTGAAGGTTTTGAGGTTTGTGAATGCTCCTTTGAGCTTTGCCCACATGAAAGTGAGGCTTTGTAACCTCTCCTTCCAGAAATGAAAATTTTATCCATCCAACTCTGAATTTATTTTGCGCATTTACATTATGTCTTTACTTTACGCAATTTAAATTCAAGATTTACTTTCCGCAATTACATTCTCGCAATTTACTTTCACGCAATTTGGATTTGCCTCCTCCTTCTAAATGCTGTTGATTTTGGATGTTTTGAGTGTGTTCATATGGTTTTACATCTCTTTTACACTCTTGGATTGAGTAGAGAACATATTTTCTTTCAAGTTCCAACTTTGTTCAGAACTTGTTCTTTGCGAAGATTTAGTATTTGATTTTTATAAAAATATATAAAAATCCTTTTAAGTGATTCTTGTTGGAGGAGGTGCGGACTCTGATATCCACTTGCAGAAAAATTTTGAGTTCACTTGTTGCACCGTTTGGGCGCCATGAGGTGAAAACCAAGCCCCAAACTTTCTCGCTCAAGTTCTTGACTGATCGTATTCTTCGATTTTTCCTGTTTTTTATGTAAGGATTTTTGAGGATAAATTTGGTGGAGTTCTTCATGACTCTGATGCTCATAGGGATAAAAATTATCAAAATTTTGTGAGCTGCAGAAACCCACCAACCTCCTGTTCAAATTGAGGACAAGTTCTGAAAATTCTGCTTTTGCTTTTCTGAAAGTGACTTTTGTGATTTGAATTGATGTTCTTTCTAAAAGCAAGAGTTGGATTGATTCCTCTTTATCTTGGACACTAGACAACCAGGATTGTGACTCAAAAATCCCCACATATTTTATGGTACTTATCCATGCAAGCTTGGGGTACACATAGTTGTCTAGTTTTTCGGGTTTTCACGATTTCCTTTGAGCGATCTTGTCGAGGTTTTTGTTGGAGCATTTTGGGGGGAAATTTATTTGCGACCATTCACCTCCCTCTGTTCGCCATCTCGGTCCTTCACTAAAGGTTCAATCACTAAATGCACACTTGATTTTTCTCCCAACTCAATCGAAATGAGAATTGAATGAACACAATGAGTTGAAGACCTTCTAGAGCTCAAGGATGATCAATGAGGTGCTAAACTTGCTCTAGAATGAGGTGGGGGATATTTATAACCCCACCAACCAAATATAGTCGTTGACCAAAAGTTGACCAAAATCGTCCTGAGAGACCAGTCATACTGCCCTAGGACCGGTATGACCGCCCCTCTACAGTGCATTTAATGCACTGTCAGTGACCATTGGTCACATGGCTGGTATGACCGGAGAGGGTCCGGACATACCGCTGGTTGGTATGACCGCAGTGTAACATCCCAAAACTTGAGAAATTGAAAAAGGTGTATGTTATGGTCTTTATTGCATATTTGGATCTTCAATTGAAACTATCTTTGGATTTACTCTTTTATTTTCATAATTCTTATTCTTGTATTTATACAATTTAGTACCTAAACTAACACAACAAAGAAACTCATGAAAATATCAAATAACATACTATAGTAAATAATTTTATAAAATATTGGAATATATTAAATGAATAAATATAATTTTTCTAGAATTTATGTACATCATTTGAGTAGCTTAAAAATTCAAAAGTATCTTGAAAACCACCTAACTTTGGGGTTTTTTATTTAAAAACCATAATAGGGAACTGGGTGAAACCAAGAAAAATGGAAACTACAAACCTTGGTCTCACTACACAAATTTTTACAGAATTATTTGAGTTCTTTAGGACCATCTCTGAATGACTCTAACTACCAAACCTAACACTGTCTTTATGGGGGAGCTATAGAACGCAGACAACCTGCTCGATGTTATGCCCAACTGATCTCTCTACCAGTGGGGCTTGTTGACTGTTGTCCCCACTAGCCAGTCACCACGACGCCCTAGCCCCTCCTCCTCTCTCCCCAAAGCGATCTCACGCGTGGGCTTCCGCTAGGCAAAGGGATATCACATTTGGTATCAGAGCAAGGTTCCAATCCAACCTTGAGCTGTAAAATTCCTGAGCATGGTTCGGGAATTCAGAGCTGAAGTTCCTCGGTTCTAACGATCCTGATAAAACCCCGAAAGCTTTGGTTGGCTCGGCGACGATTGGACATCACAGCTCCACCCAAGCCATACGTGCAAACTCAGTTCGTGTTGGAGGCTATGGAGAAGTAGCAGGGTGATCGAAGGAGAGGTTGACATCAATCAAGGAGAGCCTGGATTTGTTGTTTGCGAGGGTGGAAGCAATTGATTACACACAACAACAACTGATGACACATACTAAATTTGTGGCGCGGGCGACAAAGCAAGGTGCGAAGGATCAACAACTCCTTGCAAAATAGTTGGAAGCAACAGCCCAGGCTATGGCGCGACTCATGACCGAGCGTTTGATGGAAGATAGTCAAATGGGAAGGTTCAGCACCGGCTTTAGGGAAGGCCTTGTATACTTCATCGCCGCAGGAACCATGGGGGATGATTGGGGATGAGCCCACACATTCCTTGGGCGGGGTGCATATCAGGTGCTCGACTGGTGGACTACAAGAGGCCTTTGGGTTGAGTTCTCGAGTGAATAGGGAGATAGGAGGACGGATGAGAAGTCCCTTGCCCAAACTTGCATTCCCTAAGTTTTAGGGAAATAGCCCGAGGATTTGGAGGGATAAGTGTGTTGAGTATTTTCAGTTGTTCAACATTCCAATCGCCATGTGGGTATCTGTGGCAACAATGCACATGGAGGGGAGTGCATCCCAATGGCTGCAAGTATATAAAGCTCAAAATGACTTCGGAGATTGAGAGCAGTTTATACAAGCAGTGGAGGCTAAATTTGGGGTGTTCGATCATCGACTGTTGTTAGGAGAATTGATGGAAATCAAACAAACTGGAACGGTAAAAGAATATCAACGACAATTTGAGGGATTGAGGTATGAAATTGCAATGCACAACCCCTATTATGATAAAGAACTATTTGTGTCACATTTTATCAGAGGTCTGAAACCGAATTAAGAGGAGCAGTGCAAGGGTAGGTACCTGAGACGGTTGATCGAGCTGTTCTTCTGGCCAAAATACAGCAGGAGGTGTTTGATCATAACAAAGCATGGAAGGTTAAACCTGGAAGTGGGCGAGATGTGGCAGGTTTGCACAAAAGTGAGTACGGGCAACAGAACGTGAAACTTGGTAAAGGAGATTTGTGGAAATCAAAGCAAATCAAGGAATATCGACGTCCCAACGGACTATGTTACCAATGTGGAGAGAAGTACGAACTAAATCACCACTTGTAGTTCAAAAAAAGAAAACAGGCTTAGCTTCAAGCAATCAGGGTGGAGGATCAGGGAGAGGTATTATCGGATGTTGTGCTTGATTTGCAAGAAGTAGCTGAGATGGATAAGGAAGAAAACTACAAACTATCCCTCAATGTGTTGTCAGGAACATAAAACTCGGAAACAATGAAAATTTTAGCTCTGGTCAGGAGGTTATGTTGTTCTTATTGGATTCAGGCAGTTCGCATAGCATCGTGAATGTCAATTTAGTGCATAGGATTGGTTGTGAGCTGCAAAAGACCCAACCAATCAAAGTGAGGGTAGCAAATGGTGAAATACTAAGTTGTGATAGTTGGATACCAAAGTTTGAATGGTGGTCACAAGGACACACATTCTAGACTGAAATGAGAGTGTCGAATCCGGGGGCATATGATGCAATTCTCAGGATGGACTGGTTGAAAACTCACAACCCCATGATGTGTCAGTGGAAAGACAAGATTGTTGAATTTGATTATCGAGGCAAGAGGATATAACTAAAGGGTGTAAAAAGCCTAAAGAATGACGAGCTGAAATCAATGACTCTAGAGCACCTGGAGAAGTGGAGGAAGGGAAATGATGTATGGGCAATGTCTGTGGTTGAATCTGACCAGCCAAGATTTGAAGAAAACATTCCCGAAGGAATCAAGGTTATATTAGAGCGGTACAGTGAAGTGTTTTTAGAGCCAAAGGGGCTACCGCCTAGAAGGGAGTATGATCATGCCATAACATTAATTCGAGGGGTTGTACCAGTAAATTCTAGGCCATACCGATATTCTCCATTGCACAAAAATGAAATTGAAAGACAAGTGGCCGAAATGCTTTCAGCTGGGGTAATCACACCTAGCATGAGCCCATTTGCCTCATCCATGTTTTTGGTTCAAAAGAAAGATGGATCGTAGAGATTTTGTGTGGACTATCGTAGGTTAAATGACCTCACCATAAAGAATAAATTTTCTATGCCAGTAATTAATGAACTGTTGGACGAATTGACAGATTTGAGAGCCGGATACCACCAAATACGCATGGCGGAAGAAGATGAAAGCAAGACTGCTCCGGCCATGCGTATTTGGTGGTATCCGGCTCTCAAATGCAGTCACCATGGGCATTATCAGTTCAAGGTCACACCCTTTGGGCATTATCAGTTCAAGGTCACACCCTTCGGCTTAACTAATGCTCCGGCCACTTTTCAATGTGTAATGAACTCGGTAATTGCACCATACCTTCATATATTCGTGCTTGTTTTCATAGACGATATCCTCATATACAGTCTAGATTTGGTTTCCCATGCCGAACATATAACTTTGGTCCTTCAAATTCTAAGGGACAATCAACTTTTTGCAAAAAGGTCAAAGTGTATGTTTGCTCAGAGGAAATTAGAGTATCTGGGGCACATTATTTCAGAGGAAGGAGTGGCCACCGACCCACAGAAAACGCAGGCAATGAGGGAATGGCCGAGACCAACCAATGTGACTGACTTGAGAGGTTTCTTGGGACTTACCGGTTACTAACGAAAATTTATTCAAAATTATGGAGTAATCACGAAGCCTTTGACTAATCTCTTGAAGAAGAAGGCATTCTAGTGGAATGATCAAGCTGAAGGGGCTTTCATCCGATTGAAACAAACTATGTCAACGGCACCGGTGTTAAAACTGGCAGACTTTGAACAGAGTTTCTAAGTGGAGACTGATGCTTGTGAAAATGGAGTCAAGGCAGTACTACTATAGCAGGGGCAGTCGGTGGCTTTTTATAGCAAATCATTGGGTATGGCACATCAACAACTATCTATTTATGAGAAGGAATTCTTGGCTTTGATGCTTGTAGTAGAGCTTTGGCGACCATACTTGCAGCACAGGGAATTCATAATAAAAACGGGCCATCAGAGTTTGTGCTACCTAGATGAGCAACAGTTACAATCCAAAATACAAAGGGAGGCAATGACGTGACTCATTGGTCTTCAATTTCGGATTGTTTATAAGAAGGGAAAGGAAAATATTGTAGCAGATGTGTTGTCTCACTCTAGGCAAAAATTGACCATGCAAGCAGCGACTGAGGTGCAGCCAACATGGTTTCAGGAAGTAGTGAACTCATATGCTACCGATGGTGCAGCACAGCAACTCCTAGCACAACTAGCAGTCCACAGCCCGAATAAAAAGGGATTTGAATTGAATCAAGGCATCATCAGAAAACAAGGCATGATTTGGATCAGAGAAAATTCAGCGTTATAAACTAAGTTAATCGCAGCTTTCCATTCCAGTGCAATTGGTGGACACTCGAGCATCCAAGCAACCTATCAACGCATCATGAAGTTGTTTAGCTGGACTGGGATGAAGAGAGGGGTGGAAAGTTTTGCTTTGCAATGCGAGGTGTGCCAACAAGCAAAAAGGGAAAGGCTTAAGCTGACCAGATTACTGCAACCGTTGTCCATTCCTACGGCGGCTTGGCAGGATTTGACCGTGGGCTTCATTGAAGGGTTACCTATGTCGGAAGGCTACAATGTGATCATGGTAGTGGTGGACCGGTTTTCTAAATATGCTCATTGCCTTGACCTAAGGCACCTATACACGGCTCAGAAGGTGGCTGTAAGATCGAGGATGCCATCTAGAGGGAGGTGAATAGGCGGTTTTAAAAGTTTCTTCTCTAATTAACAATCGTCTATGTCAAAACCTAAATAATATGCGGAAGCAATAAACTAAGGTTTTGACAATTAAAGCCTAAATCAACTAGGCTCACTAAGTACACTAGCTAATTTAATTCTAGGAAAGAAAACATTTACAAATGCCAACACATGCTTTAGGATCGAAACCCATAACTTCCAGTTCATTTACAAAACACATTTGCAAATAACAAATACAAACGATTAACTCAAATCTTGAGCTATGAGATGATCAACACATGATCATAACACTTTGCAAAACGCATTTGTAAATGCTTATCTCATGCTCTAAGATAAGAACCAATAAAACTACATTTTGCAAAAACACATTTTGCAAACCAACAAGCTTCTTAGCAATGTGGTGATCAACGCATAATCTCTAGTAATTTGCAAAACGCATTTGCAAAACTTTTCTAGCCACATGCTAAGGAAAACCAATGCTTGAGCTCTCTATTTGCAACACATGCAAATATCTAACTCTATGCAAACAACAACCATTAAAATCAAGTTGCATGAGCTCTCTCCTTTTGCAACACATGCAAAACTTAGCTCCATGCAAAAATTGCTTAAACCAACTTGCATGAGCTATTTTCCTTTTTTGCAACACATGCAAAGCTATAGCTCCATGCAAAATCTAAATCAATTAAGATTCAATAAGAAGCAAGTATGAGCCCCTTATTTGCAACACATGCAAATACTTAGCTCATGCAAAATCCAAATAAGATAGTGAGTTAGAGTGAACCGGATTGAGTTTATCAACATATGATGAAGCTCAAGCTAAATGACTCAACCTCTCTTAATAGTACGGCAACCTAACTAGCAATCCGGTCTCCCATCCAAACACCGAGACCGGTAAAAGACTAGAAACACATTCTTAGCCCTAGCTAGTTATACCTTTGGCTCTAGCGATCCGCTTTGAGCTTTTATAATATCTAATCATCTTTTCTCCAGGATCGAGTCTCTTCTTGTTGTTCATCAACACATGATGAACTTTCTCTCTTCTTCTTCACTTCGGTATAACCTCTTGAAGCTCATTAACACATGATGACTTCTTCCCAAATCTTCATTTTCTTGGACTCAACCTACTTCACAACTCATGGAAGATTATTAGTCCAACAAACACAGTTATCTCAATATCACTTGCACTCCATTAACACATAATGGATGCCCCCACGATCGATTGAGCACAACCCTAATCAATTTGAATGATTTAAAGGTGTCTTGAATACTTTGATGCAACTAATGCTTCATTATACTCAAGAACTTTCCGTTCTGCCCTTAATAATTCAAAGGAACACCATCAACACATAATGAAGCATTCTTTGATGATTAAAAGACAAGCGAATCTCAATGTAAATTTCATTTAAATTGATATGAGTATATATAACTACACAAGTTTCATATACCCATTTTGACAGATAGTAATGATCCAATATATTAGAGTGGTGCAAAGGGATCAATACTCTTAATACCATCAACAATAGGATAAACTCCACAAAAACTTGTGCATATAAATAATTTGCTTTGAATCAATATGCACAATTTTTATTTGAGAATGCATTGGATTTTATCCTAAGATACCATGAGTATACTACAACTAGGCAAGTTAATCTATACTCAAGGTTTTATTTCAATGTCTTGATCCTTAATATTATTTAGCAAAAAGACATAGATCAATGCTATTGAAACATTAAGTAAATGTACGAACTCTCCCTAGATGTATGCATTTATGTAATATATGGAATTGGAAACATAATGCACATATTTAACGTATAAGCAATAGAAGAGTTCATCCTTTAACTTGAATCCTAAGGATGCATTAAGATAATAGAGTGAATACGAGTGCATACCTTGGGTTTTTCATTTTCCACCCAAATTTGAGACTAATATGAATAAAGCTCAATAAACATGTTAGTCTCATAATGATTAGACTTGTTATTAAACAATGATTAACATTAATCTAAAACCAATGGAGCTTAAACTTACAGTGGCAAAGCTATTCTTAGAACAAATAGTGAAATTACATGGTGTGCCACAAACTATTACCTCAGACCGGGATGAGGTGTTCATCAGCATTTTTTGGCGAAAATTATTCAAAGGATTGGACACCAAATTGTAATTCAGTACCGTGTACCACCCACAAACTGATGGGCAAAGTGAGCGAGTAAACCAATGTTTGGAGATGTATTTCCTTTGTGCTGTCCATTTCTCACCAGGAAAATGGAAGTCTTAGCTAGCCTTGGCAGAATTCTGGTACAACACCAATTTCCATACATTTTTGGGTGTTCACCATTCAAGGCTTTGTATGGGTGCGAACCGAACTACGGCGCTATGCTCAGCACAAACTCCACAGCACAAGGGGAGGTGCAAGACATTCTACAAAACCAGCAAAAGTTCAATGAAATGCTTAAGCAGCATTCGGCTGCTGCCCAAAACCGAATCAAGCTCCAACCTGATAAAAAACCGACAAGATCGACAATTTCAGGTTGGGGAGAAGGTGGTGCTCAAATTGCAACCATATGCCCAAACTACTGTGGTAAATCGACCTTATCCCAAATTGGCCTACAAATTTTATGGTCCATTTACTATGGAAGGAAGGGTTGGATCAGCGGCATATCGGTTGGCTTTGCCTTCGGGGAGTCAAATGCACCCAGTGTTCCATGTTTCTCCGTTGAAAGCTTATCATCCCGACTACTCTCCAGTATTCGTCAAGTTGCCGAAATTGGTTGAGTTAGATGTGGATTCCACTGAGCCGGAGCAAGTGCTGGAACAAAGGCTGGTAAAAAAAGGGAACTCAGCGATAGCACAAGTGTTGATTAAGTGGAAGGGGATACCGGTGGAAGCAGCAACATGGGAAGACCTCAATGTACTCCGCAACAGGTTTCCAGCTGCAATTGCTTGGGGTCAAGCAAAAACTTTAGGGGGAGGTATTGTCACAGCCGGCATGACAAACTGAATGTTCAGAGCAACGGCAGTGACCATCGGAATGTTCAGAGCAGAGAAACGTTCAGTGCAGGTGAGCAGCAGAAGTTGGCAGGAGGTAAACTGGGGAAAACGACTTCAGTAAATGGAGATCCGGTTGTCGCTTAGGGCAAACTGTGTTCGAGCAGAGTAATCACCGAGTAGAGTTTAGACCGGGGTAATCTAGAGGAGTATATAATACTTGTAAGGGGGGGAAATGAGACACAGATTAGAAAATGAAATGAATTCTGTTGTATTCTTCTTGCCAAGTCTCCTTCCAGCGTTTTCCTCTTTGCTTCCGACCGTAAGCGATCTCACGCCTGGGCTTCCGCTAGGCAAAGGGATATCACACGAGGGGAGCACAAGCCGCAGAAAGAGAGAGAGACGCGCGTAGATCGTAAGCTCAGCCGGCAATGACACGCCGGTCGGTCATAACTGAATCTTTGCCGGTTGCTGCCGAGTGTACGCAGGACAGGCTTTGGGAGTGACTGGAACAGCTGAAATAATGCATTACTGATCTGCTGAATAATGTACTGCTGTCGCATCAAGCAAACTGGGAATAAGTAGGGAACAAAGCACAGGCAGATGCCTTCATAAGGATGGCGGGTGTTGAGATGAGTAGTATCCCATTTAATTTCCCTGAATATGTGCCTTGCTTGATCCAATTGGAGGGGTTGCATTTGGGAAGGCTTCACTGGAGGCAGGATGCTCAAGTAATGCATATACAATTGCATCATTCCAATATTCAACTCAACTCAATTCGGCAAAATAAGTTTATGTATGTGCTTCTGGCAGTTGACCTTCCAGACTGATTGCCCCTGTTCTTCAACTTATCTTTCTGAACTTGCGCTGAGACACGACAAAGGAAAGTTCAGAACAAGGATGTAACATATATCTATTTTTGAACAACCAATGTTCGGTTCCAAAGTATTGATCGGTGGGTCAGGTGGAATAAGGGTGCCGTAGTCTCTTTCTCTGGATCTTTGACGTCCCCTTAGATGTGAAGCAAAACCTTGCCTTAATTTTCTTTCCTTAACTGTCGCTTGCGTGGCTGTAGTTGCCATGTAACTTCACTCCACAGCAATTCTGAATTCGATGCCAGCAGCTTAAACTCCATCCTAGCTAGTTTTTTAGAAGCAACCATCCTAGCTAGTTTTAATGGTGCGAACCATATATTTGAAATTTATGAAAAGTACAATACAAATGGTTTTAAGGACTAAAAAAATCCTAAACCACTAAAATTGAAACCAATTTAATCAACAAATTTAGTCTATTGAAGAGGTGATCTTGTAGCACTTTTCAAACTTTTATGGGTGCCAGTGCATACCCAACACCCTCTAGTACCACCCTGGTGCGAACAATGATTCCTTCATGGTGAATCACATGTGCTTAAAGAAAGTATCGCTCTAGAGTACTCCATCTGATCACAAATAGTTGTCGTTTTGAACATAGGTGCAGTAAAACTTTTAAAACTTTGACGTCAATACCTTTTTAAATATTTAAATTGGATACATGAAAATTATATGTGTTGATTTGTCTTGAAAATTACTTTCATAAATTATAATTTTATTGGGTTTCATAAACATATTATAATAAAAATTAGTGGTCAAAATGTGTTTTGGAGACTGTATTGATGTTCAAAATGACAACTATTTGCGATAGGAGGGAGTAATAAACAACTCAAAGCAACGGGCAGCAAACAGGGCAAGTAAAACAAAAGGATGAACTATGTATAACACGTCAAAAGACTTGGAGTGTACTTGAGATGACACCATATATGAATATTGCAACTCAAATAACCTTGCCTTGTAAGGCAATATGTAACTCTATGACCCATAGATTTTGGATTTACTAGAGCATGCTGATTGAGAGCATTTTCGCGACAGTGAAATCTTATTCTTTTTCATCCGAAAACTTGCTGACGTAAATAACAGAGGCTCCAATTGCATGCATGCTTCACACACGACTTGGAAAACAAAAATCGCAAGAGCAACCGAGCAAAGTCAAACCTCAAGCACGTGATTGCATCGACCATGACAAAACAAACAAATCAACAATGATAATACTGGAACACAACCTAGCAATGGAATTTAATCAAACACAGACAGGAATACAACCCACAGCAAATCAACACAAAAAATCGTAGCAAAAAAAAAAAAAAAACCATGCCAATGCGTTGACCTCGAAAGCATTGCCCGGTCTCATCTCTCTCTCTACCTTGTCAACTCCCTCTCCTACACATCTACCCTTCTCTCTTTCTCCTCCTGTTCCGCTCTCTGCAACATGCAAAGCGTTGACGCCCCCCGTCACAAGCTCCCGGTCTGGATCCGAACTCCCTTCAAGCCCAAACAAAACCGCACCAAACGATCAAAAACGAGAGCACGGATCACTCCCCGCACCAACGCCAACACCGACTCTTCACCTCACCTCGCCATTCCGGCATTCTCTTGAGGTTGACTTGGCCAAGAAACCAAGGACCACGTCGATCCGGATGAGCTCCGGCGGCTCGCCGCCCGTCGGGCTCACCCCGGCCGACGGGAACTCCGTCGGCATGTTCAGCTCCGACCGTATCGGCGGGTTCGGCTACGGCGTCGGCGTCTCCGTCGGCATCCTCCTTCTCATCACCACCATCACGCTCGCCTCCTACTTCTGCACCCGCGCGCCCGTCACGGCCGCCGACCGCGGGGGTGACAGTGGTAGTGGCGGCGGTGGCGACGGGCACGACGTCGAGCTCGGCATCGATGAGGCCACGCTCAAGGGGTACCCGGAGGTGGTGTACGGCGAGGCCAGGAAGGAGGCCAAGGGGAAGAAGGGCACCACGTGCACGTGCTGCTCGATATGCCTGGACAACTACGGCGACGGCGACGTGCTGCGGATGCTGCCAGAGTGCGGCCATCTCTTCCACCGGGAGTGCGTCGACCCGTGGCTCCGGCAACACCCCACGTGCCCCGTGTGCCGGACGTCGCCGATGCCGAGCCCCATGCCGACGCCGCTGGCCGAGGTCACGCCGTTGGCAATGGCGAGGCTGTCATGACAATAGGCACCGGAGGTTCTTGCTTGGTTTTCTTTCTGAATTTTCTTTTCTTTTTACTTCCTTCTCATTTCTATACCACCAAAATGTGAGGCTGGAATCTGCGTATTCTTTGGAAATGGAATCGATGAAAATGTTCAGGGTAGGATTAGATTTTTTTTTCATTTCTTGGATTTGGGTGTGATTTGGGTTCAGATTAGTTCTCTTTCTGATGAAAAAGAAAGTCTGGGTTAGGATTCTGTATGGACATACAAACGGACAAATGGTTGATGAATCTTCACAAGTACGATCACGAGATCTTTATTTCAGATTGGCAAGATAAATCTAGATAATTTGTTTGACAAATTCTCAATGCAGGAGAAATAAGAAGAATATTGTTCTGGATGTCAATTCAATAATTTACTCCAAAGATATGTATTTCTTATAAGGATATGGAAGACAGTAAATGGACAATTTATAGCTCAAAATGTAACTGCAGGTAGAAGTTAGCATATTTCGTTGATATCTCTTATTCATAAAATGTAAAATCAATTCTATACACAAAAAATCACCACTCTCATTTTCTTCGATGTGCTTGACTTTCGGGGTCAAGTAAACCAGAACAATAATTAGACTATATAGTTCAGACTACTTTAAGTTGATCAATTTTCAAGTTCTAATCGCATACCAAATGAAAGATATAATATAGACAACATACTGTCCATAGATGGCCATGTAGTTTTCTTCAGAAATTAAATAATATGGAAAAGATAAAGAATCAGACCATGGGCCCATAGTTTTCTTCAGAAATCCACTGAAGCCTTACGATGTGACGGTGATTCAGGTAGCCTGGCACCTGCAGCTCTCTGCACAAGTCATCTTTCTTCTGTTCTTCATATGTGTCTCACTTGACCATTGCGACAAGGCATCGGTGAAGTGGGCACTACAGGATGTTCCATTAGAGCCAGTTTCAAGAATCACGCATGCTGAATCCGTTAGTCGCCCTTGCCATCTCCCTCGGTGTGATCGACTGAATTCCCACATAAATGGCAAATAACATACAGGCCATTAATATGGCAATGCTCATCTAGTCACTTTTCATGACGTGTGACTCTCAGGTAGAGCATGGCAGGAAATTATCTGGCATTATTGTCTAGGTCCATGTCGGTTCACAACTTGGAAGTTGGTATCCAATTCAGCTTTAGATTGGCAAACAAAGCAGACGGTAGTACTAAGTTACTGACCCCCATTTACATTATGATTTCCTTTTTACAGAGTAAAATGAACACGCAACGCAAACACTTTACACATACTGTACTCACACCATCACCCACAGATAGACACGCGTGCACATTCCTTACACTCGCTATCGGATGCATCAACGACCTCACAGAGCGTGGACATATGATTTCCCACTGAACACATATGCACGTGTGTACTCCTAAATTTAATGGACACAAGCACCAAATCTGGGATTTGAACCCTAGCTGGTTAGGTGTACACTTCTCTAGAAGAGATGGCTGAAACAGGTAGGTAGGCTTTTGAATTCAACTAAAGACCTCCAGCTCGGCCCACTGAGGTCTGAATTGGCGGGGCTCACTTCCTCGTGGACACCGACCGCATGCCCGTGTCCGCGCGTTTGCATTGAGTTGAGTCAGGGTCGCGTCCACTCCACCTGTCGATCGATCCAGTCGTGGCAGCGGAGAGATTGCGTTGCAGCGATGGCGAGCCGCCGCCGCCACCTCCTCCTCCTCCGCGGCGCTCCTGCTTTCAGCCTCCTCCTCCGACTCCACCGACGTCGAGGACCGCAGTAAGTGCTTTGACCCCCTCCTCTCGCACGCGGCTTCGTCTCCGTTTCGAGATGTCGCGGGCCTCAAGATCTCCGCCTCCACGGGTAATCGACCTAGCCATGAAATCCTTGCGATTGTGCTGTGAATTAAGACGTCGTGTGCTTGTGAACAGCGTCGTCGAGTAGCTATATCTGGTTTGTTAGTAGCTGTCTGCTATTTTAGTACGGCTGCTGGGGACGTAACTTACTTCGCATGTAGTAGTAGTACAAAAAACAGTCGAACCAATGCAACTTTTCTTGCGGGATCAGATTAATGTTCTTGTGAAGGTTTCGCTAGCTGTCCATGTACTAGTATTATCCATGAATAATGAATTAGTCCAGTCTACTGTAACAGTTGAACCATGGCATGGAATTTTGAGGACGACCTACTGTTGGATGTTAGGATTTGCACACAGCTCTCCTTAGGTATTTCTGTTAGACTGCTTTGGACAAGGCAGCTGGTATCGAGACGCTTTTTGCACGTGAACCACCTACTATTTTTCAGTTGCAAATTGCAATAATACACACGTGTATTTAGTATTTACCTTAGTTTCATGACCTTTCCTTTGTTTATTGATGCCTGTATTTAAGCTTATCGAGGGCCCTTAGCACCTTACCTTAAGTATCTCACTAGTATACCGAAATGGTCTGTTGTATGCTCATTTAATTGCTCTGATAGCAAAGGACAGAGAATACTTACAGAGCAAGTCAACAAGATGGTCTAACCATTTCGACTTTGTGTAAGAAGCAACAATAATTACCAATGTTTTCACAGAGTAGATTAAATATAGCTTAATGCATAAATGATTTCGTGCTTTCTATCAGCAACAGAATGGGGTGATTTCCATCAACCTAGTTCAATAGTCTTTCTATTGTTTCTCCGACATCTAATTCTACAAATTCTGAAGTAGCTATTTAATTTCACTTCATAGTGAATGTAAACAATGGAGTATTGACATGTGCTTTCTGTATCATCTAGTTACATAAGAAGTATCATAATACAGGTGAGGTGTGACAGTAATATACAGCAGCTATTTGGTACTGTTGAAGTTTCCAAATGCTAGTTTATGAATCCATTTCAAATAATTTGTTTAAAAACTTATATTACCTACTTTTTCTACAATGGGAAGATCAACAGTTGTGTCATCTGCAGAATACGTATCATCCATCTTACATTCTGTTGCAGGCTTTGCATCTACTAGCCTGCTACGCATGACAGTAAAAAAAGATTAACTAACAATAATCTCAACAAAATTGAGTACATTTCTTGTCCATTTTACATGGCAAAGGGCATTTTACTGACATGCCTACCTGTTGCATCATAACACTTAACACATCTGAAGTAGGCCGTAACACCTAACAGTCAGAGTGAAGCTAACACTGTCCAAATAAAGATATACTATTTTGGTATTGATGGTGTCAAATGCTCCTGATATGATTGTCATTTTGTGCTTATGGCTTCTGCATGATCACAAGGGCTTAGATCTTGAATGTACTGAGAGTCTGAGACTCTGGCAGGACAGCTGTTGTTCCTATTTTTTTTGCAGGTGTTATTGTTCTCATTTGGGTAGAAGTATGGATTCTTTTTGTTTGTTGGGAATAGGGTCCGAATTATTGTAGGATCACTATATATGAAATAAAGTTGAAAAATGTATCTAGGTGTATTTATTTAGTTATTTGTTTGGGCAATTTATTATTGAGTTGTATGCACCAACTAGTTCACCCAAAAACTTAAACTGATAAAAAAGGTGGACAATTCATTTATATTTCAACACTCCCCTGAGTCCTCTCACGTATATCTGATATCATATTGAGTTGTATACACCAACCAGTTCATGCAAAAGCTTAAGTTGATGAGGAAAGATGGGCAATTCACTTGTACTTCAACAGTTATCAGAATCTAATTCAGCAATTCTAATGATAAAGTCTTACGATGTACATATCTAGACCTCTCACTAGAATCTAATTCATACAATTAATCTGCTATGGTCTGCTTCTTGTGAATGTTTGTTTCTGTCAACTACAAAGTTTTTCCTAGTTGCTTCTTGCCTCACTTCATTTTCCACGTCTATTCAGAAACTTATGACCTCTGTGATGAGATTTCTTGTTCAGCAATCAGTGAATTTGTGCTAGCCCACGAACAGACTTTACTGTCATTCACCCCACCAGTAAGCATAACCAGAGTGCACATTTAGTTGTGGTGGTGAACTAGATCTTCCGTTGCCGGATTTCTTTAGTACTTGAGACAGATGAGATACTGATAGATCCTAAGGAGCTATGACCTGGTACTTCAGCATCATATCCTGACGATTTTGTTGTGTTTCAGGGTTCTTACAGCATCACAATGAAGCTGCTGGGATCCAAATTTCGCCCCAAACCCACCCCACCTAAACTACCGACCGGGGGAAAAAAGGTTGAAAATGCTACAGTAAATTGATTTTTTTTCAGTGAGATTTCGGACAAAAAGGGCGAAATTTCATGAATTTTGTTTTTGGATTTTGGTTTTTTATGGCCGGATTTGACTTCAATTACATCAATAACCCATAAGAAAGTGATCTTTGATGATAATTTGTCCAAAAACTTATTTTTTTTTAGACATTTTAAAATTTTGGCAGAAACACTGTTAGAATTTTATAAAATTGAATATGATTTGTAATGCTATGAAAAATTTATGGTACTATATAAATAAGTCTAGGATCAAACATAAAATTTTATAAAATATTTTAACTTCATTTGTTATCTTTTAAAAATAAAAAACAGAATTAGCATAAACGAGGTAGTAAAAGTGTCAGATTTTTACAACTTTTTTCATGTTTGATCATCATTTGAAAATTTTATGTTAATATTAGTGATGCATGAATACTATCTATAAAAATTTTCAAAATTTTCTAGAATGGTTTGAACTATTTTTCACTTGGTTGAAATTTGTCAGTCAGCCTTCAGTTGCACTGTCTGAATTTTTAAAAATTCACGAAGATAATCATCTGAAAATTTTATGAGAATATTAATTATGTATCATAACCATGCACAAATTTTTTTAAAAGTTTCTAACGTGGTTTGTATCATTTTTCATTCGGATCAAATTTATCGGTTAGTGTTTTATCACGACAGTAGCAATGTTTGAATTTTTAAAAATTTCTGAGATGTGATAATATTCTGAAATTTTTATGATAACATCATTGATGTGTCAGGAACCTCCAAAAAAATTTCAAAATTTTTAGAAATCGTTTGAACTATTTTTGTTCAGTTGAAATTCGGCGAAATTTCGGGATATTTCTGCGAAATTTCGTTTTTTTGGTAGAAAACAAACTGAATTTGAATTTTTGTTTTTGAATTTTGAACGAGATTTGTCTAAAATACCTGAATTTCACCGAAATTTTAGATTCTGGTCCCGGACGATATTTTATCCGAAAATTAAATTTGAATCCAAGCTTGGTGTAGTATCAAATTGGGCCCGTTGCTTCATTCAATTCCTGGATGGCTCTCCCGACAAGGGCGTCAGGCCTCCTTTGGTACGGCTTAGATTTGTACGAATCTCATCATAAATGGTTTGGGTTTAAGAAAAAAGCTAAACTAGAATCCAGCTCTTTAGCATAATTTATGGCTTCTTCTGAAAAAAAAATCGGTCTAAAAACTGTGCCGAGATGTATTTGCCAGCACACATAGCTCTACCTGCAGTTTCTGAAGCGACCGCACCACGTGCGTCGAAATGGTTTTGTCTCATGTAACACCATCATGTGTCACCAATCAGAACTAACATATGCATCCCTGTTTGCTTTTAGTAAATGAAGCTGGGGAATCTCTCTAAGCTCGAAAAAAAATTAACCAGAGCATCAGTTACTACTTACTACCATGTAGTCACTAGCAGGGTTTCAAATCTCGTCGAATTTCGGCGAAATTTTATCGAAATTTTGTATTTCGAACCATCCCGAAATCTAAAGTACCGATTGGGATTTTTTTTTTGAAATTGGTACAGTAACCCGAAATTTCGTGTTTTTTTGCCGGTTTTGAAACTTTTAGGGCCGGATTTGGTTCAATAACCCTTATGAAAGTCATCTCCTATGAAAATTCGTTGAAAAACCGAATCTTTTAGATATTTTAAAATTTTGGTACAAAAACTTTCAGATTTTTATAAAATTGTACAAGCTTGATAATGAGCTGAAAATTTTATGTTGCTATCTTTAGTAGTTTAGGATCATACATAAAAAATTTAAAAATAATTTACCTACATTTGTTATCTTTAAAAAATCAAAAACAGAATGAACATAATTGGGACAGTTATATTGTCAGAATTTTATAAATTTTCTTGAGTGTGATTATGATCTAAATTTTTTGTGAAAGATTAATAATTGACTCAGTACCATTATATAAATTTTCAAAAAATTTCAACTTTGTTTGTTTGATCAATCAAATCTATGTAAGCATTGAACTTCGTTTGTATATTATATTTCAAAAATCAAAAAGAGAAAGATTGTACCTTGTAAGAATTTTTTAAATTCATGGAGCTTGATAATGATTCAAAATTTTTGTGAGATATTAAGCATTTCCTTATCACCGTTATGTAAAAATTTCAAACATTTTTTTATTGTTAAAGCAAATCTATGTATCGATTATCATGCTTTTATCAGGACATAGCACTGTTTAAATTTTTAAAAATTATTTAAGAATGATCATCATCTAAAACTTTTACATAAACACTAATGTTACGTCAGGACCATCCACAAAAAATTTCAAATTTTTTTAACGTGGTTTAGATAATTTTTCATTTTGTTTAAGTTTGCCGGTAAGCCTTTTAACAAGGCAGTAGTACTGTTCGAATTTTTAAAAATTTATGAAGCTTGATAATCATCTAAAATTTTTATGAGAATATTAGTGATACATCATAACCATGCAAAAAAAAATTCAAAGTTTTATAACGTGGTTTGAACCATTTTGCATTCGGTTCAAAGTTACGAGTTAGCGTTTTATCATGACAGTAGCAATATTTGAATTTTTAAAAATTACACAGACCTTAGAATAATCTGAAATTTTTATGACAATATAATCAATGTGTCAAGACTCTCCAAAAAAAATTTAAAATTTTTCGACATCGTTTGACCTACTTTTTTTCCGTTGCAAAAAGACCGAAATTTCGCTATTTTTTCGGCGAATTTCGTTTTTCTGTACAAAACGAACCGGATTTGAATTTTGGTTTTTGAATTTCGAACGAGATTTGTCCGAAATACCCGAATTTTACCGAAATTTTGGATTCTGGTCCAGAGCGGTATTTTATCCGAAAACGAAATTTGAATCCTTAGTCACTAGTCCAACTAGTGAAGCACCGTCCACCTGGGTAGTTTGACTGTGTGCTGACGTGGATGGAACTATATATGTATGTCGTTCAAATCCATGGACTGTGTATGACGGAATATTGCAGCTCATTGATGGATTCCCAAGGACGTAATTCCGTAACGGCTCTCTAACAGTCTCGGACGTAGGCTAATAATGTCCGGCTTGTAGAAAGCGGGAGACGCCCGTACCAAAATACGTATCAGTACGCGAGCCCACGCCCCGCGTACGCTTAAGCACGGGAAAGGAAGCTGCCTACGAAGTACACGGGCCTCGCGTTTCGCGTGAGCCCTAGCCTCCTTCCTCCTCCGACTCACTCGCCCTCCCCTCTCCGCCCCGAGCACCGCCTCCTCGCTCCCCCACCCCCGCCTCCTAGCCATGCAGCCGAGTCCGTACACCAGCGCTGGCGGGAAGATCCGACGCCGCCCGCCGCCCCGCGCAGCCGCCACCCCCTACGACCGCCCCCCTGTCGCTGCCGCCGCGCACCGCCTCTCGGCCGCTGCCGCGGCCGTGGAGGCCTACTCGGGGCCTGGCGGCGAGGGTGGCGGGTGGGTGTCCCGGCTCGTTGACCCCGCCTCCCGCCTCATCGCGGGCGGCGCAGCGCGCCTCTTCTCCACGGTCTTTCGCAAGCGACTTACCCCTGCTCCGGCTCCGGCGCAGCCGTCTCTGTTTACGCCTCCCGGTGAGCCTAAGCTTCCCGTATGCTCTTCTGAGATTGGTGTATGCTCCTGCGATTCGTGGTTGTGAGCTTGGGCTAGGGTTTCAGGCTTCCAGGGCATGCTAGGGTTCGGTTCGGATTAGCCAGCACCTGCTTCTCCTTTGGGAAATTTTAGCTCTAGCAGGGCTTTTGCTGTTACATAGCAGCAAATTCGTGAGGAAACGAGGATATTTTGCAATGGGTACTGGAGCGTTCCAATTTTTCACCTTCGTTTATGTTTAAAACCGTAGTCTGTATTAATATGGATGTGGCATTAATAATACTTTTACTGTACGTTCTGAATAATGACACAAGGATTTGGTGCTTGAAGTTGGTGTGCAATTAATGTTTTTAAGCTACTTTAAGTGGTGTTAACTTTGGTATAGGAAAATCGTCTGGCCTATTGGAACCATGTGTTCGTGTTGGAAGGATGCAATATAGGAGATGCTCTTCCTATTTCCATTTTGTTTGTGCTGACTATTGAAGCTCTGCTTGTAATTGTCTAATGATAATATTGAGTTTGGCATAGTAAGCTGCAATGTTGCTGATTTGGTGGCTGCTTTATTTGTGCAGGAAGAGATACTGAGCCAAAACAGGACTGTTCTGAGTCAAAACACAGCGTAAGTAGCAACCAACTGTTAGCAATGAACCATAGTTACCATACTCTGTTATATCTTATGTTCGATGTCATGTGTTGTACTTTTGATAGTAGCTGGTTTAGTTTGTTCACTGTTGTTGTGACTAGGGTTTGTTTGAAATTTTGATGCAGGTTTCAACTCCAATCCTGGAGGGTGGAATGGAGAAAGGGAAGAACCCCGCTGGTACATTGGACGACAAAGCATTGTCTGAAGTAGAACACTTGTTAATGCGGAAAACATTTACAAGGAAAGTATCTGCATAATTATTCTTCTTGAACTTCTAGCGTTCTACTAGCTATTTTTTGTCGTAAAGTATGAAAAGATGTTGATTTTTAGTAGTTCATGACAAGTTCTCACCCCTAGTGTAATGGCTTTTATTTGGTTCCGTGATTTTAACTTGCTTCAGTCCACAATCTATATTGGCCAAACTATTTTCTCTTTTATTTTGTTTGTGCATTTCTTTTGTTTTTTCTCATTCCTTTTTTTTCCACTCAGTATCCTCTGCAACAAATCTCTTTTCCCCTGCTGCTTCCAAAATTGTTCATGACTATGAGGTTTTTCTGTGCAGGGTTGAGTTTGACCGTCTTACAGACTTACTGCGTACAAGAACCGTAGAGTCTGATTTGCCTGCACAGGTAGATTACCATGAGGATAAGAACGAATCAGGAACCAGGATTGATGGAATAGGAGGCTCCACATCACATGGGATGGCTGCAGATCATTCTCCGACTGCTGATGTATGGAGTTATTTTGCTCATGTAAATTTTTATGTTAGATGTTAATCCATGAATATAGGATAATGGATAATCTTATATCGAGGTGATGGTCAGAATCATGTGAACATGCCTGAGAAACATCTTGCAAGTTCATGTTATTCGCAGAAACACATTTGTGAATCACTGGTACAGTTTATAAATGCACCGTTTCAATGATTTCTAATGTCAGGATATGCTGTATTGCCATTTCTACCTTCTGTTGGTTATGGAGGTTTATTTTCTTGTCTTATATCTTCTGTAAAGTTCGCTATAGGTCCCTAAATTTGTATGGGTGTATCATTATCACTTAATTCGGGACTCTACACTTGTACAAGTGAGCCAACGAACCAATTTAATTAGCAAATTAGTCATGACATGTCAGTTTGACCTTATTTTAGGTCAAAATTGACTACATTTTTGTTAACTAAGATTGATGGGATGTAGGATGCTAGTAAAATTTGTCCATATAATTCGGGAACTTCCTTTGGATTCAATACATTGATTTCACATTTTCACATGACGGCCATGTGGTCAAACAATGGTTTGGACTGAGCTAAGTTACTGTGTCTTCTCTAATTACCAGGTTAGAACCTCTATTGACTCATACAATTTTAGGGGCATAAATGTACAGTTCCCAAGTTCAGTAGTTCACAGACCCATGCCCCTGCATGTTTAGGACCTGCTGTGACCTTTAATCTTTTATGTATTCTGAAGAAAGTTGATTGGGATTGCTTGATTTGGCCATTTTTTGCTCGGTTGCTCTGTCAAGGTTCTTTCCTGACTGTTTAATGTGTAAAATTGCTAGCTCTAAATGCTCGGTTTTTAATGCCAGATTTTCATAGGAAATTTGGAGGAATCAGTACAATTCCCGCAGGATTCCTATCAAATTCCCATGCTCCAAACAGGGCAGCGTGGATTTTACCTTTTTGTTTCCTTGGTCTGGCTGTCTACTGCAATACACTTTTCAACTTAAGTCCTTCTGTGTGTGAGTTAGAAGCAAGCAAACACAGCTATGCTTTTATTGATCTCATTATGAACTTCAGTTCCCTGTTTGATTTAATTCATGTTTAACTTGCAGGTTCCTATTTGTGGTGTTAGTTCCCCTTCAGAGATTGCAAAACAATATATGAGCTCACGTTATTCTAGAGAACCCCAGTCAAGTAGTTTGCGGAGCCGGGTATTTTTTGAGAACAAAGCAGAAGCAAGCAACATTGCTTATGATAGAAGGAGACCTGGAGCACCACTTGCTCAGGAGCTCAATGAATTTGGCAATGAAAACTCCTGGCTTCCTGTGAATGGCTACGTGACTCCGGGATTACGTGGGCGGTCAGCGATATATAGAATGTCCCGTTCTCCATTTTTTAAGGTCATTTTATTTACCACACACCATGTCGTATCCTTCTCAGAGATAAATAATCATGTGTGCTCCATGTGGCATAATCTTTGTTTTGTATGGCGCTTGAAATTTTCTCCTTGTTAAATTTAATGATTTACTTGAAAAACTGCAAAAGTTGTTGACAGTAAATACTTATTGTGCCTAGCAGGGTCCGAGCTCTTCCAGTGATATGCATGTGTCACCATTTTCTTCATCCCAGGCACGAGGCCAAAGTTTGGTTGCTAGCGGCAGGCAGGTAATTTATTAAAGATTTCTGAATATGAAATACTCTACATACTGCAGTATGTGTTCTTGTTCTTGCTATATATTCAGTTGACAAGTATGCAGTTCATTGAAAAGCATTACACATATGGTTCAGAGTTATGGTTGATAACATGTAAAAATCTAGGGTTTTTTCTTTGCATCTTTTATATGGTTGTATTGTTGCACACGCAAGCATTGATGAGGTAGAAGCAGATCATCCCGTTTGATTGATAGTTTGATACTACTTAATAGGTTTTTCATCATCAAGGAACTTTCTCCATACATGGTCTGAACTGTATTTGCCAGAGGTTTTATCAATCCTTCATCTTTCTAACAGGTCTTGAAACGAAGAGGCACCGACTTCGAGAATGAACTTGGATCGATTGGTCCCATACGGAGGATTCGTCAAAAATCAAATATGATTTCTCCTTTTAGAGATGCTCGTGCGAGCCTCCGGGGAAACTTTCTTCCTTCCTGTACAATTGGTTCGGACTACACTGAAGGCAGTTCACCCTTTCAGGAATCTCCTAGTTTGAAAAGACTATTGCTTGGGACTGGTCAATCTGTGCGACCTGTAGAAGCTCATAGGAATGGTGAAGATGATAAATCCTCTGGTGATAATGTTCCTCCTGTGCCACCTCAATCAAACAAGATGGCTGAGAAGATATTTGAGCAGCTTAATATAATAGCTCCATCACCAAAAGAGAAGCAGTCTGGACAGCAATCTGTTGCTGGGAATGCGAGTCGCTCCAAGTCGAAACAACCTGTTTGGCAACATAATGGGCCAAAAAGTGTAAGTGACCCCACTAGTTCCCTGAAATTTCAAGATTTGGGTGGAGTTAATCACCCCCTCAATCCAGAGCTTAATGGTTCCCCATTGAATAAAGGAAAGCTGACAAAAGATGGATCATCAAAAGTTCCTTCATATTCATTTCAGGATTTAGGCAACAAAGACATTAAGTCTGATCATGTTGCTACCTTTGATAAGCCTACCATTTTGTGGAATTCAATTTCTGCTTCTACATCTCGGAAGCCAGGCTTTAAAATGGCTGTTTTCGAGGTATTGGGAAAAAAATTTATTTCTTGGTTCTTCAGTTGTAAACCAGTCATATGTGCACTTATGACCTGACAGTGTTATTTACCCCTTTTTTGTTTTATAGGATTTATCAGAGTTCGATGATGGTCAGGAGGCTCCTGTTTCATCAAAGAATTCATTGAGCAAGACAGAGGTGAAGACAAATGAGCAGAAATTTGATTCAGAGATTAAGGAGAAGAATGTTCAACCAAATATATTGGAGCAGAAAGTTGAATCAAACTTATTGAAGAAGGATGTTGTCAGTTCTCCAGTTACTGAACAGCCTATAACATCCCCATTGAAAGACGTCTCTTCATCAGGCTTGTTTTCATCTAATGACCCTGAAAAAAAGGTTACCCCCCATGTTTTTGCGGATAACAACATTGGTTTTACATTTCCACATGTACCTCCTGGCACACGTCCTGAGATTACTGTGTCAGCAGTTGCACATGCTTCAAATAAAGACAATAAACTAACTACTGCTTCACCTTTTACGTTTGGCCTCAATCAGTCCAGTAGATCAGATTTGGAAACATCAACAACTGCTGGTGTAAAAACCGAAGCAAGAGTTGGAGAGAGGTGATTCCCTTGGCACTCTTTGTTCATCCTTTCTCCTTATCACCCATGCCAAATTGCCAATTATTTGATTGCACTAGCATCTCTTGGAAGGAGAAAATAGAAAATGATAAAACAAACACAATCCAGTAGTGAGAATTCATTTTACTATTACCGGGAAGGAAAACTGAAAAGGTAGGCTAGAAGAAACCGGTTAGGAGAAGAGTGTTCATATTAGTTATTCACCTGTGAAGTACCTTTTATATAGTATTCTTCTCGTAATGATAAGATAGTTATGTAAGGGCTGAACAGCCTGCGCAATTTCCCTTATTTAAGTCAAATTCAGACACGTAGCAGACGTGGGGAAAATGATATGTTGGGGTTAAGAGATATTGCAATTATTCTGGGATTTGTTTAGTGAAATATACGCTTGTGAGATTTGTGGGACTTGGTAAGTTTATTATTGGAAATAGAAGGGCATCCTTAGTCTTATGCATGGAGTATGGATCATAAAGATGGAGAACAAATGGTGGAGATAATCAGAAATTCTTGTTTTTCTCTATGATATTTATCTGTTATTTGGAATATGCATTTCTTCATAGAAAAATAAGGGAGGAGTTAAAAATTGAATCTTCCTCTTAACAGTTGCGTGCTATATTTTGGACTATCTGCTAATCTTTTCTTCTATTTATGTTTCTAGTGCCACCAAGCCCACAACGTTGGACAGCACTAATTTAAAGAGAGGTAATGAAAAGGAAAGAGCAGAAGACGTCCATAAATCATCTGACAAGGTGTTATCGTCAGGTGCATCAACATTGACTGCACCTCTCCATTTTGCTTCTGCTGCATCTACTTCACCAAGCCTGAGCAATGGCTTCTCACACTCATCGTCACCAAAGTTATCAAATGTCATACCCACTGATAAACCCGCTGTTAGCTCAGTTGCATCCACCACCATCACCACATTTGCTGTATCCAGTAGCAGCCCTCCCTTTTCATCTCCATCTCCTGCATTTCCAACGTTCCAATTTGGAGCTAAATCAGATAGTATAGATACAGAGGCAAAACCAGCTAGCACTCTATCCTTTGGTACCGGGGGTACTACAGCTGCAGCCAAATATATATCCCCAGATACAGCCAGCAAGACAGCATCAAATCTGAATGCTGCGCCTATTTCGTCAAATGTCACAACTTTTTTGAGTTCTCCAGTCACATCCTCTTCTACTTTCTGGAGCACTGCAGCTTTTTCATCTTCCCCAGTTGCATCTTCAAGTGCCAAAACTAATTCTGCACCATCTACTACATTGTCAACTGCACCTGGTGTTCAGTCTGCTTCAGCGACACCATTTACATTTTCGAGCTCAGTAAGCAGCATCTTCGGGTTCAGCTCTCCAGCCCAATCTACTGGTCTGAGCACATCTGTTGCTGACATTACCTCTCAGCCATCTGCTACTAGCACGGTCTTTGGTAGCAAGCTGCCACAGTCTGAGGGCACAATGTCACAGCCGTCCCAGAGTTCAGCCCCACAGTTTAGTTCGCCATTCCCAAATATGACTTTTGGAGCTTCCTCATCTGGGTCTGGCGCTGTATCTTTTGGAGTTGGGACTTCCTCAACTGGTTCTGGGACCATGTATTTCGGAATTGGAAGCTCCTCATCTGGGCCTGGCACTGTGTCCTTCGGAGTGGGAGCTTCCTCATCTGGCCCTGGGACCTTGTCTTTTGGAGCGGGAGCTTCCTCATCTGAACCTGGGACTGTCTCTTTTGGAGCAGGAGCTTCCTCATCTGGACCTGGGACGGTGTCTTTTGGAGTGACAACTTCCTCATCCGTTTCTGGGTTTGGTAATTCAACATTTGGATCAGGAGCTACCTTCTCTGACTCTGGAAGTGGGTTTGCATTTTCATCACCTAGCGCTTCTGCTGGCTCATCTTTAGCAGTGGCTAGTACAAGTATGTTTGGCAGTAGCTTCACGGCTTCATCGTCCCCTACTTTCAGCAATCCTTTTGGTTCAAGTTCATCCCCAGCCAGCATGTTTACATTTGGCCAATCAGCTTCTTCAGGAGGTGGTTTTTCATTTGGAGCGCAGTCAGCTCCAGCTTTCTCTTCACAAGCTCCAGTATTTTCGTTTACAACGGCAAGCACTAGCATTAATTTGTCTAGTCCACAACCTGCATTTGGGATGACAAATGCCAACGTGGCCTTCAGCATGGGATCTCCTAGAAATGATCAGATGAATATGGAAGACAGCATGGTGGATGACACTAACCAAGCAGCACCAACTCCAGTACCTGCACTGGTGTTTGGTTCTTCACCATTTGGGCAGGCAGGCAGTTCATTGACCGCTCCACTTTTTGGTGCTCCAACAGTCCAGCCTAGCGGAGCTTTTCAGTTCGGGAGCCAACAAGGATCCGTGCAGCAGAACGCGTCATTCCCACCTGGTGGTAGCCTAGAGTTTCAGGGTGGGAACTTCTCGTTGGGCAGTGGTGGCGGCGGTGGCGACAAGCCCAGCAGACGAGTGATCAAGGTCAAAAGGGGGGCACAAAAGAAAAGATAGTCCCTCTGTTCAAATGCGCATTGCATGATGCCATTTTGGATAACGCATTGCTCGGGAACCATCTCGCTCATCTGGATGGATACTCCGGAGACAAAATAATTATGACCATGGTTCTTATGGTCATACAAATTTTCCGGCATCAACACAGTTCCACTATATCTCATGGTTGGCCTGTAAACCCAAGGTCAGTGTAGGGTATCCACTCAATTATTTCTTCCTAAGTCAAAGCCGGCTGGCATGGCATGTTGTGGACTGTAGTATGCTTATGCTCTTGGAGTGTAATTATAGAACACAAAAAAGTGTATCTCAAGGTGTAGTTTTGTTTTCTTTTTCCTGCCGTCTGCCTTCTCTCTTTTTGCCTCCGATATATTTGGCTCGGAGTTTAATGTACTATTGTATTTTTGTTTACATTCGACAAGCTCATAACTCTAGTTTAGAATCTCTAGATCCAAAGCCCGCTATAGCTTGCATCCTGCATGTTCCTGTTTTTCTTTGCGTTGCAAAGTAATGTAATTGTTTACTGTATCAGTACGAGTTGTTTCGTGCGATAGCCACGCTGTCTTATCTTCTTCACCAAAAAAGATATCCTTTTCTATGCGATGTGCTTGACCAGTTCTTCACAGAAGTAATAAGCACCATCGTTGAATTTATAATCACGTAGCGTGTCACAAGCTTGTAAAGGATGTAACTGGGACGTTACCGGCCACCTGCCGCGACAAGGAGATGCTCCAGTGGCGCCTCTTCTTGGATGGTGACGCTGTGTGTTTTGGACTTTGGGACGGTGGCACGACCCGGTTGGCCACCAACGCGCTTTCTTCTCTTCGCGATCGCGTCAGGCTTCGGCAAAGGAAGAAACCGGGAAACTGAACAACACGAGAACACGCAAATCTTTTTATCTCTCAGACGAAGATTATACAATAAATTAGTGTTTCTATGTATCATATTTTCGATACAAGTTACATAAATTTTGAAATAAATGAATGAGTAATTAATCGTTATCTATATTTTATCTATGCTTTAATATTTGTATAATTTTTAAATAGTGAATGAATAAATAAACAGCTCTACGATTTTTGCGCGGGCGAAAAAACTGTCGTGCCCCTCCCCCACTTCGCGCCCTCTTCCTCGTCCCCATGCTCCCCGTGCCATGTCCAAATCACAGCTAAATAGCTAGCAGCTAGCTAATCATTGCCCCTTAACTGCGAGGCCGCAACCACATCTGTTCGCAGTTCGCACCTCCTGCTCGTGGATTTCTTTTTGTTTGTTTGCTTCGCTCGTTAGTTCATACTTCCCGTCACGTAGCACTTGTTTACTCTTCCTTTCAGCTTAGATATCACGGTTCCTGCTCCGGCGGAGTCAAGCCGGGCTTCGCTTTCTTTCCTGTTCCCTTCCCCTCTTTGTGTCATCAGTTCTTGCCAAGGAAAGGACTTGCCTGTGTGTTTGTTGCTGTGTGATTCTCGATCCTAGAAGTAGTCTCCACCCATCTTCACTTGAACAAATTGGTTTCTTGCGTTTGCATTCGCCTTTGACTGTTTCTTGCGCCTGCCGCCGGCTGGAAGAGGTCCACCAACCCTTGATGTTCATTGAACATTTCTCCTTCCTGCTTCGGTACTACAAGTGCTGATCATTCGGTGCATAACCTCTGTCCAAAAAGCCTCGGATTCCGTCATTCCGCGTTGCAATTTGTTGAGTTCTTGGAGGATGATCTCGTTGCTCTTGGGTAGCGTTGACTTCAATGCGTCATCGTGCACGCGAGGTGATCGGGACGGGTTCCATCTTTGATCCTGCCTGTTCTGGAGCAATCCAGCCGATTCCCTAGCAGAAAAGGTAAAATTCTTTGATGCGTTACTCTTTTGCCGAGGGCGACATTCGCGGCTTGATCTGAGCCGGTGCAGAGCTCGAGGAGTTGGAAGAGTTTCTTGGATCCATCCAGGGGGGAGTGGTTGGCTCCGATCCCGGCGAGGTGTCCGATAAAGATTCTAGACCGTCTTGACGGATCACCAATGGGTAACACGTGCGTCGGCCCCAGCATCACCAAGAACGGCTTCTTCCAGTCCGTGTCGACGGTGCTGTGGAAGGTGCGGCAGGACGGCAACGCGCTGCCCGACGCCAATGGGCTGGACGGTGGCGGCCCGGACATGTCGCAGCCGCCGCCGACTCCGCCGCCGTCGGACGTACCTTTCGCCGTCCAGAGCAAGGCCCCTGAGCCCGTCAAGATCGCCGCTCAGGCGGAGGACGCCAACAAGCCGCCCAAGCCAGCCGAGCAGGACGCCAAGGCAGGCGCCGGCTCCAACTATGGCGAGGCCAGGCCGCGGCCCCAGGTGCCCCAGGTGAAGCGCGTGTCCAGCGCCGGGCTGCTCGTCGGCTCGGTGCTCAAGCGCAGGACGGAGTGCCTCAAGGACAAGTACAGCCTCGGGCGCAAGCTCGGGCAGGGGCAGTTCGGCACGACGTACCTCTGCGTCGAGCGGAGCACCGGGAAGGAGTACGCGTGCAAGTCCATCCTGAAGCGGAAGCTGGCCACCGACGACGACGTTGAGGACGTCCGGCGGGAGATACAGATAATGTACCACCTGGCCGGGCACCCCAACGTGATCTCCATCAGAGGCGCCTACGAGGACGCCATCGGGGTGCACCTCGTCATGGAGCTCTGCGCTGGCGGCGAGCTGTTCGACCGGATCGTGCAGAAGGGGCATTACACCGAGAGGAAGGCGGCCGAGCTCGCCAGGGTCATCGTCGGCGTCGTCGAGGTGTGCCACTCCATGGGCGTCATGCATCGGGATCTCAAGCCGGAGAACTTCCTCTTCGTTGACCAGACGGAGGAGGCTGCTCTCAAGACTATTGACTTTGGTCTCTCCATATTCTTTCGGCCCGGTGAGTTTCTGAATGCAGAGTTCTCAACATAAGCCTGAATATATTTTTCCAGTTTATGCACCGCATTTTTGCTTGTCATAAGGAAAAGTAACTTTGATACCTTGAAAATGTTCAATGTGCTTAAGACGATCAGCATGGCCTTATTGTTTAAGACGCTTATTGTCCCAACTCCCAAGGCATTCTGCCACATATGCAAAATCAAACTTCGTTGTGTCCTGCTTGCTTGAAGCGCTAACTAATGCAATGTAATGCAGCCGTACTTGGCATCAGCCTTAATCGTTCTCTACTGTCCAAATAATTTGTGTAACCATGATTTCAATTCTTCAGGAATGCCTCATGCATTTCTGGGAAATAATTTGTGTCCTTTAACCCTGACCACATACAGCTTGGTTACAGATCTTACATCATTCTGCGCCATTTCCTTGAGATTTTTGTTTTCAAGCCTATTTAGTTAAGCTTTCAATCATCCTCCATTGGATCGCTATTTATATGTGGATCTTATTTCAGGTCAAATATTCACTGATGTTGTTGGTAGCCCTTACTATGTCGCACCAGAAGTCCTGAAAAAGAAATACGGTCCAGAGGCAGATGTCTGGAGCGCTGGTGTAATCATTTACATCTTGTTGTGCGGTGTGCCACCATTTTGGGCAGGTGCGCATTTTATTTTTTTTGCTCGTTGATGAAATGATACAACAATGTACTGTTACTTTCCAGATAAAATATATCGCGTTTTCTGTTGGGAGACTTGGACTAATTATACATTTCATTCTTGTCAATCAGAGAATGAGCAGGGTATATTTGAAGAGGTTTTACATGGGAGACTTGACTTTCAGTCCGAGCCATGGCCTAGCATCTCTGAAGGTGCCAAAGATCTTGTAAGGAGAATGCTTGTTAGGGACCCAAAAAAGAGATTGACAGCTCATGAAGTCTTACGTGAGTTCTTAACTTTCACATGTCCATGCATCCATTCTACTAGTTACTTCAGAAATACAGTCTACAGGCGGTTCGGTTAGGCCATGACTCTATAGTCTGGATGTTGCAATTTCCTGTCATGGTTTCTAAAGTTTTCAAATGCTCTTCCTCTGTATCAAAACGCTAGTTCTCTTGTTTCCTTCCTTTTCCTATTAAATGCATGGCAGAGCTCTTGCTGTTTCTTTCCAAAAAGAAAAAAGAAAAAAAAAGAAATACAGACCATGACCATGAGCAATACATTGTAGTTTCACTGAAGAGTTCTTTTTTTGTCATCTTGTAGGGCATCCGTGGGTTCAGGTTGGTGGTTTGGCTCCTGATAAGCCGCTGGATTCTGCTGTTCTATCTCGTATGAAGCAGTTCTCAGCCATGAATAAGCTGAAAAAGATGGCTCTTAGGGTAAGTATGACTTGGAAGGATTGTTTTTTTCTCTTTCTACAAGTCTTAGATTAGTATCATCTTGCTTAATTTTGTACTCATGTACCAAGCGCATAGCCGTTGGAAGTTTGGCTTACGCAAGATACTTCACTTATATATGCAAAAAAGAATGTTACCATAATGGTCTGTTAGATGCAAAATGCAGTTTCCATTGAAGAATGTAGTCAAATTACTTGTCCTGATACGTTCGTTCTTTCTAGGTCATTGCCGAGAACTTATCTGAGGACGAAATCGCCGGCCTGAAAGAAATGTTCAAGATGATAGACACAGACAACAGCGGACAGATCACTTTCGAAGAACTGAAGGTCGGATTGAAAAAAGTTGGTGCCAATCTCCAAGAATCCGAGATCTACGCACTCATGCAAGCCGTAAGTTTTTTAGAGTACTTGGGCAGTTTTTGTTTGGAAATCAGAAAGCTTTTTTTTTAATCTAACTTTCACTACTGAAATGAATTATCAGGCGGATGTAGATAACAGCGGCACGATAGATTACGGCGAGTTCATCGCCGCCACTTTGCATCTGAACAAAGTTGAGAGGGAGGATCACCTGTTTGCAGCCTTCCAATACTTCGACAAAGACGGTAGTGGATACATCACGCCCGATGAACTGCAGCTAGCCTGCGAGGAGTTCGGCTTAGGAGACGTGCAGCTCGAGGAGATGATCAGAGAAGTAGACCAAGATAACGTCAGTAACCTCTTTTTCAGGGCGTTCTGTTCAAAGCCAAGCCCGATGTTTACCACCGAAATACTGATTGGTTTGCTTGCCATTTTTTTCAGGACGGCCGCATAGATTACAACGAGTTCGTCGCGATGATGCAGAAGCCTACACTGGGGCTCCCAAAGAAGGCCGGTTTGCAGACTAGTTTCAGCATCGGTTTCAGGGAGGCCTTGAGGATGGCTTAAGGAGCTAGATAGTGCTTGTGCTCGGAGATTAATTAATTTCAGCTGCTCCTTGTCAAAATCTGTATAGTCATACTGCTACAGTGCTACTACTGCTACTTGTAGAACGAGCGTCTGACTTAAGAAAGTACGGTCCTTGTAGAGACGGTGATAAGGCGAGTGAGTTGCTTCCATAGGATTGAAATGGCTCGTGGCAAGTGGCGACGGCTCGAGATGTGTGTACGTAGAGGCAGGCATGGTGATCATTGGCCACTCCTGAATTGGTTTAATTGTTTCATGATGGTGAACTACAAAAGGTGTTTTCCTTTTTTTTTTTGTGTGTGTTGTTGTTCCTCTTCTTGTATATACAGTCACCATCTATTATTACATTATCGTTGTTAGCAATGGTTGGATGTACGTGTACCGTCCGAGCTTGACGCATTCTGTCGTCGTATTCTTCGGGCACCCCGCGTGCGGCCCATAGACTTCAGCAACCCACGTCGAGCGGGAAATCTCAGTTTCTCGCGGTTGTTTTGGGCCGATTGCCCACGCGCTAGCCTAGCCGCCTGTTTCGTCACCGAGTTCCCGCACGGCCGCACCGGGCACCGCCGTCACAACTCCCCAGCGCGGTCCCCGTCGACCGCGGCAACGCAACGTCGTCAAACCCGTCGCCGAGTTGCTCGTCGTCCGGGCTAACTCCCAGCGCGGCACGCGCGGCGCCGAGCCTTGCGGCTACGTGCAGGGCACTCCAACCGGGCGACGCGCCGGGTGGGCACCCCCGCAGCCGCGGGGTGTGCGGCTCACGACCTCGCGGGCACGGGCGCGCTCCACAACCTGTTGCGTTTGCCCAATCCGCTTTTTCTTCCCGAATAACACCGTCTGGACGGGAAAACTTGTCACGATCGTCAGGTTACCTTGCACGCACGGGCTGGTCAGTGGCGATGACCTGATAGCCAGGAACGTGCGTCCACAGTGGCATACCGGCATTTTCTTGACCGGAATCTCCATCACCAACCTCTCTACTCCTCCCAGGGCAACGCCATGAACCAGACACGTAAGTCATTTCACGTTCTGACCCCCGGGCACCAACGCGAACCGATTGCACGTTGGATTCAGACACCGTGACTCTGTCGCGTTGCTTGAGTAATGTTCTGTTCCTGCGATCTTCTCGGGCGCAAACCAGTGGTCCGCCTATAGTTGTACACTAGGTAGAATCACGCGCGATGTTGCGCTGCGCGGAAAAATCTGGTCCGAACTGGCGTCTGTGTTGAATTTGTGGAAGAGTTTTTTTTTGCAAAATAACTGGATCTAAACGAAATTCCAAATCTTTCGGGTCGAAAGAACTGGCGCACATGTCGAATTTGCGGAAGTACGGGGTTATTTTTGAAAAATAACCGATAGAAGGATCTGTTCGCGATTTTAGAATATTTTGAGTCGAAATAACGTGTCTGAGTCGAATTTGCATAATTACAGGGTCCATTTTGCAAAATAACCAGAAAGGACTTGTTCGTGATTTCGAAATTCGCAGGGTCCTTTTTGCAAAAAAACGGTGAAGGGAACTTTCCGCGATTATGAATTTTCCGGAGGGTTTTTTCACAAAAAATGTGACGTGGAGGCCCTCGCGAATTCTTCCGGACATATTGGAGGTATTATTACTTCCCGACTAAGTTTGCAAGCCGTATTTTTTTTCCCGATGGTCTTGCCTATAAATATAAAACGTATTTTATATTTCAATACAAAATTAGTGTGATGTTTCCTCTAAACCCCTAATAAATGTCAATCTTTAATTTATATTCTTTATATACATACAATGGATATAATGCTTAGTGATAATAATTGAGGTAATACTCCCTTCGGTATAGAAAAACTTGCCGGTTTAGAATACGTGCAGTCAAAATTTTAAAACTTTAACTATTGATATCATTTTAAATATTTAGATTGGATGCATGAAAATCATATGTGTAGATTCGCCTTGAAACTTACTTTCATAATATTATAATTTTATTAGTTTTTTAAAATATATTATAATAGAAATTAGTCATCAAAGTTGAGTTTTAAGAACCACTTCGATATTTAAAACTACGACTATTGGTAGACTTTCAGTGTGGCCGGAAGAAGGGTTAAACACAGATATTGATGCTACCATTGCCTTGCCCATGGGGAGTCTGGGACAACCTGATTCTGACTCCGAGACGGGCAACTTGTTTCTAGAGAGGCACTCCTGGTCTCCTGCTCCTTTGTTTACTGCAACATGAGCCTTACAATTGCCTGGTGCGTATGTTTTGTTTCAGTGCTAGTCGTACTAAACTGCAACCTCATTCAGAGTTGTACACATAGTGGTCTGCCACTAAGACATCGATCATACTCATCATAGTACTAGTGTTAAGCAAAGTCAAATCACATTAGTTGTCACTTGTTTAATTAATATGCTAGCTGCTTGATTGCTTCTTAGTTGGAGCATCTATAGTTTATTGTCCGGCAGATCTATCATGTTCTCGGCTGATTCGTCCAATTGTGGTAAAAGAACAATGCTGGTAGTGCATCCAAAAGAGAGACAAATCACAGCCTTATAAATCTTTAGGAAGACAAATGTACCAATATCTTGAGAAATAAATTAAAAATGATTCCGTCGGAACGACAAAAATGTGCAGAAAATAATGACGGTAAGGTTTCAATCCATGGAACGCAATCTTTACTCGAGATTCCCGTTGTCAAAATAACAGAAGCAAGAATGACGAAAAAAAAACGTTTAATTCCTATACACAGCCGATCTTGGTCTTCAAGTATGAACAAATTTTCTGCCTTTTCTCTGGACACACCAACAGCCACCAGTTTACATTCCCCATCAAATTCATTATTCATAATAAACAAAAAAAAAGTGACAATAATAATGTGGACGGCTCCAGCACAGTCCAGCACCTCATTTCAGTTCGTGTTTCGGTATCATGAGATTAATCTTTCTCCGTCTACTGGCAGCTTGCGAATCGCGATCGCTGACCAAAGATGCCAGCCATTTGGCACGTTGCTTCTAACAACTTGCCTGCAGTATTTTGGAAGGAACAATGCATAAGACTATTGTTAATTGAGTGGTTAACACATAAGGACACTACTGTGATACCGAAGAGTATAAGGCTGAGTCAGAAAATTAATGTTAGATTATGTTATAACAGATACCCTATCAAATCAGCATCAGATGCCCAATATGATTTATTACTCAAAAGAAAGCTTGCAAACTTTGACATCCTTTCTATGCTAAGGACGTAACAACGGCTTCAGGTAACTTAGCTTCAAAGACTACAAGGAGGAAGGAATAAGTTCCAAATTATCTGTGCCAGCCTGCCAGGTGGAATGGCATCTGATGTCAAAATTGCAAACATAACCGAAACATAGGGTAGAAATTACCCAAAAACCTAGAGACCAAAAATATGTAATTAAGCAATCAGCATCACCATGTTACAATCCTAAACGTAATCAAGAATCGCCAGGATATCGTGATTCACAGGCTATAGTAGGAGTATATATTCTCAGTCATAAACAATGGCCAGCTATGGAAACCATACGGGGTGAGGAAAACTGAGCCCAGAGAATACAAGGGACATTCCTGGAAGGAGTGGAATATTTCTGGTCACTAGCATCTAATCCTGAGATTCAATTCAACATGAAATTCTGAACAAGTGAGAGTGTCCAAAGGTCTAAGTAGCCATCTGATTTCACAACAAATGCTGGCTGGACATACCTCAAGCACGGGTTTAGAAAGGTGGAACGGTTTAGATTGATCTTAGTCGTCTCTGTCCCAAATTTTGATTTTGGTCAACACACCTATACAAAGGCACGCAGTTCGACCCTTACCTTCGCTCAACACAAACCAATTGAGCTACCATTGCACCGAACTATGATAACAAGGATGTGGTGCTCTTGGGAAAGGCACAATTGGGAAAGAACTGCGCTTGCTTGCAGTCAGAGACACAGTATCAATAGATGGTGAAGACAGTGACCCACCAACACAGGCAGCACGGTGAGGCTCAGCTATTCTTATCGTTTCCGTTCCCATCCATGTTTCCACAGTGCTTAATGCACTGGCCATCCCAAGTGTAATCACCAGAGTATTTGTGACTGCATAAACACCAATGGAAACTATTGCTATTTTGGGAAATCATCACTTTTTAGCCACTGTAACTTTCTTTTTGCAAATCTAGCAATCTTCTGAATGCAATTGCAAAAATAGCCTCATATCCGACTGCGGAAAAGTGATGATTTTACATGGCACCGACAAGCCCATATGACCTCCAATATGGCCATGAGCAAAGGACAGCAGTAGGGAAAACCCTAATTGCTTCTATTCTATGCTTACACCTTAGTCTTTATTCTAATCAGTACTCACCACCCACCAACTCGATAAATGAATCCTCACCGCTGCAATCGGAACACTCACCGGCAACATTCTTATCATCAACCCACATTGACTTAACCAATTGCAAAATTCATCTACTAACCCTCCAATATAGATTGTGAAATCTAAGTTATGTGTGGCAATTTTGTGCTACTAGTAAACAATCTAGTACTTATAATAGTAGCTGAATAGAAAGTGCCAAGTTCAGATCTGCAGATACTGACCTCGCCGGAGCTTGCTCTTGCTGGTGCCGGTGACGGCGGGCGCCTTCCTGGCGGGCGCGGCGATCGGCGCGGACTTGGTATCGTCCGGCGAGAACAGCACGGCGTCAATGCCCTGCACCGAGATCCTGCCGTCCGTATAGATGTCCGGGTCAAAGAGATACGCCGACCCCTCGCCCTGCCCGAACTTGACGGAACCGTCGGCCTCCCGCGCCACCACCTTGTGCGGCAGCCGCAGCGTGTCGTACCGCACCTTGCCGAACCGCCGCACGGCGTTGTACATGCTCTCCTCGGTCTGGTACTCCGGGATCATGTGGTAATACAGGATGTTCTCCGGCGAGCCGGGCTCGCTGAGCTGGTCCGTGGTGAGACGCGCCATGGCCTCGTCGTTGGGCGCGAGGACGGTGAGCACGTACCCCTCGGAGACCAGCCGGCCCATCTCGGTGGCGAGCGAGGTGAGGTTGACGAGGATGTCGGCGAGCTCGTTGTAGCCGCCGTACAGGAGCAGGGTCTGGATGAAGTCCTTCACCTGGTTGTGGCCGTCGAAGTGGTGCTTCCCGGAGCCCGGGCCGGGCGCCGGCGCCGGCGCGATGGCGGGACCGGGGGCCATGGCGTCCCAGATCGGCAGCACGGGGGGCGCGCCGGGGGGCACGGGCGGCGCCGGCTTCTTGAGGCGGTGCGTCCTCGGGTCCACCTCGGGCGCGCCCGTGGGCAGCACGGCCGAGATCGCGGCGAGGCTGCGGCGGCGGTTGAAGTCCTCCTGGACGGACCGCGGCACCAGGAGGCGCTCGATGCCGTGGATGACCCCGTCCGGCCTGAGCACGGCATCCGGGCGCGTGACGGCGGCGTGGGAGACGCGCATGGCGCCGTCGCTGCCCGCGGCGAGCTCGACCTCCTCGCCGGATAGGGTGGGGTGGGGGGCGGCGGGCCAGGAGCCGGCGGGGAGGTGGGAGGGGAGGACGTGGAAGAGGAGCAGCGACTGGAGCGACTTGAGGTTCCGCGGCTCGAGCAGGAAGCGCTTGAACTCCGGGTCGAGGTCCCGCTCCAGCGCCTCGTTCCGCGGCGCGAAGATGGTGACGTTGTGCTTCCCCACGGCGTCCTCGAGCGTCTGGAGCAGGAGGGCCTTCTCCACCAGCTCCGCCAGCTCCGTGTAGTGCGAGTCCAGCAGCGCCACCAGCACCGAGTTGGAGTTGATCCCTCCCCCGGCAGTCGTGCCGCCGGCGGCGGCGGCGGCGGCGGCGGCGGGCAATGTGGGTTCCTCCGGCGATGTCTCTGCGGCCGCACTGGCCAGGAGAAGGACGAACAAGAGGAGCGCGCCGTGCACCGGCGCACCCATGGCTGCGTGCGACGGCCGCGCCTCTGCTCCGTGGATTGCTCTAGCCGCCGCTGCGGTGGTGGATTCTTCTTGGCTTGTGCTGTTCTACTAGCTAGCTCCTGGGGAAGACCAGAGTAAATGAACAAGGTGGGTGGTGTGAGCTTTTCTTTTCTTCCCTGTCCTCTCCTTTTTTTTACTCCAGAGAAAGACGAGTGATGTGTGAGCTTGCTTACAAGTTAAGAGGGGGGTGGTAGCTGTAGGGGTGGAATGAAGTGAACTGAGCTGAACCGAATTGAGGAAGGAGACGCGGTGTGGTTGGTGGGGGCAGCGCGCGGCACAGGTTGGCGAGCGGGGCCGGGGGGAGGAGGTGTCGGTGCGCGCCGCGCACACAATGTTTGCATGTCGTAAGCGAGCAAAAAGGCACGGTAGCCGCGCTGCCTGCCCTCGCGCTCGTGTTCTGAATCCTGACACATTTTTTTTTAATCGGGTCTCCCTGCTAATAAATGCTCGACCGCACGATGAGTCATCTACTTTGCTCCTGGTAGATGGTTAGGCCAGCTAGCGCTGCAGCATGGGATATCACGGCATCCAAGTTCGTTAGGAAGGAGGAGCTATGGTGTCAATGATATGCTACAGTACAAATGGGTTGTAGGTAATATATATTGTTCGGTGTTTCCACGGCCGATAAATTGACTAGATTTGTGATTTTCAAATGACGGTCAAAAGTGAGAAAAAATGTGCAGAAGACTTGGGTAAAGCTCCGTGTTTTGTTGCACACATGGCATGCAGTCACGAATTGATCATTTTTCTAGCCACATTCCCCTTATTTTTAATTTTTTTTATTACCTTCTAAATAAAATTGCAAATCTAGCTTCCTTCTCACTACGAAAGACACTTTCTACGCTCCCCTACCGCGAAAGCACCTTCCACGCTCGCCAACCACCACAGCGCTCCTCCCGTGCTCGCTAGCCGTGGTTGCATTGGTTCCTTTAGCACTCCCTGGCTACGGCAGCGCCTGTCCCACTCTCGCCGCCCGCTGCTGTGCTTGCCGACTGTCGCTTTCCCCGAACGCGATAGCGTCAGCTTCCACGTTCCTTGGGTGTAGCAGGGACAGGTGTCGCTGCCATGCCTTCCGTGGAGGGGGAGGGGGCTAGATTTACAATTACATTCGAAAGAAAGTTAAATTTACAATAAAAATAGAGGGGATGAGCTAGAAAAGTGATCAATTCTGCCGTTGTAGCCCGTGTCAAGCGGCAGAGGCGGCCAGGCACGCGCATCAATGTATTGTGTATGAAAACTTTTGCTCCCCACCCGAATATTTCTGCTGGTTTCGCTCGCGTTTGCAGTTTCGCCATGCCTGCCGCATCTTTGTCGTGTACTATTCGTACGTCACGACATATGAACTCTTCGTCGGACTAAAAATTCTCTTTTCAACCAAAGAACAAGTACAAAACTTGTGGAGAGATGCTTCTATGCATCTACTCTTAATTTAAATTGCATAAATTTTAGAGTAAATGAGAGAGTAAGCAATTAATATCCACTATTTATTTATGTTTTAATATTTATGTAGTTTTTAAAAAAGAGATACACGGAAGCAGTTCGAGACCTGTGGTGGAAAGCTTATTTGCTACTTCTAGTGACAGTGTAATTGGTGAAAATGTTGCTACATGCTGATCTCATTCTGTAGGGCTAGAATGTACTACAAGTAAAATGGACTCTCTTGTGAATTCTCCTGCACGGTGATAGGTTTTTCAGATTTCTGCAACTAAGCTTGTTTCTAGTTTCTACAGGGTACTTGAGAGGTCCCGAAAGGAATTACTAATGAAGTTTTCAAGTGCATCTTGATCGGTAGGTACCACCAGAACCGGATCATAAACGACTTCACCAAGTTGGGTTTAATTTTTGTCATGCCGGACAGCCGGAGTATCTTTCCTGGAGGTCAAACAAGAGACGCCACGTGCCTTCTCAATATAATCAAGACATGTCCAGTTAACTGCCCCCGAAATACGCTCGTGTTACTCACTTGCAACAGGTCGATGAAGAATGAAGGGAAAGATCGGCAATGTGTGGTTGGGTTGGGTATTGATACACAGAATTGTTTTCATTCTCCTGTCAGGTATAGAGGAGATAATCGAGAGATTAGGTTATGAATAGTCAAATGGCTCCTTGTAGAAAATTACTAATGATGGATCTATGGTCTGTATCATTTCCTTTTTGTAAATTTAAAGCGTATATTATCGTCATTTTAATTTATCATACAGCTCCCTAATATGTCGATGAAATGAATGTAAATATTGCACCACGATATATCACCATGACTTTCGGCGTTGCGCAACTATGTGCCCGTATCAGCTTCACAGCAATTCGTTGGATGGTCACCGTCGCCAAATCGCACTTTCGCTGATGCCGCAGCCAGAAACGGCAATCAATTCACACCCAGAAAAACAAACCCACAGGACAGCAACCGTACTACAATCTTCTTCCTAGCTTTCACACAACCGCAAAAATGCTAGGTCCTAAATACATAGCAAATGTGAAGCAAAAATCATTGCTTAATCCTAGTATAAACAAGGTGTTACATCGAGCAATTAGTAATATTGGTTTCCTTTTGGTTGTTTCAGCCATTCAACTATTGTAAAGGAGGGGGTAAAGTGAGCTGTCTCTTTATCCATAGTTCGTCATGAGGTGTAGTCTTCTTTTGCTCGGCCTGTTTGGTTTGTTTGTAATGATTACTAACGCTTGCCTTACAAGATTTTTGTAGGGTTGATTAAATTTGGTAAGCATTTGATTTGCTATCAAATTTTCTTTGGCTCTCTAGTTCATTTTCTTGCAAATCTTTAACCAAAATATTGTTAATCAATTTATAGTGACCAAATCTTGGCAATACCAATTTTTAGTAAGGTTTGGTGAGACAAGTTTGTCATCAGACCAAACAAATCTCCGCTCCACGCTAAGCTACCGGGCTGCTAGTTTCCCAGCCTCCAATTTCATGCAATAAATGCTTTTCTTCCTTGCTATTGACGTGCTATGAGTTTTTTCTTTTGGGTGGCTAGGTACGTATTATTTCTGCTGTTAAGATCTGCTTGTAATTAAAAGCACGGCTGGTTTGATGTGCATGTCCCTTCTATCTCATGCCATTTTTACCTGGGAAACTCCTGCCCTGGTCGTCCGGTCCGATCAACGTTGCATTCATTCGGACTTATCAACGATAGGAGTAGCTCGTAACTGCCAGTATACACATTAGCTGTATAGTCTCCTTTGAAGCCAAGTCTTGTGCCACCTACGTACAGGAGCACTGGATGAACTTGTCATCAGCAAACTACACGCGCGACGTTTCGTCTTTCCAGAGATCCTAGGGGAAGACGGATAGGAAGAGCTGGCCGGTGTCGAGCAGTACTGACCGGCCGGCGAATCGGCGCGAGCAAGACACGGGCCGGTTTCGTTATGCAGATGCGCTGCAGTGTTGATTTGCCCCGGCTATATGCTGGTGCGTCGTCCGCGAGCTCTCTCTCTCTCTCTCTCGCACGCGGGGTCCCGGGGACGGAGGCGTCGGTGTCGGTGGTTTCGGGTTGCACGTCTGCGCTTGTCGATACGGAAGTGGGGAAGCGAGCTCCGCACCTTGTTCTCGTGGCCATCAAGGCATTAAGTTAGACGCTGCTAGCTCGCACGGATGTTTAAGTTTGTTGGTTTTGCCGAGCTAGCACATGCACATCAGCTAGCGCATGTATACCTCTTGAATTACGAGGGCACAAGACGATTTGTCATCCAGAAGAAGGATTAACATGTACTAGTACTTACTGTTTGTCTATCCAGGGGTGAAAACTGAAACCACCGAGAGGCCTTTCCTTTCCTGCCAGATTCGGAACAGCAATGCTGTAAATAAATATACTGTAATTCTTCCAATTTTCGTAGAAAAATTGAATCCAGCACGTGTGGGTGGATGCAGCGGAATGAAAGATTCGGCTACGAGAAGTCATTCACGCAAGTTGTCAAAAAAACATTTACCACAAGATGGTGGGTTACTGGGTTTAAATAATCACAAGCGGAGCGGAGGCGCAAGACGGGTGATAAGTAAGCAAACGCCCTCGGCACAGTAGATTAATATGGATATGAACAAGAACCGCACCACCAACATTCGTATTTTTACAAGGTACAACCATTTCATCACACCCTTGCGAATATTTCGCACAAGGTAAAACGTAAAGGTTCGTCGAGTGGAAGCACATGTCTTCCGTCCCGTGATCTGGACGCAAATGCTTCAGCGAACTTCTGAAGCACATACCTACCAAAGATCATGAGGCATCGCTGGATCGCAGGTGCTCTGAACAGATGGCGTTTCTCTCTCTCTCTCTCTCTCTCTCTCTCTCTGGACCTGAAGAAAGTTGAATTTGGCAGCAGTTAGAGAAACTATTGAAAGAAAGGTTTCCTTCATCCTTGTTAAGACATCAGTTCCATAGACACGAAGAGTGATATTATGTCACCTTAAAAGACTGCTGGATTCATACACAAAGGAGAGCACATACCTGTCTTTACAGTTGTATCAATTCTTCACCGGATATGGAGTAGCTCACTGAGAGCCAGATCCTGGTGCACAAGTTGCAGAAGAAGCATCATTTACAACAGCACGGCTGGGGGATATTGGCCTTTGATTATTTGCATTTGAAGCAGCGGAAACACTAGCTGTGGAAGTAGCAGATGGTTCAGTGCCATCCCTTATTTCGTGCCGTTCCATCATGCGAGCTACCACAGCAATCCCAGCATTGACCTCCCTCCTTACTTCAGAACCAAGATCTGATATAGTGTTACTCCGAGAAAACCACCGTTCCTTCCATCCACGTGTACTCTTTGTTATAGAATCCTTGTACCTGGCATTGTAAAGAATACGCACAAGTTAGATACTAATGCCTGTGTGTTCCATGTGTCAGGTGTTTTATAGGAGTTGGACTGTTGGATAGTACTTAATCGAAGCAGACTGCAGACGAGATCTCAGTGTGTCAGAGAATGACTGCAAATCAGATGGTCCTGCTCTATCTTGATTGACATGTGCAGATTGATTTTCAGAAGCCCTGATCAAAATCAACATCTAATGAGAGTAAACCACTAAAACGGAATAGAACATAGGTTGTAGGAAATACCTATTGATTGATCTACCACCATGCAGAGATAGATTGGTAGCACCAGGGTTGGAATGACCCAGGTTTAGCTGCAAACCTCCACTCAGATGTCCTTGTTCTGTAGCAGCAAGAGTACCAAAAGGGTGAGCCGAAACTATAGCAGGAGATTGTACACCTTCTTGGCCTGAACTTGAATGCGTGGAGCCACCAGGGGTAATCTCATTTGTTGAAAACACCAGAACTTGTGGGCCACCATTTGCTCCAGATCTGCTGCGGTGCCCATCTCTTCTAGCATGTCGGTGTGACCTACGCATTGCAGCAGAAGCTGCCAAATGCTGTATAATGCGTTCTTCAAGTTCAGCATCATCTGCTCCTACAGGGATCTGAAATCAGAAATGAAAATATCAATAGAACTACATGCATTAAGTCCTCCAGGGCAGTAAACAGGCTATTATTGCAAAGACCATCAAATGTGAGTGATAAACATGCTGCACCTCGAAATCACCAAGCACTGGATGATGAAAAACAGCAGCAGCATGCGAGCGGTTAGCTTGCATATTCCTCTCTTGTTCAACAGCCTCCAGTAGCTCTTGGCTGCACAATTAAAAATAGTAAATGAGAACCACCAAAAGAAGACATTCACTCACTGAGGAGATACACAGGGTACATGTTCCACCTCATAGGATCCTTCATACTGATAGGCTGCCAACACATGGGGCACTGAGAGCTTCTCTGGCACCTAGATTATCACACAGTGAAAAGCATGTGAGAAAGAAAATTACAAACATGGTAGCTGGTATAGTATTTTCAGTACACATTGACTGGATGTTAACTTCTACATACAATTTTTCACCTGAATCAAATGAGTCCAACCCCAAGCAATCTTATTTATAAAAATTTAGCATGAGATTATTTTATATATCTTGCATTATAGATAGATAGCATGGAAATTATTTCCTGTATAATTTCCAATATTTGAAACCACACATAGAAATAGCTTCACCGAATTTTTAAGAAAACTTTATACTATATCCTCATGAATCTGTAACCACAAGTCATTGGAAAGGGCAAAAATAGCCTACTGTAAAGTACTTTCATGCCAACAGTAATTCAAACAAAGGGAGGTGCTTCTATGCATCACTTTTTGAAAGTTACACAAATATTAAAGTATGAATGAAGGGTAGATGGTGATTACTTACCCATTCGCTTGCTTCAATATTTGTGCAACTTGTATTAAGGGTAGATGCACAAAAGCACTACTCAGATGGCACAAAATAAACAAATCTTGCACTAAAAAATCCTTCCAGCAGGACAGCTCAATCAAGTAACCATGCAGTAAAGTTAGTAATGGCATTTGATGCAGCATGGTTCCCCATCTAATGGGAGAATAATGTTGCTAAAACTATGCAACCTTGCAAATCATATGTTCCATGAGTTGCATATGCAGGGTTATACAGCGTTTCAAGTATAGGTGATCCTTCCAACTTGTATAGACAAGTTGAATACAACCTAAGAGAATCGGCCTGTACCAAATACATGATTAATTTCTCAAAGGTAACAATGCATGATTCATCGTACAAATAGTACATTAATTTCACTTCGTTGTTAGCAATTCAGTGTTACAATGAGCAAGGATTCAAATGCCATAAGCTGATCACCTTAAAATAGGCAAGTTGCAATCCTCCGGAACACCACAGTCAAAGTGCATCAGGGATGTGTAACCACAACTATCAGATAAACACCATCTTACTCCACCGTGTAGCCAAAAGCAAGGTTGTTTCTCTTGGTGGAAAACAAGATATTATTACGACAATAGACCAAACAACACAGGAATTGTGCCATACCAGGCAGAGTGCAAACTGACTAGGAGAATATTGGACAGTTTTCATCATGGCATGGCATAAAAAAATGAGCTATCTTTGTTCAGAGACAAGTCTAGCCTATTCCTCACAATACATGAATCAATTACCACAATTTATATTGTTTCACATAGATTGGCAATTTCTTGCATCACCAGCTACGTAAAGAAGTACAGGAAAAGAAAACTAAGACAGAACAAGATCGTTGGATTAGGCCAGCAAGAAACATTACCATTCAAGAATGCACTGGAGATGGTATTCATGCTTGCAACTTGTCACCTGCAAGAGAAAACACCAACAAACAGAAACAATAAGCGCATCGATTGAAAAAAAACTACTGAATCGAAAGACGCCACCGCGGCGGATACAGACCGTGGAGGGGTCGCTGTCGCAGAAGGGCTCCAGGCAGATGCTGCAGGCGTCGTCGCAGGCGTTCTGCACGCCTCCCTCCACGAACGCCGCCACCGAGGACAGCTTGCTCTCCATCTTCGCACGACCAAACAGACTCGAGTAGCTCTTCTCGCGCAAGATTCCTACATCGATAGGCCAAAAAAAAAAACAGCATATATTGGTGAAAGTTTCCAGAGATTAAGCAAAACCAAGCCAGTGTATCGATCCAAAGAGGCATCCGTTGCTCATAATTCCCCTACCCACGCAAAAAAATCCACCAAACTCGCAAGAAACGCCGCAAAGCTGAGCCAATCCGACCAAAAACTGTACGGGAAATCGGAAAACAAAACCCACAAAAATCGGAGGCATGGGAAAGCGAAACGCCGACGAATTGGGAGGCTACCTGCCCCTGATTTCTCACAGGAAATTTGGGATTTCGCAGGATCAATCAGCGGATTCAATCCCCGTGGAATTGCTCCACCTCGGCGACGAAGACGAGACGACGACGTCGCCTGCGGGGAGAGGAGAGGAGAGGAGACGGAGACGGAGACAACGGGGGTGCTTCTTTAAAAAACAAATCCTCTCTCCATCTTTACCTTCCCCTCGCGCCAATGACTTGTGGGACCGAGGAACGGTGGGCCCGCCTTATCTAGTGATGTTATTGAAGGGGTGCTGCTAAAAATTGATAGGCACCGCGCGTAGTGGTCGCAGAGTATGTCATACTGATGCGCGGGCCCAGAGTTGATGTGGCCCACTTGTGAGCGAGACGTGTGTATTATCGGCAGGTGGGAGTGGTCTCGGGTTCCGAGATATTATTGGGTGAGACAGTGTCAACCACGTTGGGTATTTGGGTCAAAGTGGGGTTAGCGTACCGGGGTCGTACAGGCGATCAATAACAAGAGGATTATTGTGGTTTGTGTTATGTATCAACGTGGCACAAGAACATATTGTGAACACTGTGCTTTTTCATGTATACTAGGTGCATTTTAACGGCGGCATGCCGCGCCGTATAGATGTACGATGATATGGAAAGTGTTTTTAGTAAAGATAAGATTTGTATTAGAGAAATAAATCTACGACGCTTAGAGAGGCTGTTTATATAAAACTGTGGTTAGAAGCATTATATGAGGCACTTTGGAGAAAAAAAATGTAGACGTATAATTCCAGATGGTTCACGATTAGTAAGAAGGAAACATGTGCGTTGTGACGACACGGAGATAGAAAGGACTATCTACTTCGTTGAGAAAGATAAGCTGACATAAAACAGATAGATAAATCATAGTTGCGCAAGCGATAACGTAAAGAAGCAGCACATGGTGGGACGGCTTTTACATAGCGGAATTTTCTGGATTACAGAGATTAAATCTTGCAATCTCTGGTGCCTATTTGCTGTAGATAGGAAATAACTAAAGTTCCATGTAGTTTGTACTACAAAGCAACCAAATCTACAAGAGGAAACAATTCACGTAACGAAAGAAAAGAAGAGAAGCTAAAGTAATATTTTCTCCTCTTTTCTTTTTCTGCTAATGTTCGGTAATTAGACGTGCAACATAGACTATACACCAAAAGATCTAGGCTTACAAGGGAATATATCAGTGGTACTCACAGGGAAAAAGTTAGCTATTTTTGTAATGGGCGACTTGGAGGGAACAAAGACCGGTTCGGGAAGATAGATCGGTAGAGCTAACTGGAAGAAAATAATTGAGAAAACAAAGTAAGTTAACGTGATGCTGAATGGTTTCATCTGTAACAATATTACTGTAGGTGGACAATATATAATGGGTTACCTTATACTATATACTGCTTTTGGTGTCATAGAATAGCTTTTTTGCAGCAGCTGATTTTTTCGCACCGTGTATTGGTCTGTAAAAAAAAGGTATACTTAGGTAGAGCGATAAGCAACAGCATACAGTACATGTCTTGTTTCGAAAGGTACGAATTACACTGTGAAAGATAACAGACTGTAGTAAACAGAATGACCTCTTGTAGGGCTTCTCAGATGAACCAAGCAACTGAGATTCTTTAGACACAGCAGGTGTCTGAAGTGTGCTCTGTTGAGGCTGCACGAGCAGTGTTGGCATTCGATCAGCATAGAACTGGATAAACGAACAAAACAGAGGTGTTTAGAGTAACATTGCAATAACAGATGTCGTACCTCGAAAGAATGGATAATCGTTGGTATTGCAGGTGTGAATGGCAGTGCTGGTATTATGTTAGTGGCTGGAGACGATACCATAGTTGCAGAAAGACGCTGATCTTCGTGAGTGGGCTCTATCTGCGCGTCGTTACAGAGAAGTAATGGGGCCTTACCTTTGTCTAGTGAAAGGGTACTGCTGAGATCTAAGCGAGTTATGATGGATCGCACACGATATGTTGGTTTTTCGGACTGAAATGATCCTTCTGACATTTCAACAATCACTTTATATTTGCGTCCGATTATCGTTTTTATCTCAGTTGGTGTATATCCTTGTTGTTCCTCAGCTGTTGTAAGCAGTAGCATTGGAGGCTTTCCAATTAAATTCTGTGCTACATTACCAAAGAACAGAAACTCTGCAACAGCAAAGTTGGCTTTTTCATCGGCATCAAGATCAACAGCATACACGTTTATCCTATATCTGTTTTGTGATTGGTAGAATACATTGTATTTTATAATTAGTGTGATACTGTGATATAACGGAATGAATATAGTGGTGAACTTTATGAGTCTATGTAGACTTTCATACCTTGGCTCCGTTGTCCTAACACCACATCTTCGGCATTTGTAGCTATCTCCATCTATGAATGTTTTCTTCCAACACAAAGAGTAGGCCATATACCACCATGGTTGATTCGGCACTAAATCTTTGATAATCATGTTGACCTTGAACGACTGGCCCTGCTTATAATACAACATAGAGGAGACAGAAATAATAAGCTTAGGAACAATGTTGTTTGTTAAAGAAATGGATAAGGATCCATTTTGGTTGCCTACCAGTGATTCATTAGGTATAAGCTCTATGAGTTGGCAAATCGTCATGTTTTCTGGTTCGGTTTTAGCATGGCTACCTTCGTGATATTCAACTTGGTGTGGGTGGCTAATAAGTCTATGTAATACGAAATGAGTTAAAACAGGTAAGATGCACATTGTTGAAGCAACAAATTGTATAGGACACGTGATAATAGTTTGATTGGATAAAGAGTAGGTGAAGAGGAGTACGTGGTGCGTAGAGCCTAAATTTCCGGAATTGGCGCGTTAATATAGTACTTGAACGCAGAAGTGCTTTGTAATGTAAGGCGGCCTATATATGCATGTACGAGGAAACACTGTTAGGTAATTCTAATGCGCAGCATGTTAGAAATAAGATAGAGTAAACATGTTATTTTTGGAATATAGACATACCACGATAAGTAAAAAAGTAACGGGAGCGAACCTGAGTACATTCCAACTAACATGCCAACAAACAAAGCAAGGATTGGCTCATTTTGAGAGATGGTTTGTACTGCGTCAGCTTGAAACGCTTGAGCATGTTGGCCCCACAATGTTATAACAGTTGTTTGACTGCAAGATAAACTAACAATCAAACAATCATCTGGATAGCAAGCTCATTATAGCGGTGTAGGAAAGTAAATAAGATGGAGAATGTAGCTATCTTCCATCAGTTATGGTAACGGTACGTCTAATGGTTGGGACATTCTTTGCGGTTGTTTTAGCAATAGGTGAAACAACAGTAATGAGGGCTACGGTGTCTTAAAAAGAATACAAAATGAAGGGAAAAAAAGAACAAAATAAGAAAACAGAATAAGCACAACGATATAGCATCACTGACAGAGGAAACAACACACCTGTTAGCAAAGCAGTTTTACCGATACGATCAGTGAGGTTAGACAATGGAATAGCACTGTAAGCATAGATAGGAAAACCACTTGGTTCCGGCAGAACCTCACTAACCCTAGTGTATTTTGAGAACCGAGCTAGATCGTTTGTATCAACCGATCTATAACTTTCTTTCGCTTCAAGAACTTCAAAGTACTGAATTTCATAAACAGATCGCTCTTTTAATATAGGTGTAAACTTGTGAAGCCATCTCTGAGGAACCAAGCCTTGCATGACGTTTCCCTAAACATTAAGTCAACGAAGAAGAAGAAAGCGAAATGCATATGTCATGAAAAATTTATAGAGTTACTCTGTAATAGGTTATATGTAATGAAAGAAATCTGCTAGAATAGAGCAGTTCTGTAGGTTTATAAGCGTTAAAAAGTTGCGTAAAATGCTCAACCTCCTTGTCAATCATGATGAAATCTAAACGATATACGTCGGCTAGATCTTGTGGGTTTGAAAATTTCCAAAGACGTGCTAATCGCACAATGATTTTCCATTTATGTGAGCTTTGGTTGACATCGTTGAGCAACGAATACAACATTAGGAACCTACACAGTAGAGTAGTGTTGGGTAAAATGAGGAGGGCTAATCGAATATGTAAATAAACACAGACTGTAAAATACATGATGTTAGGTAACTAAGAATATACGAAGGACAACAGTAAATGCTTAAGGAAAGTCATCACGCAGAAGGAAGAAACCAGAACAATGTGCAAGAAATGTTAATAAATAAAAGAAATATAATGCGGTCAGCATGATAGTAAATACAGGTGAATCGAAAAAGCGGGTTATATAAATAACGAAGAAAGAAAATCGATGTATATTACAATACAGTTCTTGATAGCACAGATCAGATATGAAGCAGATTGAGCAACTGTGGATTTAAAAGCAAGAGGGAAGATGAACCTAACTCAGGAGGGTAGCAGCGTTATCCTTTTCGTTTGTGAGGAACCAAGGTAGAAGTACAAGTAAACTCCTGGTAGCACAAACCAAACATGAAGTAAGACGAGGAGTCGGGAATGCAAAAGGAAGAGGAAACACGAACCTATCCGATGAGGGCAATGCCGCTAGCCTTTTTGCGACTTAGGAAGTAAGATTGAAGATCCAAATAGATTCGCTGACGGGAAGATATTGAACGTATCTAGTAAAAAGGAATATGAACAACTGATGCACGAAAACAATATCCTAACCTATCCGATGAGGGCGATGTCGCTAGTCTTTTTGCGCCTTAGGAAGTAAGCTTGAAGATCCAAATAGATTTGCTGACGGGAAGATATCGAATGTATCTAGTAAAAAGGAATATGAACAACTGATGCACAAAAACAGTAGCCTCTTATGAAATCCGTCGTGAGAGGTAAAAATCGAGATTGCATGTGGTTTCGTGCGATGTATCTAGTAGGCCAAGAAGTGAGCCTAAGAAGCAACCAATCTGGATGAGGCAGCACAACAGAGCTTGTACGTCTAGAGACCGTGGAATAGCTGGGTGGGGAGCGGTTTGGTGCCAAAGAGACAGGCACTTAATGAGCGAGCAGGCACAAGTGGCTAGATGTCATGCGTCGGTGTGTTGTAATAGAAACTCAATCTACGACAAAAAAAAAAAATAGTTGCAAAGAGCACTGATTTTAGTTATGATTCAATAGTAGAAAATGCTTGTTCTTTCGAAGAGATTTAAGAGAGAGAGTTAAGCGCGTCGAATTGAGGGAGGGAGAGGTATTGTGTGGCTAAAAATGGTTTAGATGAAGGATACTATGACTGGAGCGGTTCGGGTTACATGAGCGCGTGAGAAGACAAGATAAAAAACACTAAATCCTCTTCTATTTCAGCTGTTTATATTAGATCCAATGAATTAGGTACTTTGAAGGAAAACGGATCGTTACCAACTCTTGATTAGAAGTGATAGAGATTAACGTGTATGGCTGAAAGGCGTCACCACGGGAGAGAACGGAGGAAGCCAAGGACCGGCCACACAAGGTTCAGGACATGAACTGTATGCTTAGGATAATAGTTCGGTACAGATAAGCTAGCCTGAGAAGCAAAACAAAAGTAAGAACCTTTTTTTAAATTTTTTTGACATTTTTCTGAACTTACATATATGGGAATATGCATTCTATGCAATAGCTGAAAACGAAAGGGAGGTCTGAATTAGGAGCTGTTGTTCATTTGGTTTGCAGGGCAGCGAACACGCACGACGATATACAAGGTGGAATCATGCATAAACGTATACAACAGTCGAAATTAGAGCCAAAAAACACGCTGGTAATAATAGTAAGGTAAGCATACTCCGTATATTAAGGGGACACATTGTATACTGGAAAGTAACGATAGGCAAGTTAGAACAAAAAAATAGTAAAAAACAATAGCAAACAAAAACAACCACTGTTTGAACGAGAAATGAATCCGGTAAAAGGCGACCGTGATCATAATAATAAAGTAGCTAAATAAGATAACAGAAAGGGCCGATTGTAGATGAAGATAAAGCAACAGAGGACATAGCAATAACAGGTTTGGAAAAAATTGGATTGAGCTGATATGAAAATAGACTCTTGCTGTTCTGTATGAGCACGCAGCAGGGCATCGCTTTCTGAAAGCAAGATGCAAGCTTTTTTCTTACAGGTGAATAAGGTGTCGCTGACTACAGGAATTTAACGTTGTGAGGTAGCGCTCTGCAAGAAGAATGAATGCTCTATATTAGCATATAAAGTAAAACAATAAGGATGCAGTAAGACTGTAAATACACATGGAACAAGATAATCCATTGGTAAAAAAAAAGCTATTTAAAGTCAAATTTCACACTGCTAAGGAGCAGGTTTGAGATTCCGTGAACGCAAAGTATATCTTCTAATGTACTCTAATGCAACAAGCACGCTATAATGGATTGGCACAGAGAAACTTGAAGAAACGGATGCAACAAGATAAATTGATTAGCGATGAAGCAATAATATTAGAAACTATAACAGTAAATAATAACAATGTGAAAACCACTATTCCTCATTCTGTAATAGAAGGATACTAAAACGTGTACACCTTGTTAGAACCAGATACCTGTTTTTTTGCTGGGAAGTATTTTACAGATATGTTGAAAAACTCTACTGCAGATGAAGATAGAGCCATAGGGATAACTGCAATAGTAGGTTTCACAAAGCTAAAACCGATAGTAGAAAAAGCGTATAAACAGACGTAAAATATGCTGTAAAAGAGCATAATCTATTTAACATTGGAAATTGTTTAAAAGACACTCAGCATGAGGGAAAAGACAAACATCGATGACATGATAAGTTCGCAAATAGATGAAAGAAACATAATTCATGCAGCGAAGGAAGCTATTTAAAAACTAACTCTACATCGATAAGCAGATTTTTTGGACAATCGTTTTGGGAGAGCATATTTCTTGATGTATCATGTTTCAATAACTAAATTACGATAGGTAAGCACAAAAGAACCGAAGAGATGGATATATAAAAAGCGTTGCATGAGTGGTAAGGTAACACTATAGGGCCATAGGGATAATAGCAATAATAGATTTCACAAAGGTCAAATCGATAACAGAACAAGATTATAAATAGATGTAAAATAGCATAATCTATTTGATATAGGAAACTGTTTAAAAGGTACTCTGCATGAGGGAAAAGACAAGCATCGAGGACGGAATAAGACTGCTAATAGATGTAAAAAACACAATCCATCCTGTAAACAAAGCTGTTTAAAAGCCAATTGTACATCGATAAGCAGACCACTTGGGCAATCGTTTTCAGAGAGCATATTTCTTAATGTATTTTGATTCAACAACTAAGTTATGATGGATAAGTGCAAAGAAACTTAAAGAGATGGATATAAGAAAGAAATGCATCATTGGTAAGGTAACATTATAGGAAGCGTAATAGCATGTATTCTTAATGGACAATTCAGTCCGATATAGGGAATTGTTTAGAAGACACCATGTATGAGCAAGAATCAAAACATCGATGATGAAACAAAATCGTAAATAGATGCAAAAAAATAATTTATCCAGCAAAGGAAAGTATCGATGATAAAACAATACCATAAATAGATGAAAAAAAAAATGATTTACCTAGCAAAGGAAAATATTTAAAACCTAATTCTATACTGGTAAGCAAGTTGTTTCAGAGATTGTTTTCAGAGAGCATAGTTCTTGATGTATTCTGATCTAGTAACTAAATCACGATGGGTAAACAGAAAGGAACCAAAATAGATGAGTATAAGAAAAGGAATTCATCAGCGATAAGATAACACTATAGAAATCATAGCAGTAGCCACTTTAAATTGGCAAGTCAGCTCCCTCTATTCTGCAGTGGAAGAAAAGACACTAAACAGCTTATATCTTGCTAGAAATATAGTTTTTTTTCTGTAACAGTGACGAAATGAATATCGAGATCGCTAACTGTTGCGAAAAGCAATATAATTAGCTCACTGATTTTGTATATATACGAAAAGCCAAACAAAAAAAATAGATATGTTTTCTTATACCTTGTAACCAGTATGGTTAGGGAGAAAGGAATGCTAAACAGAAGATAATATATCCTGGTATACTATATTTTTTGTCTCAGAACAAGCATCACCATTTTCATTCTCAATTAGTATTTTTAGGCCTGCACGCGATGTGACACGTGATATCGCAACATTCAGCCGACCATGTGAGAAAACAGGATTCCGCAAATAAATCCCAACTCTGGCTAAAGTCTGCCCTTGGCTTTTGTTAATAGTCATAGCATATGATAATCTAACTGGGAATTGCCGCCGCTGCAAGGTGAAATGCCACTGAGGACTCGATGCATTAAGCACAATTCTAGGAATGCAAACAGATTGACCAATATTGGTTCCAGTAAGAATGCATCCTTCAAGAACTCGATCACCAAGCCTTGTGATAATAAGCCGTGTCCCATTGCAAAGGCCCATCGATTGGTTTATATTTCTTAATAGCATGACTAGAATTCCTACTTTAAGGCTGATGCTGTGATGTGGGAAATTATTGATCACAATAGAATTTAAGAACTCAGGTGGGTATAAAAGCTCAGCATCAGCAGTGTGCACTTCTGACTGCACAATGGTGTCAAAGCTGAGATATTCTCTACAAGGACCAGGAAGCTTCTCAAAAATAGCCTTGTTGAGAGAATCAGTAACATCATTCGTTGGACAGATAATCGCACGTTGTGCTAGGTAGTTCGCATCATGGTAGTTTGCATGAAATGAATCATAAACAAAATCAATAAGGGCATTTATGTTGTTCTCAGTCGGCATCAATAAAAGATCATCAGGAATAGATATCCAAGCTGTATCGGCGTCGATAGTTTTTTTGTTTGAACGTACACGACCATTTCCAATATCAAGCACCCATTGCGCGAACGTAGAGAGGTCTTCACTACGAGCAGTTGAGAGAGCAGGATCACAAAGTCTCATATTAGCATATAGCTTTAGGATTTCAATGTGGTGCCAAATGGGAGACTTAATAAGTGAAGCGTATGATTTCTCTCTTGGTACCACCTTCAATAACAGGTAAAATCTGTCGAAAGTCTCTGCCGAGGACCACAGTCTTTCCACCAAAAGGTACATTCATATGGCCAGAGTCTTCAATAGATATAATGACGAATACTCATACCAGGGGTACCTCAGCGGCCCAGGATGACAAGCAGGCTGCGTCAAGCCCAGCTACGACCCAACGAGCCGCCCCTGGGCCCAGCTCCGACCAAGGGACCTGCGGGGTTACAAAAGGACGCTCGTCCCCGACCAAATCAAGGCAAACGATCCCAACCAAGTGGGACACCGACCCCCGTCATAGGTCGGGCTCCCCCGAGCCCCGACCAAGCTGAGGCAACCTTCGCCGAGGGCCACGTGCCCCACGGACAGGATCGTTCGAAGCGACCGTGCAGGGCAGGTGGCCCTTTCCCGAGGCAGCATGAGGGTTGCCCAAGTCAAAACTCTGATCCCATCGCCCACCACACGGCACGGCTCCCTCCCGAGGCAGCGCCAGGGCCACGCTCCGTAACGTCAGCATCTGACAGGTTCCCAGAGGGCAGGTGCGCCGCTTCCCAAGAAAACGGCGAGCTGCTCCGCCTACCAAACCCGGTGTGGACAAAGACGGACGACGACCAGTCACCAAGACAAGAGACTAGGGCTCCTAGCGTAGGGTCCCATCGTCCTTCCTTCTCCCAATTCCCAATGTAACCTGCCCCTTCCGACTGTATAAAGGAGGGCAGGGTCTCTCCTCTTCAAAGGGAAAAAGGGGGCCGAACGAAGGAAGGTCTTGGCGAACAGACAACAAAAAAACACTCTTGTGTTCAAGCCCTCAGCCCTCACTTGTAATCGCGGCAAATGCGCACCAAAAGCAATACAACACCGCCACCTAATCGGAGTAGGGACATTCGGCCCGAACCAGTATACACCTTGGACTTTTGAGTCTAACCATTCAGGGAGAGGGAACGCGTGGCCCCTTAGACTTACAAATTTACTTGTCGGTGCTCGAAACGCCGACACATAATATCTCGAAATATTCTATCAACAGCTTCAAAGCAGTGCCTATGCGTCATTGGCGCTTCGTCCCAAAGAATCAAACAAGTCTTGTTCAAAAGTTCAGCAAGCATTGTTCCACGGTGTACAGTACATAAACTTTTCTCATTAACATGCAGAGGAATCTTAAAACGGGAATGAGTTGTTCGTCCACCTGGGAGTAAAAGCGAAGCAACCCCAGATGAGGCAACTGCGAGAACAGTATTTGATTTAGATCTGAGAGCGGTCACAATAGCATTCCAAAGGAATGTCTTCCCGGTGCCGCCATGGCCAGACACAAAAAAGAATCCAGGTTTCTGCTGAGACACACATGCCATAATTCTATCATACACAAGTCGTTGTTCATTGGTCAACTTTGCATGTAAGGTAGCAGCTTGTGATGCCAAATCATGTATATCATAAGCTAACTCTTCTGCAATAAGCCTATTAACAATATTCGAATCCCATACATAGAATCAATTTTGATACTGTAGGAAGCAAAGTTGAGACCATTCTTTGAGAATGTAGCGGAAAGCTCATTCACGAGCTGCACTTGTAAATAGCCAGGAGGTATAGAACACGTTCGGTCCTGTGTGACTCGCTGTAACCTATAAGCTATATCATCGGCTAAAAAGCACCAATATTTGTCGAATAAGCCATGAGGATTAGCAACATCTGAAAAGCAAAGGACCACCAGGAAGAGGTGTCTAAGCTGCTTCGTAGTAGCCCAAACAATCGCTTCATCAAAAAGCAGGAACCACACTGTATCGTCACCGACTAATCTACGAGCTCGGCAGGCTTCTTTAAAGGTAGGATAGCACAATCCTTCAAAAGTTCATATATCTTCGTAGCTTTGCGTACCACACACTATCATTAAAAGAATTCGAAGATAGAAAAGTTCACCAGTGCTTGGGTGGACATTATATATCCGGCCAATTTTGGAGCTATGTCGTTTCCTTCTTGCCCATGTCTTGCTATTATTGTCCCATCTCCATTTAGATGCAAACTGTGTAAGGTACGAGGATGCCGACTAGAGGGGGGTGAATAGGCGGCTTTTAAATTTCTCTCGCTAATTTCTACAAAGCAATTCACCCCTAATTATCCTAATACCAAAACCTTAACAAATATTAATGCGGAAGAGATAAACTAAGGTTTTGACAATTAAAGCCTAAAACAACTAGGCTCACTATGTGCACTAACTAATTATATCTCTAACAAGAATATGTAATTCTAAAGACAAGCAATCAATCGATTTAATTCTATAAATATAAATTGATTGAACATAAATAACAAACACAATGCAAGCACAAGAGACACGATACTTTTTACCGTGGTGTTCGGAGACTTACCGGTCTCCCCTAGTCCACGTTGAGGTTAGCCCAAACACATTGGACCGGCTCCACGAATTGAGCACCCACCTCGAATCCACTAGTGGTAGCTCCTTTTCCCTCCCAGGTAGGCGAGCTCCAACCTTCACAAACTTCGCCGGGGCTTCTCACAACCTCCTTTGAGAAGCTCACCACGCACGACGCTCTACGCCGTCTAGGAGGCAGCAACCTCCAAGAGTAACAAGTCAAGCCTTCCGCTTGAACCTCACCAAGTGCAACACATGCACAATGGTGATCTCCTAAGTGCAACACATGCACTAGGATCCTCCTCAAGTGCAACACATGCACAAGAGGACCTCAATCCACTTCCTAATTGCAACACATGCAATTAGAGCTCACTCTTAACTCAAAAACCAAATGTGAGTGTGCAACACCTCACCCAAAATCTCAATAGAATCATCAACAACCAAATGCCAGCCCTTGGCATCCTTTTATAGCCCCCCCACACGAAAACTAGCCGTTGGGGGGCAAAAAGGGCAAAAACCAGCACGGTCGGCACTACCTCCCAACTGGGGCCGGTAGTGCCGACCTCGACCTCAACGGTCGAAAGCCTGCCAAAACTAGTCGTTGGCTACAGTGGCGGCGATCGCCTAATCGGGACCGAGATCTGCGAGTAAGCAACGATACCACCTAACTAAGCGATCTGCATCGCCGCCGTGCAATACCTGAAAACTCACCTCTCTGGAATATAACTACCGGCCATCTGGGCCGGTACTGCCGCCCATACGGTAGTACCGCACCTACATGGTCGGTAGTGTCGGCCAGAGGAGAAGAACCAAATTTTTCACAAAAACTTTTCTCCAAACTTTCAAAGATTGATTCTTTGACCCATGTGATGATCAACCATGATCACAACCCTATGCAAAACACATTTGCACATGTTAATCACATATTCCAAAGAATCACTTTAAACTCCAATTTATTTGCAAAACACATTTGTAAATAAACCAAGAACTTATGAGATCAATCCTCTTAGCCATGTGATGATCAACACATGATCAAGTCAATTTGCAAAACACATTTGCAAACCCTATTCACATGCTCTAGGATTGAAACCCATAATCTCAAGTTCATTTGCAAAACACATTCGCAAATAACAACTCCAACTTATTTGCAAAACACATTCACAAATAAACCACGAACCCATAAGATCAATCCTTTTAGCCATGTAAGGATCAACACATGATCCCGGCACTTTGCAAAAAACATTTGCAAATGCCAACACATGTTCTAGGATCGAAAGTCATAACTTCGAGCTTATTTGCAACATTCAATCATTTTGCAAAAACACATTTTGCAAACTCAAAACACAAACCAAGCTTAGCCTTGTGATGATCAACACATGATCCCATCACAAGCTAAAACACCAAAGCATGAGCTCTATATTTGCAACACATGCAAATCTCTAGCTCCATGCAACCACTTTAAACCAAATTGTTTGAGCTCTCTCCTTTTGCAACACATGCAAAACTTAGCTCCAAGCAATAACCAAATCAAATAAGATTTAATTAAGATGCAAGTATGAGCACCCTTATTTGCAACACATGCAAATACTTAGCTCATACAAAAAATCCAATGCATAAGCTTCACCCATTTGCAACACATGCCAAATGGTTAGCTCCATGCAAAATCCAAATAAGAGAGTGAGCTAGAGTGAACCGGATTGAGTTCATCAACACATGATAAAGCTCAAGCTAAAAGACTCAACCCCTCTTAAAGTACGGCACCTAACTAGCAATCCGGTCTCTTATCCAAACACCGAGACTGGTAAAATACTAGAAAAACATCCTTAGCCTTAGCTAGTTATACCTTTGCCTCTAGCGATCCACTTGGAGTTTTTATGATATCCAATCATCTTCTCTCCAGGATCACATCTTCTTCATCTTGTTCATCAACACATGATGAACCTTCTAGCTCTTCTCTTCACTTCGGGATTATCTCTTAAAGCTCATCAACACATGATGATTTCTCGTTCCCGATTCTTCATTTTCTTGGACTCAACCTATTTCACAACTCATGGAAGATGTTAGTCCAACAAATACGGTTGTCTCAATCATCACCGCACTCCATTAACACATAATAGATGCCTCCAAGATCGATTGAGCACAACCCAAAACAATTTGAATGATTAATTGTTGTCTTGAGTACTTTGATGCAACTAATGCTTCATTATACTCAAGAACTTTTCACTTGTCTTTAATCAACAAGGAACACCATCAACACATGATGAAACATCCCTTTATTGATTGAAAGACAATTGAACTCAATTTAAATTTTATTTAAATTGATATGAGTATATATATAACTACACAAGTTTTATATACTCAATATGATGGTTAGTAATGATCCATATATATTTGAGTGATGGAAATGGGATCAATACATTCAAACCAACAACTATAGAATAAACTTCATTAAGTATGTGCATATAACAAATTGATCATAGAATCAATATGCACATAATCAATCTTAGATTGCATATGAGTTTATTCTATATTTGCATGAGTATACTACAACTACACAAGTTATATATATTCAAATGATTGTTTCAAAGTCTTGATCCTTTATATGTTATTTAGCAATAAGACATGGATCAATACTATTGAAACAACAAGTTAAATTATAAACTCCCCCTAGATGTGTGCATTAATGTAATATATGAATTAGGAATATAATGCACATATTTGGACTAAAGCAATGGAAGAGTTCATATTTTAACTTGAATCATAAGTATGCATTAAGATAATAAAGTGAATACAAGTGCATATCTTAGGTTTTCTATTTTCCATCCAAATATGAGACTAATAAGAATATAGCTTAATAAAATATGTTAGTCTCATAATGATTAGATTTGTCATTAAACAATAATTAAACATTAATATTAAACCAATCACCAAAACTAATGGAGCTTGAACTTACAATCTCCCCTTTTTTGGTGATTGATGACAAATCCTATATTAATTCCACATTTTGGATGAAAAACAATGCATGAAGGGGTTTTGAAGATCAAGGATCGAATAACACAATAAATTTTTTAATTTTGCATCTCCCCTTTTTGGTATTAAAATAAAACTCCCTCTTTTTGACAAGTATAACAATTAAAACATATAAGAGGAAGAGGAAATTTAACCATTAAGCTTTGTAGGACTTTGGATTAGCAACAAAACACTTCGTTAATGTAGTTTTGTAGGACTTTGGATCAGCAACGAGGTCGTCTAGATTTGAAGCTTCGTGGTATATGACTTTGTTCATGCCGGGCATATGAACCGAGAGGCGTTCAACAGAAGGCATCCGGCCATGTATTTCGAAATTGAACAGCCTCCAAATCGCTTCGCACGAAGACAAGTATCTATGGGTTGTAAGGCGCATCTGTTAGCATCGTGTGGAAAACAAGCAAGCAACAGAACGCAAGTTAAGTAAAAAGTAAGCAATAGTATTTCGCAAGTAATACCTGCATTTAATATAGTCCGCGATCTCATCTATACCAGAATCTTGAGTATTATTGGATTCCTCTGGTAATTGGGAGCTGGAATGAAAAGATATTTTTGCTCTATCCTGCCCTTTAGTTAGGTACTTGAATAAATACTTGACAAGATTTGTTTTGTTACACCACTCAACATTTATGTGTGCTTGGTATTTTTTAAGGAGAAGCATATTATATGGGACAACCCACCTATTATCCAACCTCACATTATTTTTTATTATGAAGCGGCCATCATCGCGACGACGATATATTGGGAACCCATATTCATCGACCATTGTTTCTGCACTAAAAGACTTTGGATGTCGTTTGGAACAAATACCGTCTTTCATACATGGACAGTTTCTGTTTAGCTCTCCACATGGGCCGTGCATCATAAATTCTTCGACAAGAGCATAACCAAGCGGATCAGTAATCGAATCAGGTATCTCTGCACATATCAGAGTATCTATGAATGCAGGAGACGGATCTCTCGTGCGATTAACAAGCCATGTAAGCGTGTGAACATGCGGAAGGCCTCTCTTTTGGAATTCAATAGTGTATAGGACTATACGAGGGAAAGAAGACAACAGACAATAAACAAAGTAAAAAGAATACAATATATGAAGAGCGAACAATAAACGCATGGGCTAAATAGAGAGCTGACCTGCATGAATAGGGCCAAAAGGGTGACCAATTTTTATATCAGACATATATTCACTGAGCTTCATGTGGAAAACACGCGTTACAATATCAGGACGATCAGTATATTTCTGACCAGGCTCATATTTCAATGCATCAACAATTTCTGGCCATCTTGAGTTACACGTGAAAGTATGGAATAGATCAGGAGCGCCATATTCGCGACAAATAGCCATATCATCTTGATAATTCAGGACATTGTATCGAGGACCACCAGTGAAGCTTGAAGGAAGCAAAACTCGCAGACCAATGTTTTTTCCTTCAGATGTGCCATGGCCAAGAGCATCAGAAATGCCCTTATATGTTTCAGAACGTAGAACATCCTCGTTGAAGAAATGAAATGAGAGACGATTTGCTTCAATAAACGAATAACAATATTAACTTCTATTTGATTAGAAAGCCAGCCACAACATGTGTAAGGGTTTGGTTCAGCCTTTCGATAATGGCACTCATAACAATAATATTCAAGCATCGATGCGTGATCCCTGGCAGAAGGTGGGACATCATCGAGCTCCTTATATCTAATACCTAGATGAAAACCTTTCTCACCATACGGAAATAGCAATGGATACTGTAGAGACATTAAAGAGGGATTAAGAGGCGAAATTTGTTTCAACTCAGCAGCACGGTTCTCGACAACTACATCAAACCTACTGCTTTCCTCAGATATGCCACCTACCAGCAAAGTTGCCAATTCTAGGATAGTCGGTAAAGAATGCCTATCACCATGGTCATCAGACGAACCAATAAGCCGAATACGAATATCTGGATTCTGGTCGGAGAGCAGCCGATCTCGAGCCATTGTGAATTTTCTAACCAACGGATTGCAAGAGTCAAGCATAACAATTAAGGCTTCAACAATATCACGGGTTGGTTGATGGCGGCCAGCATCTTCTGTGCTGAACATAGATAACCTATTGGAAAGCTCATTGGAAGTATCATATATGTAGAGCTGAGCATACTTAGGCTTTTGGTTTGGCTCGGGAATCAACGAACCAATACGGTGATGGACAACACCGTTAATACGGAAAACATAAGGGCCTCCACTAGTGTTAATACTGCTATCAATATCTACACCCAAAGAAGTGAATGCGAAGAGAGAGAGTTATACTGACGAATTAAACGCATAAATTCATTCGATTGACTTCCTCCGCTAAAACCACCGAGTTCGCGAAGTGGTGAGGGAAACTCTCTATGAGCCGGAAGAGAAACTTTACCACCTCGATAACATGTGTTATAAATAACTCGTCGGTGTCTAGAAGAGCTCCTATACTGAGATCTCTCCTGAAACCAGAAAATGGCACTACATCTGGCGCACTCATAGTCTGGACCACCATAATACGATCGATCACCGTAAGTAGCTGCAATAACAGGAGGCGCGCAACATAGCGAAGGATCATGTAAAACACAAGCATAAAGCGGAGAAGAACAAACGCAAAATTAAACAGACAAACCTTTTAAGTGCGAAATATACTCTTTACGGCTAGAAGAATAGGGGAAGCGGCTGGAACAGAAGCAAAGACTACACCCGTTTTAACAATGCGCCGCTGCAGATTGGATAATCTTCTTTTTTTCCGATTCTCTGCCGCATTAGCAGCATCAACTAACGGGTAAAGCACGTTTCCTGCATCACGAAGAAAGCAAAAACAAAAAGCACAGCCTAACGATATAATCAGAATGGAACGAAGAACAAAGAGAAAAATGTAGATAGATAACCATGAGGACAGCGTAATGGCAATAATAAAGAACACAACGGAACACGAAGAGTAATAGCAACAAGAAACGACACAAAGGAAGACGGGGAAAGATTACCAGGATCGACGGCATTGGACGACGAGATACGCCGCAGATCTTCGGACACGAATTGAGCAGATCCAAGAGATAAAGGAGGCGACGATAACACCCGAGGAACACAATTGAGGGAGGGACAACCTGGAAGCAAAAGATACAACGGAGAATATCAGTAATAAGCATAAACGCGATGACCTCAGACGTAAGGACACAAAATAACACAAAAACCTATAAGACATAATGGACAGCACTAGTGATAAGCATAATTGATCCTTTTGCTTCAACAGATAAAGCATACGAAGATGGCGATGGGCAAAGAGGGGCGAAGGACGCATCCACAAGTGAAGACTATCTATCAGCCTGGAAGCGAAGACGAGTTCTGCACAATAGAACAACAGAAACACACTATATAGAACGATCGGCAACAGCAATAAGTAGAGAAACACACATGGAGCGTGACGAGCAGCTTCAACGCGAGCACGAGGACGATAACGAAAGCATGAGAACGACAACAAAACAGATACAACACCGTCTCGAATCAACCTGCGCTGTGAAGAGCGGCGCACGATGAACCGACCAAAGGATCAATCGGACGTTTCCCATGTAGTATGGCCTGACGGCGAGCCCTAGTCGAGGCAACTGAATCCATACGAGGGGGAAAAAGGAGCCAAGCAAAGAGAGAAAAGCGGTTTCGCGTGTTGTAGCACCTCCCTGAGTCGAAGGCGATGGCGGAGAGAGAGGAAAAACCGACCAAAACGAGGAAGGAGCGAGAGGGTAAAGCAGGCGAGAGCTGCGAGGCATCCGCGGAAATCCGTCGCGTCTCCCCGGCGAAAGAACGCACGCAGGACGAGAGAAAACCAGAAGCACGCAGCGCGAAATGCGAGACGGGAGGAAGGGCGTACCACTGGAAAAAGGGCCGAACGAGGAGGAATAAGAGAGCTCTGCCCGATGACCGCCGGCGACACAGTCGTAAGCGAGAGCGCTGCCCCGCGAAGAGAAGGGGATTAACGGGGTAACCGAACCGGCGAGAAAAGAGAATGCACCAAGGAAAAAAAAAGGGACACGCGGTCTCAGCGGAAAAATCCGGCGGCAGAGGCTCGCGACGAATCGAACCTGAGTCGCGGGCGTCGGCGCAAGGGAGCTGACCGTTGCACCGTGCGGTTAGGTGCGACGGGAAACAACACCGGAGCTAATTGAGGCTGACGAGCGCGCGATTCAAGCGGCCGACGTGAGCGCACGCGGTGGCTGCCGTACACACGAGCGACCGGCCAGCTGCCGCACGCGCTACGCGGCACGAAGGAAGGCGTCCACGTCGTGCGCAAATCAACGTGGACACCGGCAGTGGCCAGAAAACTTGCAGCTTTTAATATACGGAGTATATATATATATATATATATTTTTATCTATAGATCGGCGTGAGCGGAGTACTTCGGATCGGCACATACGTGGGCCTCGTTTGGAATATACCAATTAGTGCACAATGAAATCAGAGTTTGAAATTTCGTTTTCTGTTGACATTTCAGAGGTAGGTGATCTGATCCAAATTCAAAAGATAAATTTGAAATCTAAAATTTTTGAAACTAAATTTGGTCGAAATTACCGAAATTTCGACCGAGCGAAAAATAGTTCAAAACACATTGATTTTTTTTTAAAAAAATTTGTGGATGGTCTTGACACATCACTAATGTTCACATAAAAAATCAGATGACGATCAAGCCTAAAGAATTTTTAAAAAGTCTGAGAGTACTACTGTCCTAGTAAAAGGTTGACCGACAAATTTTAACCGAATTAAAAATAGTTCAAACCACGTTAGAAATTTTTAAAAAATTTGGATGGTTTTGAAGTATCAATAATATTCTCATAAAATATTTAGATGATGATCAAGCTTAATGAATTTTCAAAAATTGTTACAGTGCTACTGTCTTCACAAAAGTCTGATGATCAATACATAGATTTGATTAAGCAACCTAAAAAAGTTTTGAATTCTTGAAACTTTTAGAGAAGGGTTCTGAGTCAATTCTTAAGCTCTCATAAAACTTTTGGATCATGATCACAGTCAAGTTAATTTATAAAATTCTGACAAGTGTATTGTATCATTTACGTTCGTGTTTTTGTTTTTTGAAAGATAACAAATGAAGTTCAATGCTTCCATAGATTTGATTGAGCAAACAAAAAAGTTTAAATTTTTTAAAACTTTTAGAGGAGGGTTCTGAGGCAAATATTAAGCTCTCATAAAAATGTTAGATCATGATCACACTCGAGAAACTTTATAAAATTCTGACAATGTTACTGTCTTAATTATGTTCATTATGTTTTTTATTTTTTAAAGATAACAAATGAAGTTAAATTATTTTTAAATTTTTATGTATGATACTAGACTTCTAAAGATAGTAGTATAAATTTTTTAGAGCATGATCATGCTTGTACAATTTTATAAAAATCTAACAATATTTTTGTTGAAATTATAAAATGTCTCAAAAATTCGGTTTTTCAACAAATTTGCATGGAAGATGACACTCTTAAGGGAGTCCGGTCAAAAAACCCGAGATGTAGGTAATATTTGTCGAAATTTTTGAAACACTGTAGCAATTTGAATTTTTTTCAAACTTTTTTATCTGGCCGGGATTTTGAATTTCGTCTAGGTCCGAAATCTGAGATCTCGCCAAGATTTCTAACATGAACGAAACTGCACCGACCTTATGATGAAAGCTCTTATAAAAGTGGTGTGTTCCAACCAAGGCTACAAAAACCAGCGAAATTTCAGAATTTCTTGTCGAGATCTCGAATTTCGGGCGGGGACGAGATGCAAAATCCCGACCGGATAATTTTTTTTTTAAAAAAATTCAAAATCTCAAAATTTTTGACCGGATTTGGGTTAATAACCCTTTAATAATGTCATCTTCTATGAAAATTTGTTGAAAATCCAAAATTTGAAGACGTTTATAAAAATAGCCGAAATATTGTCAGAATTTTTAAAAAATTAAAAGCTTAATAATATTCTAAAAAACTTATGGTACTATATTTAGAAGCCTAGGATCATACAGAAAAAATTTCATAATCATTGAACTTCATTTGTTATATTTAAAAATTCAAAAACAGAATAAATATAACTGAGATAGTAACAGTATCTGAATTTTATAAATTCACTCGAGTGTGATCATGATCCAAAATTTTTAGGAGAGATTAAGTATTACCTCTAAACCCTTCTATAAAAGTTTTATAAATTTTAAATGTGTTTTGATGTCTCAATCAAATCTATGGATGCAATACATGTAGTATTATAAAGCTTTTATTAGGACATCAACACTCTCACAAAATTTGAAAATTTCTTAAGCTTGATCAACATCTGAAAATTTTATGAGAATATTAGTGATGCATTATTACCATCCAAAAAAATTTCTAACGTCTTTTGTACCACTTTTCATTCTGTTGAACTTTGCTGCTCAGCTTCTGTAGCACTTTCCGAATTTTTTAAAATTCTTTAGACTTGTTCATTATCTGAAAAATTTATAAGAACATTATTGATTCGTAAGGACCATTAAAAAAATTCAAAATTTTCTAACGTGATTTGTACCATTTTCTATTCAGTTGAAATTTGTCAGTTAGATTTTTATCAGGACAATAGCACTTCAGAATTTTTAAAAATTCTTCATGCTTTGACCATTATCTAAAATTTTTATAGGAATATTAGTGATGTGTCAGTATCCTACACAAAAAGATTCAAAAGTTTTGGACATTGTTTCGACCATCTTTCGTACACTTGAATTTCACCGAGATTTCGGCAATTTCGACCGAATTCGGTTAAAAAATTCCGGATTTCAATTTTGTTTTTTGAATTTTGATTGAATTTTATCCAAAATTCTGATATTTTGCCAAAATTTTTATTTCACTCGCCTCCGAGATGTAAACGGAAATTTCAAACCTTGGTTCCAACTTCCGAACAGCGGGCTTTAAGATCATTTTGTACGCATAGTTTGGATAGAGTTTATGCCATGTTTGCCCGGAAAGGAGGATATTATATCCATCCTATTGTGAATGCAACTTATGTCTGCATAATTCAATCTCCTCCACTTATTTTAAATTATATTAAATGGTGTAGATATAAATTATAGATACAATGAGGTGTAAAAAAAAATCCCTTCTCTATGTTTGCCCCCCGTTTTCTTTTTCTTATTTGCGGTACTTGTATTGACCTTTTAATATATATTAGATGCAACACGAAACAAAGGGTCCATAGCTCAGTGGTAGAGCAATTGACTGCAGATCAATAGGTCACCGGTTCGAACCCGGTTGGGCCCTTCCGTTTTCCCGTTTATTTTTTTTTCTCGCAACGATTGTTTTTTTTTCCATTGCTCCACACGACTCCACTTTCTGCCGTCCTTGACACTACTGTTGTTTTTAGTAAGCGTGACCTCCTAGACGTTCATTCGAATGCCATATTAGTTAGACTAACCAATGATATTGTAGCTTTTCAAGAGAGAAAGAACTTCTTGACTGCAAATCGATGATGCTCAAATGTGCACCGGCAGGTACATTCATCCATCACCGTTCAGTCGGTTTTGACGCATGAGCGAGGGTTACTTTCTATGACTAATAGTTTCCACTTTCTGCGGTGTCAGGATTTAGTAATCATCGAGATTAAGGGTCTGGTTTGAAATTACCTTTGTCACATTTAAATTTAGACGTGCTACAAATTCTTAGGTAGGTATTTGGTTAATTGTTATAATTTCTTAGTCCCATGTCCAACACATGATATACTCGGTTTTTTTACTAAACTTTGTTATACTTGTAGGGTCTGTTTGGTTTGATGCCTTAGGTTGTAAGTCTAACCTTAGGACCTGTTGAATCCATTAGCACTAATAGTTAGCTGCTAAAATTAGTAGTTATGGATCCAAACAGACCTGCTAATTATTAGCAGCCCATCCTGTTAACAATTAGTTTATTAGCAGGTTGTATCCTACTAAAAGATGCTAATAGATAGTCAATTGACACTTTTGCCGTTCCTCCAATTCGGTCAGCTTAATCCATAAGTGTATTATGGTCATTTCTCCTTAATTGGTTGATTTTGTGGACTTTATTAGCAGATGTATCCAAACATCCCCTGCTAATAATTAGTCATCTAATAACTAGCACTAATGAATCCAAACAGGGCCTTAGTCACGCCACAGTTTCTTAGGTAGTTGTTTGGTTTATTGATACAATTGTTGTTTGCCATGATTATTTAGCCCCATAGACCACATGTCATAGACTCAAATTATTGCCTACCTTTGCCAAACTTATGTCTAGCAAATTGTTTGTCACACTATACCTAAATTTAGTTATAGCAAAGTTGACCATGAGTCAAACAGACTCGTAATGTTGAATTTTGTTATCACAAAAAGTACGACAAACCACACTTAACTAATATTAGTTATAATAAAATTGGCTTTAAATCAAACAAACCCAAGTAGACGGCATCGATGGACGGCCAACATGCCGCCTCACCGGCACAGCACGGACACAAAATTTCCAACAACATGTAACTTCAGCTCCAAGTAATGCAAAATGAAACTTGAAATAATCATCAACATCAAGCTTTGGCTGTTTCCATTTTTCTTACACCAAAAAACAATAAGAACAGAAGAATCGTTTCATTGGTCAGACTTCTGCCTATAGTACACACAACCTATTCTTACAGGCATGATAACTAAATCGCTACCCAACACAGGGGAACAAAATCAAATGTAAAAATTTGTAACTTACTTTAGAACGCAGATGCAGGATGACTGGTATGCTCCTATGGGATCTCCCTGCCGCTGGTTTCAGAATGAGGGAAATGAAGTGGCAGAAGAAAAAGAAAGAAAGGACCTCGCCAACTCTCATCCCTACTTACAACGAATATACATGGCGATGGATTGAAAAAACAGTTGACCGTTGAAGATGAACTACAAGATGGTCCATACTTCACGAAGGGAAATCCAAAGATGCCATGTCAAGCACCCTACTGTCAATTTTGTGAGAACAAATCCTGGTAATTTTTTACGCCCCTGCATGCGTTAGCTTGCTTGCGAGACCCCAAACTTCGACTGCGGCGCTGATTGCCGTATGGAAGCTTGAGATCAGAATGCCTGAATGCAACAAGCTTTTGGAGCTATTCTGCTGCTGGGTTTAACTTTCGTGAGTCACTGAATGGTAACTTCACTTAACTACACCTGTAAAGGAACCAAGGCAAACAGTAAGCACACACTGCCTTAAAGAGCACCATTCAGTGAGATGCAATAATGACCAAAGGTATCCGCAGATTGTGGGCATTTCTCAAGCAATCTTTCCAAACCGAAAATGCAGAAAGCTAGTAACTACTTTAGGACCACAAGCAGTAGTTATTTTGGTTTAGCAAATCTTCGTTTTGCATATGCTTGAATCTCAACTTGCCTAAATAGAAAACAACAGTGGTGACTTGAGACATATTTGGCTCAGTACGAAGCATTCACCTAGTTACTGAACTTGCACATATATTAAGCAAACCAAATCTCAACATGATAGCAGAAGGCTATCGAGGATAACCGACTGTCGGCAGCTATAAAATATCGAGTATATCATAGTTTTTCTGCGCTTCTTTATGTCCAACACATGCCACTATTTACCTCATTACCACTTCTTTACGGATGTGTCGGATCCAGGATTTCGCCGCGTCCCATACTGAACTACTAGCCCATGCTAATATATGCTACACTACTACCCAATGCTGAGCCCAAACCACCTATGCTCACTGGCAACATTCCCACGCCCCATGCTGAATCCTACCGTGATATGGGCTTGAATCCGCTCCAGGACGTGTTTCGTCGTATATACAATCCTTTAGGACTTAGTGATAATATACATGCCTCAGTCCCGTGTTCATCAGTATATATACCTGACTGTAAAAGACCTCATTGCCACTTCTTTATGGACGTGTCTCGTCATATACACAATCCTTTAGGACTTGGTGATAATATACATGCCTCAGTCCTGTGTTCATCAGTATATATACCTCACTGTAAAAGTCTGGCGTTTTTATATGTTTGTAGAATTCTCAACCATGTGAAATGAATTACTCATAACTTTACCACAATGTGTGAGTTGTAGCTTCATAGCTTGATGTAAATGATGGCTTAGAAGTCATTCACAATCTATTTGAAGGTGAGTTTAATTACAGAAGACCAAAACTTCTTCCACAGCTTATTTCCCAAACAAGATTCGGAGTTTTGGGCCACTCTGGAAGTCCACAGTTCAACATATGATTATGGAGGGATTTCTGTTTTAAAATTCACAAATGCCACAACCGATGCACAAATCTTAAAGCACCAACCAAGGGGTAAGTAGCATCAATCCACCCTTGATTGTTGCTTTAATATTTGTTCAACTTGCTATTTGGGAGAGTACAGAATCACCTTCCTTTTTTTTATCTGCCGACATAAACTAGTTTGGATTGTGGCGTTTTCCCACATAGCAATAAAATTGAAATGACCAAATGGATGCTATGATATCTGTCATATGAATGCCTCAAATCATAGGAAGAACTGATCAAAGACTGAAACAAATAATCCGATCCCCGGTAAGGCAACTGAAAATAATACTATTTCAACTTGACCGAGTAGGAAAAACAAAGTAGGGAAAACACACATCAGTTACCTTCCTTTACCGAAGCTTCAGTGCTTCCCCAAGGCCAAAGTTCGCGTTACTTTGCTGTCCCTTTCTACCCAATGGATTATTTCCCTTCTGCATCATCTCGACAAACTCATTGTAATCAATCCGTCCATCCTAAAAAAAATATGTTGGATATATGAGATTTTTTTTTTTTGTTGGTCAATTTCATCATAAACAGTGAATCAACTTACATTGTCCTGATCGATGTCTCCGATAATATCCTCAATACGAGTATCTCCTATACCAAATTCCTCACATGCCTTTTGAAGCTCATCTTGAGTAATGTAACCACTGCCATCTTTATCAAAGTATGAAAAAGCTGAAAAGAGTTTATCCTCCTTCTCAACTTTGTTTATATGCAAAGTTGCGGCAATGAACTCCCCATAATCAATTGTGCCACTGTTGTCAATATCCGCCTGATATTTTCATGAAATGAGCTTCATTTTAAGCAAAGTCCACAAATCCAAAGGATAATCATCAAAAGAGTAAAGCACCACTACTCCCCTACACACTTGCCAAAACATTTCCATATTTGGTAATGCAGTTAATCCTCCTCAGTCCTCACAACATGCTCGTTTTCTCTATGCCAAAATACCAAATATGGTAGAAGCTAATTCAAAGCCCGAAATAAAGCAAGTTCAGAAAACTTATAATACATGTATCACATATTTCATGGTCAACATCTTGCAAGTGAGATCAAGGGGGGTCTGCAGGAATTTACTGGTAAAAATGTCGAAAGTTTTATTGAACTCAGGGGGGAATGGAAATTTTGTTAACCTCAATTGAAGCGCAAGAGTCTTCACAAACTTGCAAGCCACAATAACAGAAAGGAGCAAAATTCTGTTCAACAATTTCTATACAATTGAGGAACAAATGGACAGGTCATCTTATAATACTTACTGCTTCCATTAGAGCATTAATTTCTGAGTCCATCAAAGTAGCGCCAACTCGCTGCAAGCCAGTTTTTAACTCCTCCAATGTGATATGACCGCTGTTGTCAGTGTCTAGCATTTTGAACATTTCTTTCAATCCTGCAATTTCTTCTTCAGATAAACTCTCAGCAATAACCTACAAGCACATGCCAGTTCAAAATAAAATATCAACATGTAAACAGCCTATGTATATAACACCAATTACAACATTTATATCAGTGCTCACCCTGAGGGCCATTTTCTTTAGTTTGTTCATTGCAGAAAACTGTTTTAACCGACTTAGGACAGCAGAATCAAGAGGCTTGTCAGGAGCAACTCCATCAACACAAACCCAAGGGTGACCTAGCAAAAAGATGTGTCATTAAAGGATTTTTGGTTAAAAGTGAAGCTAGATGACTAGTGATAAATTGTTTAGTAGCTAATAGTCACGCTTTCATACTACTCACATAGGGCTTCATGGGCAGTCAATCTCTTTTTTGGATCGCGAATAAGCATTTTCCTGACCAAATCCTTTGCACTCTCTGAGATACTAGGCCATGGCTCAGATGAAAAGTCCAGATCGCCTTTCAAAACTTGTTCAAATATCCCTTGTTCACTTTCTGCTCAGGAAGCCAAAAGAAATAAATCAATTGAATGAAAACTGCAAACGTTGCACAACAGGGCAATTCGACATTTCACTGAACAGGATACATATGACCTCACCATCCCAGAAAGGAGGGACCCCACTCAACAAGATATAGATTATTACACCAGCACTCCAGACGTCAACCTCACGACCATAGTGTTTAAGCAGAACCTCGGGTGCGACATAGTATGGGCTTCCAACAACATCCGTAAATGTCTCGCCTGCAAAGGCAAGTATATTAATTCAGATGGCATCAGAAGAATGGTATTACAATTACATGGCAAAGGAGGGCAAGGGCATAATACTTCACATGGTTGGTTCTCTGTAGCTCGTTTAAGACGGTCATTTTGAGTCTAACACATATACAGAATCTACTGCATATATTTATATCTAGGAATTTGTGTTCACAAAGAATTGTATAAACTTAACCTTAGCTATCCAGGAGTAAATCATCATGGGCGCTGATCTACTTAAACTCTCAACTCAGGCCATGAAAGTTATCTGGCACTTCAAGAAACCTTAACTTTTGGAGCAATGCCTAGGACCAAACCATAATGGATGAACTACAATTTGAACCAATAGCAAAAATCTCCAATGTTGACTACTAGTCGATATAGTTCAGCAATATAAGTGACATCAAATTGTTTAGGATTTGACACAGTGGCCGTAGCAAAGCTGTGGTATCAGGTGCACAATCAGAGAAACTTGGTGGAACTGATGCATCCATGGCCCTTTGGAACTAATATATAGTGCATTTTGTTTGAACTGTATTGGTCAGTATCCGGGTATACACCTTTGCTATCACCACATGACATGGTGGCCTGCTTGCACGCACCATATAACCAGTGCTGTCAACACACATACAACCCTCCATGTTGCAAACTTGCAATCACCATATGACACCTAACTTGCTAACTCGAATATTAATTCCACTAAGCTAGCCAGAGGCTCACATTACCGAAACTATATCGTACTACACGGCTTTGTATTGTTAGAGGCCAGACCTGGCTTGAAGAAGATGGAGAGGCCGAAATCGATGGCCTTGAGCGGCGAGTCCTCCTTCTGGTTGACGAAAAGGAAATTCTCCGGCTTGAGATCCCTATGCATCACGCCGAGGGAGTGGCACGCCTCGACGACGCCGACGATCACCCGCGCCAGCTGCGCGGCGGCCTTCTCGGAGTAGTGTCCCCTCTGGATGATCCTGTCGAACAGCTCCCCGCCGGCGCAGAGCTCCATGACGAGCTGCACGGCGACGGCGTCCTCGTAGGCGCCGACGATGGACACGACGTTAGGGTGTCCCGCGAGATGGTGCATGATCTGGATCTCGCGGCGAACGTCCTCGACGTCCTCCTCCGTGAGCAGCTTCCGCTTGGCGATGGACTTGCACGCGAACTCCAGGCCGGTGGCCTTCTCGACGCAGAGGTAGGTGGTGCCGAACTGGCCCTGCCCCAGCTTCTTGCCGATCGTGTAGAGGTCCTTGAGTCGGGAAGTGTTGACGTCGCGCTTGAGGACGGAGTCGGCGAGGAGGCCGGCGCTCTGGACGCGCTTGACCTTGGGCGCGGGCTTCTTCGCTGGAGGGGGGGCCTCTGCCTGCTGCTCGTTGCTGGGGCGTGGTTGGCCGGCGGAGTGGGAGGAGTGGTGGGAGGAGTGCTCGGAGGCGGGGATGGTGACGGGCTCGGGCGCTTGATCGGAGCGAGGCGAGGAGGGCGGCGGGAGGGCTGGGGGAGGCGCAGGGGCGGGTCGCGCGGGGCGCCAGAGGGTGACGTTGGCGAAGAAGCCGTTGCGACCGGCGGCATTGGGGCCGACGCAGTTGTTGCCCATCGCCGGGAGACCCTACGCTGACGGCGGCGGCGGTGGCATTGGGGACGAGCGGTGGAGGGGCCGCGAGGAGGCGGGCGGTTGGTCGGTTGGATCGGAGAGGCGGAGTGGGAGGAGGGAGCGGAACAAAATGAGGTGGGCCCCGAGGAGCGGATTTGTGTAACTGAAGTGTGGGCCCGGTCTCTATGTGGGGCTGGTTGTCAGTGGGCTAGGAAGGGTGGCGGTGAGGCGGGAGCCCGGACGGCGCGGGATGCGGATCGGGGTGCTGCGCGCCAAATCGGACGGTGTGGATCACTGCTTCCCAATCAATCAGGGCCGACTTGCTATTTGGATATCCATTTATCTGGCCCATTTCAACGGGAGCCTGCATGGCTCAACGAATCTTCACTGCTTAAAAAAAATAGTGGCGGTGGTTCGTCTGTCTTTTTTCCTCCTCTTTATCTTGCGCAATAATTATGTGCTAATATATATGTTTTTCTAAAAAATCTCAAAAATAGAAAATTAATATATCAACCAACAAATGCAATCTAACTAAAACTTCCCTAGCAACAAAAATAAAAATAAAAATAGGAAAGCTCTACCGGGCTCGCGATAGAGCCAAGCGCATAGAGGCACAATATAGGTGAGGGCGTGGGTTGGACAAGCTGATTCTGGTGTTTACTCGACGTCCTACGATAATATGACTTTTTGTATCCAAAACAAAGCACGAGCATTTACCTATTTCATATAAATTTTGTAGAATTTTATGGGAACTTTTTAATTTTCATAGAAATATAGAAAAATTCTCATGTTTCAAATGGCCCTGAAGCAACATTAGGCACTAGATGAGATCCAAGGAGCCTACGGCCGAAGCTAAATTTAGGTCTTGACAAGAATTTTACTGAATTTCGCAAAAATTCTTACCAAAATTTTGCGTTCTAAATATGGACTAAGTGTGCTTTTTTCTTCTACAATTATAAACGAGTAGTTCACAATTGATACTCAATTACTCTGTATTGTTGGTCAATTCATTCCTAGTCGGGTTTCATATGGCTAAAACCAAGATGAAAGTGAAATCTCGTTCAGTTTTTCCCTAGGCTCATCGGCCTTCATTTTCAATCAAGAGCTGACGTGAGTTATTCAAGATAACAACGCGCGAGTCATCTTCAAGATAACTCAACGACGCGTGAGTCGTACGCACGGTGCTTCCGTGTGCGCGACGTGGGCACGCGCGGAGAGGCCATGCCGTTCCGAATTCCACGTGGACACGCTGAGAAGCCGCGAAACTTGCAAGCTTTAATATTGGTATTATAAGGCCGGGAATTCCTTTTTTCCTATGGACGCATTGAATCGAACTTTGCACTTCAAAAATTTAGCTAGGTCAAACCTACACTACGTAATTTTCCGGTGTATGAATTTTCTCTTGGCAATCTGTTTGCATCAGAATTTGGAAAAGTATGGTCAAATTATCAGGCTAAGGATAATAGGGTATTTTGGCCGATATTGGGTAAGGAAAGGAAAGTTAAAGATAGTATTATGGTCGATATTGATCTAAACATGAGATCTGTCCGAGTAGAGATCGATAAGGATCATGGTGAACAACGTGTCGGAGAAGGACACGATCGACCGATCTGCTATAAAAGACGGTCAAAGGCGTGCAAGGACAACAATACAATCAAATCAATCAACTAGCAATAATTTTACTTTTATGTCAATTAGGAGTAGCCTTGTAACTTAGATCCTTTTGTAATATGATTCCTATCAATAAAGTTGTATATCGCCGATTATTAATCTTTGTCGATTACGTTAATCAGGTTTGGTTTTCTCCGATCTTGTTGCGCATCGCCTTTTTCGGGAAGATATACCTCTTATCATCTTATTAGCCCTAATCGGCTAATTAGACTTATCGTCACCATAGATTTGATCGGCCTTCTGGCTGTTTAGATCTTTGGCGATTGTCTCGTTAAGATCGGCTCTGAGCGTATTTTGTTTATCTCTTACCGATTGTAAGATCAAATCGGTTGGCATGCCTTGAATCCTTGAACCCGACGTTCATCGCGTGTGTTGTAGCCGATAGACCCATCTTCATGTTTTTTAGCGCCAACACACCTTTGGCACGCCCGGTGGGACGCGATGTCTTCGTCAGGGAAATCAATTCCACCGTCCAATCTCAACTCCGACGCTATAATCGTCCCTACACTGGACGATTTAACGCTAGAACAACGTAAATAGATTGAAGATCGAAAAGCTGCGTTGGAAGAGATGATGTTGGGTTGTTATCAGAAAACCCGACGCGACGTCACTCAGAAGACTGCATTGCCGACGGTTAATGCCCTCAGCGACGCGAGGATCATTGACACCTTGGTAAGCCAATACATGCTCGCACAAGCCGAATTATCGGCTATGATTAATCAATCTGTGTACCATGCCTTAATTAATCAATCATCGGCTTTATTTAAAACTCTTAAGCCGATGATAGCCAATAGCGTGAAAACCATAGCTCAAGAGTTGGCATCGGCTGGAAGCCTACTCGACCCAATGCAAACTCTGTCGAATTATCCTGTTTATTCAGTAGCACAAAACACTCTGGGCACAGTAGCCGATCCTAAACCATCGGCTATAGCTTCATCCCTTACTATGATGCCAACCCAGCCTACTGTTATACTGCCGCGAGATCCTCGTGCAACTGGTGTTGCGCATTACCAAGCATACACCGATGCTGCTAAGTTGAAAGTATCAACCAACTTACCACCATCGGCTCCGTTCTACGCTTTTCTTCAATCGGTTCTTCAGCCGATTGAACCTAATAGGCATCTGCAATACGCCGAACTGACTCCACATAGGAATTTGGCTCCTTACAAAGTCGTGACGTATTCGTAAACCTTTGTTCCGATACCAGAGCCGACTGCTAGGAGGAGTAATAGATATGAACAATCTCCTCAATATGCATCGGTTCAACCAACTCATCAACCTGAGCTTACGCTCGGGGGCAGAATGCCAATTACGAGCATAATTGACAGGCACCTAACACCGCATTGGTTAATACAGTTAATTGGGCCGATCAGATATTAGTTGTATTGAGAGATCAATTCGGCATACAGCCCAAAGGTAAGGTTATCGGCTATAGAATACCATATCCTGATTACATCGACCGTATGCCTTACCCGACCAATTTCAAGGTTCCTGATTTCGCTAAGTTTTTCGGGGACAACTCCATTTGGACGTTTTATTGCATATTGTAGTGAGGCTGCTCAGTCCGACGGGCTAAAAATTAGTTTGTTCCCGCTATCTTTATCAAGAGCCATTTTTACCTGTTTACAAGATTACCAACAAATTTGGTTCACTTTTGGACCGATTTCGAAAGCCGATTCCATGGGTACTTTTTCTCTGGCAGTCTGGAACTTAGGATTTTCGATTTGAGCTCTGTTCGCCAGAAGTTTAGAGAATCAGTAACGGATTATATTAAAAGATTTAGGGTGGTGAGGAATCGGTGTTTCAGCGTCACCTTACCCAACAACCAACTAACCGATTTGGCCTTCCAGGGGTTAATTCTCGAGTTGAGGGAAAAATTCGGCGGACAAAAGTTCACCGATTTAAGTCATTTGCTGCATAGGTTATCGGCTCAAGAAGGCCGTTTTAACGATAATAGAGCCTTTAGGGACAAGTTTAGGGCTAATAACAACAATAAAGATAAGGAAAAGGCTAAAGTTAACCTCGTCGAGTACTGTTCGAGTGAATCTTCTGAAGATGATGAGGCTGAGATAAATATAGCCGAATGGGTTAAGGGATCTAAGAAGTCCTTAGTTTGTTCTTAGCTAAAGCCGACTAAGAATAAGTCAGAAATAAAGTATACATTTGATGTTTTTAAGTGTGATCATATTTTTGACCTACTACTACAGGAAAAGATTATACGATTACGTGAGGGGCATGTTATACCACCGGCCAATGAGATTAAAAAACGAATGTATTGCAAGTGGCATCATTCTTTTTCTCATAATACTAACGATTGCAATATTTTCTAACAGCAAATACAATCAGCTATAGAAGATGGCCGACTCAAGTTTGCGGAGGAGCCGACGATGCAAGTCGATGCCAATCCTTTTTCGATAAACATGGTTCAATGCTCTGGAAAAGAAAAAGAGCCGATGCATGATGAAGGGTCAAAGGTTGCTCGACATGTTGATATTCAATTGACTTCTAGCGGTAAGGAGACCCTAAAAATTACAGTCGGTTTACTATAGATAGAGATCGATTGTGAAGGAAAAAGCTCAAGGACTGTTAAACCTAAAGGTGACTTGTAAATCGGCAAGTGGTATAAGGCAGAGAGGTCATCGCCACCACAACAACCGATTCAGAAGCACAAGCTGACTTTTTCCCAATTGCTTGAAAAATATGAAAGGAGAAACAATAGACCGCGTTATCCTGCACGTCGGCCATATAACTTATATTGGCCTGATAATTTGGAGAGAGCTCACCAGCGATGCCCCTTTGACAATTTTGTTGGGAGAGAGGATCGGCTTTGCCATCGCCATACACGTGCCTGATGGAGCACTACCCTCAAGGTGATTGGCCAAGGCGATCGGCTAAAGACAGAATATCCAAGCCGGTGCAGGACTATTCTGATAAAAATCACAAAAGGCCGATCCATGAAAGGATTTTCGGACCAAATCAAGCCCAAGTAAAAGCGGAAGAAGGGTCAAGCTCCACAGCTCAGGTTGATCTGGCGGGAAAATATGAAAGTCGATTGAACCAAAGCCGAGATTGTGTCCTCTGGGTTTTAGCCGATCACAATGCAAATGAATTCAACGGCTAAGGGCCCAAGAGATGAGGGAAGCCGAGGACGAAAAACAGAGAGATCAAGCTTTCAATGAGCTACGATCGATTAAAATTGTTAAAAAGGATTAGAGAAAAAAGGAGCCGATTGAAGAAGAACTTGATTCAGCCGACAACTTAGATTCACCTGTAATTCGAGATGACATGCCACCAATGGATATCAACATGGTGTTCACATTGCCGATCGAGTTCAAGATAAGGACTGAATCGGCTAAAGAGACGTTCGCTCAATTGTGCTTAGGGGTTCAAGATACAGTCTTTGAAAAACCTCAAGATGCTTATTGGCATTTGAAGCCATTGTACTTAAAAGGGTACATCAACGGTAAGCCAATATCAAGGATGCTTGTCGATGGAGGTGCAACTGTTAATCTCATGCCATACACTACCTGCAAGAAACTGGGTAAGTGTGATGAAGATCTCATTAAAACTAATATGGTTTTAAATGATTTCACAAGCGATCCCACTGAGGCAAGGGGGTCATGGTGACTGAGTTAACAGTCGGCAGTAAGACATTGCTGTATGCCTTCTTCATAGTCGACGCCAGGGTAACTACAGTATCCTACTTGGATGAGATTGGATCCACGCGAACTGCTGCGTACCGTCGACTATACACCAAATGCTCGTCCAGAATGGGGACGAGGTTAATGTCATTCAAGTCGACACATCGGCTCATATTGCCATGGCAAGTTCGGACGCAAATTGGCAACATGAAGAGACCGAGTGTATATCGGGCAACACTCTAGACGATTACGACTTCATATGCATAAATAAAACATGGCTTATTCCGATCAATGTGAAGCCAAGTACGCTCGATCGGACTGATGAAACCTTGTGCTGGTGGAGTCTAAGTCGACAGTGAAGGCTTTACAAGATAAAATGCAAAACTATCGGCAAATAACGGATAACTATGAAGCCATTGAAGATTTCTAAGAGATTGAGAAATTAGACTAAGGATTCACATCGACTGATTTATTAGAAAAAGTTGATATAGGTAACGGTGATAGAAAAAGACCAACTTTTATTAGTTCAAAATTAACTTCAGATCTATTTTAAGAAATTTTAAAGATTATTTTGCTTGAGTATATCATGAGATGCCTGTATTAAGCCGATAACTTGTTGAACATCGGCTACCTATAAAGCCAGGTTATCGGCCGTTTAAACAGTCTCCTAGACGATTTAATCCAATTTGTACAATATTATAAAAGGAGAAATCAAACGATTACTGGAAGCCAAGTTTATCAGACCTTGCCGATAAGTGAGTGGGCTTCCAATATCATTCCTGTCATGAAGAGAAATGGTAAGCTTAGGGTGTGAGTTGATTTTAGGGATCTGAATAAAGCCACACCAAAGGATGAATACCCGATGCCAACAACCGATATGCTTATCGATGCTGCATCAGGGAATAAGATCATTGGTTTTCTTGATGGCAATACGAGATATGATCAAATATTCATGGCAGAAGCCAATATACCTAAGACTGCCTTCAGGTGCCCTGGTGCTTTAGGTTTATTTGAGTCGGCAGTTATGACGTTCGGCTTGAAAAACGCTGGTGCAACATATCAGCGTGCTATGAATTTGATTTTTCACGACCTAATCGACAATATTGTTAAATTTTATATTGATGATGTGGTTGTTAAGTCCAAAGAAGACTTGTAGCATCTAGTTGATTTGGAAACGGTGTTAAAAAATACAAGGGCACATGGCTTGAAGATGAATCCATACAAGTATGCTTTTGGCATGTCGGCTGGGCAGTTTTTGGGCTTCATGGTTCATGAAAGAGGGATTGAGGTCAATCATGAAAGAGTCTAAGCCATAGCCAAAACCAAGCTGTTGACATGTAAAAAGGATTTGCAAAAGTTGATCGGCAAGATTAACTTTTTGCGGCGATTTATTTCAAACCTATATGGCCGAATTGGTTCATTTACTCCATTGCTGAAGTTGAAAGACAATCAAAAGTTAATATTGTGAGCCAATCAGTAGAAAACCTTTCATAATATCAAGGAATACTTGACCAATCCTCCAGTTTTAGCCACACCTCAAAAAGGTATAGCATTCAAATTATACATATCGCTGAAGAGGTGACTATTGGAGTTATTTTGGTGCAACAAACGAGTTATTTTCTACTTAAGCCGACGGTCGATTGACGCAGCGACCAAGTATCCTTTTGTAGAAAAACTTTGCTTATCATTATATTTTGTTTACACAAAGTTAAGGTATTATATATTATCATCGACTTGTAAGGTTATTTGTAAAACTGATGTTATAAAATACATGTTATCAGCTCCAATTCGACGAGGTCAACTTGGTAAATGGGCCTATACGCTCATTGAGTTTGACCTAACTTATGAATCGGCTAAAGCGGTTAAGAATCAAGTAATTGTCGATTTCCTAACAGGACACGAGACTACCATGAATGCCGATTTAGTTTGTCGCCCCTTGGCAACTATTTTTTGATGGATCGGTATGTTGAGAATGCGATGGTATTGGAATAGTACTGGTTTCACCAAAAGGACATAATTTTGAGTTCGTGTTTAGGATAAATTGATGATGTTATAATAATCAAGCCGAGTACGAAGCATTGCTCGAAGGCCTACAACTACTCGATATTATCGGAGTAGATTATGTTGAGGCCTATGGCGATTCCTTGCTATTGGTCCGGCAGATTAAGGGAGAGTATAACTGCTATGATGAAATTTTGATCAAGTATTTAGAGTAGTGCCTTGCTGTAATCGGCTTATTCACCTCTTTCTCTATTAATCATATTCCTCAAGAAATAAGTGACAAGGCTAACTTGCTAGCTCAACAAGCATCGAGCTATAAAATGTTTGGCCAATTTGAGGGATGTGAGCCGATTGAGAAAACAGTCATGTGTGTTACCACCAATGACTAGAGGGTAAAAATAATGGAATATTTGATTGATCCCTCAAAACCTATTGATCGGAGTGTTAGGCGATAAGCTTTAAAGTATGTTATCTTCGATAATGTATTATATTATCAGAATCTGGAGGGTTTGTTGCTAAGATGTCTTGAAGCCAATGAAGCCAAGGTGGCTATGGGAGAAGTGCATGAAGGTATTTGTAGATCCCACCAATCGGCTCATAAGATGAAGCGGCTGCTAAGGCGCACTGGATATTTTTGGCCGACAATGCTAGAAGATTGCTTCAAGTATTACAAAGGATGCTAGACTTATCAGAAATTTGGCAACGTGCAATTGAATCCAGCATCGGCTTTACATCCGATTATCAAGCTTTGGTCATTTAGAGGATGGGGGATAGATGTAATCGGACAAATATTTCCCGCATCAAGCAGAGGCAATAAGTTTATCTTGGCTGCAACTGATTATTTTTTTAAATAGGTTGAAGCCATCCCGCTCAGAAAAGTTACAAGTGTTGAAGCCATCGAATTTGTTACAGAACATATCATCCATCGGTTTGGAATTTGGTAAACTATTAGGACCGATCAAGGAACTGTGTTTATGTCCAATGAGTTTTAGAGTTTTGCCAAAGGTTTGGGCATTAATTTATTAAATTCATCGCCTTATTATGCTCAGGCTAATGGTCAAACCGAGTCATCCAACAAAACGTTGATCAAACTAATCAAAAGAAAGATTGAGAAAAAAATCGATGAATTGGCATACAACATTATCGGAGTCGTTATGGGCTTATCGGCTTGCGTATCATGGTGCGATGAAGTTTTCACCCTACTAATTGGTTTATGGACAGGAAGCCATTTTGCCTGTAGAAATCAATATCTACTCCATACGTACAGCCAGGCAAAATGGTTTGTCGACCCAAGACTATAAGGATTTAATGACTGATAATTTGGATGATTTGGCAGAATTACGTTTGTGCACACTGGATCGGCTTAAAAAGAATAAAGCAAGGGTTTCGAAGGCTTATAATAAAAAGGTGGTGCCTAAGTTGTTTTGTGAAGCCGATTTGGTTTGAAAAATTATACTGCCTATCGGCTCTAGAGATAACTGATTTGGCAAGTGGTCTCCAACGTGAGAGGGGACGTATAAGATCTATCGGCTTGTGGATGGAAATTCCTACATCTTGGAGACGTTGTAAGGCGTGGTGTTTCCTAAAGCGATTAATGGGAAATACTTGAAAAAAATACTACCCTAGCGTTTGGATTGGTTCCTAATCGACTACAAAAGGTTATCGATTGAAGAAAAGCCAAATTAACTTGTTGTAGTTAATTCTGGCTAGACTGAGAATATAAAGCCGTTTACACACATTGTGAATGAATTAAGACATAAATAAACAATCGATCAAACAACAGATTGATATTACAAAATACTTAGAACATTCCAGAGAATTGTTTTTAGGCAATCAGCATTACGGATATTACAAGCATTGTTTCAAGATAATATATTACAAGTAATTCAAAACAAGCCAATCAAAGCCTGGAATTATGAAGTCCGGCCCCAAGTGCAGAGAGTGCGGTAGCTGCTTTGGCTACAGTCTGCTCCACGTCATCGAGTATTTTTTTGTCCTCAGCAGCATTTCCAGGGATGGGAGCGACTTTGACCAACTGCTTCTTCACTTCTACACGGTCAGGACGAGTTCAAGATTTTGGGCCTTGATAACCGACTCTGATTCAGTTAGCGTTTGTTGGCTATCAAAAATCTGCTAGTGACTTTGGCCAACTCTGCTTCAAGAAACTTCTTTGTCATCTCAAGCTTTAAAATCGCCTCCTTGTTGAGCTTAAGAGCCTTGGCGTCTTCATCGAACTTAAGCTTTTTGGCCTTGGTGTCGGCCACCATTCTGTCCAGAGCCTTTTGATAGTCTTTCTGAGCTTCCCTCAGAGCGATCCTGGACTTAGCCGCATCAACTTCAACTTTCTTATCGTCTAGATGATAGACATCCAACAACGTTGCCATCGTCTCCGGGGTAGGTCGGCTTCAACCATGGCCATGGCATCATGAAGCGATTGTGTGTTCTCGAGCAGCTTAGCCGATGGTGACATCACCAGGTCAAAAAGCTTGTTTAGCTTCTACTGCATCCCTGGAGCCGATATCACCGCAGCCGATGCATTCTCAAATACGCTGAGGATCCTTTGGATCTCCTTAGGGTATGTATCCATTGTTACCTCATCATCATCCTCTAGGTCCGACAGTGTAAAGCCCAGCCTGTCAATGAGGGAGTCCGTCAGCTTGGCTGACTCCAAGGCAGGGACAGTTGGGGCAGGAGGCGTCGGCTGAGAGGTTGGAGGAGGGAGCTCCACTTCAGTGACCGGAAGATCGGCCAGAATGCTGGCCACTTGGATGGCAGGAGAAAGCGCAGGCTACAAAAGGAGAAATATTGTTAGAGATTACTGATGGGAAGTGTGAAAATTGATGGTTGTGATTTCTTACCCTGTCAGAAACCGATCCACAAGGGGAGTGATCGGCTGATCCCTCCTTAGCAGGAGGAGGGCCCCTAGAAGTGACAGTTTATATAATGAATTGAGAAAGAATTGGATTGTAAGCCGATGAATACATACTTGGTTGTTGTTTTTCAAGGTCGGAGAGTGAAGGAGCTTGGACGCCGAGGGTACCCGATGAGTACCCAGCTAAAATAGTGCAGCAGGGTGTGGCCGCTTGCTCGACTGGCCAGCACTCGATGAATCGGCTGGTTTTTTCCTTGCTACCTTTGTCTACAGAATTGGAAAAAGCCGATTAGTAAAAAATTAAAAAAAATGCTTAAAGAATAATTGATGAAGTACAAATCTATGTAAATAGTGCTTGGATGAATAGTATAATCAACACGATCTCAAAACTAAAAATATATGTAGCTTTTGATCGGCTAATCCAAAACCCGTGAAATTTTGTATACACCTTCCTAAGGATGTCAGGAACCTATTTCAACCTTCAATCATAAGGATTGATGTCAAAGTTCTGACCTTTTTTCAATCTAAGAAAGATTGCACCAAAACCGAGCAAAAAAAATAAAAACTTCACCTTTAGCTTGCTTATGGGGATTTGATGATCAAGATGATCCTAGATGGTCTCCCACATATCACAACAAGCAACAAGGAACAAACCCTTAAATGAGCAAGAACACGATCTACCAAGGATCTTTCTCTTTTCAAGCAAAAAAATTGATTTCTTGCAAGAATGTAGGAGAGGGAGTTGCAGCTTGCCTAGATGATTGGGATATAACCTACAGAAGGTTCATCCAGTAATCATTCATCCTTGACAACAAAAAGAACAAGGGAGAAAGAAATCACAAGGAGATCAAAACTCAAGAGGGATGGGCAACCAAATGAGCATGAACTTGAGCACAAAAAATGATTTTTATTTCTTTATGAGAAATAGTTACGAAGCCTCACAACCAGGTGGGCAAAGCTCAAGAGAGCATCAGGAAACTAAAATCCTTCTCACAAACCCTAAAATTTTTTCAAAAACCCTAAGACAGAGGCATTCCTCTGCCCCTCTATAGCCTAACCTAAGAAATCTCCACCCTTGGATGACTTCCTTCTCCCATAAGGAACCTTATCAAGGGCTGAGATTAACTCACTCAACCATATATGGGCTGACCCGAAACCCAACAACATAACGGGTTTTGACACACACACCTCAAGGCACCACTAACTTAACCACTACTATATTCACAAACCTGCGATCCAACAATCCTCCTTCACTTGAGTAGGGTTTAAGTTAGCATTTGAACCATCCACTTGTCTTCTCGGCTTGCAACTACTCCCTGGACTCAGTTATCTTCGGCGCCACCTTGATCGTCTGGACCTCAGCTGTCCTAACCTAGTCCCGATCTCCTTCACCTCACCATGATTTAGCACCGAAGTCCTGCAGCCATCACTGACAAGCAAACACATCGCATAGTAATGTCCAACAACATATGCAATCAAGTCAACACATAGCCAGAATAATACACAATTCGTCCTGACTAGTTCACAACTAGTCCCGACCAATTAAAGACAACCACTGAAGGCTAAGACCAGTTAAGGCTAGGCCACTGGTCCTGGACATCTCACATCAACTCAAAATGCTCAAAATCCTATTCAAGTCAAACTCAAACCTGAGCACCAACAATCAATTACTCATCAGACCACCACATGGTCCTTCAACCACTAATTCAAGTATGTTGTTCCTATGCAGGTAACTCATACTCGCATGAAGCATGATTCGATTTTTGGAGATTCTGAGCCTTTGAGGCAGATTCCGGAACATTGCAATGACAACATCAAGAATGCGAAGATTATCGGCTTTTGCTCTGCAAAGAGCATGGTTGAGTTAACCTGTCATATTCTTGAGAAATCAACATCACTTGAGTGTCTTACATTGGACACCATATATGATGGTGATGAAAATGTTGGTAGGATTTATGTCCACAAAACTGGTGAATGCAACCCCATAGGTAAGCATATGATCATGGCAACCCAAAAATGCTTTTGACTATCAAAACATACATTGTGGGAAAAGTTCCCTCTATAGTTAAATGTTCGAAAGCCCTGCAGCCGGTGCCATGGTGTTAAACTCTAGATGTTAAATTATTGTAAAATGTTTAATTATGTAATGTTACATGGGTTGTGCTTTGTTTCTAAAGTTATTGCAACTGGCCATTGTTTAGGTCTTGTATTATTACATGGTTGTGTCGTGTTTCTTAAATTACCACCACTGTCTAGTGTTTTCTTGTGTAATATTATTACACGGGATATTGTCAATCATAATTCAAGACCATTCGAGCCATTCGCAAGCTATGTTTTATCCATTAAGGACACCTTTCTTCTTGTGACCTGCTTGCCTCCCATGTCGAGGAATTCATATGTTTCCCTTGTATCTTGCTTATGTATTACCGGTACTAAATTATGCAAGAGCCACCAAAGCAACACCTTGTTTTACTTGGCAACTTGATAGTCCAGATCAATCCTCCATTCTCTTTCAATCTATAGGCTTGGTAAAAAAATTCTTGCTCCTATATACATTTGAATTGGTGGTGGTAATGGTCAGTTTGCCACTTTACCTCCTTGCCTAATTGTACACCGACAAGTCTGAAGTCTGAACCATGGTCTCCGGAACATCTCATACTATCAATGAGAAAGCGCCAAATTACTAATAAATTAAGAAAACCCCAAATTTTAAAATTACGCTACTGGATGATAGATTTTATTTTATAAAAATTATGCAAAAAGAATAGAGTCATTCAGATTAAAAACCGTCGTATGTTCGAAAACTGGACACGGGAGGGAGTGGACGCGGGCCATCTTACGGGCCTACGTCTGAGAGAGAAAAAGTGGACACAAGGGTTTATACAGGTTCGGACGCTTAAACAAGCGCCCTATTCTTGTCGGTGTGTTCCCCGGGGGGAGTAGGGAGGAGGCTCCTGGTCCAGGCTCCCGAGGGACACACTAGTAGTTCAGTTTTGTATTCAATGAGAGCTCGGGTTACAAGCATGGGTTACAGTGGGCTTTTATAGGCGCCCAGCCTGTTACACAAAGTACCATCCTACCCCTACTGGCGTGGCTCAAGTGGGGGCATCTTGGTCTTTTCGACGAGGAGGTAGTGGATCCCACGTCATCGTCCTGTAGGGGTAGGCCTCTGACTCCGGGGGCCCCACATGGGACTTTGGGACCCCGCTAGGCAGTTAGTCCCAAGTGGCTCAAGGGTGCCTACCCATCACCTTGGGTATCTGGGGGGTGCCCTCTTGAACCGGGAGTCTTGCCAAGTGCCCTATGGCCAGGGGCGCTTTCCAAGTGCCCTGCGGTCAGGGCGCTTGCTAAGTGCCCTGTGGCCAGGGGTCTTTCCAAGTGCCCTGCTGTCAGGGCGCTTGTTAAGTGCCCTGGGGCCAGGGGCTCTTGCCTCGCCAAGTGCCCTGTGGCCAGGGGTCTTTCCAAGTGCCCTTCAGTCAGGGCGCTTGCTAAGTACCCTAGGGCCAGGGGCTCTTGCCTCGCCAAGTGCCCTACAGCCAGGACACTTGCCTCGTGCCCTGTGGCCAGAGGTCTTTCCAAGTGCCCTGCGGTCAGGACGCTTGCTAAGTGCCCTGGGGCCAGGGGCTCTTGCCTCGCCAAGTGCCCTGCGGCCAGGGCACTTGCCAAGTGCCCTGCGGCCAGGGGTCTTTCCAAGTGCCCTGCGGTCAGGGCGCTTGCTAAGTGCCTTAGGGCCAGGGGCTCTTGCCTTGTCAAGTGCTCTGCAGCCAGGGCACTCGCCAAGTGCCCTGTGGCCAGGGGTCTTTCCAAGTGCCCTGTGGTCAGGGCGCTTGCTAAGTGCCCTCGGGCCAGGGGCTCTTGCCTCGCCAAGTGCCCTGCATCTAGGGCACTTGCCAAATGCTCTGTGGCCAGGGGTCTTTTCAAGTGCCCTAGGGCTAGGGGCTCTTGCCTTGCCAAGTACTCCGTGGTCAGGGGGCATGCCAAGTGCCTTTACAACCCGAGAACTCTCCGTAGGGCACTAAGGGGCATAACCGCAGAGTAGGAGGGTGCCTCCCGTAGACGCCCGCGGAGTAGGAGGGTCCCTCCCGTAGATGCCCACGGAGTAGAAGGGGGACTCCCGTAGCACGCCCACAGGGGGCACGGTGGGACCCCCCCTTATGCTTGCGAGGGAGACCCTCTCTACATCCCGTGGACCCGTGCCCACATGCCCGCTAGGCAAGAGGTGAATGAGGCCTCCCGTCTGGGCTATCGGAGCTCACAGGGGGACGCCCTGGAGGTATGCCCGTGGGGTACGCGGGAGCCTTGGAGGTATGCTCGCGAAGTATGGGGGAAGCCTCCCTCCACACCACAGGTGAAGCTCCTGACATCTGGAATAGGGGACCCTCATTCGGGGAGTTAGCGCGTTTCCTCCCGACAAAAACAAAGAAGTACAAAGCTCTGGAAATAATCCAAAAATTATTAAAAAGAAAGTGGTTTATTGTGCAGACATGTGTGGCCCACGGTTTTATTATTTTTTAAAATGAACATCCGTTGTCATCTTCCCATTCTTTCATAACTCAGATTTAATGAATTTTGAAGTGTGGGCCATGTGTTTGTAGCCCATGTGTCATACACACAATTTTTTTTGGTTTTAACGTGCAATACTTGATAAACAGTTTTAACTAGAGGTCCCATGTCAAGTTAAAACTTAAAGGTGAGATTGCACTTTCAAGCCCCTAAACTGTTATATTTTGTTTAATCAAGTCACAAATACTATTATTTGCCTTTTGCTAATTTAAGGATGTGAAACAACCCAAACTTTCATTAATGCAAATGAGATCATCAACACGAATTAATGACACGTATAATTAAATTGATTAACAGAGATTAACCATCATCTGGATTCATTTAACAAATATCATACAATAGTGACAATTACATTATACATGATCATTAAATTACAACAAAAATAAAGCACGCATGAACTCTCGAATTTCCTAAAATCTAAGCTTTACTTGATCTTCAACTTTAATATCTAAAAATGTCAGTCATGCATGCATATATAACCAAGAGGCAATAAATTAAATTGGTAAAAGGTTAAAAAGAGAAAGAAAATAATTGTCGTTAGAACCTTTTTGGCGTAGGTGTCACTTATTGAGATACTAGGTCCGTCCGGGGCCGGACGACACCTCTCGCTATATTAGGTTTCATCATCTAGCAAATACAAACCTGGTAAAATCACTTGTAACCGTAGAGTAGCAGAAATAGTGCCAAAATATTCCATGGTAAAAAGATAAAGGCACCATGGTAAAAAGGTAAAGGGCCTCAGTTAAAAAGGGAGCCAACCGAGCCCCAGCTCACTCCAACCCATAGTCAGAACACCTAAGGCCGTTCTTATCTCCAAGCCAAAGCTAGAGAGCAAGCAAGCCCCAAGGCAAGCAAAGCTCCCAGGAGCACTACCATCACCAAGGGAAGGCCAGGAAGCCACCAAGACTAGGAGGCCAGAAGAAAGGAAACCAGGAGGAGGCCAAGATCAGGAGACCAGAAAGCAAAGTACCACTCTATCAACCTCATCAACAGCCTTTCTCTCCGCTGACCCAATCCATCCTCCTGTGCTCCAGGTAATCTTCTTACAACCCATACAGTTCCAAGAACAGAGATGACCAATATAGCTTAAGCACAAACCAGAAGCACCAATGCATAGCCATAGAGGTCACCCGAGGGTTTCAGATAGGTCGCAATGGGGGTGGGGCCGTGCATGCCAGACGAGTCGTTGTACTACCCGACATGCAATGACTCGTCGGTATTGTTGCAGCACCACCAACCAAAATACTCCCCAATTATTCGTCATCAACCACATCACTTAATCAACATAATCATCATAGACCATGTAATCTCACATAGCAAAACCAAAAAAACTGAAATAAAAATGCAGTAGCAAGAAATGGGGATAAGAATGATATCCAGTGGGCTCGGGTAGAATCATGGAGGAGGAGGCCGATGGTTCCAGGGGAGGGAGCTCGGCATGGAGGCATCCCGAGAGGGGACCAGGCCATCAATAGTCGTGGCGACGCCCGGAAGCCGGAGTGCTGGCAACCCGGGAGCCCATTGCGGGCCCAAAGGCAAGGGCCAGATGTGGAGGTGGTGCGGGCCAAGCGCAAAGGTCGGGTGGGCCAGGCGCACAAGCCAGGGCACTCGTGCGCACACGCATGAGAAGGCCCAAGGCACGGGGGAGACCACGTGAGGGAAGGGGGAGACTAGCGAGGCAGGTGGAGGCGACTGAAGGCCGACGACGGCCGGAGGTTACTAGAGGAAGAGGGGAACCGAAGAGGGGCGGTTACAGCCGAAGGGAGAAGGGCGGAGGGCCGACTCGGCGGCAGCACGGAGGCGGCCCAACCTGAGGCATCGTGGGGCTGAACCGAGGCCAGCTCGGGACTGAGCGCATGGGGAGGTCGAGGCCAGTGGAACCGAAGGGAGGTGGCCGACGCCGACGACAATGAGAGGAGCAGCTGGTGGGGTCGACGTCGACTGCCTAGGAGCAGAGAGGGAGAGGAGGAATAAGAGAAGAAGTGAAGAAGAGATAAGACTGGAGAAGAAGAGAGAGAAGAAGAGGAAAAGAAAACGAGAGAGGAAAAAAGAAAAAAATGGAAAAGGAAAAAAACAAAGGGGAGGAAATTTTCAGAAAAAAAGAAAGGGGCGGAAATTTTCATATAAAATATGGGATTCATCCATATTAAATAAACTCTATAAAAATCTGAGAAATGGATCAACCTAATCTAATAGGATCAAAATAAAAGTCGTAAAGGTAGAAATAATTAAAAAAATAAAAGAGGAACTATAAGTATAATTAAATAATAAACTACTAAGAATGGTTGGACACTATAAAATATACTAAAATATAATATTTTATAATTTCAGAAAATCAATCCAATCCAACCGATGATCTCTTTCAGAATCTATGTGAGGATGCCTTTTCCCCTCCAATTTCAAGCAAGCTTCTTTTGATCATATTTATAAAATCATTTTTAAATATTTTTAGATATCATCACTGATGAGGACATCACTACTACGGATATGAACACATTTGGTTGTGCCAACTTCAATATGTCATCCACAGGCCAAGAAGAGAGAGATATCAAATCCATCACGTTCTAGAATCCAATTCGGCCTCCGGATACCAGCCTGAAGTAAAACACTCATAACTTTTGCATACGGTGTCCGATTGGAGAGTTCTTGTACTTGATTGAAATCTTACAACGGACCTTTCCAATGGGTCTAGTCCCAACTCCATATTCATCGTAGATCAGTCAAAATCATCAAAACAATATACTATAATACTGTTTTAGGCTGTTTCGGGCCTTGTAAGCATGTGGGGGCCCAAGCCCAAGTTGTGTGCGCCCTAGGACGTCCCTCCCTCTTATAAACTCAGTAGCCGCCGCTTTAGACACTTGGGTTTTGTTTGATTAGTTTAGCCAAGTGCAAACTTTGAGTCTTCGAGTTGTGCTGGACCGCCACCTTGTCAAGACCTTCAATAGAACCCACCTTGTTTTGGCCTTCAATTATTATTCGCAATTTCAGATTGCTTTTACTATTGTTCTTGCTTGTTCTTCGGTTGCTTGCAGGAATTGAACCTCGTGTTCAGGTTGATCGTGCCCGCGGCAAGATCAATAACCCTCCGGAGTTGGTTTAGCGATTGCTAAGGCGCATCGTCGTCGTATGTTGTAGTCAAATCGTCAAAGTCGGTTCCACCAAATTGATAGTTATCGCTCTCATCGAAAGATCGGGACACAACTTTACATCAATCACTGCATGGAAACAATATATTTTAAATCAAAAACCCTAAATCGGATGCTGTTGGAAGGATGGTTTGTTGATGAACTGCCGAGGTAGTAATGGGTGATGCGATGGGGAATGTATCTATAAATATGTGGCGGGTAGAGGGTGCCTTGAGATGGGTATTATCAGTGGGGCCCTCTACATAGGCTATGATATAAGGATAACCAACTACACTTAGGCAATAAGTTGTATTTACAATATCAACCATAGTGTGTGAAATCGGCTAGATAAGGTTGTCCTATGAAGGTACTATGATTCCACATTGGGTATGAGTAGATAACTAGGGGTGGAATCCAGGTAAGCTGGAAGGCTCGGTGAGACCACAAATGTGAGACACGGCTAAGGGCTGAAGTTATAGGACTCAACTAAGGGTTGAGAATGTAGGACTCAACTAGGGTTGAGAATGTAGGACACAACTAAGGGTTGAGAATGAGGTAAGGGTTGAGATTTTAGAATAGAAATAGTTAGAACTTAGCTAAGGGCTAAGACGTTAGAACTAAGGGCTGAGAATTTTGAGGCGCTATATTTAAAGCCTTGGGTTGAGTATCAGTGTTGCTGCGGTAGCACGGTACAACTGGTAAAGCTGAGGGTATGTGGGGAACAGTCGAGAACACCACTACTCGTTAGCTACCAGGGTTGGAGATCTAATACTAAAATAGTGATAAATATTCTGGAGCCTCATAGGATGGGGTCACTATGGGTAAAGTGGTACAAACCTGCGCATAGTCAAATCATGAATTCATGCTTGTCTTTTGAATTAGAGGCTACGGAAACTAATTTTACCTCATATACGAGTGCTAGTAGATATTTTCAAATTTTAAATACACCACCCTTAAAGAAAACCCAAAACCTAATTTATGTAAAAATGGATTTTGAGAGAAGATGAAGTTTGGATGGATATGAGAGGAATGATATGATGAAAAAAAATCATCTATTGCAATTGCTATTAATGCTTGCTGAGTATTTCTGTACTAACTCTTGCTAAATCCCCCTTTGCTAGAGAATTGCTTCGGCGACCAAGCTCCTAGTTGGGACATGGATCCCAATGAACTCACCCACGAGGCATAGGGTAAGGGGCAACTGCATGATGAGAATGAACAGGATGTAGGTTACCAGGAGGGTTAGATAATTGGGTAGGCAGTACATTGGCCTTACCATTCTCAGGGTAATTAGTACTTTGGTATTGTATTTTTATTGTACTTAGATCCTATGTATAATTAATGTAATGAGCTTGTAGCTCTATGTGGCAATGGACTATAATAAGTTTTCATTTCAGTTTCTAATTATTGTTCTGCTGCAACAATTTGAATACGGTATGTTAACTACCAAAATGCCAGGTTCACTCGATGTTTTGATTAGCTAATATGCCAAGATTTGTGTAATTATCTCAGAGTAATGGCGGCGTTACTTTTGTTACCCTGGGCTAATTATGCGGGTCACCACAGGATGCCCATGCTTAGACGTGTTTGTTGCCCATTCGATCTACACCTAAGCAAATCGGAACTACCGGATCATCAAACGATAAAAGTAAAAGCCCGTCACATTGCCAGCCCACGACGCTACGCTTCTTCTCCACTGGCCAAGCACCGCCGCGGCCACGGTTGCTGCCGGATCGGGTGGCGGTTGGGCTTTTCTCCTTCCCCATCATGTGCACCGTTGGATTCGGAGGAGACCGATTATTTATTTATTTGAATTTTGTTTTTGATCGCATTTTTTTCTTCAATTGAAACTTTTTTCTAAACCAGTATAGTTCAATGGGTGTAGGTTGAGGTAGAATGACTCTTTTTAAATGACCAGTGGCTGTAACGGATTGATGTTGTTTCGCCACCTTCTTGGTCCTGTTTCTTTCGGCTTTTTCATCATCTTAAAAATAAAAAAATCAAAGTCGAAACAAACGACTGACTTTTAAGCTGGCTTAAAAAAAACTAAAGCCTCCATATAACTATAAGCTAAAAGCTAGGTGATAGGTGCTTTTTTGGGCTTTTCTGGGATGAAATAACCCTTTGCCACTGGAAGTCTCCAAAATTACCAACCAAATGCCATTGTATATAAACTCAAGAATCCTTCTCCCATCTCCTCATTTCTCCTCCACTCTCTCTTTCCCCAGTGCGACATGCCTTCTCCCTCCGCCACTCTGATCTCTGCCGTCCTCGACCTCCTCCACCGTCCCCAACCTCCTTCCTCCTCTGCCAACCCGGATCCGGCGAGACGCGGGTTGAGGCGGCCGGACCCGAGCTTGGAGCGGCGGGAGGCTACAGGGTCCGGGTGTGGCACAGAGTGGAGCCGAATGGATCCGGCCATGGCGCGGCGGGAGGTGGTCAAATCCGGCATGGCGTAGGTGGAGGCGGTCGGATCAAAAAGCTATACCATCCAACCTATCAAAAAACCAGGATGCCAAATATCATGTCTTAGCTTAAAAGCAGATGGCTTAAAAGCTCGTTAAGCCAAAAAACTAACTTTAAATAAAAAACTAAAAAGACTAAACCGAAACAAACAGAGCCAAATATGTCATGGAAAAAAAGAGAGGGAGAAACGTCTCACTCTACAGTTACCTCACATCCAATGAATTCTTTCTTGCCACAGCAAGATGTATAGAATACGGGAAAAACGAAGATGGATCGCAGTAAGGCTTGAAAAAGTCAATTGTGTTTGGACCAGATCAAATTCATCCCTGTGCTACTAAAACATATTTTTAAAGGTATGGTCCAAAACTAATAAGTTTATCTGCACTTTTATATTTGGGTACGGCTAGAAAATTTAAGGGCACTCTACCAGGGTGCTATAGTAGTTCGCAATTGATTCTCGATTACTGTGTATTGTCGGTCTACCGGGTTTTTTATGGCTAAAACCAAGATGAAAGAGAGATTTCGTTCAATTTTTCCCTAGGCTCATTGGCGTCATTTTCAATCAAACGCCGACACAATAAATTGAACTGGACACATCAATATTTAGCTAGTTCAGACCTACACTACGTAAGTACCCAGTGTATGAACTCTCAAATGGCAATCCAAATTCAACAGCTTTGAATTCCAGGTACTATGCCCTGGGTTAGCCGACGCTGTCTTTGCTGCTTAATTAATGTACTAGTACTCTGTCTGAACAAGCAATGCGATGATGCAAAAAGATAGCACTATTGTGAAAATAATAGACATTTTCCATATTGTAGAAGCTGGTTGACTTCTCAATTGAAAACGTCTTAGTACATGGTCTTCTTAAGTTTCTACTACTTTCATCTTTCTTTTTCAGTTAAGAAACGTCGCAGCTAACAGTAATTAAGAGCTCTTGTCGTCTCGCATGCGTTATTTGACCATCTCTCTTGAGCTGCTTCAACAGTACGTAAAACGTTGCCCATAGACAAAACTCGTAAGTCGGCCATCTTCCAGTCGCAAAAAGTAAGCCATTGTCATTTTGTCAAAAGGGATTAGATCATCTCATCACCTATCTCAGTTTGTTCCTCTCAGATCCAACGCTCAAGTGGAATTCTAGATTAACGTATAAGAAGTACTCCTTCCGGGTGACGTTTTTTATTTTCTACGGTCTACGAGATATTACTTTGACAGTAATTTTTTTACGAATTTATCTTATTATATAATAATAAAATTATAATGATAGTATAAGAATATTTTTAACGATAAATATGATAATATAGTTTCCATGTAGTCAATCTAAATAGTTTTAAATTTATTAGTAGTCAAATTTTAGAAAGTTCAATAGCACAGATTTGAGAGCGTCACTTAAGAAAGAACGGAGGGGGTATGAATCAATTGATCCGGGCTCATTTGCAACACGGGATTCAAGTTCTAATCCCATAGGGCATATACTGTTTCTTAGAAATTTTATAATCATAGAGGATTTAAACCGTACCGTTCCTTAAAAAAACATGTAAAACTGCATCGTCCCAACTCCCAAACAGGCAATATCATAACCCGAAAATCCAAAGGGTCAGGTCTTCTCATGAATTAATCGTGCGCACTTTGTGGTCAAATGTCAAACTAAAACCAAGGTGAAACCCCAATAAAAGCTCTTATTTGGCGTTGCAACCCTGTCCCCCAACCCCAACAAGCAGAAGTCTTTGCAAAGCAGGTTTGAACACCTCGAGTAAAACTGTGAACGCACAAAAAAAAGTGCAGGTAGCTATCGCATATATACAGGCACTGCTTTGATGAGTTGATTAATCGATTGGTCAGCGTCCGCCAGCCGAAAGGGAGAGAGAGAACAACAATCGCTAACCACTTCTAACCTACCTTCGCTTACCTCTCCAATGGAACGTCTGACCTTTCGCGCGAGAGCGAAAGTCCAGTGTCATCTGCCGTACTTGACCGGCGACTTTTGACATTGTAAGTTGTACTCACACCGCGTCCTTCCTTCTTCCTTGCATGCCGTCTCTTTCTTCCTCTATAAAGCCTCGTGCACTCGATCGCAACGCTATAGCACAAGCAGCTAACAGCGTCAGTGAGCAATCAGAAGCCGCCGTGACCATGACCATGGCCATGCCTTCTTCTTCTTCCTCCTCCTCCAAGAGAGGAGGATGCCTCCGGGGGCCACGGCCGCAGCCGCTGAAGGTGTCATCGTCGTCGTCCAGGCCGTCCAAGAAGCTCCACGGTGGCGCCGGCGCCGGCGCTGCGGCGCCGGTGATCGTGTACGAGCACACGCCGAAGATCGTCCACGCCCGGCCGCAGGAGTTCATGATCGTCGTGCAGCGCCTGACCGGCAAGCTTGCGCAGACGCCGACGTCAACGTCCCCGCCGCTGCCCACGACGTCCATGTACGCGCCGTGCTTTTCGCCTGCGGTCGAGGAGGGAGCAGGGGACCCTTTGCTGCTCACCCTCGGGCAGCGTCAGGCCGCGCCGCTGTCTCCGGTGCCGTCGCCCATGGCGACCGGGCTGCTCATGTCCCCCGGCTTCATCTTCTCCCCCAACACCATGCAGTCCATCCAGGAGCTCAGCCCCTTGTTCTAATCAGAAGTTAATCAGGAGCAGTTGCTGGAGTTACTAGATAATATGTGGTAAATATATATCGACAAATTAAGGAACTAACGGTGAAGATAGTGCATGCCAATTCGCGCTGTTCGTGCAAAATTTTGCATGAGAGGGACTGAAATTTCGCACTCACAGCAGTTTGCATGCTTACACAATAACACTTGTACATTTTTCTTCCCATGGGAGCTTCCTGACACAAGCATCCCTAGTTCATATATATATATATATATGTATGTATGTAAGACAAGTTTTGGATATATATGAGTAAAATACAGTTATTATCCTGACTCACTTTGGTTAGACTTTTCCCCCAGGTGCTTACGATTTGATATGAGACCAACGACAACGACATGCCGACCCTCTCGAGAAATCTTCAGTATTTATCCTCCAACGGGCTGTGTATGCATCGATGTCAAGTTGACGAGCTACAGTTTTTAATTTCAAACTTTCTCCATCCCCGTACATTTATGCGTGTTTAACTTCTTGAAGCGGATTTCACTTAAGTCTTCAATCCGGCAACATCTTTAGCACCAATCAGTTATGCTGTTTTGGATTATTGGAATAAATCCATGGAGACCTGGCTCTGAAATCCAGTTACAGAGAAAATACATATGATATGTACCATTGCTGTGCAAAGTTGACACACTCATGCAGAAGTCAGAAGCTACGGTTATGCAGTTAGAAGCACTATTGGACAACCGCACATCACACACGGTTCACAAACCACATTATAGACGGTTTTGTGAACCGTCTGTATCGAAATGTCAGTGATGACAATAAAACATTATAGACGATTTTTGAACCGTCAGTGAAAATTAACATCACAGAGGGTTCTATCCTAGAACCGTCTGTGATATGCCCTTGTCACACTAGGTGATATGCCATCTGAAACAAAAGGATTACATAAAAATATAGAACAATATGCCTTATTATTCAAGATAATGTCTAAAGTTGTATAATGTAATAAAAACACCATATTAAGATGTAATGAACAGAATACAATAAAGGATTTCAGTCAACACACTTCAACATATGTGAGAAGCAGACTCAATAAAAATGAATATCCAAATTTACCATGACTTGGGATAGCCCAAATTTAGCTAAATAATTTGGGCTATCCAATCCAAGTCATAGTAAATATCCAAGTCATGGTAAAATTTGACACTTAGCTAAATAGTTTGGACTATCCAAGTCATGGTAATGAGGAACTGAATTGAAGTTAATACTACTGAGTCAACCGCATGTTGGGAAGAAAGACAGTCCCCTCATTTTACCTGGATGATGAGCAGATTGGGCAAGACGAGATCGGCGACCAGGCGCTCCATCTTAACACCATACGACAGCGCGTCGTTCAGCTCAATGGTGTCGCACTACCCCAGGAACCACAGCACGGCGCTGACCGTCCCGCCGCTGTCCACCACCGTGGCGTACGTCCTTGCAATAGCGGCCTCGTAGAGCGGCTGGCCCTTGGCCCGCATCTAGATCCTGGTGCCTCCCATAGCACACGGCACGATCCCAAGTACTAGGGGCGGTGCGCGTAGGGTGAATAGGATCCAGCAAAGAGGAAGAGAAAGATACTATCGGTCGGCGCGAGGAGGAGGAAGGAGAGTAGTGCTACAACGACTAGGGCGCCAAGCAGTAGCCGGCGGGGGTGAGGTCGGGGGGACGTCCGGGAGACGGCGGGGGAGCGGCGTGTGGGGCTAGACTAGGGTTTAGGGTTTCAGCCAGGAGAAAGACAACGCGAGTGGGTAAATATATATATATATTGAGATCCAAATCACAGACGGTTTTTAGGCAAAAACCGTCTGTGACGCGTGTGGGGCTAGGCCAGGGTTTGAGCTAGGGGAAAGACGACGCGAGTGGGTAAATATATATTGAGATCCAAATCACAGACGGTTTTTAGGCAAAAATCGTCTATGATGTGGCCCTCATCACATACGTTTTTAGGCAAAAACCGTCTGTGATGAGGGAGACAATACCACAGACGGTTTTTGGCTAAAATCGTCTATAATGTGGCCCTCATCATAGACGGTTCTAGCAAAAAATCGTCTGTGATGTGCCCGAGACTCATCACTGACTGTTTTTTTTGCAAAAAAATCGTCTGTGATGATACTTCACCACAGACGATTTTTGAAAACCGTCAGTGACGAGGAGTCTAATATAAGTCCTTCTGTAGTAGTGAAGGTAAAACAACTTAATTCAAGCAAGCCAAATGTGCCGACATTATTGTAGCAGCTGGGTCAGAAGAGAAAGTTTAAGAGGATGACAAACCTAGCTGAAGAATGCAAGATTAAGAAAGTCGGCATGGTCAAGCAACCCATAGAGCTTATGAGTTATGACCTTGAAGCCTCAATGCCAACTCAGATGTTTGAAAAGCAACTAAAGCATTCATCCTGTTAAGCGATAATATCGCTCAGGTGATGGAAGCGCCTAATTTGCCGAAGAGGCAACAACGGCCGGCACCAGCGCCTGACTTTGCCTTATTCCTCCTTAATTAGCCTGCATGCATAGCTGTACAGCTAACAAACCAAGGTTAGCTTTGTTGTAAACTCTATATGTATTGCTTTACTGGTTCAATAGAAAATATTGCGTGTGATTCCTTTACGCTTTCATGGTATCAGATGACCACTAATCTCTCCATTCATTCCTTCCGCTGCTTCTTCCTCCTGCCTGCCTCCATGGCCGACAACTCCAAGTCGTCCGCTCTTGCCATCGGCGCGGCCAACGACGCCACCCACATTCCTAAGCTCGAGCTCCTCAACTCCAACCACTCCCTATGCACGAGCTTTTCCTCGCCACTCTCGGCCGCTTCAATCTCAAGAAGCATGTTGATGGCTCTCCGAAGGATGACGCCGACAAAGTCTAGGACCAGAATGAATGTTCTGTTCTCCAGTGGCTCTTCACCTTGGTCTCGCAAGAAATACTCGCCATGATCATGTCGCCCAGCTCCTCGGCGCGCACAGTCTGGACTCGGATTGTGGAACTCTTCTGCAACAAGGAGAGTAGGGCAGTGCAGCTTGAGGTTGAATTCTGAAACCTCAGCCAGGGTTCCAGGACCATCTCGGAGTACTGCACCGTCAAGTCCCTCGCCAACACGGATGGCTATCAAGCTTAACGCGCTATTATTGAGCTTCTTTCGAAATTTATATAGTTTGATGTAAAATTATTTTATATACCATTTAAGTGGTTATTTCAAATTCGAGCTAACGAGGCACTATCGAGTCGAGCCTCATTAACTTTTTTTTTCTCGAAATTGTCTCATTTTAATTTTAAACCAAGAAATTGCCTGACTCGCCAACTCCCTCGACGACATCAACGAGAAGATTTCAGATCGAACACTCGTTCTGACACTGCTACGTGGACTCAATGAGAAATTATCCATTTACAATCCATTGTTCCCCTACAGCAGCCCTTCCCATCTTTTCTCCAGATCCGGTCTCTACTTCTTCTTCACAAGTAGAGTAACCAGGACGATACCGCCGTCACTGCTCTGGTTGCGGCCTCTCCAGAATCTCGCAATGCCTCTTCTTCTAACCGCGGCAACTACAACAAGAAGGGTCGTCACAAGAACTACCGCAACGGCTCCGATGGAAACACAAGCCACGGTTCTAGCGGCAACAGTCATGGTGGCTATGGTGCTCTGTCTCTACCACTATCCTAGCTGTCCCGCTACAACCCTTGGACTGGCACCGTGCAGCTATGGCCTGGCAGGCCACACCCTCTCTAGGCGGCTTCGCAGGTTTTTGCTCTACCCCCTCAAGTCTACACCACCACATATCTTCTCAACAGACATCCTACCAAACCTCTAAATTTCACTACCCCATACAAAGCCCTATTCGGTGTTCCTCCCGACTACAACCACTTTCATATGTTCAGTTGTCGTCGCTATCCAAATTTATCTGCCACTGTTTCTCACAAACTTTCGTCACGCTTCACCGAATGCATTTTCTTAGGCTATCCATCCAATCACAGGGGCTGTCACTATTTGAACTTGGCAACTAACAAAGTGATAATCTCACGTCATGTTGTTTTTGATAAGCATAGTTTTCCCTATGCTATTCGGACTTCACTGCCAAGTGAGCCTTCTACACCACTACTGATGTCGCCAGTCTTGTCTAGTGATGGCATGGCCGCTGCCATGGCATCCCTTAGCGTGGCGGCGCAGTGCCCTCCTCGGCTGCTGAGGCGCCACTCGACATGGCCACCTCCTCGGTCGTTGCCGCGGCCCTCTCGCTGACGTCTATGGCGCCACTCGGTGCATCTCCTGGACCAGCATCAGGCATGTTCCAAGGGCAAGCACCAGGCTCTCCTTCCTCTCCTGGTGTGGCACAGCCAGTCGCGCTAGGCTCTATCAGTACCACACCCACCGCCGTGGAACCTGCCAATGTCATGCCAAGCACCTCTACTGCCCTGGCACCCTCGACATCAGTTCCCACGGTTCAGCAGATCAATGCCCACCCCATGCACACTTGTGCTAAGTCGGGCATCTCCGTGCCGAAGGTTCCCTTCAACCTCATGGCGATTAGCCCCTCGGTGTCGCCAATGCCAACACCAATGTCGTCTCCGGCAAGTGGGTGTTTCTCCACAAACACAACCCAGATGGTTCCCTCGATCGCTACAAAGCGAGATGGGTACTTTGCGGCTTCTCCCAACAAGCCGGCATCGACTTCGTTGAGATGTTCAGCCCCGTTGTCAAGCCGGCCACCATCCGCACCATCCTCACGCTTGTCGTCTCTAGCGGATGGCCCATTCATCAGCTTGACATCAAGAACACCTTCTTGAATGGCCCTCTCGTCGAGACAGTGTACGCGCAGCAACCCTCCGGCTTCACCGATCCTAATAGGCCGGATCACATCTACCGCCTCAACAAGTCCCTCTATGGCTTGAAGTAGGCGCCTTGCACCTGGTACAGTCGATTTGATGCCTTCATTGTCTCCATAGGCTTCGTTGGCTCCAAAGCCGACACGCCCTCTTCATCTACAAGCACGGCAACGACACCGCCTACTTGCTGTTGTACGTGGACGACATGGTGCTCACGGCTTCCTCTGACTCGCTCATCTCTCGGACCATTGATGCTCTCCGTCAAGAGTTCTCAATGAAGGACCTCGGCGCACTGTACTTCTTCCTTGGTGTCTCAGTGACACGCTTTTTCAGTAGGCCTGTTTCTCTCTCAATAGAAATATGCTTTTGAGATAATCGAGCGCGCGGGGATGTCATCGCGCAAGCCGTGCTCCACGCCGATTGACACCAGCACCAAACTGTCGGCTACTTCTGGACCGCCCATCGCCAACCCAACGCATTACAGGAGTCTCGCCATAGCTCTTCAGTATTTGACGTTCACTCGACCGGACATCACCCACGCGATACAGAAAGTTTGCCTTCATATGCATGACCCACGCGAGCCTCACTTCCAACTGATCAAGAGGATTCTACCGATGCATTCAAGGAACCATTGGCTTCGTCGTGCTCTTGCCACGTACCAAGCTGACATCTCTCGTCACTTATTCCGATGCTGACTGGGCGGGGTGTCTCGATACCCCGCAAATCTACCTCCGGCTACTGCATCTTCCTCGGCGACAACTCGATCTCTTGGTCTTCCAAGCGGCAACACACAGTCTCCTGGTCTAGTGCTGAGGTCGAGTACCGGGCTATGGCAAATGCAATTCCCTTAAGCCTGTTGGCTACGGCAATTGCTAGCTGAGCTCCACCGTCCTCTATAGCGTTCCACTCCGGTATACTACGACAACGTCAGTGCGGTGTACCTCTCCACCAACCATGTCCAACACCAACACACCAAACATGTGGAGATTGATCTCTATTTCGTCCGTAAAAGGTTGCAGTTAGTGACATTCGAGTTCTCCATATGCCGTCCTCCTTGCAGTACGCGGATATCTTCACCAAAGGATTGCCATCCGTACTGTTTAATGATTTTCGCTCCGGTCTCAACATTTGTCCGGGTACTACGTTGACACTGCGTGGGGATGTTAAGCGATAATATCGCCCAGGCGCTCCCAGCACGCTTTCACATCCAATGCAGCAAAACCGACTTTTCAAACGCATGCAGTGTAAGATATATGTCATCTTGCTGAATCTCAATTAGTGACACACAGGGTTCACTTATGAATGAGGTGGCATGTTTGAGGAAGAAAATCTAGTGAACAAATACGAAAAATTAGCTTCTAAAGGGCAAACTTGTCCAACAGCAACTTCAAGCAAGACAAATATGCATAAACTTTCACAATAACTGTACCATTCAAAATGCATGCCGCTGCACTGAATAATTCAAGGTTAAAAGTGGTAAAATCGGCCATTCAGATCTAAATACAGAACATTTACGTGCAGAATAGACAGAGACAATCCGATGCATCACTCCACCGTCAAACAAACAACCACCCAAACAACATCAGATTCCACAACTTGCCGTCATGTGCACTGTATACAGATCATGTCAGCTAGCTCCAAATTACAACAAGCTATGCAAGCCTAATAGCCTGAATAATACACTATATGACAAGCTCAAAGCTTGGAAACCAAAACTTACAACTCAGATACTGTACTCAGCAAAAGAAAAAGAACGAAAGAGATCATCAAAGAATGCAATACACACACAATAGAGTGATAATCAATCATTCCAAGCTCTGCATTTACAGTCGTTTGGCAATAGGATGGAGAAGGTCGTATTCATCGCTGTGACCTAGGCAGACGCCGCCAGGGACTCAACATGGCTGATCTGTCAAGCAGCAGGAGGATGCCAAGGAACGTAGTTGACAAGCCAAAGGTATACCTGAGAAATATCCATGGCAGCAGTTTAGTTTTGCAGCAGAGTGGAAAGGATAAGCATAGGATTATGGTGCATAATGAATCCATTATTTAGAATCTACCTGGCAGTAGAACTTCTTCTCCAATAGATTACTGAGAGCACCCACTGCAACAAAGATACAAAAGTTATTACTTTCTCAAGGATGAACAGTTGCATTGCTACGCATATGGAATACCAAATTATTCCATTGGGTATGGAAATTTCAGATGAAACTAGAGGAAGGATCAGCTATTAACTGCAAACAAATTCTGTGAGAAACGAAACAACTGAAAATATTGTATCTTCTTTTCCCTTTTACCAATTACAGCTCCATATTTTGAGAAATAAATCTATAAAACTGAAAAATGAAACTCAGATAGCATGCAACACATGTTTCTTGCGGCCATTTTTATAGTGTCATTGCGTCCCAATAGTATTGCAGTAGTCTACCACATTTAGCATGTCTGCAGCACATTGTGTCTTCACATGTTGAAGAAAATCTAAAGAAAACAGCAACAAAAAGTTTAGCCTGAAGAAAGTTTATTAAAAAAAGAGTTTAACCTGAAGAAAGTAAAAGTTGAGATATAATTAGCTCAAAACACAAACCAAGGCCGACAACAGTCTTGTTAGCATTTGCTATAACTTTGCTAAATGAGATCCTTTCAATTCACAGATTTACCTATAAAAAATCGTCTCAAGTCTTAACCAGTGAAAGCATTTTGATCTAAAGATATCTGTTAATATTTCAATTATCAACTGCACAAATGGACCTTTACTGAATTGCATGATATGTGTATGAGCGGAAACAATATAATTGCTCTCATATGCCATTTAGACATCTCAAGCAACAATTTGTAAAAATCAGAGGACGCATATGGTGTATTAAATTTCACAAGACCCAAATGCTGATGATGTGCGAAATATCAACATCAAACCTCCAGCAATGCAACGAAATTTTCCAAATGCCGTAGTCCCCAAATTTAGCATAAATGTGCTAAAGTTAGCAACTTTTTAACTACAACACTAGTGCATACTCAGATTACCAGCTTACTAATAATGACCGAATGCTGATCAAACTTGATTATACCTTGCAAATCCCTAACACCGAGAAGCTCCCCACTGGGGCAGCTACCTTCTTCACGAAGCTTCTCTGCTCGGCAACCACCTCCCAGCACAGCCGCCGTGCCATCTCCCTCGCCATCACCAGCTGCCCTCTCTCCGCCCGCAGTGCCGCAATCTCCCTCCGCATCGCCACTCTGTCCGCCTCCAGCGCCTCCACCCTCGCATACAATCCCCCTGCATTGCCCGCTACATCCCCCAAGTACTCCCCAACCACCGCCCCGGCCTCCTTCGTCGGGCTCGCGAACCCAACATCCACCGTGTACTCGAACTCCTTCTCCACAGGAGACGATGGCTCTTCCTCCTCGTAGTCGGCCATGGCTTTCACCTCCATGCCACTGCTCGAGTCGCCGCTGTTTCCCTCTGTTGCCTCTAACGGGGTAATGTCGATCTGGTGTACCTGCTCGCCTTCCTCCTGATCCAGCTCATCCTCCTCGTCGGAGAAAGTGTCGGGGTCGATCCCGTGGGACTGGAGGCGGGAGAGGTAGGAGGCGGCGAGGTCGGAGAGCGAGGCGAGCTCCTCCTGAACCTCGAGCTCGCGGTCGGCGCGGCCTTCGGCGTAGCGCCGGAACTGGCGGGCCTCCATCTGCGCGGAGGCCTTCTCGCGCTGCAGCCGCTCGATCATGAGCATGGCCTCGCTGGCCGCCGTCTCAGCCGAGGCCTGCTCCGCCTCTAGCTCCGTTTGCAGCCTCCGCGCCGCCTCCTCGGCAGCCTCCTTCTCCCCCCGCAGCCGCGCCGCCGCCGCCTCCAGTTCCTCCACCCGCCGGATCAGCTCCGGCGCCTCCCCACCCACCGCCTTCGGCGACAGCTCCGGCGATCGCGCGGGCGGCCGCCGCTTCACCGATCGCCGCGACGGCGAGGGGTCGGCGACGGGATCCATGGAGGCATGTATGTACCCAGCGAGATTCGAACCCCCAGCTTGGATCCCAGCTCTCACCGCCTGCGCCGCGGCCACCGTCGGGACCAAACGGTTGGTGCGACGCCGGCGCGCGCGCGCGCAAGCACGGTGGCGAAGTAACGGAACGGAACGGAACGTCTCCTTTTCGGAAGTGGGGAGGATGTGGCGTCCACTCAGAAGCGACGTGAGCTAGGCTGGCTGGAATAGAACTGGCTTAAAAGGCAGCAGCAATGAATAATTGAATCGAAATAAACTGAATGGATTAAACAAGGAGTACTAGGACTGTACTGGTGAGCTTTCCACGTCGTGTTACGCTTAACAAACTGTTTCCTGGGAAGCAGAAAAGGCGCGTTTAAAACTAAAACAGCAATTCCTATTTTAAAAAAAAAACTAAAACAGCAATTACTGCGATTAATCTTTTCGATTAAGTTTGGTGGGGCCGGGATGAGGAGCACGGAAGAACGGGCGGAAATTAAAGAGGAAGATAAAGGTGCACTGGCTTGTGGTGGTTATTAGGATTCTACGTCACGGTCCTCCGGCGAATTTAAGGAAAAATAAAACATGAGAGGATGATCGTGGACAGAAAAGATGTCATACGAATGAACTTGGATTAAACAAGATTCGATCCAGATTCGATTGTATGTGTTTTTGGTGCGTACAGACCATCCTATTTTAGTCTATGTAAGGGTGGCAGTTTAACACGGTCAACGTTGCCTCTTGTCTTTAGCATGCCTTTGTTAAGACTTAAATCTTTGTGTACTTTTAGCTAACCATTGTAAGTTACTAGATGCGCTAATAATTATGTGAGAAACTGATATGTCTCTTGATCAATTTATATAGTTGGAGCTTATAAAACCGAATAAGCGGCTGTCATCGTCTAGAAATGATCCTCATTTGATCTTAACAAGTAGTTATTAACTTCCAACCAGTTTGTTAAAATGGGATAAGACTTTCTTTGAACTGTGCACTCGTGGATATAAATATAACCATTATATTAAGTGGGTCAATGTATGCGTCTACTCCTTAGAGAGACTCCACGTAAAGTACTGACATGGTAGGAATCCTCGTCACAGAGACAGCAGAATTATTCAAATTAACAAGGAAATCTTGCAAGTTATTATTAAGGGACATCTTTCCTCGTTTCTAATACTACTTGGACATCTATTGTTCTCTAAGAACAAATAAGACCTGCACCAAAATTTGGCAGATAGGGTCAGAATCGGCAGTCCAAGATCAACAAGATACAACCAGGATGTAGATTAAAGATATTTGGAAACGGAACAGATTGTTAAGGAAATCACCATCCAAATAATAGAGGCCGATACGGATTCTACTCCTAACGTGTTGTACCAGGATTCTATCAGCCAATGGGTATAAAAGAGGTCTATAGGTGATCAGAAAAGCTGCCCAGAGCCAATCAACCAATTCGCGTCTACTTTTCATCTACTTTTCCGTCGACTAGGAGTAGCTTCTGTAATTTAGTCTTCTTGTAATTCGATCTTGATCAATAAAGTTGCGCATCGCCGATTGTTGATCTCCATCAATTACGCCCAGGTTCGATTTATTCTAATTTTGCTGCGCATCGCCTTCTTCAGAATTGATCTACCTTTATCCTCAATTAGCCTTAATCAGCTAGTTAGATTTACCCTTTTTTATCTTGATTTAATCGGCTTTAAGCTGATTGAATCTAAGCCGACTGATCTTCATGATCGGCTAATTAGACTTATCGTTACCCTTGATCTGATCGGCTTTGAGCTGATCGAATCTAAGCCGATTGATTTTCACAATTGACTTTGAGTGAATTTTATATTTCTACCTTGTCGATTACGGGTCAAATCGACTGGCACGCTCTAAACCAGGTGTTCGTCTAGTGTGCTGTTGTCAGAAACCCTACTTCAAGTTTTTGACGTCAATACACTCTTGGCATGCCCGGTGGGACCAGATGGCAGCATCAAGCAAATCAATTCCGTCGTTAGATCTCAACACTGAGGCAACAATCGTCCCCACGTTGGACGATTTAACTCCAGAGCAGCGTAAAGAAATCGAAGATCGGAAAGCTGCGTTGGAAGAGATGATGTTGGGTTGTTATCAAAAGACCCAGCATGGTGTAACCCAAAAGACCGCTCTGCCGATGTTGAATCCGCTCGGCGACGCTGAAATCTCAACTAGCCCGGTAAGTCATTACATACCAGCACAGGCCGAATTATCGGCTATGATTGAGCAATCAGTACATCACGCATTGGTTAATCAATCATCGGCTTTGGTCAGTACTCTTAAGCCGATCATTGCAAACAGTGTAAAAACTGTTGCTCAAGAGTTGGCTTCATCTGGAAGCCTTCTCGATCCACTACAGGCACTACCAACATATCCTGTGTATTCGATAGGGCAAAATTCTAACCTAGCGGTTGCCGCAAAAACATCGGTTTCAATACCTTCCATATTGCCAACCCAACCGACGGTCATATTACCGCGAGATTTGCGCCCTAGCGGGGTCACACATTATCAAGCATACACTGATGCTGCTAGACCAAACGTGTCGGCTACTTTGCCGCCTTCAACTCCGTTTAATATTTTCCCACAATCAGTCTCACACCCGATTGAACAAATTAGGCACGTCCAGTACAAAGAGCCGATTCCGCCCAGGAATCTGGTCCCTCATAAGGTGGTAACCTCACGCAGAGCCCTTTGTCCTGTGCGGAACCACGGTTAGGAGGTACGATGGGTATGATCAAAACCAACATAATCCGTCGGCTCGGTCTAGCCGCGACCGAGTTTGCACTCGGGGCGAAATACGATCATGATCATTGGCGAGCCCGGATATCTTGTCGGCTAACAATATTAATGGGTGATCGATTTTACGCGTGTTGATAGATCAATTCGCCACGACCAAAGGGTAGAGTCATCGGCTATAGAAAGCCGTATCCGGATTATATAGATCGTATGCAATATCCACATAATTTTAAAATTCCTAATTTTGCCAAATTTTCTGGGAATGATTCGGTCACGACCTTAGAGCACGTCGGACGCTTTATCGCTCAGTGTGGCGAGGCAGCTCAGCCCGACGGTCTGAAAATTAGATTATTCCCCTTGTCTTTATCGGGAGCTGCTTTCACTTGGTTTAGTAGTTTACCTCCAAATCCGGTTCATTTTTGGAACGATTTGGAAAGCTGATTCCATGAGTACTTTTTCTCTGGCAGTCTGGAACTCAGGATTTCAGATCTAAGTTCTATCCAACAGAAGTCCAGGAAATCGGTAAATGATTATGTTAAGAGATTCATGGAAGTGAGAAATAGGTGTTTTAGTGTTACCCTGCCTGATAATCAGTTGGTCGATTTAGCTTTCCAGGGGTTGATACCACCATTAAGAGAAAAATTCGGCGAGTAGGAATTCACCAATTTGAGTCATCTCCTACAACGAGTATCAGCTCAAGAAAGCCGTTTCTCCAATGAAAAGGGCTTCAAAGATGAATTCAAGAATTACAAAGACAAGATACAATCGGCTATAGAGGATGACCATTTAAAATTTTCAGAAGAGACGACGATGCAGCTGGACGCTGATCCTTTTCCAATTAACATGGTCCATTGCTCTAAAAAGAAGGAAAAGCCGACACAAGATACAGGGCCTAAAGATCAAATTCATATATCATCGGCTATAAAAATGACGCGTCAAGCCGATGTACAATCAAATTCTGATAGCAATAAGACACTCATGATTACTGTTGGCTCTATACAAATAAAAGCTGACCATGAAAGGAAAATTTTTAAAACAATCACACCAAAAGGTTATCAAGCTGAGAGAGCATTGCCACTACGTAAGCCGATACAGAATTCGAAGCCCACTTTTTTCCAACTACTAGCAAAATATGAAAGGAGGAATGAAAGGCCACGACGAAGTCCTCCACATCGCCGATTAATGAATATCGGCCAGCGGCCTGAAAGAGCTCACCAATGTGCCCTTTTGGCAATTTTGCTGGGAGAGGGGATTAGTTTTGCCATCATCAAACACATGTCCGATGCAGTATTACCCATGTCAAGGTGATAGGCAGCGATGGTCGGCTAAAGATAGAATTTCTAAGCCGACCATAAGTCGGAAACAAGACCAAGATGAAGGGTCTAGCACTGCGGCTAGTATGGATCTGGTAGGAAAAATATGTAAGTCGATCGAACCAAAGCCGAGATGGTGTCCTCCAGGTTTAAGCCGATCACAAAGAAGAAGGCTGGATCGGCTAAGGACCCAAGAGGTGAGGGAAGCTGAACAAGATAAACGAAGGGAGGGATAAAACTTTTAATGAGCTTCATCCGATTAAGATTGCGAGAAAAGAGTGGAGGAAGAAAAAACCGGATTCGGCCGATGATTTTTATTCAACGAAGCCGATCTAGTCTGAAAAATCATACCACCCGTCAGCTCGAGATAGCCGATTTGGTAAGGAATCAGCATGGGATCGTGTAGTGTGCATCAGTTTGTCCGAGGTACTGGTTAGATCTTGATTGGCTAAAACTCAAATACGAATATACGAGTTGGCCGATTACCGACCTGAAAGCCAAATTAACTCGATGCAGTTAAAAATTTGGCTATGATTAGAAAATCTATGTTCAAGCCGATGATGAATTTTTTTGGAAGATAACATGTTATTTCCCAAAAATGGCGGGCATATGTTTGCACCAAAATTTGGCAGATAGGGTCAGAATCGGCAGTCCAAGATCAACAAGATACGACTAGGATGCAGATTGAAGATAATTGGAAACGGAACAGGTTGTTAAGGAAAGCACCATCCAAATAATAGAGGCCGATACGGATTCTACTCCTAACGTGTTGTACCAGGATTCTATCGGCCAATGGGTATAAAAGAGGTCTATAGGTGATCAGAAAAGCTGCCCAAAGCCAATCAACCAATTCGCGTCTACTTTTTCGTCGACTAGGAGTAGTTTTTGTAATTTAGTCTTCTTGTAATTCGATCTTGATCAATAAAGTTGGGCATCGCCGATTGTTGATCTCCATCAATTACGCCCAGGTTCGATTTATTCTGATTTTGCTGCGCATCGCCTTCTTCAGAATCGATCTACCTTTATCCTTCTAATTAGCCTTAATCGGCTAGTTAGATTTACCCTTTTTATCTTAATTTAATCAGCTTTAAGCTGATTGAATCTAAGCCGATTGATCTTCACGATCGGCTAATTAGATTTATCGTTACTCTTGATCTGATCGGCTTTGAGCTGATCGAATCTAAGCCGATTGATTTTCACGATCGGCTTTGAGTGAATATTATATTTCTACCTTGTCGATTACAGGTCAAATCGACTGGCACGCTCTGAACCAGGTGTTCGTTTGATGTGCTGTTGTCAGAAACCCTACTTCAAGTTTTTGACGTCAATAGACCCTTACATGATTTTTTTAATCTATAAAATCATTACGAAATTACTATAAAATTACTATGTTCCAAACATGTACTAAAGAGTCCTTATTTTCGAGTTAAGGCAATAGAAATGACAACCGCAGCTCACAGAAACGGATGGCGCAGGTTCATTCTGTTCGATCGTCCTCTACGGGTCAAGGTTTCGTCATGGACAAAGGTCAAGGCCGTGGACGAGAGTGTAGGCGTTGGCTAATTGACTGTGCCAGTACACGTGATAAGTTGCTGAGATCGGTATAATCCGCTTGTCGGTATAGTCAGTTATTTACCCATTTTAGCTGGGGCCTCAGTCGTCAGTCCTGATACTAATGCATAGTGATCTGTAACTTCTGTGTTTATGTCTTGAATTGATGGAAGTTGGTACAGATAAAGCTATTCCACCGATGGATGCATGCTGTGTGCTGCTGGAGCCACACCTAACCTGACTTGTCCATCTTTTGTCTTTTCTTAGACGCAGCAGAATTTCTAGCAACGCCCCCTCCCCAAACCCCCCACCAAAAAAGGTTTGAGCACAGTAGTTAATTAGTTCAAAATTAAAGTGCGTCTATTTCAAGTAAAAAAAATAATAAGGGTCGGCTCGATGGTGACATGTTGGCTTGAATTTTAAATAACTACTTGAATTAAAAATAAAATAATTTTATGTCAAATTATGTCAATGTTGAGTAAAACTCGATAATAACTGAAGTTATGATTTTTCTAGCTCCTTTGTTTCGTTTTTTGTAAATTTAGTCACCTTCCACCGAAATTTGCAAATCTAGGCCTTTTCTCCATGATCCCGTGCTCCCTGTTAATGGGAGCCGGCGTGCAGCGCAGGAGCAGCGCGTTGCCACATTAGCGGTGCGCTAGAGGCAGGCGAGCGTAGGGCAGGTAGACTGTTGTGGCAGCTGGGTATGGGAGCATGATGGAGAGGACGCCGTGGCAGTCGGGCACGGGAGCACAGTGGAGAGAACTTGATTTGCAAATTCCGATGAAAAAGAGCTAGATTTGAGAAATACAAAACAAAGGAAGCTAGAAAAAATATCACTCTATAGCAACTTCTTAGGCTCTTAGATAAGCTACCTTTCTGACCTAACCCAAGTTGTCTGTCTGGGCCGTAATGCCATCCTCGCCACCCTGGGCAAGATTAGGCTTTCCAAAAACCCCCAAATTGGCCTCAGATTATGGTATGGCTCCAGTGAAGTGGGCTTACTTTGAGAGAGCCCTCTTCCGGAGCTCCGGATGTTGGAATTTTTTTTTCTTTAATATTTTTTTTTATTCTTTTTTTCAAAACTATGCGTCCGGAAAAAAAATGACAAAAATACCCCCGTCGCCCGTGTATGGGGCGATCGCCTATACACGGGCGATAGCTCCGCCTCCGTTCTCGCATTAACTGGCACGTGTGGGGACCCCATCGCCTCAGAAGGCGACGCCTCTGAGGCGACAGGCCATTTTAACCCCAGCACCGCTCGGTCGGCGCAGAGAGAAGAAGGGGAGCCGAGCGCAATACAGAGAAAAAGAGAGGAGAAGAGAGGGAGGAGAGGAAGAGAAGAAGAAGAGAAGAAGAAGAGAGGAGAAGAGAAGAGCGAGAAATTTAGGTAAATTTTAAATTTTATTGTAGAGTTAGTTTAGCAATTTTTGTAGAGGTAAATGTAGGAATTTTTGTTAGGTTATGCAAGATTTAAAATTTAATGTAGTATTTAATATTTAGGAATTTGTTGTAGTATTTAGAAATTTTAGGATTATGTATTGTTTAGAAATTTAATATAGCAGATTAATATTCGAAATTTAATGTAGTATGTAGTATTTACAAATTTAATTTAGTATCGTCGGATGTGCAAATTTAATGTAGTATTCAAGATGTAGAAATTTAATACAAGAGAAATATTAGACAATATTTGAATTTAATTTAGTAGGGTTGTGTATTAGTAATTTTGTTATGCAAATAATGTATTAGGCAATATATATACAAATGTAATGTGGTATGAATTTAATTTAGTAGGGTCGTGTATTACTAATTTTATTATGTAAGTAATGTATTAGGCAATATATACAAATGTAATGTAGTAGAAATTTAATATTAGGCAGTATAGTAGGCTAGTCGAATCACTTATTCATAGTCGTATTTTGTAGTACGATCAATGCACGCTTTGTAGATTGTATTTTAGAGTAATATTTTTCCGTCGGACGTTGCGGCATGTCGGAGAAATTGTATTTCCAAATATTTTATGGAGATGGGGAGATAGCACGAGGCGGATGGGGTGGATCTATCATCATTTTCAAGAGTCGTGCAGGGCATATGCGGATCGAAAGCGATAGGACATACAGGAGTTTGTTGGAGTGGATGTCTCGGATGTTCGGTTTGGATGCCCGGATCGTTCGGCTCTTAGTCGAGCAGAGTGAGCCGAGCGCAAGACCGTTTTACGGAGAGTTGATTCCTATTAACTCGACGTCAACATGGAGGAGTTATGTTGGTTTTGCTGTAGAGCGGGGTTGGCGCTCATGTTGTTGGTACTGATGCTACCGAGCTCCATCGGTGTCGCAAGTTCGTGATGTCGAGGTGGACATTACGGCGGAGGGGACATCAAATGTAGAAGGATGCGAAGAGGAAGGCGGCGAGGAGCCCGAGACGAGGAGCACGAGACCTGGCGGTGGCGAAGGGACCGGGGCGAGGAGACAGCAGTGGAGGCGCGAGGTGGCCGACGAGGGGAGGAGGTGGAGGACATTGTTGACTGATGGAAGAGGAGGACCGTGCGGATGAGGAAGTCCTCGATGGTGAGCACTCCGACGAGGAGGACAACGCCCGAGGTGCCTATCCCTGGTGCGTGGACCAATTACAATTTCGAAGACCTAACGATGAATGAAGGGAACATTGATGCATGGGAGTATCGTGATAACGAGGTGACGCAGGGGGCCATATATAAAGACAAGGAGGCTGTGATGGATGCGGTGAAGTACTGGGCAATGTCTCTCTGGCGGCAATTCAGGGTTGTGAAGTCCAGCAAGAAGGACTACGACGTGAAGTGCGTAGTATTCGTGCCCATGGCGGGTGCATGCATACCAGGGGAAGTGGACGGACTACTGAAAATGCTCCATAGTGATGGAGCATAACTGCGAGCTGGAAGAAGCGGAGCAGGGACACCGCAATCTGTCGTCCACTTGGGTGGCAAATGTGTTTTATGGTCAGATCGTGGACAATCCCCATCTGCGACCTCGATCTATTATCACACCGTGGAGGAGAGGTTTCAATACAAGATTAGCTACGCAAAGGCATGGAGAGCAAAAGGACAGCTCTGGAAATACGGTTCGGGGCGTCGAGGCTTCAGACGAGAATATTCCTCACTTGCTCGGGCAATCGCACAAAGGAACCCCAGTACATCCATCGACCTTGCGGAGTTCCTGCGGGTGGTGCGTGCACCGAAGTGGGTATTGCAGCGTGCATTCTTCGCCTGGCGCATGCATAAATGCGTTAAAAAGATCGTCGCCTTGGCCCTTTGCATGGACGGCACATTCCTCACGGGAAGTACAAGGGCGATTCTAATCTGCGATCGCGGTGGATGCCAACAACCGTGTTCTACCGGTTGCGTTGGCATTCGTGGAGGGGGAAAACACGAGAGCCGGTAATCGGTTCCTTGAAAGAGTGAAGTCGCGATTGTTCTCGACAGTTCGATGTTTGTGTCATCCATGACCGACATGCGAGCTGCTAAGGGCGATCGTGGATATGCAACAAGGGTCCGCGTCGTGGGAGCGACAAAGTGGCGGATCCGAGGAGCAGTGGTGCATGAGGCACATGGGTGCCAATTTTTCCGTCGATTCGGAACAAGGAGCTTATGAACATGTTCAAGCGCTGTGCAAACAGAACCAACGGAGGAAGTTCGACGCGCTTTGGAAGACGTTGGACGAACTAACGAAGAAGCAATCAATGAATCCGAGAGGTACCGCTAGTTCATCAAGGAACCCGATGGTGTACCATGAGCAAGGAGAGGACCCCACAGCCTTTATGCGCGCCGCCAGACAGACCCCCCAAACATTCAGCGTAGGCCGGGTACCAGCATAAAGAGTTTCACCGATTGGATACGACATGAGCCTTTGGATAAATGGTCCTTCGCACGACGAGGGTGGCTCGCGTTATGGGATCATGACAACGAACTCGGCGGAGATTTACAATCGGTAATGAAAGGCACCGGATGCCTTCCATCGTGGGTATAGTTGAGGGTGTCTTATTAGGGACACAGAGATATTTCATTGAGCGATACAAGACCTCCACAAGCATGTATGTCGGACAATCGATCGTCTTACTCAATCGTTGTGTCTACCTACATGTCCAAGAAAACAAGAAAGCGCGCAGACACATCGGGTTACACCGAGAGTGGCGTGGAACGGAGATACCACGTGCATCGCGGTGACCGAGGTCGCAGGGTGCCCACCGGGAGGACTTCCCATCCGTGCATACTCGAGCGGTGATTGCGAGTGCTCTGCCGAAACCACGCCGCTGCACTTGCCGTGCTCGCACGTCATTGCCGCAGCCGCCGAGACGCATCAATCCCGCCGTCCGCTCGTCTCCCGCACTACTACAAGCGAGCGTTCTCAACACGTGGCATCACGAGGTGTACGGTACCGAGTGGACGGATCGTTCACAACAGCCCCCTCCCGACCATCGATGGGTGCCGGACATCCGAATGTTGAAGCCGAAGGTCGGACGTCGAAGGACAAGGCGATTCGAACGATATGGATGAGTCCGAGGCGCCGCCGCAACCGCGGATAATGTAATTTTCCATGTTGTTCCCATCTTGTATTTTTCAATGGACCGGTAAGTTGTGATGTAAGTTGTAATGATCGATGTAATTTTCAATGTACTGGTAAGTTATTTTTCGCATCATGTAATTCTTCGATGTACCAGTTAGTAGCTATGAGGATAATGTAATTCTCGACGTTGTGTGCCTCGTCGAACATGTCGTTGTCTTTCGTATGTTTGTAATATGAGTTTTTTTTGGCTCTCTGCACTTCGGTTGTATTGTTTGATGAGTATGGTACAATTCGTTATTTCGCATTTCATTTTGTGTGCACATGTAATTACTGACAAATTTGTTGTATTTGCTTTCTAACAGGCCACGATGGCGCGACCTTGCCCTGAGCTGCTGGACGTGACCGTCGATGCGACCCACCGGTCTAGGTACTCCGCAGAGGAGAACCGAGAGCTAGGGACACTCCGACCTCGGGTGCCCAACGAGCCGCCGCATCGACCCACGCCGGGTTCCACGGTGGTATCGCCAACGCTTGCACTCTTTTACGTACATGTACTTACTTGTGAATGCAATTTAACGACGCATTGCACTACATGCGGGTTGCGGCGGTGGCTTACTTCCTCTTTGTAGGATGGTGGAGCGGTGGCGCCCGTTAGCGGGCAAGGAGGTCCCGCGGTTCGGTGCGACCGGTCCTCGCTGGCCGCACTCGTGGACCGGTGGAGACCGGAGACGCACGCCCACCTTCCGTGCGGAGAGATGGCTCCGACGCCGCAGGGCGTGTCGCACCTCTTAGGCCTCCCGCGGCGGGTCCAGCGCGTGCCGCACGACGCCTCGCCACGCGGCACGCCGAGTTGTCCGCGTTTGCCGAGGTGCGGCGGCACCCCGGCAGCCCTACCAGCCCCTTAGGGAGGCCGAGCGCCACGGACCGGCGAAGGCGTGGTCGCTTCGACCACGGTGAGTACCTCTTTCTTTGAGAATTAAAATAGAAGCGCCAAGTTGCCGATAATGTTTGTTGCGAACGCCGCAGCTCGGCTTCTCCACCGCGACGCGGAGGAGGCGGACGTGGCCGCCACTTGAGGCATACCTCTGTTGTTGTTCGGTTGGGTGATGTTCCGCCCTCCCACGGAACACGGTGGACCGTCACCGATCGAGTACGCCCGAAGACATCGCCGACACCCCGTGGATGAGGTAACACACTCGGTTCCATCTCGCCTCGGAGCACGCCTAACTCCCCTTGTAAACAGTGATGCGGTGGTCGTGGGCCTCGGTGGCTTGCGGCGACGTCAGAGGTCTCATGCGACGCCGTCTCTCGGCGAGCACGACGCGACGATGTCGTTGCGTCCTACTCCTCCGATTGTGGTCTTGGGAGCGCTTCTCCGTCGGCAGTTCGTTGTTGACACGACACCGCACCCGAGGAGCTTTACGGAGACGACCCGGTGGACTGGCCCACCATGGGCCACTACTGGGTCCGACGGCGTATGCTCCTCGTATCTTTTTCCCCACTAACGCACTTGAATAACCTTCGCTATTTCTTATTTCCTCGCAGCGGAGGTTCGCGCACCGACAGGTGAGGAGGTCCTATCAGGAGTTCGTTCGGGAGTTCGACCGCCTCCACGACGAGGACGTGCGGTGGACGCCATACACCGTGTACGACGTCCACGCCCGAGCACCTCACGGGTCTCCGTGCTTTGCACGCGAGATGAGGCCTTTGGCTCACCCGTAAGGTGCTCGTCTTTGACCTTTGTGTCGAGGAGTACTCCCGCGACCGAGTGTTTGCGCGATTCGCCTGTTCGATCCTTTCCTTTGCCGCCTCGTCACGTTGTCGCACGTGGCGCTCACAGGTACTTGCCCTGATCCTACTACTCCGCATCTTTGCGAAATTAATGTGGTGTGTGCTTACTGTTTTTGCATTGCAGGATGACCCGGATGGGTGCTGCGGTGGGCTCTCAGTTCACGCACCGTATGCAGCCATGGGCCCTGCAGTGGGACGCCGCACTCGACGAGAGGGTCACCGAGACCCGGCCGTACGACCATAACATGTACGATCAGTACATGGAGTGGTTCGCCCAGACTCGCCTCGGGGTGGGGTACACACCAGACCGTGACGTCGCCGCGGCATGCATCGGTAGCGGACACGCACCCTTCACGATGTCCCGGAGGGACAACGCCTCGGTAAGTGTCGCAATCGAACCTACATGGGCACGTCTTTTCATGTAACTTACGTAATACCAACTCGACGTTACATGCGACTCAGCTCTTGGCGGAGATTGAGGTGGAGGTCGTGTCCATGTTGACGCGCCTAGAAGGGCATACAGTGACCACCGCCGAGTCCGAGACAGCTTGGGGTCGGGTCCTCGCTTCTGAGGCGGTTGGCTCGCAGCCACCCGCCGAGGGCGCGAGACGTCGGCGGACGCAAAGACACCACGCCACTTCGCCCCAAAGACTCGCCCTACCCCGGTGCCCGTCACGCCCCACGCACCGCAGGGGGGCGGTGGTCGACGAGGCTCCTTCGCGTCTCGCCCTACCCGTCGGTTCCTCGCTCGCTCCCACGCAGCAGCGGTGGGGACGATGGGGCTGGGAGGCTCCTTCGCGTCTCGCCCTACCTCGCCGGTTCCTCGCTACGCTCCCACGCAGCAGCAGTGGGGCGATGGGCTGCGAGGCTCCTCGTCGTCCCGCGCCCAAATAGGACCCTGTGGTGGTTTCGACGAGCCTTCGACGACGAGTTCGACACGGAGGAGTACCTTTCGACCGACTACCTCGACCCTCTCGGCTCTCGGTGCGCGCCGCCACAGACTTGGACTCGCCGCCAAGACTACTCTACGCCGCGCCGCAGGTCGGCCTAGGAGGGCGTCCGTCCGCCGCCGCCACTCACCTACCCCACGTGCGATTAGGAAGCGTGGCGTGATTGACTTGTTGTACGGATGTATTTTTGTAATGGCTTTACGCTCAAGAAGACATTGTATAACTCCCGAGTTAGTAACATGACAAACAAGTTATCACTATAAATTGTTCAAATCATTTATGCATTGCTTGCCTATGCCACACGACGTGGCAACACACCAACGCTTTGGTACACCTATCGCCTCTAGTAGGGCGATCGCCTAATGTGAGGCGATCGCCCTTACATGGGGCGATCGCTCCATACCCGGCGATATCGCCTTTATAACATTCGTTCTCACAAGCGGTCTCGCAAAGAATAGCGGAGAAAGAATAGAGGTGAGCATCAATCGAAAATGCCGAGGCGCAAGTGCAAAGGGTAAGGGAAGGCAAAGGAAGAAGCAAGTGCATGCCGCGAATTTAGCGTATCAAGATCTCTTCCTACCTCGTGGAGTCAGAGCACCCATGTGTATGTGCGGAGATCTTTGCGGAGCTTGTCCGCTCTTGGGAAATTTCAACTTGGAAGAGGAGGTATTGGAAGTGCCGCAACTTCGCCTTCGATCCGCCGGAGAAGAGCTCAAGGATCGCCGCATGGTAACAATCGTGCGGGTTACATAATATTTGTGAATGAAACTTTGCTAATTTACGTTTCATACAAATCACCTCCGCCATCGTGAATTTGAGCGATGGTTTGATACGGAGATCAACCCCGAGGACCAACGGCTTCTTGACCAAGCCAACCGGCAGGATGAGTTCACGCGCGGTTTCAAGAACAACGCGATGCCGCACGCGAGGAGGCATGTAGGAAGGAAGCGGAGAAGAAGGAGGCCGAGAGAGGGCGCGATGTGCCAGAGAAGCCCCGCCGGAGGCATGGGCGAATGGGAAGTGGCCTCGAAGCACTCAATAGACGTCTGGTGTTAACTTTGGTTTTCTTTGTTCGTGGTACTCCTTTTAGTTTTAAGTCGTAATAAGCGGTGCGCCCAACCTTCAAGAGTATGCTCACCGTCCGAGGGCTCAGATATGTCCTACTGCTCCAGTTGTCCCAAATGATGTTATTTTTCTCCATCGAGATAGGTTATAGCATTTTCAGTTCGTCAGATTTGATTTCATCGAGTTTTACCATCGTTTGCGAAAGATACGGCAATTTTCATGTTTTACCGATTGCATGTTCGGACAACAATAAAATAGTGCAGCCTAAAGTGACATCTAAATATTTTTACATAATTGTAACCTATGCAAGCCCAAGAATGCAACAAAACTGGTTCTGTCAAGTTTTGAGGTCGTTCAGACATTATTCTAACTGCTTGAACAATGAATGTTATAAAGGGTTTAAACTAGCCATCTTTTATTCAAAATGCAATCATATTTAGATATTTTTATAAAAATGAAGTGCATAAGGTTGTAGTAACTTATTCTATTTATTTCATGAATTATGGATCAACACACATTATAATTCCTTCACAATCCACGCTAGAGCCTAGCATTCAACTCAAATAAAAAATTTTCTGCAAACAACACATGGATTTTTATTTTACACTCTAATTCTTCATTCCAAAATTTAAATTTAGAAACAAGTTTCATTTAATTTGGACACTCCTATCAAAAGTTACGGGTTTATATTAAAAGCATATAGTAATTACAAAACAAAACTAAAAAAAGGCTGCTGCTTGATGCCGCTGTCTCGAGCATGTGGGGCTCACTCAACGGCGCCGAACGGCGTTGATTGGCAGAGGGCACCGATCGCCCGTGTATGGGGCGATCGCCCCATACACGGGCGACGGGAGTCATTTGCGTAAATTTTTTTTTCGGACGCATAGTTTTGAAAAAAAGAATAAAAATAAATATTAAAGAAAAAAAATTCCCGGATGTTGGGCGATGCGGCCGTGAGGCGACCCCGACCGGCAGCGGCGTAGCGCGAGCCGTGCCGTGAGCCCGTGACCGAAAGCTACCTTCTGGGGAAAAATATGGCGAGTGCTAGCAATCGAGCTTTGATTACGGTTTATTTTTTTGGACGCGTAGGTAGGTGCAACATTCTTTTTAACGTTTGCAATATTTTCTTTCAACGTCTACAAATTTTTTTTCGTGCGGACATTTCTATTATTATCGAAGGAAAATGATAAACGTGCAGGAAGAAAATATTGCACAGTAAAGAAAAATGTTGCAAGTGTCCGAAAAAAATCTAACATCTAAACATAAGTCATTCCAGAAAAAAAAATATAGTCCACTTTGCAAGGCACTTTTTATTAACGTGGTCGTCTAAAATTCAGTGCAACTCTGAGAACTGCTGCTATATTTTTACGAATCTAATCCCCACGTGAACATCATTGCAAATGTAGCCTTCTTTCTCATCACGGAAGGAGCAAGAGCGACATCTGTCTCATTCTACGGTTTAGTAGCGCGGAAGGAGGTGGATAGCGTGGGACCAGTTTTCGCAGAAGGCAAGTACGGCAGCATCGTGCGTGGAGCAAGGTTTCAAAAACAGCCGAGATCTCAGATTTTGGCCGGGAACGAGATTTAAAATCCCAGGACGTAAAAAAATTAAAATAAATAAATTACTACAGTATTTTCAGAAATTTCAGCGAGATTTCACCAAACTCGTCAAAATCTCAGGGTTTTTTTTTATCGAAACAAAATTTGACTTTTTTTTACCGGATTTGGCCCAATAACCCTTGAGAAAGTCATCTTCTATGAAAATTTGTATAAAATTGTACAAGCTTGATCATACTTTAAAAAATTTATGATACTACCTTTAGTAGTGTAGGATCATACAGAAATTTTTTCAAAAGAATTGAACTTCATTTGTTATCTCTAAAAAATAAAAAACAGAATGAACATAATTGAGACAGTAACATTGTCAGAATTTTATAAATTTGCTCGAGTACGATTATAATCCAAAAATTCTACGAGAGCTTAAGAATTTTCTCAAAAAACTTCTCTAAAATTTTAAAAAATTTAATTTTTTTTGCTCAATCAAATCTTTGGATGCCTGGAACTTCATTTGTTATCTTTCAAAAATAAAAAACACAAGGAACACAAAATGGTATATTACAATTGTAAGAATTTTATAAATTCACTAGAGTGTGATCATGATCCAAAATTTTTATAAAAGCTTAAGAATTGCCTCAACACTCTTCTCTAAAAGTTTCAAAAATTCTAACCCTTCTTTAGTTGCTCAATCAAATATATCTATTGTTAATCATGCTTTTATCAGGTTAGTAGCACTGTCACAAATATTTAAAATTTCTCAGGCTTAATCATCATATAAAAATTTTATAGAAACATTAGTGATGTTTCAGTACTATCAAAACAATTTCAAAAATTTCTAATGTGATTTTAACTATTTTTATTCGGTTGAAATATTTTGGTGAGCTTTCGATAGCACTGTTCTAATTTTAAAAAATTCCCTAGGCTTGATAATCATCTGATATGGGAATCAAGGTTTCAAATTTCGGTTTCGGAATAAATTTCGTCCCCAGCCGGATAACAAAATTTCGGCGAAATTTCGGAAGAAATTTGAATTTGAAAATTCAAATCCGGTTCAATCCGGGAAAAAAAACCCGAAATTCGGCGAAAAAACCCGAAATTTCGGGGTTTTTTCACTGGCTGAAAAATGGTCTAAACATTATCTAAAAAAATTTAAATATTTTTTGGAGGTTCCTGACACAATTCTTATGTTCTCAAAAAAATTTCAGCTGATTATCACATCTGAGGAATTTTTAAAAATTCGGAGAGTGGTACTGTCCTGATAAAACACTGACCGACAAGTTTGATCGGAATAGAAAATGGTACAAATCAAGTTATAAACTGTTCAAATTTTTTTTGCATGGTTATGATCCATAACTAATGTTCTCATAAAAATTTCAGCTGATTATCACATGTGAGGAATTTTTAAAAATTCGGAGAGTGACGTTGTCCTGATAGAACACTGACCGACAAGTTTGATCCTAATGGAAAATGGTACAAATGAAGTTAGAAACTGTTGAAATTTTTTGTGCATGGTTATTATGTATCTATAATGCTCTCATAAAATTTTAAAATGATGATCAAACTGTATGAATTTTTAAAAACTCGAATAGTACTACTGTCATGTTAAAAGGCTTACCGGCAAACTTGAACAAAATGAAAAATTATGTAAACCATAAATTTTTTTGAAAATTTGAAATAATGGTGATAAGGAAGTTCTTAATATCCCATAAAAATTGTGATTCATGATCACACTCCAGTGAATTTATTAAATTCTTACAAGGCACAGTACCATTTATGTTCTTTTCTTTTTGATTTTTGAAATATAATATAACAAACGAAGCTCAATGCTTACATAGATTTGATTGACCAAACAAACAAGGTTGACATTTTTTGAAAAATTTATATAATGTTACTGAGTCAATTATTAATCTCTCAAAAAGAATTTAGATCATAATCACACACAGGAAAATTTATAAAATTCCGACAATATAACTGTCCCAATTATGTTCATTCTGTTTTTGATTTTTTAAAGATAACAAATGAATTTTAATTATTTTTAAATTTTTTATGTATTATTCTAATATAATAAGGATAGTACCATAAAATTTTCAGATTATTATCATGCTTGTAAAATTTTATAAAAATCTGACAGTATTTCTGTCAAAATTTTAAAATGTTTAAAAAATTAGGTTTTTCAACAAATTTTCATAGGAGATGACTTTCCTAAGGTTTATTGGACCAAATCCGGTCAAATCCGGCCCTAAAACTTCCAAAACCGGCCAAAAAACACGAAATTTCGGTCAAATTTGGCGAAATTTCGCCGAAAAAACCGAAATTTTGGATTTTACTGTAGCAATTTAGCTTTTTTTGAAAAAAAATTTCCGACCGGTAGTTGTGATTTCGGGGTGATCCGAAAATCTGAAATTTCGCCGAAATTTTGAACCTTGATGGGAATATTATTGATGCGTTAGGACCATCCACAAAAATTTCAAAATGTTCTAACGTGGTTTGCACAATTTTTCATTCGGTTGAAATTTTGTTAGTTAGCCTTTTATGAGGACAATAGTAGTGTTGGAATTTTTAAAAATTCTTAATACTTGATCATCATCTGAAATTTTTATGAGAATATTAGTGATATGTTAGGACCATCCACAAAAAAATTTAAAAATTATTATCATCGTTTCAACCATTTTTCGGTCGGTTGAATTTCGCTGAGATTTTTGCTTTTCTCAACGAAATTTTGGAAATTTCGGTCCAATTTCATTTAATTTTTTTTGGATTTCATAATTTATTTTCGAATTTTAATCGGATTTCATCCAAAGTTCTAATATTTCAACGAAATTTCGGATTTCGACCATCTCCGAAATGTGAACCATAAATAAAATTTAAAACCCTGACGCGGAGTCTGCGTGCGGCCAAGCGCTAGCTTCGTCATTTTATGCTGATGCATGCGTGGCAGACGCATGAATCACGAGAGCAATTAACAAAAGGTATCTAGCTTGCACATACTAGAAATTAAAAACCGCTCGAAAACTGTTCAAAAACCGCAGTTTTTTGCAAAAAAAACCACTCGAAAACCGTTTTTTAGGAACATTTAATTGATCGGCTGTTTTTTCGTGAAAAACCACGGTAACCCACGAAAACCGAGCGGTTTTTCGTTGAAAACGGAAAGGTTTTTGAATTTTTTTCAAATTTTTTATTTCTTAACCCTTCGATTTTTGACGATTTTCAAACGATTTTTCAACCGATTTTTACGATTTTCACAGTTGATTTTCGCGGTTTCGGTTCTGTGAACCCAGCCTCTACTCCCTCCATAATGGAAGTATGGACTATTTAAAACATATATTTATAAAAGAACTAAATTTGTAAAAAATATGCTACGTGGCCACATGGGATAGAAACAGCGGCACTGCAGCAATTCCAACTCTGACCCAGGTACCGCAGATGGTGAACATTGTCACGTGGGGGCGACGGCACTGGAACCAGCGGAACTAGTCAAACCAAACTCCAAAGCAGTTGATGGAATCAGATCATGGCTGAGGCTGACACGATACCAACAAACAGACTACCGTGTCGATCTAGAGTGCTATCAATTTTTTTAACCTCCTCGTGAATTTCCATTTTTTAAATATAACTTTCTTTTAAATAGATTTATAAAAATATCTTCTCTAAGTCACGAAAGCCACGCTACTGAGCTACGACAAGGTTTCTACTAGATTAGCATTGCTAGGCAAAAATATGATATTAAGTATTCATTGGTAGCACTACTAGACAGGTAACTACCGTGCGGTACCTCTTATCGCGGTATGAAAGTATGACAAGTGATACATATCCACAGCCGGTGTTTTCGTAACGAAGATAAAACTATTATTTGTAATTGCGTTTTAAAAAACAGACCAAATTAAAAAAAAAAGATTAGGGCGGCTTGAAAAGCGCTGGTCTCCCGATCCCAAGTCAGGCAGGCTCAGTTGGGCATGGGCGCATGGCTGTGTCATCACCGCTGTTGCCGTAGACAAACCACTTCACCGTCCGGACCAGCTCGCTTCCCGCGTCGCTGGACGGTTCGACGACGAAGAAACAGTGGTGTTGCCCCTCGAACTCCACGAGCTCCACCGGCTTCCCCATTGCCTTCAGCCTCGAGACGTAGTCCACGGCGCGGTCGCGCAGCAGGTCGTGCTCCGCGTCCACAACGAGCGTCGGCGGGAGCGCCACGCCGTCCAGCGCGGGGCTTTCCGGCCCGAACGGGTTGGCGAACGGGTGGTCCCTCGTGGCCCCCAGCGGCATCGCCAGGCGCCACACCTGGTCGCAGAACGGCAGCGTCAGGAACGGGCCAGGCGGGAACTCCGCCTCGGAGGCCATCCTCTGCTCCCCGCTGAACAGCGGGCAGAGCAGCACGTACCCGGCGACGCGCACCGGGTCGACGCCGAGACGGATGGAGACGTGGTGTACGATGTTCCCTCCGGCCGAGTCACCGGACACAAAGACCCGGCTGAAGTCGGCCGACTCCGCGAGCCAAGGGTCGGCGTCCCCAGCCGCCGCGGCCTGGCCGCGCACCCAGGACATGACGATCGCCGCGTCGTCGAGGGCCGCGGGGAGGCGGTTCTCGGGGTGAGGCGGTAGTCGGCAGAAAGGACGACGGCCGGGAGCTCGCCGGCGAGGCGGAGGCAGCACGCGTGGAAGTTGGCCATCTCGAAGCTGCCGATGATGTACCCGCCGCCGTGGAAGTAGACGAGCACCGGGAGCTTCCCAGACGCCGCCGGTGGCTTGTCCACTGGACGGACTGGGCGGCGAGCGGCACGGACAGGGGAGGGAGCGTGTTGTAGTCCTCGAAGCCGATCACCGTGCCGTCGCTGAGGAGCTGGAGGGAAGGGGAACGGTCCTCGACGACTGTTACGCTGCTCGTTTGCATGCCCGTAGGCAGTAGCTCGAGTGCTCATTGCTCAACCACCGCTGGATCAGTGACATGACATCTACGGATCTACCAGAACGCTGATCCAGTCAAGGAGCTATCTATCACGCGATCCACTCCGGAAATCATCGCTTATCTGCTACTGTATTTTTTTTTTCAAATCTAGCTCTAAAAACACATTTGCAAAAAAACTCTAAAAACGCATTTGCAAAAAGGAACTCTCTTCCACTATAGAAGACACGACAGACGACACATGTCTCTTGTCGCACTTTGCGAGCGCGGAAGCCGACAAAGGCCTTGGCAGGATGATAGAGCAGCTGTGGTAGAATTTCTATTTCTTGAACTAGTAGTGCTTCTGTGCATCATAATCTTCATATAAGTTGTACAAATCTTAAAATAAGAAAAGTGATAAGTAATTAACATCTAAATTTTATTTATACTTTAATATTTATACAACTTTTAAATAATGATATGTAGAAAGACATCACGAACAAGTTTAGCTCCTACTATAATATTTGTATAATTTTTAAATAGTGATATATATAGAAGCACATCCGGAACAAGTTCTTAGTTCCCCTACACGTCCAGATACTAGTAATACCTCTAGCGCTTCTAGTCTTCCTCAATGGCGCACCCCGCTGCGAATTCGCCATATTTCATAAGCTCCAGTGCACAGATAGCTCAATTCTTCCTCTTTCAAACATGTCACCGTTTCAAGCAGCCACTCCGAAAATGTATTGCGACTTTGCGAGTGCCTCGTAGTATCTGTCAGCTTCAGCATATATATCTTCAACCCTTCCTCCTCCGCCTCTCCACACCGGTACAAGATCTTCTCCTTTTCTAATGCTGATAATTTCAGTTATCTAATAACCTAAAACAAAAATCTGTAAGAAAAAACGAAATCAATCAAACGACACACTCGATCGTATTTGAAACACGGCAAGCTATGCGGTGGCACGGCTCGTGATCTTATCCATGAATGGCACGCACTCCTGTTTTGGGATTGGTTGGTCTCTTCTTCGTAGTTCGTCGATTGATCACACTATTCGCAATCACTAGTACGAAAACACAAAAAAGATTAGAACGGAAATCCCCTCTTTATTGTGGTGCCTTTGGTCACACAAGTGCGTAGAACAAATTCACAAGACTGAACGAGATGTATCATGCATGCACGGGGACTGGGGAGCTGAGGACAATAGAAACTTCACGAGTCTATAAAAAAGAAAAACATAGACGCACCTCTCAAACTTCGTTCAGAACAACAACACAAGTACAAAACAACCGAGTCTTGGATGAACTCGATCAGTTGGACACCGTGCTGCCGTAGGCAAAGCGCTTCACGACGCGGATCAACTCATTCCCCGCATAGCCCCACGGCTCCACTACGAAGAATCGGTGGTGCTGCCTTTCGATCTCGACAAGCTCAACCGGCTTTCCCATCGCCTTCAGCCTAGTCGCGTAGTCCATGATGCGGTCGTGCAGCAAGCCGTGCTCACCGCCCACGACGAGCATTGGCGGGAGCGCGACGGTGTCAAGCGCAGGGCTTTGCGGCCCGAACGGGTTTATCGGCGGGTGGTCTCTCGAGGCCCCTATCGGCAGACAGGCCACAGGCGGCAAAACTGGTCGTGCACCGGCAGCGTCAGGAACGGGCCGGGCGGGCCTCGGACACCATCCTTTGGACGCCAGCGAATATACTACGGGTACTCCGCCTCGGACACCATCATACAGGGTTCGAAAAATCTCGGTTTTCGACCCATTATCGCGAAAACCGGACGTATGGGTCCGGCTCAGCTTCCTAAAGTGGTCGGCAAATTAGCCATATTCAAATTTAAATTTAAAAAATTAGCAAAAATTCATCCTAATTTTTTTAAAATTAGTATTAACATCTTAATGATTTTTGGGATGAAATTTTTAAAAAACGACTGTTGGAGACGGATTTGAGTCAAAACATGAAATACGAAATTAAAAAGACAATAAAAACAATAATGGGCCATATACCCACAGTGCAGGCCCAATCAGCCCGGTCTGGCTGGTAACAAGTGACGCCCGTTTTAATGCCTGAGCTGACCATTTCGATCGTATTATTGCTCCACAGAACCTTCACTCCAGCAGTTCTTCCCGACCAGCATCCCTCTGGCTAGATCCGGGCGCCGCAACGGGGGAAATCGTTCTGGAGCTGCGATGATCGAGCGATTTGCACCGAAAATCGCGGGAGTCGAAGAGGAAGCTGACCCGGCAGCGGCTGCATGGAAAATCGTCAGGAATCTTTGGTTTTCGTGGAAAACCGGCCGATTTTTGGTAAATATGTGCGATTTTCAAATTTTTGTGAGAAATGTCACTTGATTATGCTCATTAGCGTATGCTTATAGTTTGTTTGTGAATGAATGGCACTATGGCAATAGATGTGGTGTTAGTGTTAGGGTTAGGATTATGGTTAGATAGGGTTAGGGTTAGGGTTAGTCAAGGTTAGGATTAGGATTAGCAGTACACGACGTGGTTAGGGTTAGGATTAGCAGTACATGATGTGTGGTCAAGCTAAATCATTATTTATTTGCAATAGTGCAAGTAATTTGTAGACATGCTTTACTTACGAAAGATAGGATGGGTATTTTGCTATATGTTATATTCCTCATACAGTAGATGCTTGCTTATGTGTCTTGCTTATGTGTGTTCATGTTAAATTATTCTTAACATTAAAGTTGGTAATGTAGCTTTTTTCGTTACTATGCTCAATCCTAGTGACAATGCCTTTTATTTGTAGCACACCATATAATTCCTAAAATTCTCTGATGTAATGACTTGATATTTTGTGTTAGCTAACTTCTTGTTGTTTTGATTAGTATACGGCAGAGCAGTGTGACGTTGTGTGAGAGCATGATAGTAAGATAGGGACCGGTTTTTGATGCAAGTACTATCACCAAGAAAAGAAAGAGGGTGGTGCAACCCAATTAAAGCACCACTTAGCAGGGCACGGTGAGAATGTCATTCATTGCAGTCAAGTTCCAATGGAGGTTCGTGAGTATTTTCAGCGCGAGCTAGACAGGATGAAGGATAAGAAGAAGCGAATTAGGGTGGAGAGGCTCAGGAAGGAAGCAACAACTGGCGATTCCTCGCCGAGAAGAAGTGTATATTTTGAGTACACGGGTGATGCTGATGAGGAGGACCAGCTACAACATGCGATAGACGCCTCAAGGGTGTGAACTACAAGAAGGCATGCAGGCTCATCGCAAACGAGCACCGCAATATCGTGTGGCAGTCTTGCGTAGCCCACACGATTTTTTTGATGCTGAAGCAGACTGGAGAGTTCCCTGACCACGCCTCTGTCATTGAGAGTGTTAGAAAAACCTCGCGATGAATTTACAACCATTCCAAGCTTCACGCTATGATGAAGAAGCACTTTGGGGGCGAGTTGGTCAAGTGAAATGCTACTCATTTTGGAACAAACTATATATTTTTGGACAGTTTCCTTCGTCGTAAGGACAAGTTCTTGCAATAGATGACCTTAGAGGAATTTCTGTCATCGCGCTTTGTTAGTACTGCAGAGGGGAGGTAAGTGTACGGGTGCCTCTCGAGCTTGGACTGGTGGGACTACCTTCGTTCGGTTGTTAAATCTATAGAATCGTTATACGCCTTCTTGTGTTTCGTCGATCAAGACAAGGTTCTTATATTGAGCGAGGTGATACTGCGGTATAATATAATACGACAGGAATATGATAGCTTATTCCATGACTCTCCAGCTACTTTCGGGCAATACATGAATTTCGTGGACCCTATAATGGGCAACCTAATGCGTAATACTTATATGAACGCTGATAAGACATTCTTCTCTTTTAACAACATATCATGATACTTGCAAATACTTGTAATAACATGTTTCCTATAATTTCATACAGCTGCCGCCTTGAACCCCCGAACGCATTACTCATATGGGACAACCAACACCTTCTTGCCAAATCTCTGGGATGCTTTTGAAGCGCTTTTTGATGATACTGATATGGCAATACGAGGTCTTCACAAGGCTGGTCTTTTCAAAAGAAGGGTTGGATCGTTCTCTACTGTGCTAGCTGAAAGGATGGCACATGATCTCAAAACTACCCCTGGTATATTCCTTATGTCATCTTAAATATATAGCCAATCTTGTATTTCCACCTCCTACTTATTGTTTCCTTCGATAACTTGCAGCACATTGGTGGGGTGTGTTCGGTTCAGACACACCCACAGTGGGGGACACTCATGTGGGAAAGAGGAAGCACCAAACAGAGTGCCAACGAGGGAGCAAGCAAAAAGAAGAGCTCCTCAAAAGGAAAAGGGAAGCTTCCCATACAATAGGAACAGTACGTAGGGAGTGATGACTCAACTGATAGCACTCCCACAGGCTGTCGAAGCCCACCATACAAGGAATCCAATGAGAGTAACTCCAAGACGGACAACAATGGCGGTCAATCCCCTGCTGATGCATCCATCCCTCCCACTTCTCACTAAGAAGTACAGCTTGCCATACAATTTATAGGGGAGTCCCAGTATACTCATGCCACACAGGACAAAGACCATAGGGCTCCACAATCACCTAAGATGACTACTGTAGCCAAGGGGAGGGACCATCGACATAGTCGTGATGCACCACAGGATAGCTATAGCTTGTACAGCGTCGTCGAGACGCAGGAGAGTTATGCCTCATATGAACCATACGACTATTCCATTACGGATTCTCGTATACAACCTCCTACTCAATGGGTATATGAGTGGCAAGACCCAAAATTTTATGTCATGTTGTACTAACAGTGGTAAACGACTAGCCTGTGGACGGGGCAAAGCTGGCATGAATATAAGGCGGAGTTGCTAGCTACACGAGATTTGCTAATGATATCCACAAAAGAGTATAATATGGCCAACCAAGTGTATAGCCAACAATACCACCCTTAGCCTTAAAGGTAATGTTTTATTTCATTCTAATTTGATTTCTTCCTAACATAGTGTTCATATAGATCCACCATGGCATATGTATCATAATGGAAGACTGACGAAGCTATGTCGAGTGGGAACATTCATTTTAGGTGAGAAAGGTTCAATGCAAATATCATTTGCTATGCTACTAAAATATGGACTTGATCGATTGATTCTTGTATGAATTGAAATGAAATATTATTTGTTGACATATTACTGCTACATGCTTATTTCACAACTTCACATTGTCTAAAATATAGTAAAGGTCATGCCGAAATTTTTCCAAAATTATTCATATTTTTCCATAGTTGTGCTATTGTTGCAAAATATATACTTTACAATTTGACATGGTCTTCACATATATGAATGGTCATGCCGGAATTTTATCATATTTTTTCGTAATCTTTTAGGCATTTCCAACATTTATCTGATTTTTTAGCCTTTAGGACTTTTACTAATTTTTCACATTTTTCTGGAATTCCCCCCTTATTCTTTTTTCCCTCTATTTTCCACTCTGTGTCGATTTTCGCCAAAACCATGAGATAATCGGCCGAAATCGATCGATTTTTTTTTTATTTCGACCGATTTTCATCGCTCCCAGCATGGCTCAACTTCAGTTTTCAATTTGAATTTGAATTCTTAAACCCTTTGATTTTTCACGATTTTCGATTGATTTTCATCGAAAATCTGTATTGGGCAGATCTCGATTTTCCAGAGCATATCGATTTTGCTAACCTTGACGTCATACACACACATACATATGTATACATATACACTATCTCTTATGCCCGGATAAATTCACGCGCAGGGGAGCGTCCACGTCATGCTTTTTGCGAAAACTTCTTTCGAGAATTCTGAAATCACGTAGAGGTCCTCCTACTATTTTTTGCAAAAGGGCCTGTAGTTCTATAGATTCTCAGACGAGTCCTCCATCAAGTTTTTTTGTAAAAATAACCTTGTGGTTCTGCAAGTTCGCTGACAGCCCCTAGTCAGTCCATTTTGCAACAAACCCCTCGAGAAAATAAAAATTACGTTGAGGTCCTGCTGCCGTTTTTTTCAAAAAGAAACCTCACAGCATAGCGCGACTCAATCCAGTGTTAGTTTTAATTTTGGAAGAATCCAAATAATATAAGAAGAAGAATCATTTTCTGACAAGATGACATTAGCGGTGATCTACGTGTCTCGTCGAGAAGGCGACCAAAGCTACACATTCTTGTGTCAGTTGTGTACATGAGATATTGCATGTATTCACCATCCTAAGTCGAGTAAGTGGGAGATGAGCCTGGGATATTGAGGAGATATGTTCACTGTACTAAGTTGAGTTCGTGGAAGATGTGTTCAGGACGTTGAGGAGATGTGTTCGTTGTCTTGAGTCATGTTCATCGAAGATAAGACCAAGATGTCGAGGAGATGTGTTCGTCGTCTTGAATTAAGTAAGTAGACTACATAATGTTGAGGAGATTTGTTCGTCATCTTATATCGAGTAAATATTGGGTAAGTCGTAGTTGAGACTGACTGCCTCAACAGGTTAGAGTTTAGAGCTAGTTGATGTTACAAAATTAAGAGAGTAAATGTTAGTTTTAATTTTGAAAGAATACAAATCATATAAGGAAAATAACCCTTTTCCGATTTGGTTGGTTGAATCCCACTCTAATTCTTAGAGTTATAGGTTTGGGTGTAAATTCATAGGGAGTCCTGAGTTTTTTTTGTAAGCAAGCAAGCGAGCAAGAGTAAAAAGAAAAGGTGTTAGTTGTGGCGCACCACCAAAAACTTCTATTCATGAGTTCTTGTGCTTGATTTTTTTTCATCGTGCATGTGTGCTGATCCGGGATAAAACCAACAGCGAAGAACGGCTAGAACAGCACGTACCCCATGGTGAGCGCCGGAGTGGCTTGACCTAAGAGTGTCCAGAACTGTTCACTTGGCGGGTTGTAAGGAGTATACAATTACCGAGATGAGAATAGTTACATTGGAGCTGTACGATGGAGCACATCGTACATTGATACGAGTTCAATATCTTCCCAACTTTAATCTATGACGTTGTTTGAGCTTGAAAGGTTGTGAGGTATCACTTTGACGTGGAGTCGTGCACGTTACTTGCAATGAATAGGTAATCATGAAAAGTATCTAGAGCAATGGATGATACCGAATGATAGGTAAACCTAAAGGAAGGGCAACCAATGGAATGTCTGATAAAAAATCCTGGTCAGGAGAAGAAAATCGTGTCATCGACGGTAATTACTTAGATCTCAACTGCAATTATGTGCAGAACTGAAAAGATGTTTGAAAAATCTAGCATGTGCAAAGGCGAAAGTGCGAGCTATTGGAAGAAGGAAGACACGGTGGGACCAACCACGTGGTACAAACCTATGGTATGGAGGGCTGTATGAATAGGAGGTGTGGTTAAACAAACTACATAAAGAAATATCTCTCAAGTGGAGAGTTCAGATGGCCAAGCCCGAACGCCAACACGCTCTTATGGTGGTATGCATGAGCCCTTGTGGTGGGGGTACTTCCGAAGGTAGGAGGATAAGAAAAAAATACAGAGCTGACTCGAAATGAGTTCTTGAAGGAGTACGATGACTTCAACAGATAAGAGTCAAGATAGAGATTGTTGAGTATAATGACTCATATCTAGTCTTTTAGGATTTAGAAGTATATATTGTAAGGAGTTCTAGAGGAATCCTAATAGTATTATGGTTCTTAATTCCCTTTGGAGAACTAAGGAGGGCTAAGCAAGCAAGAGGATCTCATCCAAAGTAGAGGTGCACGAGGGAATTAGAGGTTAAGTTATTCTTTAATACTATATTTTTGTATAGGGCAAGAATCTGATGGTCTTAAAGGTTCGAAGGGTTGGGAGGAGCGATAATCACTTCTATTCTTTTGAGATTATGCTTAAAGAATCTGCAGATGTGTTCTCTATTTTTGTTTTGCGAAAATTCCAGTAGGCAGGGGTCGACCCAAAGGGGTGTGCAAGGTGGGCTCTAGCCCCCCTATAGTTGGCCACCCGTACTAATGTTATATCATTGTTTTCTCTTTTTGTTGTGAATTGATGAGATTTTTATCTTCCTGCTTGACGTTGTTTTGTTGTAATTTAATATTAAAGTATGTTAGTTTGCTTTCTTTGTTAGCTATCCTAAAATTCTTAAGTACCACACCCTAAGTTGTTTGATGAAATGCTTATGGATATAATTAATATATATATAGTACATTTGTAAGGCTTGAATAAAAAAAAATCATGACGCTAACTCAAGAGAGGAGGCATATATGTGGAACCTAAAGGTGCGTAAGATTGCAAGGGCCTTGTCACCGATTGCTTGTTGGTCTTTGTATTTAGTACAACGCAATTTATAAGATCTATACCCCTTTATAATGCATCTAAACATTCTTTTCTACGTCCACCCCAAATAGTGCATCCCACTAGAGATGGCCCAACCTTCGTGCACCCAGCGAAATGTCCCCAGAAACTTGCCTCCATCAAAATTAACCTCTCAGATCTTTCCTCAGCTTTACTCACCCACATCCGATGGCCATTGTTTAGTGTGTCTAATCATCCCTGTGGCCCACAACAGACCTCCTCCCCGCACCTCCATCCAGCATCTTTGTTGAAAAGGAAACAATCAAGGAAAAGGAAACAAATGTTTTGGAAAAGGAAATGACCGATACATACGTGCTGGAAAAAGGAAATCAAGGAAAAAGAAACAAACTTTCTGGAAAAGGAAATGACCGATACATACGTGATGGGAAAAGGAAATGGGGAGACGGGGCAGCGCGGCCAGGAGATTGCACGCGGCGGCTGGGGCGCGCGGAGGAGGAGATCCACGTGGCGTCTAGGGCACATGGAAGAGGAGATCGACGCGGCTGCCGGGACGAGCGGCGGAGAGCCCGCGCGGCCCTCGGCAGCGATCGGAGGAGAGCCCGCCCGACGATCGGCGGCGAACGCCGCGAACGGCGACGCTTAGGCCGCACTCGGCGGAGACGGGCGGTGTGACCGGGAGATTGCACACGACGACCGGGGCAGCGCGGCCGGGGCGCGCGGAGGAGGAGATCGACGCGGCGACCGGGGCGAGCGGAGGAGAGCCCGCGCGGCCCTCGACGACTTAGCTTGCTATTTATTTTTTTCTTTTTACGAATTTAGTGATAATTAGGTCCTTGGTCCTTCGGACTTCAAATTTGTCTGAATTCTGGCAGTTATTTTTATTTAATCCCTCATGGATGGGCTTCCTGCTTTATTCTTTTTCTTTTTATCTGTGATGGCAATGTTGGAAACGGCATGAGAGGAAAGGCGATAACTTGATGCTGGAATCAATTCTAAGTGTGCTGCAGTTATATCATCTTACAGTTCTTACTCAGCAGAAAATTGAAAACTAAGGTATTCACATGCATAATTAGTTCTTCAATTTTTTAGATTGGTTGTGCACTGATTGGATCTCTTGGGGCACTTTTCAACGGGGTTCTTGTGATCAATCTGGTGATAGGGAAGAAGAAAGAGGAAACTCTTTTTTTTTCTAACTTCACCATTTACAGCTAATTGGTATGCCACATCGGCGTATATTTTTAAGTAGGTTGTCGTGTTAGCGAAAAACCAGGGTGGTTTAAGGTGAGGGGATTATTTGTATTATGATATAGACTAGTCATGTGCTCGTGCGTTGCAATGAAAACTTAATTTGCAACAAAAAAATTATTTGCAAAGAACACTAACTTTAATTATGTTTCAATAGTACGAAAAGTTTGTTCCTCCGAAGAGATTTGACTATCGAGTTAAATTCTCTTCCATCTCAACCGTTCATGTTAGATATAACGAATCAAGTACTCTGAAGGAGAACGAACGATCGCCACCAACTCTTAATTAGAATTAGTAGAGAGATATCAATCCTTACCATTGAAGAAGGAGAAAGTTATTGCCTTCCTCTTGTAGGAAATCTTCTTACTTCTTGCACGCAGTCTTTCTCTTCTCTTCTCTTCCTGCATGTGTCTCCACTACCGACCGGCCTGTCGTCCTGGAGATTAGAGTGAGTACCCTCTAATAAAGAGTAGATGAAAGCAGAAAGCAGCGTGCACGGGCGGATGGAAGCCAGGTCTCCCCGACATCTTCGTGATTGGCACGTGATTTGGTTGTGTGATTCTTTCCTTTTAATCTATGCATTTCTAGATATGATGAGATAGAATTCCCGTATTATGGGATATGGTGAGTATATCCTTCTATCCATGCAGGACATGATGAGAAAATCCTTCCATTTATAAAATATATGAATAACATCCTTCTATAGTAAGAACATGTGAATAGAGATATGCTAAAATACTATTTCTATTCAAAAAAGATATGATAAAATCCTTCCATCTAAGATATGATTAAATCCTCTTCTGTTTCAGCCGTTCATGTTAGATCTAACGAATCAGATACTCTAGAGGAGAACGGACCACTGCCACCAACTTCTAATTAGAAGTAGTAGAGATTTGGGACCATATTCAGTTGGATTCTATCTTTATGTGGGCGAATTTGAATCTATCTTTTCTTACCTTTGACTATACATTTGGTACTCATTGTACAAGAGAACCAATCTAATAAAGAAAGAACAAAATTTCACCTCCCTACATTGTGTGTACTCATCGTGATCGATCAAGCGCGAACGACTTTCTTTTACAACACATTATCAACACGAAGCTCTGCCGAGGCCGATTATGATAGTCTGCCTGCATCAATTGACACTGCATTGAATTCGACCGGCAACACGCGATTAAATCTACTACAAGCCCTACGTAAGTTTGAGCTATGTAAGTTAATCGTACCTAACAAGTTTTTAATCATGTAAATTAATTTCCCTAATCGCATAGATTACTCGTTTAATCTGATAAAAAAATTAGGGTTGCTGATACTGTTCATCTAAACAATTTTTGAAAAAAAACAAACGGATAAATTCCCCGCACTAGTCGTGCACGGGCGCCTTGTCGGCTCGTCGTGCGGCAGTCGTGCCCATCGATCGGCCGCGCCGTGCGCAAGCCTCACCAGCACCATTGCAGCACCCTGGCCTGCCGCCGTGCACCCTGTCAAGGCCCATTCCTCGACACCGACTTGGAGAGCCTGGTGGAGCGCCTCACAGACGCGGCGCCGATGTCATTAATTTGTGTCGCATGAGTTAGGATGTGTTTGGTAGAGCTTAGTGCAGTGCATTAGTGCATGAAACGATGGACATGCATGCGACTAGGGCGTTTGAGTGGGAGCATGGAGGAGTGCATGCAACAGGGACTTTTTTTTAAAATAATATATTTTTTTATTCAAATTACAAAAATATACCATGATCTCAAAAAATTGCAAAAATATACCTCTGTCGCCCTTTGAACGGGCGACAGGGGCAACTGAGGCCTCTGTCGCCTCTCTGATTGGGCGATTTTGGCACTTGTCGCTTTTTGAATGGGCGACATGTCCCTTTTCCTACAACCAGTTTCTAAAGAAAATCATAACTTTTTCATATGATCTCGGATGGAGATGAACTTTATATGAAAATTGTAGCTCTCGATGAGATCTAAAACTTTGGTTTATAATTTTTTTTCATTTGAATCCATTTGGACTACCAAAAATGAGATAGAAGTTTCAGATCTAGTGTAGATCTAATTTTTAGATCTGAACTTTCCATCCCATTTTTGGCCATCTAAGTTGATTCAAATGAAAAAAAAAGTTGTATATGAAAGTTGTAGATCTCGTCGGGAGCTACAATTTTCATATAAAGTTCATCTCCATCCGAGATCATATGAAAAAGTTATGATTTTCTTTAGAAACTGGCTACAGGAGAGGGGACATGTCGCCCATTCAGAGGGCGACAAGTGCCAAAATCGCCCATTCAGAGGCCTCTGAGGCCCTGCCCCCTCCCCGCTCAAAAGGCGACATAGGTATATTTTTGTAATTTTTTGAGATCGTGATATATTTTTGCAATTTAAATAAAAAAATATATTATTTAAAAAAAAATTCCCATGCAACAGCAATGTGCGTTGGCATGCGGCTGCTTGTGATGGATATAAATGTTGCCAACCTGCCACGACAGAGGTCGCTAAAGACGACTTAAGAGGTATGCAGAGTTCATGAGGAGTGAATGTCTGAATCATGACCCTAATTACGATCTTGAAGATCCTACCTTAAATCTAGAAGATTATTTTTGAAAGATCAAATTCAGAAGATTATAAATTGTACTCTTTTTCCCTTAGAGAGTTTTTTGAAGTTTTCTCATATAAAAGTTTTTAATGAGGCAACTAGTGTAACACAATGTGTGAGTGCAATGTACTCTTTTCTCTATCTCTTTTTTTCCATTGGGTTTTTGATGAGACATGTGTATTACATGGTATTCGTAGGGAGAGTGTTAAGATATAGATTGATTTGAATTCATATTCGGTTGGACTCTATCTCTATGTGGGCGAATCCGAATCTATCTCTTGTTGTCTTCTACTATATATTTGGTACTATCTTATTCAAGAGAACCAATCTAATAAAGAGAGAGAACATAATTTTGCCTTCTTACATTGTGTGTACTCTCTATTTGTGCTTGCTGTTTTTTTGATATAGCTTGATTGATCAAGCGCGAGCGACTTTATTTTACAATAATTTGCACCCGTATTGAAAGTTGAAGGTTTCAAATAACTAGTTTTATATTCCGATTTGACAGCCACCAGGTACAGACGCACGCCAGGACATATTATACAACATTCCAAAATTACCGAAAGCCAATCCAAGGCACATGATTTCCTTCTTTAACCAGCAGGGTGACCAGCGCATTTGCGCGCTAGATTTTTTAACAATTTATAGTATCAAATGATATAACTTATATGCTTGAGAATATATAAACGTATTTTGTAGACTATTTAGATTTTTAAGACATTATAAATATTAGAAATGACAATAGAAGCTTGAAGAAAAATTCAACTTAAGGGATGTAATTGAAGTGAAAGCTTTGATGGAAGAAAATCATTGAGAATAATAAGTTGTTGGGGGTTCTTAGAAACGTAACAACTCTTCATCTTGCATAGATCATATAACTATATACCCTTGTTCTTTCTCTATTAGTAACTCTTTTTTCAAAATATATGCAACACATGCACCTCTATTTAACCTCAAGTAATACGCTGATTATTTTACATGGTATTAGAGTACATTGCTTACGTATACACTTATACACCATAGGCGACTTTCTTTGAACGTATCTTCCTCACACGCTGGCAGCTCTCGAAGAACCATATGTCTTATATCTCTTGTAGATCGCTCTACAATTTTTCTTCTTCAACCGCCAATAGCAAACCCATTTTTTATCAATCCCTCTCAACTGCGACCCTTTTAATGCAATACTCTATCGTATAACTATCTTCTATTTCTCTTCAATTATTACTTAATGCTGAACTTTACAAAATCAACATGCAATGCATACATGTGCAAGTATTGCTTATCCCTATCGGGGACACCCGTCATGCTCTCACCAGTGGCTCCAAGCCTATTATGCTCTCACTAATAGCCCCAAGCCTATTTCATAGAGTATCGCCATCTCCACTTTGAGTTTTTTTGCAACTTGTTTTAATTCAAACGAATTCATGCATGCATACACACATTTAAGATATTATACATGCTTGATTTACGCTTGTCCCATATTGGTCACTTCTCTTATTCAATGTTTGCCAACTCAACGATGTTGCTTCCTCACAAACGCAACGACCTCCCATCTTCTATGATGCTAGTATGTTTGCTTTAGTCATTATCTAACAATATAGAAATTTTTTCCACCATCGTGTGTGATGTCATGTCCCTCAACAGTGATGGCACGTTTCTAGCTACCCAATGGATTTATATATATCCTCCGTAGCTCGTCTTCTATGCAAAAGCTTCATCTAGTCTCTACCAGGGCCTCTCATCATCAAGCATCTTTTGTTACTGACTTCTTCAACAATGCAGATGCTCACCACTCATCACGGCTTTTGGCTCCTTCGGCTCTAGCCTTTCCCTTTTTATTTTATTTTTATTCCAAATTTTAGTTATTTTTTGTTGAATACATAAAGAAATCCAATAGCTAATGTTTCTTTAATTTTTATGCCAAATTATATTTATTTAGGGATTTTATTTAGAAATTCATATGGAAATTGGATTGGAATACTTGTTCAAAACAAATTAGCATTTTTTTGTTTATTTGTATTCTAAATTATATTTGTGTGTTGTTGGATCATACATAACATAGATTTTTTAATATATTTTAGGTGGAACCGTATACAAATCCAATTAGTATTTATTTCATTTTATTCTTAATTTAAATTATTTAGGGATTTTACGTTAGAGTTCGTATGGAAATCAAATTACTAATTGTATTTTATTTTTTATTCTAAATTTTAGTTTCAGGTTGGTATTTGTATACAAATCTAATTACTAATTTTCAATTGATTTTTGTTTCGAATTTTTTTTATTTTGATGATCGTATGGAAATAAAATTGCTACTTTTATTTTATTTTAACAGGGAATTTTGGTTTTTTATTGTACTTGATGTGGACTTTTTATTTTAATCCTATGGTAATCAAATTTCTATTTTTTATTTTTCATTCCAAATTTCAGTTTTTATGTAAGAATTCATATACAAATCCAACTGCTAATTTTTATTCTAAATTTTAGTTTTATTTTGATGTTCGTATGGAAATCAGATTACTAATTATCTTTTATTTTGAATTTCAATTTTACTTTGATGTTCGTCTGGAAATTAGATTACTAATTATCTTTTATTTTTTGTTTCAAATTTTTTTATTGTACATAGACTCTTTCTTTTAATTGTTCGTATGGAAATCAGATTACTAATTATATTTCATTTTTTATTCTGGATTTTAAAAATTTTATGCTGAATCTCAATTTTATTTTGATGCTCATATGCAAATTAGATTATTAATTATCTTTTATTTTTAAAATTTTTTATTCTGAATTTCAATTTTATTTTGATGTTCGTATGGAGATTAGATTATTAATTTATCTTTTTTTTCGAATTTTTTATTGTACTTGGACACTTTCTTTTAATTATATGGAAATCAAATTTCTGAGTTTATTTTATTTTTATTCTAAATTTCAGTTATTCTTGTATTGTATATGACGCAAACTCTTGTATTGTACATGACATAAACTCTTTCTTGTATTGTACATGACACAAACTCTTGTATATTGTACATGACATAAACTTTTTCTTGTATTTTATATGATACAAACTCTTGTATATTGTATATAACACAGACTCTTTCTTTTAGTATAGATCGTTATAATCTGGACTCATCATGATCAATGGTGTATATCTTTCTTTTTTTCTCCGATTAATGTGAAAATTTCTACCCTTGAAAGTCAACGTGTTTGCTTCTTTTACTTCTGCTTAATATTATAATAGATAGATATCTCTTTTGTCTTTTGTACACGTCACAGCAACAGATGAAAATACTCGACCAGGTCTCGATGCACGTGAGGCTGGGCCGAGCAACACACGAGACAGCGCTGCGAGATTATTATTGTTCACTGCCTGCCCCAACCTTTGCTCATCTCGTTACACACGTCTTACAAATTAAACATGCCATTAATTTCTACACTACTTAACCTCGTGCATGCACGGGTGCAGGGTTGTTCAGGCAGCTTTCATGGCGTGTTTGGGCCGGCAGAGAGGCTCCCGAGGTACCTTTCGACGACGTCGAGGCCGCAGAGCTCCTTGACTGCGGGCATCGTCGCTGGCACGTCCATCTGGAACGTCACCGGGGAGTTCGCGGGCCCCGTGCACACCGAGAACTCCTTCCTGGCCGCCCTAATGGCCTCCCGCATCGCGCAGTGCACCGAGCACGCGAGGAGCAGCGGCGGCTCACCGGATGCTGCAATCAAGGATACAAGGGAAATATGTCAGGATTGCAATTGCGGCCATCGCAGATGAGCTCGAGTCGCAGGGTTCTCAGGAAGTTGGCACTGAGAAAGCCTGCATGCAAGAATGTACGAGGGGATGGAGTGAGATCATGAGAGAGAGAGCTTCACCTTTCGAGGAAAGGACGCGCTTCTGGTCGCGCGCGCTGTTGATCAGCTCGACGTTGAGCTGCTTGGGGATGGTGTCCACCGTGGGGATCTTGTACGTCCACGTGCCGTCGTTGATGACCAGGCCGTCGGAGTTGGTCGCGTACTCCTCGTTCGTGAAGAAGCCTATCCCTTGGACGAACGCGCCTTCGACCTGGTAAAATCAACAACAGAAATCAGAGTGGCACACTTGAGATTCAATAGATGCCATATTGCCATGCCACCGAATGTTTGCCACATCCATTAATGCCGTTCATTGTTTCACTGACATATTGGCTTAGACTCACCTTGTCAGTGAAACAAGGAGGGATTTCGCAAATATTCAGTGATATATAAGGAACTAATCCTAATATTTGCGTAATGATCTGCAACAAGCAGTGTATGCTTTGGAGCTAACCTGGCCCAAGTCCACGGCAGGATTCAGGCTCTGCCCACAGTCGTACACGAGGTCGCTCCTGAGGATCGTGGTTGCTCCTGTCAGGACATCGATTTGCACCTGCGATGTTTATACGCAAATTCCCGATCAGACAGAAGAGAAACTGCAATCTCCAACAACTTGACTCGGTAAAATGCAATTTTCAGTATTGTCATTGCAGTATGGATCAGGTTACCTCACTAATGGCCGCTCCATAGTTCAAGTACCTTGAGAAGGTTGGGTCAGGGGTCCAGTAGGCCTGCGCCGACAAGTTCACACTCGCCATACTTGCCTGCGAGCCAGGAGCAAATGCCACCAATTACCAATTACAAATACCGGCAGGGACTAGACCAGTTGCAATTGTTGCCAAGTCACTGACAGAATCAGAATTCGCGAGGCTTGTCCTCACCTGAGCAATCAAGGCGCTCCATGGCGCCGTGCCGGACTTAGCCTCCAGTGATTCTTTGACGGGCTTCAGCCGTTCGACGAGCGCGGCGCACGACTGTCGAACCGCCTCGCAGCTAGTTTCGGAGGTGGTGCTCCCGCCGGTGACCCGTCCCTGGATCATGCTCAGCGTGTCGGCCTGGATGACCCGCACCTTGTCGAGGAGGCCCTCGCCGCCGTCGGGGCACAGATGCCCCAGCGCAAACGCGGTCATCTGCTTCACTTTAGTCCACAGACCTTGGCCGATCTCGACGCCGCCGACCTCGACGGCGATGGAGCCGTCGTTCAGGATGGACACCTTCCCCGGAGTCGGCCAGAGAGTCACCTCGTACGTGATCGGCACGCAGGAAATGCCGCGCTTCTTAAACCTGGTGCCGCCGTTGAAGTGCTCCACTGTCGCGGCCCTGCGCTGGTAGTCCGGCGACGAGGCCAGCTTATCGAAGATGGAGACGAGGCTGTACGTTGGGGCCTCACCCGCGCTCTCTCCGTAGAACACCGTGAGGCTCTCGAAGTCATGGAGGTTCTTCCTCCTGATGGTGTTGGTGTCGGACGAGAGCGCCGAGGCGACATGCTCAATGATGGCCTCCGCGATGAAGGAGCCCTGCACGTCCCCGGGACCCCGCATCGCCGACTTCGACGAGACGTTCGTCTTGCAGACCTTGATGTCGAACGCGAGGGCGCCCCAGTTGTACTTCTTCAGAGCCCCTATGATGGCAGCTGGCATCACCGGACTGGAGTCCGGTGATATTCCGGCATTGATGCCGAGATCGAGGTGCAGAGCCGTGATCTTGCCGTCCGACTTGAAACCGACGGAGTACTTCACCTTCATCGGGTGCCGGCCTCCTGCGAATATCATGTCCGTCTTGCGATCGAGGTACATGCGAACAGGGCGCCGTAGCTTGAAAGCTGCAAGGGCACACGCAGCTGCAACCTGAAAACACGGATATTTTCATGGTCAAATTATGTACAGTAACCGAATATACAGATGCTCTGTAAAGCTCTGACAGTTGGGCCTTACATGTAATGATTTCATTCCCTTCCCACCAAAGCCGCCTCCAACTCTTCTTGTGATGACACGAACATTGTGGAACGGAATGCCGAGGCACCTCGCAATGACATTTTGTGTAACCTCGGGTATTTGCGTTGAGGAATAGACTGTTATACAGTTATCTTCGTCGGGAATAGCTAACGCTGCTTGAGTCTCCATGTAGAAGTAGTACTGGGATTTAAGCTTCACCTGTGGGAAGAAAGATGCTAGGTGTTAGTATTTGGCCACGTCAGAAACTTGAGTACACATCCCTTCGAATGTAATGAAGTGTGTACCTCTGCTGATGAAATCTTGTGATCAGCTTCAGACATCCCTTTGTTGAAGTCACCAACTAGTTTAGGAGCTAAAAATGGGGGAGTAGGGAAGTAGCTGTCACATTGGATGGCATCTTCTATTGTCAGGATTGGTGGCAGCAGATTTTCTGTACTATACTCGATAACAGCTTGCTTCGCCGCCATATAGGCGTACTTCTGTGTTTCAGCTATCTGAGTGATACCAAAGCAACACGATACGGTAAGCTCGAATGATTTCTAAAAATTCTGGGTATACATACTTGTTTTGCCTTATCTGAAAGAAAGTTCAAGTGGTTAAGAAGTAAGTACCACAACGCCAATATTTTGACCAGCGAATTCAGCAACCGGATCACCGAAAAGCGCTTCGTCTCCTAGCATTGGGTAGCCGGCCCCAATATTTTCTCCGCCGCGCGGAATGTCCTTTGCAGAGATAACCGTGATGACCTTCTGTGAAGCCAAAGATGATCTGAAGTTTATACCCTTTACAAGAGCATGAGGGTGTGTGCTGTAGATAAATGCTCCATAGAGGCAATCCTTGGGAGCAGGGATGTCATCAACATACACAGCTTCCCCTGCATAAGAATATAGAATACGGTCAGTTGCCTTTCTCGGAAGAAAAAAGAGATACAAGCAACAAATATGTGATATGTTGCTAAAATTAAGCTTCTAGCTTCCACTAAAAAAAAAAGCTTCTAGCAGATGAATCTCACAGAGTTGCAGATTGGCATAGGTATTTACTGATGATTTTTTGTTTTGGTATGATGGGATGTGGCTTTGTAGATGGTTCAACATTGACTAAACTAGTGTACTAAAATTGAATAGAACTGTCGAAACATATCTTCTGAAGTATGCTGCAGAAAAGGTTACAATAAACATGTCCAAAAGTTCAGGCAATGGAAATTCAAGGAGTTTTGTGTGCCAAGGACTTAAAAGTTGCAAGATCAGGTATGTTTCGAAAGAGCCAAAATGCAAAATAATTAAAAGAAACAGTTACGAGCTAAATCACTTAAGACACTGGAATCAGAGTACATACCAGAAGCTTGGAGCTCTGCCCCGGTTTTCTTGATCGGTTTGCCAACTGGCTTGTAATCGTCAGTGAAAACCATTTCTTGCCTTGAGCGAATTGGCAAATCATCACTGTCAACCTTAATACGATTCTCCGGCGAGGACTCGGCGCTACCATTCATGATTCCATTAGTACATGGCCCACTGGGAGCATTAACCTCTGCCGGATTTTCGTTCAGGTTGTCACCAAGGGAAAACATAAAACTGAACAGGAAACTGACGGACAAGCTGATTCTGTATTCAGGATGTGTGGTGCCTTCTGATGGTGAAATGCTATCCTTAAGCAACCGAACTGCTTCAAGTACTACCGATGCATTCACTGATTTTCCCTTCAGGAAGTCCTCAACTTTCCTAGCCCTAATGGCATGATCGACTCCGTAAGCGCCAAATGCCAAGCATATATCCTCAATGAGAAGGTCCCCTGATGCTGCTGCCTCTGAAGTCCTTGCCAAGAAAGCGGAATTGACATATGAGACAGCATTGCCAAATGGACGAGGAGCTGCTCGAAATGTCTCAAAGATGATATTATCTGAACCCCAGTCAGGGATAAATATGCTGAGCAGTATAGTCCGAGAATCACATGGAGGCTGCTCCAAGAACTCCTCCAAAGTGAGACACGGCCTCTTGGAAGCCACCTGGATGGTGACAGTTGAACCTGCGGCTAGTAGTACAGTTGCGATATCCGACGCGAACGGCAGCCGCTGTGCCATGATTATGTTTCCTCCTACGGTCGCCGTGTTCCGAACAAACGGCGAGGCCACCTTATTCAGGTGATCTGCAATCTTTCTGAAAACCAGATTCCCATCCGAGAAAACCTCAATGGCTTTGGAGATAGACACGGCCGCTCCAATCTCAACCCCCTTGCTGCTTCTGTTGACGACTGAAAGCTCTGGGATCCCTTTGATGTCGATAAACTTGTCATAGAGGTCATGATCCTTGTACACTCCAGAGCCAGTGTTTGAAGCCACGATTTTCACTGAACTTTCATCAAACCAGTCGGAATCAAACACCCTCTGAAGATCTTCGACGCTCTTAGGACGGTACCAGCCGTCGTCGGAGATCGCCACCGGAGCACCATTTGTTTGATTTACTGAAGACTTGATCTCGGACTTGAGGAACTCCGGGAAGGTGCAGACGGAGTCACTGGAGTAGCCCGGCAGCTTGCCGACGTCTGCACGGCCCCCACCTTTCTTCCAGAAGGTGTTGAGGCCAAGGTCTTCGAGGTCGACGTCGGCGGCGAAGCTCTTGCATGCGTCGACGATGGGTCTGTAGCCGGTGCACCGGCACAGATTGCCGGAGACGGCCTTCTCGGCCTCGGACGCGGTGAGCTTGGAGAACCCCGCCGGCGGATCGGGGCGGTCAGCCGCCTTGTCGGCCTTGACGAGCGCGGAGAAGATGGACATGCACATGCCGGGGGTGCAGAAGCCGCACTGCGAGGCGTGGAAGCCGGAGAGCCGCTGCTGCACCGGGTGGTAGCCATCCTTGGTGTTGCCGATGCCCTCGCTGGTGGTCACCGAGCAGTAGTTCACGCTGCCGACGAGCGTCAGGCATGAGCTCGCCGAGAACTCGGTCACCTCGTCGGTGGCCGGGTCGTACTTGGATACGAGGACGACGCATGCGCCGCATCCACCTGCAGCGACACGTGGAATTGCAAATTTACCGTCTAGGATCAGTTATTGTATTCCATGTTTTGGAGGGGTTGTTTCTGTATTGTGTAAAGTCACATTGATTAATATGGAGTAAATATTCACAAGTACAAAAGCATTTTGTAATGCGATACACAAGCCAATTGACCCCACAGCTTATACACAAGATTGCTACTGACTACAATATATATGCATGCCATCCCCTTCAAAAAGGTTATAAATAGTGGCTTAGGGTTATAAGCAATGGCATAGTTAGATCTCGAATCCTGTGGAGTCAACTATTATAAAATCTTTAAATTGCTATAAACATATGTGTAAATATTTACTATATAATGCCGGAAGGAATTAGATGAAGCAGGGGTGCTATGTGCTCCTACCGGCGAATCCGTACGCGCCGCTTATTTATCTATGTTTTGAAGCCGTCAGATCAGAATCTAACGACTAGGGGCGGGATCAGTGATGGCTCTTGCAGCGTCATGTGATCACTGGAATGAGAGCAGACGGCCTAAATCGCTTCCAGCTGCATCGACCTCCCTCGAACCATACGTGCCACCTTCTCGCCATTGCCATCGCGATCCTCTCCTCGCTGCCCGCGCGTCCCCTTCACCACATTGCCCTCACCACCTTCGTCTCCATCGTCACTCTCCCTCACGCCCACACTCCACGCCGCCATAACGTTCGGCTAGATCCGCATCGGGGGACGCCGAAGAAGGTTTCCATGCTGCCCGCTGTGCCACACCGCACGTGGTACGGTCGTCAGGCCAGATGGGGAGAAGACCATCCGGAGGCTTCGCGACCGCTGGTGCAATGGATACGAATTCTCCTCGACAGCCTAACCCCACTCGTACGAGAGCGCATCCCATCTCTGGCCGCCTCAGCTCCGATCGATCACCTCGCCCACAGCGAGCCCATGCGGCTCCACCAGCCAGAACCGTGCAGGCCCTTCTGTGCGTCGCCTGCCTTGCCAACGCGCTGCCTAGACGTGTTCAGCTCCGTATCCATCACCGTGGACGCCGGCCCGCTCGAGCTGCCTGGCACGACTAACATCATCATCAAAGTCGTCGACGCGGCCAGCCCCATCACTGGAAGCTTCGACTGCTTCTCCAGGCCGGAGTTGAAGGATATATCAGCTTTGTTCAATTGGTTGTTCATTGCACTGGGTGACCATTTTCATGTTTAATTGGTTCGTCAGAATTGGGTGAACAACTTTGCACAGTTAATTAGATTCTTTGGGCAACTATTGGTGTTATCTTGTTTGCATACGAATGCAAATTTGCAAGCCTCTTGAACTATTGTCAGATACGCACTTAGTTCGCTGTTTCTTTAGGCAATGTTGTGAGTGATGAAAAATTTTAGGAATCCAACGATGCTATGATTTAGATTTGGTACAATGTGTATGCTTCGGTTATCCTTTTGTTGACATATTTTGGTACTAAATTCTCCCATATAGAAGAATGCAATGAAAGGATTTTTTAACACATGGTTCGCATTTAAATGGCATTCAATATATGAAATGTTTCCGTACATGATGCTTATGTTTAGGCAAGATCGTGGTCAATCGAAGGATCACTCAAATTGAAGAATCTGTTTGGTTATGGTGACATCTGGGATGCTTCAGGAGCATATGGGTGGGACCAATCATCATAGAGGCATTGGAGTGTCCCTACCGTAGTTATCACGGTGTCATCTAGGCGATGCCTAGTCACCGCCTAAGCGTCCAGTCGCCGACGGCCGCTCGCCTTGCCTGGCTGGGAAAGGAGGGTGCGGGGAGAAGGCATATGGGGTGGGGATGGGGACTAAATTCGAGATGAAGCGCCGCCGTACCTAGCGCATGCAGAGGAAAGGCTAAGGGAGTTTTGCTGCCTCTACTACCTGCTCTGCGTCGTCTCCACCGCTGGCCCCTCTGCGTCGCCGCTGCCACCGTTGTCACCAGATCTAGGAGAGGCGACACTGGGGGAGCGGCGCGAACAGGAGCAGGCGTGGGCGCCACAAGACAGGGAGTGGAGGGGGCGGCGCCGAATGGAGAGAGAGAGAGAGGGTTGAGCTAGGCCGGCTAGGTGTGTTTAAGTGGTGCTAGAAAGAATCAAGAGGAGAGGAGGAAAGCTCTACAGGTGGAAGGAGAAGAGCTGATTGCAAAATCAGAACAAGCTTAGTTTTGCATTGGTAATATATATACTAATATTAATGGACTCTTTTTATCACTTAATCCTCGCCTAGGCGTTCAGACGGCCTAAAGGCTACTGGGGCGCCGTGATAACCATGGTCCCTACCAAGATTTCAATCAATACCAAACCCCTTGACAGCTCGGACATCATTACTGTCTCAAGATTGACTAAACTTTTCATCATACAAAGCGTCTTCTTGGCCTTTCATTTGATTTGCTTTCAACCAGACATCATGACTTGTTAGTACTAATTAGGCATTTTTTCTAAAAACACGTAGAAATAGGCTTCTGCGCTACTGGTTATAAGGCGTCGAATAATTTGGTTTTGAGCGCTTGCATACCCCACGACGAGAAAACTAGAACAGAGAAGCTTTTTCCCCATCATGTGTAAAGTACCCACTCTCAAACTTCACCTTTTCTTAATTATTCTCAAAAATAAACTTTACCTTTTCTTAATATATTATATATTAAAAGCTTATGAAGAGTTGCTACTAAAAAAAGAGAGATAATCTAGAAATTCTCACAAAAAAGCAAAACATCTTATGCTTAATCTCGTGGATTCTAACTAAGATAAATTATAGTAATCATTGGACGTTATTATTTAAATAAAAACATCTAACTGTCTATCCAGCGAACTCAAGTTATAACAGCTTATACTAAAAGAAAGAGTTTATGTCAAATACAATAAAAATAACATAAATTCAGAATAAAAAATAAAAAATTTACCCAATTGATTTTCATACAAACTCTAAATTAAAACACGTACATAGCTAAAATTGGAATAAAAATTATATAAAAATTAGTTGTTGGATTTGTATATCAATTCTAACCTAAAACTAATATTAAAAAAATAACAATAAAATTAACGATTTAGATTAGAAGAAACATTCCATACCAAGTATAGTAACAAATAACATAAATTCTAAATAAAAATAAAAGCAAATTGTCTGTTTTACTTTTATATGAACTCCAAATTAAAACATGTACATAGATGAAATTCAGAATAAAAATTAGATAAAAACTAGCAATTGGATTTGTATATGAATTCTAAACAATAAACTTTAACATAAATTTAGAATAAAAACAAAAGGAAATTAGCCATTACATTTCCATACGAGTTCTAAATTAAAACATGAAATTCAAAATTAAATAAAAAATAACAACAACAAATAATAGAGGAATAAAAATAAAAGGAAATAATGGATTTTTTAAAATCCATAATAAGTGAAAAATATAAAATTTAGTTTTATTCAGAATTAAAATTCAAGAAATATGCTAATTTAAGAAATAAAATAAAATAAAATAACTTAAGAATTTGATTTGTATATTTAAATTGTTTGACTATTATGTAATAAAAGTTGATAATAGGTTTTTTACGATCGCTAAGAAAATATACAATATGCTAAAAATTCTATAAAAAAGAAAATATTCTGACTCTTTATTTGGTAGACCTCTACATAATGAAGAGATTAAGAAGGTGATACATCAATAGTGTTCACTCGGCTATATCGGTATAAACAATATGATATGCGCTAGAAGGAGTACTAAAAAAATAAGAGACAAAAATTGCAATAATGAAATTAAGAATATAAATGGAAAATGATATGTGAAGCTAAATTTACTGTTTTGCTATGCAAATATTTGGAGAAGAAAGTTTCGATTCACATGTAACAAGTATGGGAAAACATAGTGACTATATTCTCACCTATAATATATAATATCAAAATATTATAAATGTAATTTTGCAATGATCTATTTTTTAAAAGTAAAATGACATATGTAGTGGCAAATCATTTAAACATATTTAATGATAATGCCGTGCAATGCACAGGCCACCTTGCTATTTATAACTGATTGTAAGTGCTCCCAAAATAAAGTGCAAAAGTACTAGCTATATATAGCTAGTTGTGTCCGAAACAATAAGGAGCAAGTAAAGTAAACTTGTATATATATATATATATATATATATATATATATATGGTGCTTAGTTACAAGTATGTCCATGTTTCAAATCTTGTTTTTGGTTGCCATCTTAGAGGTGGTTGGAATCCAAAATTTTGCTGAGATCTCAGAATTTTGCATAAATTTTGAACGAAATACAAAATAAAAAATTCAAATCAGGTTATTTTTGCACCGAAATTTTGCCCGAAATTGCCAAAATCGCTGCGAGATTTGCTGAGATTTCGATGAAATTGAACAGAGCGAAAATAGTCCAAACAACATAAAAAAAAATTAAATTTTTTGTGGTGGGTCCTTACATATCATTATATTTCACTTAAAAATTTCAAATGATTATCAAGCCTGAGGATTTTTAAAATTCGGATAGTTCTACTATCCTCATAAAACGCTGACTAACAAATTTGCATCGAATGAAAAATAGAAAAAACCTTGTTAGAAATTTTTTAAATTGTTTGTGCTTAGTTCTGATGCATCAATAATGTTTCTATAAAATTTTTAGATGATTATAAAGCTTTAAAATTTTGAAAAAATTCGGACAGTGCTATTGTCTTGATAAAAGTCTTACCAGCAAAATTCAACCAAATGAAACATTTTTCAAGCCACGTTAGAAAATTTTAAAACTTTTTGTGGATGGTCCTGATGTGTCACCAATGTTTCTATAAAATTTTCATATGATGATAAAGCTTCGAGCATTTTCAAAAATTCTGACAATGCTACATCCTGATAAAAGCTTGATGATCAATACATAGATTTGCTTGAGTAACTAAAAAGGGGTTGGAATTTTTTTATACTTTTATAGAAGGGTGATGAGGCAATTATTAAGCTCTCATGAAAATTTGGATCATTATCACACACCATTGAATTTATAAAATTCTTAAAATGGTACTGTATCATTTGTGTTCCATGTGTTTTTTATTTTTGAAAGATAACAAATGAAGTTCAATACATCCATAGATTTGGTTGAGCAAAAAAAATGTTTAATTTTTTTAAAAAAATTTAGATGAGGATTCTTAGGAAATGCTGAAGCTCCCCTAAAAATTTTGGGTCATGGTCACACTCGAGCAAATTTATAAAATTCTGACAAGGTTACTGTCTTAGTTATGTTCATTAAATTTTTTGATTTTTAAAGATAACAAATGAAGTTAAATTATTTTGAATTTTTTTCTGTATGATTATAAACTTATAAATATAGAACCATAAATTTTTAGAGCATGGTCAAGCTTGTACAATTTTATAAAAAACTGACAACCAAAATTTCAAAACATCTAAAAAATTCGGTTATTTAACAAATTTTCATGGAAGATGACTTCCTTAAGGGTTATTGGACCGAATCCGATCAAAAAGAAAGTTAAATTACTCGAGATTTCTGAGATACTGTAGCAATTTAATTTTATTTTTTTTATCCATTGGGATTTTGGATTCCATCCCTGACCAGAATTCGAGATCTCGGCCGAGATTTCCGAAACCTCGCCGGTTTTTGGAACCTTGAGTACGCTAATCCTCCAAGAGGTGCATAGAGGACTCTGTTTATAGTGATCGGGAGGTTGGTGGATTATAAGAATGCCCCTATAAAAGTGTTGCAATACCAAGGTTCAAGTGTCTATCTTGCCCGCTAACGACATTCACTTGTCGCCTTGTGTCAACCACGACTAGGTAACACATCGTGGGTTTGGTATACTACTAGACCGCTCTGATCCAACAGTGACGTCTGCTATACGGGCTAGATCCAACTGTTTGAACGGAGTGTCTCATGATATATGTCTAAGTGGCTGAATCGTTAGGCGGAGTAGGCCACCACACAACACGAACGACCCTGTCGAACTTGACAAAAAATACCGTTAGTTTCTTGCATGTCCGCGAGACTGACATCCCAAGTTCTCGTTTATACGGAGGTGGAAACGAGAAGATCGAGAGAGAAAATCTGCGATACGCCCAAAAGAAAAAAGAGGTGGAATCGAGAAGATGAAGCTATACAATCGGCATGCGCGGTGAAGCCTACATGCATGCACGCGCACACAAATTCTTTTTGTTTCGCATTTTTACCGCAGGAAACTAGCCAGAAATGCATGCCACTCAGATAGCTTATTGACCAAAAGAACACCCATACTCTCATGAGCCGTCTTGTGAACTAGCAGCTCGATCCGCGCATCAAGCTAAAGATTCTCACGAGGAGTGTAAGAAAGCAGAGGAGATCGAGCAAGCACGATCAATTAGATGCATGGATCGGTGAAGTTTTGACGGTCGCTCACCTTCGCCGCAGCCGAGCTTGGGGCCCCTGACGGGCGTCCGCGTGCGCAGGAACTCGAGCAGCGTCGTCGACGGGTCGACGCCGGCCACCTCGTACCTCGCGCCGTTCACGGCCAGCACCACCCTCTCCCCCGCCGCCGCCTTCCCTACGGACCCCATCTCCACGCCAAGAAGCCGCAGGTGTGCAGAGCAGAGGGGCTAGCTAGCTCTTTCTCGAGCCTGTGGCCATCGCCGTCTTTATACCGGGGTTTCAGGAGAGCTGCAGGTGAGGTAGGCACCGACGACGCTGGCAGCCTGGCCACATAAAACATATAAAACATGCACTCCAATACTAAAGTACAGTGGAGGAGTACTATATACTAGCGTCTGTTGAACTTCTGTGGTGTCTATACTACAAGCGAATATTCCTCCCGCCGGCTCTTCTTAAAAAAACCCATAATTTTGTAAATTAGCATTTAAATCCGGACCAAGCCCTTTCGTAAGAAAGATCTCGCGGTAACGAAAAATTGCTTATCTCCGGCAACCGTGTGCCATCGCTTCCTCTCTTCGCCAGTTTTTCATTGTTGCTTATGTCTAAGATCTCTAATCGGTGATTTGTATCTTGCCGCTTGTGTTAATTTTAACCGGCCTAGTTTGCTATTGGTCATGTACCAAGGTCCCACTTCTCATCTAAATTTGGGTGTGAACTCGTTGTTTTACGATTTACTATCTTTTATCTATAAATATGATTTAAATGCATGATATCTGATATACGTATTATGAGGGAGCTACAGACGTATAAAAAGCTCACTAAATAATGGCTTAACAAACAACAATTGTTTGACGAATAGAATGTATCCTCGAGGGAGAGAAAAATCGATGGTGAAAAGCATATCACGAATGGGAAAAAACTTTGCAGGAAAATGGCAGCAAAAAGCAGATCACACCAACTACTCTGCAGTCTGCACCGTCTGTGTCGTGTTTTTTTTTTATCAAAAGTTTAACTCGTGTCTACTCCAAGCATATCACGAATGGGAAAAAGCATATCACGAATGGGAAAAAACTTTGCAAGAAACTGGGAGCAAAAAGCAGATCACAACAACTACTCTGCAGTCTGCACCGTCTGTCGTGTTTTTTTTTATCAAAAGTTTAACTCGTGTCTACTGTAGGGATATCTATATTCATTCACACGTGAACCTTTTGTATCCACATGCAAGTTTAGCTTTTTTTTCCGTACGCATCTAGCTTCTTAATTTCGTAAACAACGTGATGATTCCTGTGGATTTGATACTTAGCAAATAATGACATTGGTCCATGCGAGAAACTTTTTTTTAAAAAAAATAAAGCTTAAGATTACCAACCATAAAAGTTGGTATAATTCCGATGGCCAGCTTGATCTCTCTCCTTTTCTTAGTGAGTTCCTTCTGAAAAAGTGATATTCTAGCAGTGATGATTGTCTCTGTGCATTTATAAATAAATCCCAGAATAGATTTTGTATCATCTCAGTTTATATCTATGATCTAAATATCATTTGAACCACAGAGGAGATAAATGAAGCAAGTTCTTACCTTACACGGAGTTTGAGATTAAAGATTTGGATAAAATCAAATAATTGCTTAAGCCTGTAGATAGAGGATTTCCCAAAAGGAATTTTTGTACATCAGTCTACCTATACAAAGAAGGTATTGAAAAGATTTAATACAGATAAATTTTATCCTTTGAAAACCCCATGGTAGTAAAATCTCTTGAAGTAGATAAAGACCCTTTCAGACTAAGGATGAAAAATGAGGAAATCTTAGGACATGAAGTCCCATACTTAAATGATGTCTATTTGTTTAATCCTCATAGAGCCAAATCTCATATTGGTTTTTGTGTTTCTCTACGGTGGTACAACAGTTTCTTGATGGTCTTTTAAACAGACCTTGGTAGCTACTACCAACGACTCAGAGATTATATCTTTATATGAAGCCTCACATGAGTGTGTTTGGCTGAGACATGTGATTAACCATATCTAGAAGTCATGTGGCATGCATTAACACCATCGATACCACCACAATTATGATAAAGATAACATTGTTTGTGTTACACAAATGTAAATGGATTATGTGAAAAGCAATATCACGAAGCATATTGCTTCTAAATTTTTCTATCCTCGCGAACTCCAAAAGAATGGTGAGGTAAAATTTTGCAAACTAACTCATGTGAAAGTTTAGCAGATTTATTCACCAAGTCCTTACCAAAATCTACCTTCCAAAGGTGTGTTAATGGCATTGAAATGAGACGAATTAGAGATATGCAGAGTTCAGTGAGAGTGAATCCCTGAAACCATGACCCTAACTATGATCCTGAAGATTCTACAGTAAATCCAGAAGATTGTAAGTTGTACTCTTTTTTTCTTAGTGAGTTTTCTTGAAATTTTCTCACATAAAGGTTTTTAATGAGGCAACTAGTGTAACACAATTTGCGAGTGCTATGCACTATTTTCTCCATCTCTTTTTTTTTCATTGGGTTTTTGAGTGGAGTTTTTTATGAGACATGTGCATTACGCGGTATTCGCCTAAGGGGAGTGTTAAGATATAGATTGATTTGAGTCCATATTCGGTTGGATTCTATCTCTGTGTGGGTGAATCCGAATTTATCTCTTTTTGCCTTCTACTATATATTTGGCACCCTCTTGTACAAAAAAATCAAACTAATAAAGAGAGAGAACAGAATTTCGCCTCTCTACATTGTGTGCTCCCTATTTGTGCTTGCTATTTTTTTTGATGCATCGTGATTGATCAAGCACGAACGACTTTGTTTTACAACGATTGGCACTAGTATTGGAAGTTGAGGGTGTTGAATAACCAGTTCTATAGATTGCGGGTTATTTAGATTTTTTTGATAGTTTAGGAGGTGTAAAATGGACTTATTTTGACACAAAATCCAGAAACTACAGTAGCTAGATATATATATATACGATGGATACTCCTTGATAAGGCGGCGATTGCTGAACAACCGCCTTCTACTTGCTGAAAGAAGCTTCCTGCAGGCGGAAGGATTTCAATGCAGCGGGTGGTTTAAGCATATGGTGAGTATCCCTGCGCCAGTTGTTCAAAAATCAAAACGAACGTCCAAAGTGATAATTCTTCCATTTAATATGAAAGTTGGTCAAAGGGAAGAATATGCTGTCCAACAATATTTTTGTGTTTGTTCCTAGTTGTACTCGCACAACGAGGCGTCGTTTGGCTCAACCGCAATCTCAATCTATCTATGTAGATGGGCTGAAAATTTACTTTAAAATTTCAATTTACACACGTGAATTCCAGTCGAGAATGACCCTCGAAACAAGGGGCCGAACCGCTAAAGCCAAGCTCTGGCTATTTCCCGGGTGGCCTCTCAATCCTGGCAACATGACAACACGTTGCCGTTTCAGCAGCGACCGTTAGCACTTCCATTAGCATCCATCCACCCATGCAATGGCCGTCAATGGCAGGCTAGCCGTGCCACTTCCTTGTATGCACCCTCTTCGTTCATATATAAATGAGAGATTTCTCACCATGCAGTATCTTCCCTAGATCCACAAAATCTCTCAAGAAATCTCTTGTCAACCCCGTGAAATCTCCGACAGATCATGTCGACCGGCGTGGCCATGGAAGTTGCCAACCCCAGGCGGTGCGCCGCATGCAAGTACCTGCGGAGGAGGTGCACCCAGGACTGCATCCTCGCTCCCTACTTCCCTGCCTCCGATCCCCACAGATACGCATGCGTGCAGAGAATCTTTGGAGCCGGCAACATTGCAAGAATGCTTCAGGTAATGCCTTCAATGGAATCAATCAAGACTACACTTAGATACGAAAGAAATACAGACGTGTTTTCTTAGTAGTAAGCATAATTTGGAGATGTACAGGTGCTAACTCACTCTGTAGTGCTAAACTGCTAACATGAATCATGCTCATGGTTTTGGGAAGTTGACAGTGATGGCACCCCGGAAGAAAAGATAACGTGCGTGGCCTATACTCACGTTGATTTCAACTGACTTAGCAATGCCATCAATCGGCGCATAATGCTGGCATGGAGCATTAGTATGATGTAGAATCATCACTGATATATAGGTATATATGTCATTTCTGTCGCATGCAGCAACTCCCTGTCCAGGAGCGTGGGCGTGCCGCCGATGCGATGGCAACAAAGGCGTACCGGCGAGTGCAGGACCCGGTGTACGGCTGCGCCGGAATCATCGACCGTCTCTAGGAGGAGATCCGCGCCGTGCAGTGCGAGCTGGCCAGAACCCAAGCTCAGATCGCCGTGCACGGTGCAGCCTACGCGCAGCCGCTGCCGCCAATTGACGCCGCCCAAAACACACCGATTCCTCTAGAGCAGCAAGATGATGTACAGATGCAGCAGGCGTCGTTCGTAGGAGTAGATGGGATATTCCTCTACTTCTAACTGGATTTTTCTTTATTTCTTTGGTGGCATGCATGGGTACATGACCAGTCGTTACTGTAGCAACAGAAACCTCTGTTTTGAGCGTCGACGAGGTTTAACATACATACATTTGTCAATTACTCTATCCCTTCAGAAATATAAGTCATATAGTTTGAATGATTTTATTCAGAAATATAAGAGTTGCATGTAGATTTAATGAGACCTTTTCTACACTACCCCTATTTATTCTCTCTCAACTATATGCATTTATTCATTAGCATCACATACAAACTATTATCTCTCAAGACAATTACTGGGTATCTTAGTCATTTTCACTCATAAGTTTATCAATTTCACCTTAATCTTAATCTTTGTGCAAAGTTAAAATACATCTTATATTTCTAAACGAAGTGAATACCTTTTTAATTATATGTTAGTAAGAAATATTAAAAATATATATAATGATTTGAAAGTGTTTTTTATGACAAATCTAGTATTATCATCCCGCATGATAAATCTAAGTTCTTTTGTGTCCATTGATAGTCAAAGTTTTAAAAGATTGGCCACACCTACTATAAAACAATGCCTAAAAAATGGAGGGAGTGGTTTCTAACTGGAACCAGGTTTCTTAGTTAAACTGCACTCCAGGCAATTGACCTGACTTCCTCCTAATTGTATCGTCTTCATGTGGATTCAAATTTGCAACACGTGCATGTCGTCAGCTGGATTAAGAAAGCACGCTCCTGATTAATCCACGTCGATAACTTGGCAGCCGCTCAAGACCAAAGCGTGTAACGTATTACGTCTAATAGATGCCTATGCGCGGCGCCACGCAGCACAAGCGCACAACTCCGCGTGAGGATGATTTTCCAGAACACTAGGGTTTTTTTGTTAAAGGGTATGGTCTAAGTTTGAATGCAATTCTCTTAAACTGCAAGAGTTTTTTTTTACTCAAACTTGTGAAACCATGAGTTTTTTTTTGCAAAAAAAGACGGTAGGTGGACTTAAACGTATTTTTGGAATTTTCAAAGGGGTCATTTGTGAAAGAGCCAATGAGGACTTGAATGCAATTTTGGAATTTCTAGAGGGACCTAAACGCAATTTTAGAATTTCCGAATGGCCTTTTTGCAAAAAAAAAGAAAAAAAAGGCCAGTATGAGGACCCAAACATAATTTCAAAATTTTCGAAAGATATCTCCTCGAAATCTTTGACGTGGCAGCTTGCCTCGTTCAGAATCCCCCATCTTTAATATATATAGTATACCCTACCATAGTCTGTGCATAGCTCCGCTGCGAACACACGGCTCAGCGTAATAAGAGAGCAGCAACTCTGCCACAACCCAGAAGATCCCGAGACACGTTTGATCTGATGCTAGGGCCCACAAAAAAGATCTCTAGTACTCGAATCAAAATTGTTTTGATTATAGTAGTTAATGTGTTTAAAATTAAAATGAGTCTATTTCAAGTAAAGAAATGACTGCCACCAGGTACGCACGTCAGGACGTATGGTACAACATTCCAAAATTACCGAAAACCAATCCAAGGCACATGATTTCCTTCTTTAATATCTCTTTCGTCTTCTGTACACGTCACAGCAACACATGAAAATACTCGACGGACACATCAAAATACTAGGCTGGGCCGAGCAACACACGAGACAGCGAGATTATTATTGTTCATTGCCTGCCCCAACCTTTGCTCATTTCATTACACACGTCTCACCAATTAAACATGCCATTAATTTCAACACTACTTAACCTCGTGCATGCACGGGTGCAGGGTTGTTCAGGCAGCTTTCATGGTGTTTGGGCCGGCAGAGAGGCTCCCGAGGTACCTCTCGACGACGTCGAGGCCGCAGAGCTCCTTGACGGCGGGCATCGTCGCCGGCACGTCCATCTGGAACGTCACCGGGGAGTTCGCGGGCCCCGTGCACACCGAGAACTCCTTCCTGGCCGCCCTGATGGCCTCCCGCATCGCGCAGTGCACCGAGCACGCGAGGAGCAGCGGCGGCTCACCGGATGCTGCAATCAAGGATTCACGGGATATATGTCAGGATTGCAGTTGCAACCATTGCTGATGAGCTCGAGTCGCAGGGTTCTCAGGAAGGAAGTTGACACTGAGAGAGCCTGCATGAGAGAGAGAGCTTCACCTTTCGAGGAGAGGACGCGCTTCTGGTCGCGCGCGCTGTTGATCAGCTCGACGTTGAGCTGCTTGGGGATGGTGTCCACCGTGGGGATCTTGTACGTCCACGTGCCGTCGTTGATGACCAGGCCGTCGGAGTTGGTCGCGTACTCCTCGTTCGTGAAGAAGCCTATCCCTTGGACGAACGCGCCTTCGACCTGGTAAAATCAACAGCAGAATTCAGAGTGGCACATTTGAGATTCAATGGATGCCATATTGCCATGCCACCGAATGTTTGCCACATCCATTAATGCCGTTCATTGTCTCACTGACATGTTGCCTTAGACTAACCTTGTTAGTGAAACAATCAGAGATTTCACAAATATTCAGTGACATATAAGGAACTAATCCTAATATTTGCGTAATGATCTGCAACAAGCAGTGTATGTTTTGGAGCTAACCTGGCCCAAGTCCACGGCAGGATTCAGGCTCTGCCCACAGTCGTACACAAGGTCGCTCCTGAGGATCGTGGTTGCTCCTGTCAGGACATCGATTTGCACCTGCGATGTTTATACGCAAATTTCCGATCAGACAGAAGAGAAACTGCAATCTCCAACAACTTGACTCGGTAAAATGCAATTTTCAGTATTGTCATTGCAGTATGGATCAGGTTACCTCACTAATAGCCGCTCCATAGTTCAAGTACCTTGAGAAGGTTGGGTCAGGGGTCCAGTAGGCTTGCGCCGACAAGTTCACACTCGCCATACTTGCCTGCGAGCCAGGAGCAAATGCCATCAATTACCAATTGCAAAAACCGGCAGGGACTAGACCAGTTGCAATTGATGGCATGTCACTGACAGAATCAGAATACGCGAGGCTTGTCCTCACCTGAGCAATCAAGGCGCTCCATGGCGCCGTGCCGGACTTAGCCTCCAGAGAATTTTTTACGGGCTTCAGCCGCTCGACGAGCGCGGCGCACGACTGTCGAACCGCCTCGCAGCTAGTTTCGGAGGTGGTGCTCCCGCCGGTGAACCCTCCCTGGATCATGCTCAGCGTGTCGGCCTGGATGACCCGCACCTTGTCGAGGAGGCCCTCGCCGCCGTCGGGGCACAGCTGCCCCAGCGCAAACGCGGTCATCTGCTTCACTTTGGTCCACAGACCTTGGCCGATCTCGACGCCGCCGACCTCGACAGCGATGGAGCCGTCGTTCATGATGGACACCTTCCCTGGAGTCGGCCGGAGAGACACCTCGTACGTGATCGGCACGCAGGAAATGCCGCGCTTCTTAAACCTGGTGCCGCCGTTGAAGTGCTCCACTGTCGCGGCCCTGCGCTGGTAGTCCGGCGACGAGGCCAGCTTATCGAAGATGGAGACGAGGCTGTAAGTTGGGGCCTCACCCGCGCTCTCCCCGTAGAACACCGTGAGGCTCTCAAAGTCATGGAGGTTCTTCCTCCTGATGGTGTTGGTGTCGGCCGAGAGCGCCGAAGCGACGTGCTCGATGATGGCCTCCGCGATGAAGGAGCCCTGCACGTCCCCGGGACCCCGCATCGCCGACTTCGACGAGACGTTCGTCTTGCAGAGCTTGACGTCGAACGCGAGGGCGCCCCAGTTGTACTTCTTCAGAGCCCCTATGATGGCAGCTGGCATCACCGGACTGGCGTCCGGTGATATTCCGGCATTGATGCCGAGATCGAGGTGCAGAGCCGTGATCTTGCCGTCCGACTTGAAGCCGACGGAGTACTTCGCCTTCATCGGGTGCCGGCCTCCTGCGAATATCATGTCCGTCTTGCGATCGAGGTACATCCGAACAGGGCGCCGTAGCTTAAAAGCTGCAAGGGCACACGCAGCTGCAACCTGAAAACACGGATATTTTCATGATCAAATTATGTACAGTAACCGAAAATACAGATTCTATGTAAAGCTCTGGACAGTTGGGCCTTACATGTAATGCTTTCATTGCCTTCCCACCAAAGCCGCCTCCAACTCTTCTTGTGATGACACGAACATTGTGGAACGGAATGCCGAGGCACCTCGCAATGATATTTTGTGTAACCTCGGGTATTTGCGTTGAGGAATAGACTGTTATACAGTTATCTTCGTCGGGAATTGCTAACGCTGCTTGCGTCTCCATGTAGAAGTAGTACTGGGATTCAAGCTTCACCTGTGGGAAGGAAGACGCTAGGTGTTAGTATTTGGCCTCGTCAGAAACTTGAGTACACATCCATTTGAATGTATTGAAGTGTGTACCTCTGCTGATGAAATCTTGTGATCAGCTTCAGACATCCCTTTGTTGAAGTCACCAATTGGCTTAGGAGCTAAAAATGGGGGTGTAGGGAAGTAGCTGTCACATTGGATGGCATCTTCTATTGTCAGGATTGGTGGCTGCAGATTTTCTGTACTATACTCGATAACAGCTTGCTTCGCCGCCATATAGGCGTACTTCTGTGTTTCAGCTATCTGAGTGATACCAAAGCAACACGAAACGGTAAGCTCGAATGATTTCTCAAAATTCTGGGTATACATACTTGTTTTGCCTTATCTGAAAGAAAGTTTAAGTGGTTAAGAAGTAAGTACCACAACGCCAATATTTTGACCAGCAAATTCAGCAACCGGATCACCGAAAAGCGCTTCGTCTCCTAACATTGGGAAGCTGGACCCAATATTTTCTCCACCGCGCGGAATGTCCTTTGCAGAGATAACCGTGATGACCTTCTGTGAAGCCAAAGATGATCTGAAGTTGATACCCTTTACATGAGCATGAGGGTGTGTGCTGTAGATAAATGCTCCATAGAGGCAATCCTTGGGAGCAGGGATGTCATCAACATACACAGCTTCCCCTGCATAAGAATCAAGAATACGGTCAGTTGCCTTTCTCGGAAGAAAAAAGAGATACAAGCAACAAATATGTGATATGTTGCTAAAATTATGCTTCTAGCTTCCACTAAAAAAAAAAGCTTCTAGCAGATGAATCTCACAGAGTTGCAGATTGGCATAGGTATTTACTGATAATTTTTTGTTTTGGTATGATGGGATGTGGCTTTGTAGATGGTTCAACATTGACTAAACTAGTGTACTAAAATTGAATAGAACTGTCGAAACATATCTTCTGAAGTATGCTGCAGAAAAGGTTACAATAAACATGTTCAAAAGTTCAGGCAATGGAAATTCAAGGATTTTAGTGTGCCAAGTACTTAAAAGTTTCAAGATCAGGTATGTTTCCAAAGAGCCAAAATGCAAAATAATTAAAAGAAACAGTTACGAGCTAAATCACTTTAGACACTGGAATCAGAGTGCATACCAGAAGCTTGGAGCTCTGCCCCGGTTTTCTTGATCGGTTTGCCAACTGGCTTGTAATCGTCAGAGAAAACCATTTCTTGCCTTGAGCGAATTGGCAAATCATCACTGTCAACCTTAATACGCTTCTCCGGCGAGGACTCGGCGCTACCATTCATGATTCCATTAGTACATGGCCCACTGGGAGCATTAACCTCTGCCGGATTTTCGTTCAGGTTGTCATCAAGGGAAAACATAAAACTGAACAGGAAACTGACGGACAAGCTGATTCTGTATTCAGGATGTGCGGTGCCTTCTGATGGTGAAATGCTATCCTTAAGCAACCGAACTGCTTCAAGTACTACCGATGCATTCACTGATTTTCCCTTCAGGAAGTCCTCAACTTTCCTAGCCCTGATGGCATGATCGACTCCGTAAGCGCCAAATGCCAAGCATATATCCTCAATGAGAAGGTCCCCTGATGCTGCTGCCTCTGAAGTCCTTGCCAAGAAAGCGGAATTGACATATGAGACAGCATTGCCAAATGGACGAGGAGCTGCTCGAAATGTCTCAAAGATGATATTATCTGAACCCCAGTCAGGGATAAATATGCTGAGCAGTATAGTCCTAGAATCACATGGAGGCTGCTCCAAGAACTCCTCCAAAGTGAGAGACAGCCTCTTGGAAACCACCTGGATGGTGACAGTTGAACCTGCGGCTAGTAGTACAGTTGCGATATCCGACGCGAACGGCAGCCGCTGTGCCATGATTATGTTTCCTCCTACGGTCGCCGTGTTCCGAACAAACGGCGAGGCCAACTTATTCAGGTGATCAGCAATCTTTCTGAAAACCAGATTCCCATCCGAGAAAACCTCAATGGCTTTGGAGATAGACACGGCCGCTCCAATCTCAACCCCCTTGCTGCTTCTGTTGACGACTGAAAGCTCTGGAATCCCTTTGATGTCGATGAACTTGTCATAGAGGTCATGATCCTTGTAAACTCCAGAGCCAGTGTTTGAAGCCACGATCTTCACTGAACTTTCATCAAACCAGTCGGAATCAAACACCCTCTGAAGATCTTCGACGCTCTTAGGACGGTACCAGCCGTCGTCGGAGATCGCCACCGGAGCATCATATGTTTGATTTACTGAAGACTTGATCTCGGACTTGAGGAACTCCGGGAAGGTGCAGACGGAGTCACTGGAGTAGCCCGGCAGCTTGCCGACGTCTGCACGGCCCCCACCTTTCTTCCAGAAGGAGTTGAGGCCCAGGTCTTCGAGGTCGACGTCGGCGGCGAAGCTCTTGCATGCGTCGACGATGGGTCTGTAGCCGGTGCACCGGCACAGATTGCCGGAGACGGCCTTCTCGGCCTCGGACGCGGTGAGCTTGGAGAACCCCGCCGGCGGATCTGGGCGGTCAGCCGTCTTGTCGGCCTTGACGAGCGCAGAGAAGATGGACATGCACATGCCGGGGGTGCAGAAGCCGCACTGCGAGGCGTGGAAGCCGGAGAGCCGCTGCTGCACCGGGTGGTAGCCATCCTTGGTGTTGCCGATGCCCTCGCTGGTGGTCACCGAGCAGTGGTTCACGCTGCCGACGAGCGTCAGGCAGGAGCTCGCCGAGAACTCGGTCACCTCGTCGGTGGCCGGGTCGTACTGGGATACGAGGACGACGCATGCGCCGCATCCCCCTGCAGCGACGTGGAATTGCAAATTTACCGGCCAGGGTTATTGTATTGGGCTAGAACAAGCCTCCCGACGGCCGATTCCGAGTGTTGCTTTGGACGTTCGGTGCAATATTTTTTTTTAACGTGTGCAACATTATTTGTCGTGCGCATATTTTTGTTATTATCAAAGGAAAATATTTCACACGTAGAAAAAAAATATTTCACGCGTAAGAAAAAAAATGTTGCAGAGCATGTGAAAAAATCAGACGTCCGACTGTTAGCAATTCCATATTGTATTTCATGTATTGGTGGGGTTGTTTCTGTATTATGTAAAGTCACGTAGATTTATATGAAGTCAATATTCACAAGTAAAAACGCATTTTGCAATGTGATACACAAGCCAATTGACCCGACAGCTTATGCACAGGATTGCTACTGACTGCAATATATATGACATCCGCTTCAAAAAGGTTATAAGTAGTGGCTTAGGGTTATAAGCAGTGGTATAGTTAGGTCTCGAATCCTGTAGAGTCAACTATTATAAAGTCTTTAACTTGCTATAAACATATGTGTAAATATCTATTATATAATACCGGAAGGAATCAGGCGAAGCAGAGGCGCTTCGTACTCCTATCGGTGAATCCGTACGCGTCGTGTGTTCGCCTATGTTTTGAAGTCGTCAGATCAGAATCTAACGGCTAGGAGCGAGATCAGCGATGGCTCTTACAACACCATGGGATCGTCGGAATAAGGGCCTGTTTATTTCAGCTTTGGATTCTCTAAAAGCTGATTCTGGATTGTGATTTTTGAGAAGCTGATTCTTCAAAAGCTAGAATCCAAAAGCACATATGAAGTGGATTGTGGATTCTAGTGTATATGGGTGGGGTGGATTGTGAGAATCGGATTTTAGAATCAGCCTGTTTGTTTCTGATTCTGCTTTTGGGACCAGAATCCAGAATCAAAAGCTAAAACAAACAGGCCCTAAGAGCAGATGGCCCAAATCGCTTTTACCTGCGTCGGCCTCGCCCAAACCCTACTCGCCATCACCATCGCGATCCCCTTCTCTCTGCTCATGCGTCCCCTTCGATGCACCGCCCTCGCCACCTCCGTCTCCATAGTAACTCTCCCTCACCCCCACGCTCTGCACCACCGTGATGTTCGGCTAAGTTTACAGTTTTGCTATGCAAGTATTTGTGAAAGTAAATTTCGATCGCATATAACAAGTATTGGAAAACGGAGTGAATATATTCTTACCGTGATAGTCATAACTGATTATAAGTGCTCCCAAAATAAAGGGCAAAAGTACTAGTTATATATATCAAGTTGTGTCTGAAACAATAGGGAGCAAGTAAAGTAGACTTGTATATATATGGTGCTTAGTTATAAGTACGTCTAAGGTTCCAAATCTCGTTTTCAATTGACATCTTGGAGGTGCTCGGAATCCAAAATTTCACTGAGATCTCAGAATTTTATACAAATTTTGGACAAAATATAAAAACAAAAATTCAAAACTGATTTTTTTGCACCGAAATTTCCGAGATTTCGCATGGAATTGCCGAAATCTCGGCGAGATTTTGGTGAAATTGAACCGAGTGAAAAATAGCCCAAACAACATCAAAAACTTTTGAATTTTTTTGTGGAGGGTACTTACACATCAGTAAGGTTCACATAAAAATTTCTGATGATTATCAAGCATGAGGATTTTTTGAAAATTCGGACAATGCTATTGTCCTGATAAAACGCTGACCGGCAAATTTGAACCGAATGAAAAATAGAACAAACCACATTAGAAATTTTTAAATTTTTTATGCATGGTTCTGATGCATAACTAATATTCCTATAAAATGTTCAGATGATGCTAAAGCTTCAAAAAAATCCAAAAATTCGGATAGTGCTAATGTCATGATAAAAACCTTACTAACAAAATTCAACCAAATGAAAAATTATTTGAACCACGTTAGAAAATTTTGAAACTTTTTGTAGATTGTCCTGATGTATCAAAAATGTTTTTATAAAATTTAATATGATGATCAAGCTTCAATAGTTTTCAAAAATTCTGACAGTGCTATATCTTGATAAAAGTCTGATGATCAATACATAGATTTGCTTGAGCAACCAAAAAAGGGTTAGAATTTTTGAAACTTTTATAGAATAGTGATGAGGAAGTTATTAATCTCTCATAAAAATTTTGGATCATTATCACACACCAATGAATTTATAAAATTATTATAATGGTATTATACCATTTGTGTTCCTTGTGTTTTTTATTTTTGAAAGATAACAAATGAATTTCAATGCATCCATAAATTTGATTGAGTAAAAAAAAGTTTAATTTTTTTTAAAATTTTAGATAAGGGTTCTTAGGCAATTCTTAAGCTCTCCTAAAAATTTTGGATAATGATCACACTCGAGAAAATTTTAAAATTCTGACAAGGTTACTGTCTCAGTTATGTTCATTCTATTTTTGATTTTTTAAAGATAACAAATGAAGTTCAATTATTTTTTAAAAAAATTGTATGATCTTATACTTATAAATATGGTACCATAAATTTTTTAGAGCATGATCAAGCTTGTACTATTTTTATAAAAATCTGATAGCATTTCTTCCAGAATTTTAAAACGTCTCAAAAATTCAGTTTTTCAACAAATTTTCATGTAAGATGACTTTCTTAAGGGTTATTGGGCCAAATCTGGTCAAATTATCTGAGATTTGGCGAAATCTCACTAAGATTTCTGAGATACTGTAGTAATTTAATTTTTTAATATTTGTTTATCCAGCCGGAATTTTGGATCCCGTCCCTAGGCAGAATCCGAGATCTCGACCGAGACTTCCGAAATCTAACCGGTTTTTAGAACCTTGAGTACGCCAACCCTCCAAGAGGTGCATAGAGGACTCTATTTATAGTGCTCGGGAGGTTGGCAGATTATAAGAATACCCTATAAAAGTGTTGCAATACTAGTGTTTGAGTGTCTATCTTGCCCCCTAACGACATCCACGTGTCGCCTTGTGTCAATCACGACTAGGTGACACATCATGGGTTTGATACACTGGACCGCTCCAATCCAACAGTGACATCCGCTATAGGAGCTGGATCCAACGGTCTGAACGAAGTGTCTCATGATATATGTCTACGTGGTTGAATCGTTGGGCGGAGTAGGCCACCCCACAACATGAACCATCCTGTCCAACTTGACAAAAAACACCGTTAGTTTCTTGGCATGTCCGCGAGACTGTGACATCCCAAGTTCTCGTCTATACGGAGGTGGAATCGAGAAGGTCGAGAGAGAAAAAAAATCTGCGATACGGACGGACGGCAGAGCTAGAGCCCAAAAGAAAAAACGGGGATGAAGCTTGTTAACCAAAAGAAGAACACCCGTACTCTCATTATCCGTTGTGAACTGGCAGCTCGATCTGCTCATCAAGCTAAAGATTCTCACGAGTGTAAGAAAGCAGAGGAGATCGAGCAAGCACGATCAATTAGATGCATGGATCGGTGAAGTTGTGATGGTCGCTCACCTTCGCCGCAGCCGAGCTTGGGGCCCCTGACGGGCGTCCGCGTGCGCAGGAACTCGAGCAGCGTCGTCGACGGGTCGACGCCGGCCACCTCGTACCTCGCGCCGTTCACGGCCAGCACCACCCTCTCCCCCGCCGCCGCCTTCCCTACGGACCCCATCTCCACGCCAAGAGGCCGCAGGTGTGCAGAGCAGAGGGGCTAGCTAGCTCTCTCTTGAGCCTGTGGGCATCGCCTGTTCTTTATACCGGGATTTCAGGAGAGCGGCAGGTGAGGTAGGCACTGACGACGCTGGCCGCCTGGCCGGGGGAAAGCGACGAGAAATGGAGTGGTGCTCTCGTGATCACTTGCAGGTCAAGGGAAATGGGCGCGACCATATAAAACATGCACTCCAATGGTAGAGTATAGTGGAGGAGTACTATATACTAGCGTCTGTTGAACTTTTGTGGTGTCTATACTACTACAAGCGAATATTAATTTTACCTTTCATAAAGCCAAGGAATCGGCGAGTAACCGGCCGAGCCACGTCATAAATATGGCCGACACTTTTGAAAAAAAAAAGACCAAAAATTTACGAAGGATCCTTAGTCAATGATTTTGTGAAAAAGTGCTCCGTGAGTTTAGAAATTGCGTCTAGCTCCTCTCGCCGGTTCTAGATAATTTTGTAAATTAGCATTTAACTCCTCGTCAAGCTATTTCACAAAAAAGATCTAGTGGTTCCGAAAAATTGTGTCGAGATCCAGACTACACCCTTTTTTAAAAAAATAACCCTTATGGCTCCAAAAAATTACGTCTAACCTTGAACCAAAATTAGTTCGGCGTGGTATGGCACACGGCTTCTACCTTGTAACATGTAAGCCTGCAGGATGGAATCGAAAGGCCTTATCGCCGGCAACGGTGTGCCATCGCATCCTGTCTTCGCTATTTTTCGTTGTACCTTGCTTATGTCAAAGATCTCTAATTGATGATTTGTATCGTATGCCGCTTGTGTTAATTTTAACCGGCCTAGTTAGCTATTGGTCTTGTACCAAGGTCCCACTTCTCACCTAAATTTGGTTGTTAACTCGTTTTTTTACGATTTACTGTCTTTTATCTAGAAATATGATTAAAATGCATGATATCTTATATAAGTATATGAGGGAGAGACGTATAAAAAACTCACTAAATAATGGCTTTCAACGAACAACAATTGTTTGACGAATAGAATATATCCTTGTGGGAGAGAAAACTCGATGGTGAAAAGCTTATCACGAGAGGACTGAGCTTAGCTCGGTGGTGTGGGAGACAATTGAGCTTTCAATCGATCCGGGTTTGAGTCTTGAATCCAAGCGCAGAGATGAGTGTAAGCGCGGGTGTACGTGTGTGTGAGCGTGTGGAAGAGTGTGTGTGAGCTTGTACCTCATCTATTGTTTTTTCTTCTATAATAAATATCAATGATCTGGCCAATTATTTTAAAAAAACATATCACGAATGGGAAAAAACTTTGCAAGAAACTGGCAGCAAAAAGCAGATCACAACAACTACTCCGCAGTATGCACCGTCTGTCGTGTTTTTTTTATATCAAAAGTTCAAACTCGTGTCTACTGTAATTACTCTACTGGGATATCTATATTATTGACACAAGAGAACCTTTTGTATCCGCATGCAAGTTTAGCTTTTTTTTCCGTACGCATCTAGCTTCGTAATTTCGTAAACAACGTGACGATTCCTGTGGATTTGATACTTAGCAAATAATGACATCCATGAGAGAAACTTTTTTTTTTAAAAAATAAAGCCTAAGATTACCCACCATAAATGAAGTTGGTATTATTCCGATGGCCAGGTTCTCTCTCCTTTTCTTACGTCCGAGAGACGACGACCTTTTTTTTTCTTGCATAGTGTCGTGTGTTTTTTTTTGCCGTTGCTGCGAGAAGACATGTAGGTTCTCTCCTTTTCAAGAGAGGTTGCTTTAATTTGCAGAATTTTTTTAAATAATATATATTTTAAATAATTTTATAAAAATACACCTCTCTTGTCGTTTCAAATGACAACAGCGGCGATAGACCTTCTGTCGTCATTTGAATTAGTGATATAGCCGAAACCTTAGCTCACCAATTGAATTGGCAATAGGAAAGCCCTATTACTCGGTTCACATAGCGACTGAGCTTTTGTCGTCATTTCAAATGGCTATGGTGTATTTTTGTCAAATTTTGATTCAACATATTATTTTTATAAAATTATTTCAAAAATAAACTATTTACAAAAATAATTATTAATTTGTGGAGGGTAAACTTATTATTTGTACAACTCTAATATCTAGTTATCGATATATCTGTTAGATCTACACTGTTATAATTTGGACCTATCAAAACTTTATAGCGTAGGTTTTTCTCTTTTTCATCGATTAATGTAGTAATTTCTAGCCCTCGAGAGCAAAATTGGTGGTTTATTTTAATTTGTATATATATATATTGGATTATATGACATGCAGTTTTTTCTCACAATTTTAGGTTGAAATTTGTATGCAAATATATTTGATAATTGTTATTTTATTTTTATTATAAATTTTAGATATTTAGGGTTATTAGTTTGGAATTTATATAAGGAACTAAATCGATATTCTCGATATATACGGTACCGCCATGGGAACTTCGAGGAAAAGGCTGGACAGCGCAAACTAGCCCTGGTCGTGGCACGTACGGCTGAATTGACACTCCAGGGCACACAAATCTAGAACTTGAGGCATTAGATGTTCAGTCAACGAAGAAGATGTAGCCACGTGATCCATACTCGACTCGGAAGAAAAATCTATCCGCTGCACTGCAGAACCAGGGTTAACAATTTCGTTTTCGAACTGAATTTCGAAAATTGCTCGGCATCGGTTTTTCGCGAAAATCGGTCGAAATTCGGTAAAAACCGATCGGTTTGCGAAAGTCAAACATGTGGTCAAACCAATTAAAAAACGAAAACCGGTCGAAAAGCTCGAAAACCGACGACAGAAGGAAAAATGGTAGAAATGAAAGGAAAAATTGAAAAAAAAATGCAAAAAATTTGAAAAAAAATGCAAAAATTTTGAAAAAATTACACAAAATCCCAATTAATCTATAAAACACCTCAAAGAAATTTAAATAATTTTTGAAATCATTTGTTACTTCTAAAAAATCCAAAACAGCAATTAAGGAAAAGGAACAAAGATATTGTCAGATTTTTATAAATATTTAAAAGATTTTTTATATTCTGAAAATTTAATGTAACCATAAATAGTTCCAAAGTATTATGCAATAAAATTTTAAAAAATATTAGACTTCATTTAGTACCTATATAAAATCAAAAATAGAAGAGCATATACAATGATAATATCACTTTCAGAATTTTTAAAAAATACACATATCTGATCATCTTCTGAAAATTTCACATAATCATTGTAAATAAGTTATAACATCACAAAAAAAGTTTAAGAAATATTAGACTTCATTTTGTGCCCCTAGAAAATAAAAAAATAAAGAGCATATATTGTGCGATATCACCATCGAATTTTTAAAAAATGTACGTATCTGATAATAATCTGAAAATTTTATAAAATCATTAGGATGGCCTCAGGACCGCACAAAAAAACTTTCAAATTTTTTTGACACTTTTTGCGAAATTTCTTCAAATTTTATAAATTTACTATTCATCTGAACGGTTTTCCGAACGGTTTTACTTGCCGAACCGGCTCGGCACGGCCGGTTTTCGCGAAAACCGACCTGTTTTCGTCGGCTTTTTAAACCCTGGCCAGAACTAGTTTTTATAAATTTACTCATACAAGAGCTAGATCTGTATAAAAGAAATAACAGGATATATAAAAAAAAGGTGAAGGCATCGAATTAAAGAGCCGAGCACGACTGAACGAGCCGGAAATAGCGGCATTCTGGCTAGGCAGTCCAGCTGCTCAGTAGTCACTAGTAGTCACTAGGCCAGATGGGCGGCCCGGCACAGCACGGCACGGCCCGGCCCGGTCTAGCCGAGGTACGGCCCATCTAGGCACGGCCCATCTAAGCACGAAGGCCCGGTCGTGCCGTGCCGTGCCCGCCCATGGGCCGGGTAGAGGCCTAGGCACGGCACGTCGGGGGCATGGGCCGTGCCGTGCCGGCCCGGGCACGAATAGGCATGGTGGGTCTCGGACCGCCCACCAGCCCATGTGCAAAAAAAATAGGAAAAAAATAGGAAAAAATAGAGAAAAAATTAGGAAAAATATGTAGAGTTAGAAAATAGCATAAAAATAACGTACAATAAATTGAGATAAAAAAATGTAGAACATGTAACAAAGAGCTTTATTAATGTTTGGATGGTTGCCTCGTTAAAAACTTTGTCAAGTAAAAACTCATCTAGAGAAAACCTTGACAAAGAAAATAGTACAATAAAGCTCTAAGCCTCTAATACATACTAAGAGGTAGATGAAGGGTCTTCGTCATTATCGAGGTAGAGATTTTCGAAGGCTTCCTCTAGTTCTTGGTTTTCAGCGGAATGTTGAGTTCTTGAATCAGCGTGTTCCCAGTCTTTGATAGTCATGAGCATCTCCACCATATCACTCGATAGGCTTGTTCTTCTCTCCTCCAATATTCTGCCGGAGAGACTGAAGGCAGACTCGGAGGAAACCGTCGAGACTAGAACAGTTAACACATCTCGAGCTAATATGGGTAGCACGGGATATGTTAGCTTGTGCTCATGCCACCATTGAACAATATTGAAGACATCGTCTCCTTCTTGTTGGTAATCCAACGCGTCATTGTCCATATAGGCGATAGTTCCCGGAGGAGACTTGTTGGTGCGGCTTGTATCACCACCGTCGTAGAACACATGCACCAAGAAGAAGAACCCTAGATTTTGCCCCACGCGGTCTTTTCTTACCGCGATAGGTACAGGAGGTCGTTGCAAACGAACTCCTTGATGCTTTGTTCGTACTTGTTGTAAACTTGGTTAGTTTAGTACGAACAGAGTAAAATAAATTGAATAATCTTCCCCTAGAACATCACCTAAAAGGGAGAGGACGTTACCAAATCCTCTAAGTTTTGCTCTAGGATCTAAAATAAAGGCGAAGGCATATAGAAGTGGAATTTCTTTCCAATATTTCAAATATTTGGATTTCATTGCGATGAGAATCTCTTAAAATCATGTCATTTTCGTTGTTCATAAAATGGGTAGCCATATCTAAGATATGATGCACAATTAGAGAAGATGTGGGTTCATAAACTGCGGATAAAGCAACTGTGGAATTCAAAAAAAACTTCAAGAAACTGAAATAACTTTGATGCAACATACCAATGTTCTTGAGATAATAAATCACGTTGAGGGTGATGTGTTTGAATGAAAACCTCAAATGTGCTCTTATATGGCGTAAGGTTCTTAAGCATTAAGTAAGTAGAATTCCATCTTATTGGTATATCTAAACCAAATATTCTTGGACGTCGCCCATTGCAATGAAAAATTCTTATAAGATGCTATTCTAGCATTAGAATGATTCAAAAAGAAATTGCCAAGCGGAAAGTTGCAATGTAACGTTCTAACGGGCAAGTCCACTTTTAACTATAAGGTTAATAATATGACAGCACAACGTTGATGAAGCAAAATGATTCAACATAAGTACCAAATATTGGAGTGAGAATATTCATTGCGGAGGTATTTGCGGAGGCATTATCTAAAGTTATAGCAAAATCTTATCACTGAGACCAAAGTCCTCCACCATCCTAATAATACTCTCAGCAATATTCTCTCCAAGTATATGCGACATCAATTAGTTTGAAACCTATAATTCTTTTTTCTAGTTGCCAGTTTTGGTTGACATAATGAGCAACTACGCTAATATAATCTTGCTTAACCCTACCACTCCATATGTCTGAAGTCAAAGATACGGAAAATGTGCAAGTACTGAACATGGTTTTAAAATTTTCACGACAACTATTGTAATACTTAACTACATCTCTAGTAGTTGTCTGTCTAGATACTTTACTAAATTTTGGATTATGTGCACGCTTAATGTAATTTCCAAAATCAGCACTCTCGCCAAAGTTTAAAGGTAAATCTCGTGATGCAATTAAGCGCACAAGAGATTGCCTAGCTACATCGCCACTATATTCCCGATTCTGGACCGAACCGTCCGGGTTGTATATTAGTTGTGTCTGCATCTCATAGTTGCTCCTATTTTCGCATTGCAACTTTCAATATGCCTATGCAAGTGTCCTGCACCCCGATGAGATTTTGCAGATAAAACATGATGACATTGTTTACAAACAAAGAACTCTTACCTCTTTTCCTTTCGCATCCGCCTTGCTTGCTTGTCGAAAAATCCCAAACTCTCGATGTCCGCCTCGCTCTCTTCGCTCCGGTGGATGTCGAGCGAAGCACTCATGGTCATGGAGCCCGATGGTTCTTCTTGTCCATGATGTTCTTGGTGCTTACATTTGCACTGCGGTGACAAATCTTGGAAGGATTCAAGGTCCTCTGAGCGATCCCAAATCGGAGATGGGAAATGATCCATGCAAAAACGCAAATGAATATTTTGAATATTAGTAAAAATAATAAAACAATACAATTAGCAAAATTCAAGATGACAAACCTCTTGTGTTACCGAAAGCTCGAGTTTGAATTTCTCAGAAATTTTAGCAAAATTTCTCCGAATTTTGCTAAATAACTACAAACAATATCACAATTTTCACAAGATGATCAATAGAGAAGATGATGAGTGAATGGGTGCTGTATGAGGAGAGGGTCCTCCTATTTATAGGAAAAATTGGGATTTTTGCCCGTTTTTCAATTTTTAACCCTAACGGCTATAAAGCGGTCGAAAAATTGAAAAAACGGGCCGTGCGTGTTCGCGCCGCCCGACACGACCAGCGCTAACGGTCGATGACGACGGCGGCAGCGGCCGATGCGCCGCCCACCGTGCCGTGCCGTGCCGCTCTCTCCTCGCCACCGCGTGCCGGCCTCTCTCCTCGTCGTGCGTGTCGCTGCCGAGCCGTGCCTTGGCCCATCGTGCTGGCCGGCCGGTCCTCACCGCGTCTGCATCGCGTGCGGTCCATGGGCGGCGCCCGGCCCAAGCACGGCCCACGGCCTCGCGCCGCGCCGCCCGCCCGCCGCCGCCGTGCGTGCGTGCCGTGGGCCTGGCCCGCTCTGATAACAGACCGTGAGCGGTACGGCCGGGCCCGGTCCATATGGACAGCTCTACTAGTCAGTACATGGGTTGAAAAACATGCCCGTCGATCTACATCATAGACGCGTACGTATGGATTTGCTACCTATCCATTTCTATTCCAATCTAGCTACCGAGCTATGCGCTGTACGTATGGACTATGGAGATGGATTCGGCAGTTCAATCCGCGGCAGGAACGAGGAATCCAACCCGAAAGCGGCACGTTCGTTCCCACGTGGACCTAATGGGTGGATCTATATAGCTCTCTGTTCTTATTCTTAGCAGATACGTAGCCAGCCGATCTCCCCATCACGTGTCTCTGTTCATCGTAGAACTATAAGTAGACAGAAACAGTGATTTCTATAATATTTTTTAAAAATATTTTTTTCTCAAAAATAATTTAAAATATATATAATTTTTAGATTTTAAAATTTTTTACAGGTTTTTTATTCTTTTTTAAGGTATTCTAGAAAATAATGTTTTTTGTTTCTTTTTTAGGTATTCTAGAAAAATATTTTCTCTCTTTGTCAAAATCTCTGTCTATCTCAATAATTCTTTGCAGCAAGTGTGTGTCTGTTGTGCATCTATTATTATTCCATAGTTATATGGTAAGTCGCCGGACTGAACACCACCAAACTTGGGGTCACAGCTCAAACGTATACAAGGATTAGCGGTTTGCACCGTGTGACGGAGATGAAAAATAAGGTCGATCGATCCTACCTCTAGATCTTGAATTCTGGATGGCTCGCCTCCATCCAACCCGACATGCAGCTCCTGCACAGCTGCGCACCGCATGTATTATTTACGCTCTTTTTATTACTACCTTCAAGATGGAGTCTCTGGATGGCTAGGAATCTGTTCTTTAGTTTAAGGTCATCAACACATGCCGGACTAACCGCCATTTCATGGAAAGTTTTCTAATGGCGTGGCGAGTCATCTACCGGCTTAGTCTCTCAGTCCCGGAGGGGTGGAGACCAGAATGCGCTGTGATGTACTGGCTGACGCAACTCCACGAAGGCGGCTAAGGCTTGAAGACGGTGGCGCACCAGTCGCTCGCTGTCGATGAAATGGAGTTTTATTTGGTTATTAAAGTGTACTTATCTTGTTGTTGTATGGGCAAATTATGGACGCGCGGCTTCCTGCTAGGTGACTTTGCATTGTAGTGATTTCCGTTCTGAACCGACTGTTTAGTGCCTGAAGTAACTGTGAACCATTTTTAAATCAAAACGTTTAAGAATATTTGAGATTAGGCCTCAGTTTGAAACGCTGGGACCTATTCAGATCTCTACAGGAATTGAACTGTTACATGCGATTTTTTTTATTGTGATCAAGTCCTTGATTATACGGACTTTTTGAAAGCTGAATTTTATTTCTGTTCTATTTTTCAATCCGCTGAGGAAACCGCAGAGGACCTAGATTAAGAAAGATAATTAATGTATCAATTTAGACACAGCTCCCTTTCGTATAATTAATTTTTAAACATATTGGATTAATCTGTAGACGGATGCGTCACTCATGACCAGGGTTAACAAAATCGAATTTCGAAATTCGCGGTACGAAAACCGCAAAAACCGCTCGAAAACCGCCCAAAAACCGAAGGGATAGTAAATCAAATTTTTCTGAAAAATTCCAAAAAAATTAGAAAAACCGCGGTTTTTCGCGAAAAACCGCTGTCAACCGGATGTTAAATCATAAAACGGTTTTTGATTTAAAACCGTGGTTTTAGCGAAAACCGAGCGCATAAATTTTTTCAAAATTTTTAAATTTTATTTTTTGAATGGACCGATTTACCGAACGGTTTTTGATTTCGAACCTCAGCGGTACGCTCGAAAACCACGGTTTTCGTCGGTTTTTTGAACTTGCCCATGACATTAAGATAACATATATGGTGGGATTCGAGTCATTGAAGTTTGACAGGCTTTCCAACAACTCCACATGGACGCCCAATAGGTCACTCGATATTGTTTTCGCTAGGCATGTTTGGAAAATTGATTTTTCATTAATCATTTGTACTTCTATTACGTTGCTTGACGTTGAATCTTGACTTTTCATTTATTGGAGAAAGGGACAGATTTGTTAATTCCTTCGTGTGTGTAGATCGATGGAACCTGCAGCAACCTTCTAGCTAGATCAAATTCCGTTCCCCATCATATTCTAATGTAAGATAACTTTTTTTCATTTTGGAACATGTACGACAACTTTAGAAATGCATATATCCAGAGGGAAGCTGGACGAGTATCCTATTCCTGCCTCCCACCCCTCATCTAGCTAGAAGGTACTTCCGCAGTCGTACCTTTTTAAACCAGCCCTCTGCACAACCAGTCCAGTTTGATCCAAAGCATGTCCCATCATCCTATTCATGTACTGGGCACGGTTAAAATAACACAGCACGAACGATGAATTGTGCCAGACATAGAAACTTTGCACAATAGGTGGCCTGGTCTAGCCTATTATCAAATACTATCTTTTCACATCATCTCCTTCTATGACCCATCCAGCTTGTCTCTAGCTCATTTTCTCTTCTCTACAACAGTATAAATGAATCGGACATGGATCGGCATAGCACGAAGGTGGCACAACGTGCCAATGAACCGTGTCTGAACTCACCGGAGACGAGTCGGGTAGGCCTGGCACAGCATGGTTGTCTGGCTGGGCTGTGCTGGCGTGACACGGTCTAGACCCATAACCCATTGAGCCAGTGCCGTGTCAGCCCGGGCCGGCCCAATGCCTAGGTCTACCTCTATCCCCTGGCTCTCCAGGAAGGTGGCAATACCTTGCTCGCCGCTCGCCACTCTGGCTACAACGTCCACACTGCCTGTGATAGGATAACGTCTAAGTAAAATCACATATTGCAGCATTCATTCCGCCTATGATAGTATAGCATCCAGGTAAAATCCTCCCTATTTGCAGCAACTTTGAAGTAGGCGGCCTAAGTTTGTGTAGCGTCGCTTGCCCTACACGCCCCAGCCCCACAACCTCAAAGATCCTGCACATCCACCTCTAGGACAGCCAGCCTAGGGTTTATCTGCCCAACCCCCAGCATGCCCTCACAGTTTAAAGTCGATCATTATTGCCCCAAATCCACTCCCGGATTCACCATCCCATCTTAGAGGTGACGAAAGCTAGGGTTGGTAAGCGGTGCGCCCAAAGTTCCGGTAGAGGAAGAAGACCATGCCATCCTTGGGGAGGAGCCCTAATGGCCAGAGCAGGGGCGCAACCCCCGGTTTCTTGGCTCCAAGCTGATCCTTGACCTATAAGAAGTGCTTCAGGGGTAAGTGTTTCGATTGCCTAGCTTCCGATCATAAACTTGCTCAGTGTAGAGATCCAGCCAAGTTCTTTCGCTACCACCACAACGAGCATCTTGCTCACCTCTGCCCTGGCAAAGGAGGCCCTTCAAGAGAGCTTTGGGAGTTGAGAGAACTCTCTACCTCAACTAGCCGTAAGCATGCAGTCTACACTACCTCTGTTGCTCCCGCCATGGCGTCCCGTGCAGGAGCCCCATCGCAGAGGCCGACTCAGAGCCAGCGCACTCTGATCACCACCCAGGAGATGGAATCAATCATCCACGAGTTTCGCGACCACTTTTCAATCACCCACACAAATTACGTCGTCGCCTCGTTGGGTGGCAGCTAGAACAGATGCCTATACTCAGGGCAGAGGCAGGGGAAGACCCTGTGGATGGGTCCACGGTGGACAACGTCGATGCGAGATGCAGGTAGGGTTGCAATCAGATCCAATAATTTTCGACCGACCGACCGGACGTGTTCGGATTGGATTCGGATAATATTTTCGGATACTTTTCGGATTCGGGATATCACTATCCGTCGGATCGGTATATTCTGAAACTTTTTTCGGATATATTCGGTAAAAGCTATTCGGATATCCGATCTGATCTTCTCCCGTGAGGTCGGCAAAGGCGCGGATAGGCTCGGCCTTGGGGCCATCCATAATGGCGAGGATCTCGTAGGCGTCGAGGCCCGGGAGCTCACCGAGGTAGCTGTGGAAGGGCTTCTCTAGCCTGTAGTAGTTGCGGCGCATGGTGTCGACTGGCAGTGAGAAGAGCGGACGGACGGCGCCATCGAAGAGGCTGGCCCTGAGCTTCGGGGTCAGCGGCGGGTAGTGCACGTCGAAGCACCCGAAGGAGGCGAGCGCGTCCATGACCTGGGCGCGCACCGCAGCCCATGGCCCAGCGGCGGGCGCCGACAGGTCAAACCCGGATAAGTCGATCTTGGGAGTTGCGTCGCTTTGATGCCCATTCTCGATGTCTCGGCTCAGCTCCGTGTCTCACTGATCATGACTGGGTTGCTTCCTCGTGGTTAGTAGCAGAGCAATTCACTCCAACGTGCCCGCCACAATTGACTTCCTGCGGAAATCGGCGACGTAGCCCACCTAGTCGCCTCCAGGAGGAGACAGCAGCCCCCAAGACGCGGACACGGAGGCTGGCGGAGGGGAGGGGGCTTGTGGGTGAGGTCAACGTGTGCCTTGGCGATTACGGAATGGAGGATGTGCTCGGCATCTCGGGTAGGGGTGAAAACGGTCGGAAACGATCGGAAAACACCGAAACCATTTTTGTTTTCATATTTTTCCTCGGAAACGATACCGGAATCGATAACTACGGAAACGAAAACGGCATCGGTAATTCGAAAATATCGGAAACGAAAATTCGATACAAAATATATATCGGTAGCGATCGGAATCCGAAAAAGAGACCGGTAATGTCGTAACGACATGTCCCACCAATTGACTTCAAAAAATTCACACAAATCGTACATCCACATAGAAATTAGTAATAAATAAATATTCACAAATTTACGATGAACATACATTACCAATGTAAATGTATACAATAGCATAACTAGTCTAGAAAATCAAATCTTATAACGCATAACGGCATAAGCATTAAGCAACATCACATAGCACTTACATACAGACATACATTAAAGCATTAAGCAATAGATTCGCATAGCACTTAAAAGCAATACCTTATAATTAAGCATTTACAGTTGACGATATCACACATTCTATACAAGCATACATAGCATAAGATAGTCTTCATACGAGCCTTTACATCACATAGTATAAGATAGTCTCAATATCTCATATCAAATAATACATCTCTCCACACGAGGATTGAATTTTATTAGTCACTTGCCACTAGACCTATCAGACCCTTGCGGCGCCAAACCGGAAATATGACATACAAAGATATGCACATAGATAATCGGAGCTCGGAGCACATAGATAATCATGGCGATAAATCGATAATGAAGCATTGGAGATACGAAAATAAAAGCAAAAAACATGTGATCTTGGCGAGTAGTTATTATCACTCATCAGCATCAGGAATACGATCAATGAAAACGAGTGATGGGCATAGAAGGCATAAGCTTCTAAACGAGTGACGGGCATGAAAGGATTGATCTCATAAGTTCTTGGTTTATTTGCAAATATATGTTGCAAATGAGGTGTGCTTAATTTGATATTGGAGCATGCGATTAGAATTTGCAAATATGTTTTGCAAAATTGTTTTGATCTTGAGTTGATCATCACATGACTCAATATTTGATCTTATTGACTCTTTCGAGCTTGTAGTCATGCCCTTGATCAAGTCTATGTGAGGGATTTCGAAAAATCAGATTTTAGACTTGAATAACTACATTAGGTTTTTATTTTTATCATATTTAAAAATATCTATGGTTGCTTAAATCATAAAAATGGGTGGAGATTGTAGCCCTCGTGATAAGCTTTGCATAGAGTCTAAAATCACCTAAATCGGAGTTCGGAGTAAAAAGCTATGAGCGTTTTAGTGGCTGAAGGAGTGTGATGTGTGGGCTGGGCGATACCGGTAATTACCGACGGAATTTACCGATTTTTTTCCGAAAACCGAAGGAAACGGTCGAAACTTGTCAAAACCGTTATCGTTATCGTTTCCGACAAAAAACTCCGATTTCGATTCCGATTCCGAACATTACCGATACCGACACGTCCGATCGAAAAATTCCAAAAACGGTTTCCGGAATTCCGGGATTTACCGATACCGTTTTCACCCCTAATCTCGGGGCCAGAAGCTAGGCAGATCATGTCCTTGTCGTCGTTGGGTTGAGGTCGAGCGCCTGTAGACGGGCGAACACCACCTTGTTGGCCTCGTAAGTCGTAAGCGTCCATGGCCTCCACGCACGAGGTTGTGCATTGGGCTTGGTTTCTTCGCTTTCTTGGAGAAGATGGGAAAGGGGAAAAAGTGAAAACCACCGGAGTGGAGCAGGACGAGAGTGGTGGGGCCCACGATGAATTAAATAAGGAAAGTACATTAGAAAATATAAAGTAAAATTGGGATATTTACTTGTGTTAACATCGTACTAATTTTACATTAAAATATAAATACGCCATCTATTTATGGACAAGACTATTCAAAAATACGTCCTATAAATTTGGATGGAGGGAATAGTATATGTTCTATGTCCAGGGCGTATTTATGGACAAGACTATTCAAAAATACGTCCTATAAATTTGGATGAAGGGAGTAGTATATGTTCTATGTCCAAAACTTTGATTAGCAAACACTCATACTGTACTTGCTATTATTTTACACTACTACTATTTCCCAACAAAGAATGTGCCTATGCTTACTCAGCTCGCTCAAAACTCTTTTACATTCCGCGACGAAGGAGGGGAGAGATAGTATTGGCAAGGATTGAGGAAGCCATTCTATATATGACCAATTTTTCAAGGGGATGGACGGGTTAGACGAATTTTGGAAGATTGCGAAGAAAGGGAATCGGCGGCCAAGGATATCATGTTATTGTCTATTTGTGTCCTTGTGTGTATGTCTGTACTCCTAACATTGTAGAGAAAGGGAATGGGCGACTATGGATTGAGAAATCCATTCCTATGACTACCTGATAAAATAACTAGTTAAATTGCGATAGGTTTGTTGCATGTTGAATTCATACGATTGGTTAATCAGTACTATATGTGTGCTTTATACGGCATATGTTTTCGCGCGTTATTCAATAAAAATTATTCGATACCGTATCGATTTCGCTCCGTATTCGATTCGAATCCATGACTGATATTATCCGTGCCGTATTCATATCAGGTACTATCCGAATCCAATTCCAAATCCGACAAAAAATATAGTTTATAATATAAAAAGAACGATATCTGATCGAATCCGAGCCGATTGCACCCCTAGATGCCGGCTAGGGCACGGTGGTGTCGGTGGCCGTCGCTGGGGTGCAGTGGTGAGGCGACACTGGTGAAGCCATGCTACAACGCGGAGAGGCGGGAGAACTCGGGGTAGAATTAGCGGCGGTGGTTGAGGCATTGAGCGATAAACATGGGAATTGGAAGAGCGATCGTACGAGAGAAGGGGAATGGGACTATGGGGTGTGGGGAGTCTTGTGGCATAGGGGAAATGGGTTGGACTGGGGTACGATGGGCTGGGTTTCTGGCCCTATGCCTTAGGGAATTGAGGTATATATGTTGGACAGTCTGATGGGTTTTGTACGAGAGATGTCATTTATTCGGCTCATTCAGTATCTAGCATTTCAAAACTGAAATTAAAACTCAACAACGAACAAAGTGAAAATTAACCCTAAACCGAGCACTGAATACCGAATAAATTGAAATTTTTGGTTTCTACAGATTGGTAATTCGGTTTTACTGTACAAATGCCCACCCCTAACCCCTACAAACCCAGGCCCAAACACAAACAGTCTCACGATACATCACCCTCGCCTCGGTGTCCTAGTAAAACGTTCGTGTTAGACTAGCCTTGGCCTATCGCATGTTAGCAATGGTGCAGGAGTGGAAGTGCCCCGACGAGGAGACGGGTGGTGATGCCATGAGCATTAGCGGCTGTGCCTTCTTTGGCACCGCCGTGACCAACAACATGTGCACCAAGTGCTACTGGGAGCACCTTCTGGCCACCGTCAACACCACGGCTAGCGTGGAGAAGGCGGCCATGTGCATGACAAGCATCTTCGCTAATGCTTCCAGTACACCACCACAGAAGAAGGTTAATATTAAAGTATATTATTTTGCTTTCTTTGTCAGCTATCCTAAAATTCTTAAGTAGCACGTCCTAAGTTATTTACTGAGATTCTTGTAGATATTATTAATATATATATAGTATATTTGTAAGGCTTGAATATAGAAAAAAAATCATGGCGCCAACTCAAGAGAGGAGGCGTATATATGGAATCTAAAGGTGCGTAAGATTGCAAGGGCCTTGTCACCGATTGTTTGTTGGTGTTTGTATTTAGTGTGGCGCCAGTGGCAGAGCCAGAAAGTTTTATGAACCTGGGCAAGCGTGACTATGGCCATAAACGCAAACAAGTCTATATATATACCACACAAGTAAAATTAAGAACTGCAATAAATTTTTTTTACTAAAAATATAGTCCAATACACATGTGAACATTCTTGAATAAAAACAAAGAAAGATATGGCAAATACCTCATTGCAACACTATGAACACTTCGATGATTCATTAACAAAGATCCAACCACACACCAAAAGAGACTCTACAAGATAAAAAAGTTGATTAGTGCATCAAGTAACATAAAAAATATATTCATATTGAAGTATTGAATTAGTGCAGCACGTACCACTAATGTGCTAATCACATCTAGTACGAGGTAAATTCTTTTTTGAGTATTCATGCTTTGGAACCGTCGCATAATGGTAACATCATCAAGTGATTTAAATATGTCCCGCTCGATATAGCAAACCATCAAGTTATTGAACCAAACATCATTAATCTTGTTGCACAATTTAGACTTGATAATTTTCATTGCTGAAAAGGCTCTTTCGAAAGATGCCGTTGACACCGGCAATAATAATGCCAACTCAATGAGTTTATAAACCAATGGAAAAAACATATATTTTCCAGTTCCAACCATCTTTGTAGCCAAACTTGCAAGACCTTTACAAGTAGCAAAGGCACCATGCCTTCTCACATGAAGAATATAAGTTTCAAGTTGGTCTCTTATTATTGCACGATCACCATCAGAGAAATCTAAATTATAAATTTCAGCAAGTCGGACAAGCTTGTCAGTGTCAAACTTGGAGAAAGAGTTCTTTGGATCAAGACATGAGAAGCATACTAGTATCTCTGTAGTTGCTTCTCCAAACCGATGACTCATCTCGGCACATATTTTGTCAATAACCACATAGAAAAGTTCGGCGCGGTAATGATGAAGGTTAGTGATAGTATACCCTTCACGTCTTGAACGACCTCTAACTGGTATTTCATCATGCATATTTGGCACTGGAATAGCTTTAGCAACACAAAATTGTTGGACCACATCAGAATTTCTCCCAACCACTGTCTCTCATGGTGGCCAACCGAGCTTTCACATCATGAATTAATTCCATGGCATGAACAATATTTATATCTTTTCTTTGCAATATATGTGAAAGCTCATTTGTGATAGCAAACAACCTTAACATAAGCTTTAAAATAAAAGCGAATTTAAAGCACTCCATTTTTCAATCAAACTCGCCGCTTGAGATGGTCCACGGCCATCTTCATGAATCATACCAAGCACCTCTATCACCGAGTCCCACATTTGATCCAAGCGAATCAAAGTTGTATGATGTGAACCCCATCTAGTATCCCCGGGCCTAGCAAGATTAGTTTCTTGATGCAAGCCTCTTCCCATAAATATCTCACCACCCTCAAGCCTATCCAAAATACTTTTATGATAGCTTTCTTTCAGTGCATCCCTTTTCTTGCAAGATGCACTTGTTGTGGTTACAATCAAGGAGATATACTAAAAAAAATCATGAATAGATGAACAACAACTAGCGACGGAAACAACCACTAATTGCAATTGGTGGGCAAAGCAGTGGACATAGAAAGCATATGGGTTTTCATCTAAAATTTGTTTCTGCAAACCATTAAATTCACCTTTCATATTTGAAGCTCCATCATATCCTTGCCCTTTTATCCTAGAAATGGATAGCTTGTAATTATCAAGAAGACCAATCAAAGCTTCCTTTAGTGCATTGGATGTAATATCAGTGACATGTTTTAAAGCAAGAAATCGTTCCACAACCTTCCCTTCATCATTGACATACCTACATACAAATTATTATAAGGTTAAATGGGGCAACAATAGAATAATGGATAAATAAAATAATAAATCAATCACTAGTTTACTAACCTCAACATTACCGCCATTTGCTCTTTCACTGATATATCACGCGACTCATCGATAAGCACGGAGAACTGTCTATCACTAATCTCTCCCATGATCATCTCGGTGATTTCTAGTGCACAACATCTTGCAAGATCCTTTTGAATTTCAGAGGAAGTCATCTTGCAATTTAAACCACCACGATCAAAAGCACTTCTCACATTTTCATTTTTATCTTTGTACCAATCTATCATCTCTAAAAAGTTTCCCTTATTTAAGGAAGTAGAAGATTCGTCATGGCCACGAAAAGCCATGCCTTGAGCAATGAGAAATCTTGAACACTGTAGAGAAGAATTTAATCAAATTTTATATAACTCTTCGACTTGTTGAGTTGCACTTGATAACCTACTTGACACACTTTGTCTTTGATTTTTGAAATCATCAAAATCTTTGACACACTTGTTATGAGCACTATTTACTAGGGATGAAAATAGAAGAAGCACGATAGGCCCGTGCCGGACCGGCCCGGCCCGGCATGACGCCCACCTCTACCCAGGCCCAAACGCAAACAATCTCACGATACATCACCCTCGCCTCGATGTCCTAGTAAAACGTCCGTGTTAGACTAGCCTTGGCCTATCGCATGTTAGCTATGGTGCAGAAGTGGAAGTGCCCCGACGAGGAGACGGGTGGTGATGCCATGAGCATTAGCGGCTATGCCTTCTTTAGCACCGCCGTGACCAACATGTGCACCAAGCCACCAAGTGCTACCGGGAGCACCTTCTGGCCACCGTCAACACCACGGCCAGCGTGGAGAAGGCGGCCACGTGCATGACAAGCATCTTCGCTAACGCTTCCAACACACCACCACAGAACAAGGCTAATATTAAAGTATATTATTTTTACTTTCTTTGTTAGCTATCCTAAAATTCTTAAGTAACACGTCCTAAGTTGTTTGATGAAATGCTTATAGATATTATTAATATATATATAGTATATTTGTAAGGCTTGAATATAGAAAAAAATCATGGCGCCAACTCAAGAGAGGAGGCGTATATGTGGAATCTAAAGGTACGCAAGATTGCAAGGGCCTTGTCACCGATTGTTTGTTGGTGTTTGTATTTAGTGTGGCGCCAGTGGCAGAGCCAGAAAGTTTTATGAGCCTGGGCAAGCGTGACTATGGCCATAAACGCAAACAAGTCTATATATATACCACATAAGTAAAATTAAGAACTGCAACAAATTTTTTACTAAAAATATAGTCCAATACACATGTGAACATTCATGAATAAAAACAAAGAAAGATATGGCAAATACCTCATTGCAACACTATGAACACTTCGATGATTCATTAACAAAGATCCAACCACACACCAAAAGAGACTCTGCAAGATAAAAAAGTTGATTAGTGCATCAAGTAACATAAAAAATATATTCATATTGAACCTTGGTGGGCCGCTGGCTCTTTGTCCGTGACCGGCCGTTGCTGAGGATCTCGAGGGCCGCACGGGGCGAGGCTGGCGGCGAGGGCTCGAGCGGCGAGGGAGTAGGCGGGGACGCGGCCGCGCGGGGCTAGGCTCGCGGCAGGGGCTTCGAGCAGCGCGCGGCGCCGCTGGGCGAGGCTGCCAGCAAGGGCTCCGGGAAGGGCGAGGAGGAGGAGAAAGCGGCGCGGCAGCAGGCGAGTCGCGGTGGGAGCTCCAAGAACGGCGAGGGAAGAGGAGTCGCGTGGGGCGGGGCGGGGCGAGGGCGCCGAGGGGTCGCACGGGGTGGGGCCCGAGGAGACGCGCTGAGTCGGGCGGGCGACTCGAGGAGCTTGACGCGTTGCACACAGCCCGAGGAGGGAAAATAGTGGCGCTGGCGAATGCTTCGACTCTGGTCGGTCCGGTGGAGAGAGAGAGAGTGGCGCATTCATCCCAGCGTCTGCGTAATTTTAACGTCTCTCGCGGGAAAAATTGTTTGAGGGAATCACATGTGTGAACTGAATTCAACGTCTCCCTCAACGTCTAAATGTCCCGCGGGAAAACAGAGAGAGAGAGGAAAAAGCTCGTGCCCAGCGGGAAAATAGAGACTAAGGAATCTGAAAGTACATCACGGGAAAAAATTATTCGTGGGAATCACGTGTCATAATGTGAATTCAACATCTCTCTTGTTATCTCGTAGTGTGGTCTAAATGTCACGCGTTTGAGAAAAATAGAACTGAAATGACGTAAAACATTGAACTCTGTGTGTGCATGCATGCAACCGAGGGAATCACGCGTGATTTTGAACGGACACGCTCACATTCGAGGGAATCACGGGAAGAAAATCACGCGCCTGATGAATTTTAAGTTTTGAACGCAAAGAAGACAACGATGTGATTGATTGATTCCATCCCGCTCTCTCTAACGCAATTTTGAACGGACACACTCACACTCGAGGGAATCACGCGACAGCAGAACAACGGTCATTTCGCTGGACACACCATAAAGATAGGGGATGGCTTGCATTTACTCTGCACAACTCTCAACTCTCTCGCGCTCTCTCTTGCCCATTTTTTGCTCAAGTGCTCAGCACATTCTGCACATCTCACTCTAATTGCTTGCATTTTTTTGCTCTCCTGTCGCGAAATAAAATGATTCGCAAGAGCAAGAGCAGGAGAGCACGCTCGCGCTCTCCAAGGCCCCCTCATCAGGATCAAGAGGTCGATCCACGCCAACTCTCCCCCAGTATGGGAGACTACGGCATGGATGATCATCATCTGGATGGCACGCACGGCATCGAGGATGCCTCATACACTCCGGATGCACCGAGCTCGGATGCCGCTACCCCGGTGTATCTGGGACGGGCGTCGGTATCCACATAGCACACGCAGCCCAACATATCGATGCAGCCAGCACGGACGTCCATATCCGGCAGTCGACGCGCGTGGTGCTGGCAACATATGGACAGAACCGTCGAAACTGTGGATGGACATGAGGTAGTGTATGCTGTTTGCAAATACTGTCAAGCTAAACTATCTGCACGTGCATGTGGTGGTACAGGTCATCTAAAGAGACACGCGGAGAATTTCTTGAGGAAGATATCGGTAGGACGGAGGCGGCGAGCGTCGGAACACGACTCAACTTCAACACCGACGGTTCGGTAAGCACATGGGTGTACAACGCCGACGTAGCTAGAGACGAAATTGCACGTTACATAGTTACGGAGGATCTTCCGCTTAGAATGGGTGAGAGCTTGAAAGATCGAAAAAGGCGACTAGAGGGGGGGTGAATAGGAGCCAAATAAAATTTTTCGAATAAACTTTCCCCCTAGAATTCAAACCACCAAAAGACCGTAAAGAAACCGCCGGTCGGGTATCTCTGATCGGATGAGCGATGCGCCCGACCGCGGATGAATGAAGATCTCGATGAAGGTCGGATGAGCGATTACTTGGATGAATAGTGCTCGGATGAACAGTACCTCCCGACCGATGAGCAGTGCGCCCGACCTACGGAGGTCGGATGAACGATGCCGGGTCGGATGAGCGATAAAATCAGCACGATCTTAAAAAGCAAATCGATGTAACTTTTGATTGGTGATCCAAAAGCAGTGAAACTTGGTGTGCACCTCCCTAAGGATGTCAGAACCTATTTGATCATCAATCGAAGGAATTGATACCAAGGTTCCGTCCTTTTCATTTAACAAATGCAACACAAAAAAACAGAGTCACGAACACAGACTTCACCTAACTTGTCGGTGGGAGTTGATGGTGAGAATATCCTTGGATAACTCTCCACAAATCACAGCAAGTAAGTACACGAAGAAACAACCCTTCAAACAGATAGAAACACTATCTGAAAACTAGGCACAGAAATTGGTTTCTTCCAAAACTGAATAGAAGAGGTTGTAGATTGCCTAGATGATTGGGATATGATCTATAGAAGATTCATCCAGCAATCTTTCATCCTTGGCAATAAGAACCAGAAGCCAATCAAGACTAACGAATCGCAAGTCAAACGCTTACGCACTTTAAGAACAGATTTACAACTTGCAACAAGAACGCAAGGATTGCCTAAATGATTGAAAGCACCAATCCGAGAAGAGTTCATCAATCATGAATTTCAAAAAGGACTCAAAAGCATGTAGAAGGAGATGAGGCAAATCCAAATTACGTAAAGTAAATTGCAAGTAAGTAAATGCGGAATTTAGATAACAGAATTTAAGTGCGTAATGTAAATACGTAAGAGAAATGAAACAAGAATATAAGTGAAGAACATTTCATTTCTGGAAGGGAGGTTTACAAAGCCTCACAACAAAGTGGGCAAAACTCAAACGAGCAGCAAAAACCTCAGAACCTTCACAGAGGGGAGGCTGCCCCTACCCCTCTATTTATAGTGACCTGGGATCAATTCCCACCTTTGGATGTTCTGCTTCAATCCTAAGCCAACATCCAAGAGCCGATTTGATCCTTACAATCGCCACTCTCAACAACTCTCAACTACTCACGTACACTTTCCTCACTGCTCACCCCAAGGAGACACCTCTCCTGTATATTTGAAGCGTGCTTGGACCACCACCACCCTTGGATGAGCCTCTAAACCCTAGAGCACTCCATCAAGGGTGAGATTTTACCCACTCACACAGCTATGCATGGTGACCGAAACCCAACAACACAACGGGTTTTGCACTTGTTCAAATCATACTAACTCGACCCGCTACTCTATCTTCCTGACCGCGATCCAACGGTCCTCCTCGATCAGAGCAGCTCCAAGTTAGCATCTCATCCATTCCTTTGTCTTCTCGGCTTGCAGCTACTCCCTGGCCTCAGTCATCTTTGGCGACACCTTGATCATCTGGACCTCAGCTCTCCCAGCCTAGTCCTGATCCCCTTCGCCTCACCATGACCTAGCTCCAAAGTCCTGCAACCATCATAGACAAGGAAACCACATCACATAGCAATGTCCAACAACACATATCCATCTCAACAGATAGATATACACTACGCTGACTAGCATAACCCCGACTACACGTGGTCTGACCACTGGTCTCCATCCCGACCAACCATGGTCTGACCACTGGTCTCCATCCCGACCACTGGTCTCCATCCCGACTACTCGAGGTCTGACCACTGGTTCCATCCCGACCACTCGAGGTCTGACCACTAGACTCAACCACTCAGAGTCGGACGACCCAACCACTCGGGGTCGGACGACTGGTCTCTAACACACACCAAAGCCCGACCACTCGGGGTCGAGACCGACCACTCGGGGTCGAACGACCGTGATGCGCAACACGACCAAAGCCCGACCACTCGGGTCGGACGACCCGACCACTCGGGGTCGGACGACCGATCTGCAACACGCCCAAAGCCCGACCACTGGGTCGGACAACCGTCTCCGACCAACCAAAGACTCGACCACTCGGGTCAGACGGTGATCTCCGACCACCAAATCCTCAACCACTGGGTCGGGTGGTGGTCTCCGACCAGCGAGAGCCCGACCACTCGGGGTCGGATGGTCGTCTCCACCGAGACCAACACTCAAATTGCTTCAAATCCAAATCAATTTAAAACAACACAAGCTCAAAACTCATCAATTACTCATCACACACAAGGATAGACCTCCACATGGTCTTTCAATCTCCCCTTGATGAGTATATTGACAAACACATGAAAAGGCAAAAGTTTTGAGTTTGAATAAGAGAAAGAAAGCAATTTGAATGCAAAGCCAAACTTGGTCGAGAATAAGGAAATAAGATCATGACCAAGTTGGCGTAAAGAATTTAGAGCAAGACCATGAAAAGAGCAAGTTTTCCACAAAAGCTCTAAAACCAATCATAAGTGCCTTTTAATCAACAAGCCTTCACATTTTTATCTCCCCCTTTTCTACATTTTAAATGATGCCTTTTCTACATATTCTCCCCCTTTTGGCAATATAGGCATCAAGAAATTTTTGTTTTCTCCCCCTTTATATATGTATGCATGAAATGCAACCTAAGTGAGCTTTGAAGATTATCCAAATGATCATAATGACAAGATATGACACCAAGCTTATTAATCTCAGATTATGACCAAACTAAGACATGTCCAAGTGCAAATAACAAATTTTGCTCATAAGCTAAGTTTTGAAAAAGTATCATTTTTAGCAAGATTTGACAAGTGCACAACTTAGCAAAGTTTCAAAACTAGAAGCAAAACCACTCAGGGATCAAATGGAAAACCTAGAGTTCAACCTACTCAACACTTTGGAGAATTTTGAAGTGCATATAAGGTCCTTCGAGCCTATTTTTCAATTTATGCAAATTTTCTTTAAGACTTCGAAAAACATAGCGGGGTGCAAATGTTTGACATTATTTGCATTCTTTACCCACTTATGTGTTTGATATTTGCATTTTTTTTTGTTGATTGACTCAAGCCATTTTCGATCATCTCAAGAGTAACTCTTAAGAGAATGATCTTGGTCATACACAATATATTCCAAGTTCATCCCAAACGAAATGGGAGGCAGTCTCGAGAATATAAAGTGCTGAGATCAATTTTGCACAAAAGAGTCAATTTTTTTTAATTTTCAATTTAGCACATATAAGCAATTCTGAAGGACTCAAATATGGATCTAGCAAATTTCACCCAAGTTGCTATAGGGACTCTAGAGAATTCCAAAATTTCACAATTCATGGTAAAAGCTCTTAGAGAAGAAACTTAGTAGGTAAAAGCAACATGTTTCATCAAGTTTTCATTTAAAGCTTTTAAGTTTTTCAGATTTCAATGAACATTAGCTTGATAAATGAACTTGGACATATCTAAGCTAGTGATTTTCTTCGAAAGATATAGCATGATGTATTTCACGAAGATTGAGTCAAATGCATAATAGACAAAGCTCATAAAGCGGAAAAAGCGGTCTAAATGCAATGCATGATCGATTCGAACTCCCCTCAACAAATGAATCAATTTTAAGCTCAAATCTGGTTAAAGTTGAGTTATTATCAAGATTAGGCATAAAGAAAACCCAAATGAACTCAATAATAACCAGAAAAACAGAATGAGGAGAAGAAGTCGAGAAACTGCAAAACTGGATGGCTATAGAGCATATAAAAGATATAAGAAACTCACTACAGCTTAGACTCGCTCTTATCTTCCCAAAAGATGACATAGGAAGTGACTCTAGATCCCAACTAAGGAGTGCACATGACCTGTCTACCCAGGAGGTCCAAAACCGCTAGACTTAAAAGACGTGAGGGAACTCAACCTAGAGAGAAGAGAGAACACTAATCACGCATGATAGCAACCTAAAGCACAAGATAAGAGGTCCATGCAAGGCATGCAAGTCTAAGTGAGTGAACTCAACTCAAGAAAACAAGCCCAAAGTCATCCGTAAGGAAAAAGGAAATCTTTGGAAGAAAATATATAGTACATAATATACAAACCAGCTCCCCTCAAGATAAGTCATGTAGGGCTCACGACTCCAAGCTCACTCCTCAAGGCAACAAATCTGGAGCTATCCAAAGGCTTGGTAAAGATATCGCTAATCAAGGTCACTCTCTATGAACTGAAGCGCGATATCTCCCTTCTCCACATGGTCTCTAAGGAAGTGATATCTAATATCAATGTGCTTGGTCCGGGAATGTTGCACTGGGTTTTTAGCAATGCAAATAGCTGAAGTGTTGTCACAAAAAAGTGGCACACTCTCTATCTCTAACCCATAGTCCCGCAAGGTCGATCTCATCCAGAGCACCTGGCTACAGCAACTGGCTGCAGCAACATACTCGGCCTCAGCGGTGGACTGTGCAACCCCAGACTGCTTCCTAGATGACCAAGAAACAAGAGAAGTGCCAATGAATTGGCAAGTGCCAGAAGTGCTCTTCCTATCTATCCTCTGACCAAAGAAAGTCGGCATCGGAAAAGGCTCTAAGAGATAGATAAGAAGAAGAAGAGTACCAAATACCATAATCGATGGTGGCACGAAGGTACTGAAGATGCGCTTGACCGCCCTGGCGGTGAGAGGCGCGAGGAGAAGCTTGAAATCGAGCGCACGACACACAAATGAAGTGTATGTCCGGCCTCGAAGCAGTGAGGTACAAGAGGGAGCCGATCATACTCCGAAACTCCTTTTGATCAGCAGGCTCACCATCCTCATCGGGCTCGAGAACAGCAGTGGTGGCCATAGGAGTCATCACCGGCTTCCCATCTGACATGTCGAAGCACCTCAGGAGGTCACGGGTATATTTACCTTGATGCAAGAAAGTACCCTCCTGTGTCTGCTTGATTTGGAAGCCAAGAAAGTAGCTCAACTCGCCCATCATACTCATCTCAAACTCTGTACTCATCACATCAGAAAATTGAGAGACGAGAATGAGAGGATCCACCAAAAATGATATCGTCCACATAAATCTGGACAAGAAGAAAATTAGACTCATGGTGTCTGATGAACAGAGTTTTGTCTACTATGCCCATTTTAAAGTCATGGCTGAGAAGATAAGACTTGAGCCTCTCATACCATGCTCTGGGCTCGCTTGAGTCCATCTGAGCTTTGGAAAGCTTGTAAACATGACTCGGAAACTTGGGGTTCTCAAATCCTGGAGGTTGTTTGACATAAACCTCTTCCTCAATATAGCCATTGAGAAATGCACTCTTGACATCCATTTGATAGAGCTTGAAGCCCCGGGATGCAGAAAATGCAAGCAGGATCCTAATAGCCTCTAGCCTAGCTACAGGGGCAAAGGTCTCCTCAAAGTCAAGACCCTCAACCTGAGAAAAGCCCTGTGCAACTAGCCTAGCCTTGTTGCGAATGACAACCCCATCCTCACTCTGCTTGTTTTTGAACACCCACTTGGTCCCAATGACATTATGACCAGATGGGCGCTCTACAAGCTGCCAGACTTTGTTCCTCTCAAAGTTCTCAAGTTCCTCATGCATAGCATTAATCCACGACTCATCGGATAATGCATGAGAAATATCCTTCGGCTCAAAGGAGGCAACAAAGGCAGAGTGAAGACAGAAGGAGGACAGACCCGTTCTTGAGCGAGTGACACGCTCGAACAAATCGCCAATCATCTGATCAGAAGGATGACGTCTCTGAATATGACGGGGAGGTCCAGGAGCAGAAGTGGCCTCTACCTCTTGAACAGAAGAGATAGGAACAGAGCCACTCGCTGAAGGAGAGCCAGAAGACAAAGGCTGGTCTCCCTGAGGTGCAGAAATGGAAACAGGAGGCACCTCAGGTGTAGAGGGGACTGGATCAGGTGGAACACCATCATCTCCATCATCCTCATCCTCTACAAAATGGTCTTGGAGGAAGAAGAAGAGCCTGAAACATCAGGTCTAGCTCCTGGGCTAGCCTCATCAAAGGTCACATCACAGGTCTCTATGATCCTATGCGCATCAACACTCCAGAACCTATAGCTACGAGAAGAAGACGAGTAACCTAGAAAGATGGCATCAGAAGAGCGAGACTCAAACTTATCTAGGTTACTAGACTTCAAGATAAAACACTTGCAACCGAAAACGCGAAAATGAGACACACCGGGCTTTCGCCCATACCTCAACTCATAAAAGTGCGATGCAAATGTGCTCTCAAAAACACGCGATTAGAAACATGGCAAGCGGTAGCTATAGCCTCATTAAAACTTCCTAGAGTACTATACTCATCTAGCATCGTCTGCCATCTCAACCAGTCCTGTTCTTCCTTTCCACTACGCCATTTCTTTGAGGCGTAGGGAGAAGAGAACGATGCTCTAAACCGGACTCCACACAAAACTCTCAAAGTAGGAATTCTTGAACTCCGTGCCATTATCACTGCGTATAGCTCGTAATGCCCACAGGAGCTCAATAGACAACCTCTTGACTGGACCCACTGAAGTGAGAAAAAATCTCATCCTTTGAGGCCATGAAAAATACTCAAGAGTATCTAGAAAAATCATCAACGATGACAAGAACATACCACTTCCCTCCTGTTGATGCACTCTAGCTGGACCAACGGTGTCCATATGTAAAAGCTGTCTGGTGCATCATCATCACTACGGTGGATCGGAGGATGAGAAGCGATAACCATCTTGCCATGTCGGCAAGGAGAGCAAACTAAGTCTTTGACCATCTTGAGTTTGGGCAAACCCGAATGAGATCGTGGTCGCTAACTCGGGTCAAATGATCAAAACCAATGTGACCAAGTCTCCTATGCGGAAGGAGAGATCACGGGACTCAGAAGCAATCAAACATCGAAGAGAGTCTCCCGAAGAAGCAGAAAAATCAGCACGAAAGACTCTCCCAAATCTAGAAATCCCACAAACTAACCCTCCTGATGAATCAATGATTCTATAGGCATTACTCTTGAAGCTTACCTCGAAAGAGTCATCGATAAGTGAGAAGCAGAGAGCGATTGTATTGCGACTTACTTACTAAGGCAACATCTTTAAGAATGAAATTTTGGTTAATGCGGATGGTACCTTTAGCAATGACTCTACGAAGATGCATCCCCAAAAGTGATTAACTCATCACCGGGGGCTCGGACTAGGGAAGAGAACCATCGAGAATCTCCGGTCATATGACGAGAACAACCGGAGTCAACAATCCAAACATCTCCCTTCCCCATCCGACCAACCTAATCAAGACACAAGAGAGAAAGATGACTCAGTACTGGGATAGAGTGAAGACTTAGGAACCCAATACTGAACCACACGACGCCTCAGAGTGCGATCCACGAAGAAGGCGGACTCGAGTGTCTCTCTGACGTTTAAACTTAACAAGATCAAGAGCAACTCTAGTAGATGATCTATGAGGCAGGTTGGCATGCCGTGGTGCAAAGCCGGACCATCCCAAAGAAAATGCTGGATCTCCTACCGAGAAAACACCTCACGCCACCGATATCTACCTCGATGGGAAGAACGAGGAATATCAAGAGGCGGCGGAAAAGCCGACTACGAACAGCTCCAAGACTAAAACTCAAGAACCAAAGATGAAAACCGAGTTACGGGCGCGCCCAAACAAAGCGACTCTCTAACTCGTCTAGAAGCGGTGTGTGTCTTAGGAACACTCAAAGTCCGGGATGACCACGAATACCCCTAAGAGCGACAACACGCTCACGCCGAGTGATCTTGGCGTGCTGAGTAAAATCTACTAGGTGACCATCCTTCTTACGGAAGGTGCATGTGTGCCGCCTTGCTAGAGACGAAGCAACATGAGTAACACCCTTACAGTCAAGTCCTATGGACAACCCCAAAGAGACCTAAGCGGTGGTGCTCACTCAGGAGCTACCACAATCTCACCACTCTTGGAGCCGCGCACAATGGTGGGAGGATGCGCCCGGCGTGCTCAAGGATCAAATCCTAGACCTTGATTGAATCTACTAATTTTGGATTGGTCTAGAATAAGATTGAGCTTCTTCTTGCCTCCAACAAACTTCTCGAGAGTGCTCATAAGATCTTGGCAATCTCGGAAGAAAGCACAAGAAGAGCAGGGGAAGGAGAGAAGAAGAAGAACCAGAAAGAGAAGATCTCTTAGCATGTGCTTTTTGTTCCCTTAGCACGGCTGCCTCAATCTTGAGGGACTCACAAGAAACGCAAGAAGCATCTCTAATCCTATTGGCTTGGTCTTCCAATTTCTTTCTAAGCTCGACATGGATTTTATCCAAGTCATCCTTAACCCCAACACACAGCAGGCAACCAGTTTTTGACTTATCTAGTAAGTCCTTAGCAAGTTAATCACACTTGACATTCAAAGCATCATTGTCAAGTTTTAGTTGCCTACAGCCCTCACATGAGCTGACTGGGTCCTTAGAAGCATGCAATTCAAGTTCATCATTTCTAGCAGAAAGCTTCTTAAGGTGTGAACTCATGGCATCAATTTCAGCAAGCAATTTAGGGCAATTAGCACAAGAAGGAGTAGAGTGAGCATGAAGAAAACTAGTCTCAACAGGAATATTTTCAATAGAACTTGTGCTAGCATTCTTCATCCTAAGACCATCAAGTTCAGCAAACACACTATCATGTATGGTCCTTAGGTTCTCCAACTCCACAAGAACAAACATCCACAGAGAACACAGTCATCGGTGACTCGGGAGGAGAAGATCTAAGTGAAGCTAACTCCAGTCAAGGTACCTACTTCCTTCTCTAACTCGTAACACCTCGACCTAGCCTTAGCATGAAACTTGCCTAATTTACGAAGCGACATTTAACTCATCGTAGGTGGGTACCTCATCCGTGTCATTTGTGCATTTCGAGTCGCTTACTTCAATGGTGCTGCCATGAAGCACATCTTAGGAGAAGTCATCGTTGCCCTTCACCTTCTCTTGCGGATCGTCCTCGCTTGCATCACTCCAATTCTCCGTGTCAGAGAGCTCGATGTCGTCCAGTGCGGCGAGGACCCGGTGAAAGAGCTTCTTGTTCTTGGTAAATTTGCGGTACTTCTTCTTTGCCGGCTCATGAGTGGGGCCTTCTTATTCTTGGTTCTTATCGGTGTAGTCGTTCTTGCCCGAACCGCTTTGTTCGTTTCTCCCCTTCTCCGGCTTGGGACGGTTTGCTCGAATGTGGTTGGGGCCACCACACTCAAAGCAGTGATCATCCCACTCTCTTCCTCTCTCTCTCTCTTGTATGCATATGAAAATTTGCGAGCAAGAAGAGCAAGCTCATTTTCTCGAAATTTTTCCGGTTGGTAATCGCTTAGCTCGCAAAGGGCGGAGAGAGAAAACCAATGAAGAATCGAAAGAGAGGATCAATGGGATTGGTGACCAAAGCCATCGGCGAGACTTCGTCTTCCGCGAGACGACGCGTCGATCTCATGAGTCTTGAGGCGGGAATAAAGCCCGTCAAGAGTCAAGGTCGACAGTCGGTGGTGTCCTTGATGGTGGTCACTTTCATTTCCCAAACACGAAGATCGAGTGCGGTCAAGAAATGTCGAGCATTATCAGAGTCGGGGTATATGCAACCGATTGCTCGAGGTCGCTCGGAATCTTTGTAAACCGACCAAAGCACTCGTCAAGACTCTCACGGCGTCTTTGTTCAAACTTGTTGAACTCACGCTTGAATTGGTCTTGTCGAACCGTCTTGATTTGGGTAGTGCCCTCATGGTAAGCATCGAGGTCACCCAAATCTCATGAAGCGAAACGAAGGTGAGAAATCTGTCATACTCATCTGCGGCTAAGACCACAGTATGAGGATGTTCCTTGCCTTAGCATTCGCCTCAACGTCGACCATATTGCCGGCCGTGGCGTTCTCATCGCGAGGAACCTCATACGGGAGCTTCACCTTACGCCATATCGAGAAGCCACAGGCGATGATGTGCGACTCCATCAGAGATTTCCAAAAAGGAAAATCAACTCGGAGAAAATAGGAGGTTTGGTGGAATACTTGTCCATCGCCATGGCTCTTGAGACCGGTCAAGATCTAGAAAGAGCGAGAACCGGCTCGATACCAATTGAAAGATCGAAAAAGGCGACTAGAGGGGGTGAATAGGAGCCAAATAAAATTTTGAATAAACTTTCCCCTAGAATTCAAACCACCAAAAGACCGTAAAGAAAGCGCCTTTGGTCGGGTATCTCTGATCGGATGAGCGATCGCCCGACTGCGGAGGTCGGATGAACAGATACACCCGACTGCGGAGGCGGATGAGTGCTTGGGTGAATAGTGCTCGGATGAGCGGTACCTCCGGCCGATGAGCGATGCGCCCGACCCTACGGAGGTCGGATGAGCGATGCCGGGTCGGATGAGCAGTAAAATCAGCACGATCTTAAAAATGCAATCGATGTAACTTTTGATCGGTGATCTAAAAGCGATGAACTTGGTGTGCACCTCCCTAAGGATGTCGAGGAACCTATTTGATCATCAATCGAAGGAATTGATACCAAGGTTCCGTCCCTTTTCGATTTAACAAATGCAACACAAAAAAAGAGTCACGAACACGGACTTCACCCCTAACTTGTGGTGGGAGTTGATGGTGAGAATATCCTTGGATAACTCTCCACAAATCACAGCAAGTAAGTACCGAAGAAACAACCCTTCAAGCAGATAGAAACACTATCGAAAACTAGGCACGAAATTGGTTTCTTCCAAAACTGAATAGAAGAGGTTGTAGATTGCCTAGATGATTGGGATATGATCTATAGAAGATTCATCCAGCAATCTTTCATCCTTGGTAATAAGAACGAAAGCCAATCAAGACTAACGAGCGCAAGTCACACGTTTACGCACTTTAAGAACAGATTTACAACTTGCAACAAGAGCGCAAGGATTGCCTAAATGATTGAAAGCACCGAATCCGAGAGAAGAGTTCATCAATCATGAATTTCAAAAGGACTCAAAAGCATGTAGAAGGAGATGAGGCAAATCCAAATTCGTAAAGTAAATTGCAAGTAAGTAAATCGAATTTAGATAACAGAATTTAAGTGCGTAATGTAAATACGTAAGAGAAATGAAACAAGAATATAAGTGAAGAACATTTCATTTACGGAAGGAGGTTTACAAAGCCTCACAACAAAGTGGGCAAAACTCAAGCGAGCGACCAAAAACCTCGGAACCTTCACGGAGGGAGGCTGCCCCTACCCCTCTATTTATAGTGACACAGGATCAATTCCCACCTTTGGATGTTCTGCTTCAATCCTAAGCCAACATCCAAGAGCGAGGATTTGATCCTTACACTCCTCTCAACAACTCTCAACTACTCACGTACACTTTCCTCACTGCTCACCCCCAAGGAGACACCCCTCTCCTGTATATTTGAAGCGAGCTTGGACCACCACCACCCTTGGATGAGCCTCTAAACCCTAGAGCACTCCATCAAGGGCTGAGATTTTACCAACTCACGATTATGCATGGGGAGGTGACCCGAAACCCAACAACACAGCGGGTTTTGCCGCTGCTCAAATCATACTAACTCGACCCGCTACTCTATCTTCCCGACCGCGATCCAACGGTCCTCCTCGATCGTAGCACTCCAAGTTAGCATCTCATCCATTCCTTTGTCTTCTCGGCTTGGCTACTCCTGGCCTCGGTCATCTTTGGCGACACCTTGATCATCCGGACCTCGCTCTCTCGGCCTAGTCCTCGATCCCCTTCGCCTCACCATGACCTAGCTCCAAAGTCCTGCAACCATCATAGACAAGGAAACCACATCACATAGCAATGTCCAACAACACATATCCATCTCAACAGACAGATATACACTACGCTGACCAGCATAACCCCGACGACACGTGGTCTGACCACTGGTCTCCATCCCGACCAACCATGGTCTGACCACTGGTCTCCATCCCGACCAACCATGGTCTGACCACTGGTCTCCATCCCGACCACTCGAGGTCTGACCATTGGTCTCCATCCCGACCACTCGAGGTCTGACCACTGGTCTCCATCCCGACCACTCGAGGTCTGACCACTAGACTCAACCACTCAGAGTCGGACGACCCAACCACTCGGGGTCGGACGACTGGTCTGCAACACAACCAAAGCCCCGACCACTCAGGTCGGACGACCCGACCACTTGGGGTCGAACGACTGGTCTGCAACACAGCCAAAGCCCCGACCACTCAGGTCGGACGACCCGACCACTCGGGGTCGGACGACTGGTCTGCAACACAGCCAAAGCCCCGACCACTCTGGGTCGGACAACTGGTCTCCGACCAACCAAAGACCTGACCACTCGGGGTCAGACGACTGGTCTCCGACCAGCCAAATCCTCAACCACTCGGGGTCGGGTGACTGGTCTCCGACCAGCGAGAGCCCCGACCACTCGGGGTCGGACGACTGGTCTCCGACCAGTAGACCAACACTCAAATTGCTTCAAATCCAAATCAATTTAAAACAACACAAGCTCAAAACTCATCAATTACTCATCACACACAAGGATAGACCTCCACATGGTCTTTCAGAGCTCTAATTTTGAGAGAATGGTGCAACGTGGTTTTTGCCCGCAATACCAAAATGTTAGTAGAAGAACAACTACACGTGATATTTGTAAAATATTTACAAATAAACTAGAAATGTTAAAACAGACCTTTATGGCACTTAGTTTTTCCTTTGCATTAACATCTGATATATGGACTTCCTCTCACCAAAGAGCAGCATATATTAGTGTTGTTGCGCACTACCTAGATGACGAGTACATACTAAACAAAAGGATCATAGGGTTTAGGTCAATCTCGGAGTCACACACCGGACATGCTATCGCTACCCGTATACTTGAGGTTGTTAATGACTTTAAAATAGAAAGTAGAATTGTTTCTATTACTCTTGACAATGCATCCGCTAACACAACGGCTATAGAGCATCTCTCACCGCACGTGAAGACTTATATTGGAGGTTTTGTACTCCACCAGAGGTGTGTATGCCATATTATTAATCTCATTGTACAGGCAGGTTTGCATGTAATGAAACCTACTTTGGAGGGCATACGTAGTGCTATCGATTTTATTACTAATTCACCTGTAAAGTTTGCCCAGTTCTCAGAGTACTACATGGCCAACAATATGAAACCAAGAAGATTCAACCTTGATATGAAGGTTAGATGGAACTCAACTTATACTATGCTGCATCGGTGCGAAGACTACGAGCACATTAGCACTGTCTTTGTCAACTGCAATAATAGTGAGGTATTGGTTACTGACACGGATTGGATAATTGCTAGTCATTTTCATAATTTTTTTAAAAATTTACGATGCAACTAAACAATTATCCGGTGTGTACTACCCAACTTCTTACTTAGTCATCGAGTGGCTTTGGCTTATTGCTAATGCTTTTAAAGAAAATAGAGATAATTATATTTTACGTTCCATTATAGAACCAATAGAGCAAAAAATTTTAAAATATTTTCAAGCTATTCCACATTTGTACTGTTTTACTGTCATTTTGGATCATCAGAGAAAATTTTCTGACTTGCAGGGCGCCTTCGAGGGAATAGGTGAGGCATTCGATCTTGATTTCTCCGAGGCCTATACTCATGTTTATAACGAGTTTTTCAGAGTTTTCGATAAATATTACGAGAAGTTTGGCACCAGAAGTGAAGCACGAAGATCTACCTCAACAACGCAACAAGCACAAGGCAGTTCCATCGCATCAAACATGTGGAAGAAGCTGAAAGGCAAGTCATCTGGTTCGTCTTCCGAAATGCCGAGCAGGCCGCAATGGAATCCACGGATAGAGATCAACCACTACCTCGACACGCCTTTCGTGGAGTCCGAGCTTGACATGGACGAGAAAAATCAACTTAACTTGCTTTTGTGGTGGAAGAATAACCAACGTATTTACCCCGTGCTATCCCATTTTGCACGGGACGTACTTACGGTTCCGGTGTCCACTGTCTCGTTGGAATCCACTTTCAGTTTGGTGGGGAGGATACTTGAGCCGAGGAGGTCGTCTCTCAGACCTGAGATGGTTGAGGCAATTACATGCCTCAAAGACTGGGAGCGTGCAGAAGAGAGGACACAACATCAGCCAGAGGATTAGGAGATCACGGATGCGGTAGCCGACTTTGACAATCTCATCCTCGGATAGTCTATGTATATAAACGTAGTTACTGTACTCTTTTCCTTACCGGGGGTTCCCCACATCGAGGTGTAAGGTTTTTAACAAGGCAGTAACTCTGTACATGTTCAAGATTTAATAAAATTTACTTCTTTTTTCCCCAATATTTGTGTCCATTGCTAGCAATACTGATATCCACATAGGATATTTCTTTCGCATGCTTTCATTTAGTCCTTACTTTGCATGCACATTTCTTCTTATCATTGTGAGACCCCATTCTGATGAACAGGAACCTCCATGTGATTACTATGCTATTCCCTGGATCAGTAGCTAGCACTCACATGTTTACAATAATTGGAATCACAACCACACCACAAATAATTACAGTGGAAACTAATATACAAAGAGAAGCTTACAAGGCAGAGGATAGCAGCAAAAGAAGCAATATCTTGTAGTGTGCCCATCCAACCCACAGGCAACTGACAAGGCATAAACTCCAGATAGAACACGACGATAAAGAAGATCCCGCAACCTGCGACGAAAAGAGACTCGAAGCCTCGCTAACTCATCCACCTAAAATAATAATTAAGCAAGGGTGAGTACTTTACGTATTTAGCAAGACTTGAGTAAAACCTAAAATATATGCAGGCCATTTCAAAGGAAAGGCTAATACAGTTAATTTGCATAAAGCAAGATTTAATTGTAAAACAAGTTATCATTTGCAAACGGAATTTATAAGAGCAAGCTGATTGATCATAAAATAGATACAACAGTAAATAATACTCACAGTCCTCCATGACGTGAGTTCGAATAATCCAAACCACAAGGTCCATCAATGTCAGCCCTTCGACATAAAGCAATAGTTGCTAAAACAAGTTCAGAACAAACCCATTTGAAAAAAAAACCAAAGACTCTAACATTGGGAGGATTTTCCCCAAGTGCCCATAACCGCGGGCGCGGCTAATCGATTAAATCTTACACTTTGCAGAGGTGTACAACTTTACCCACAAGGAATGATCAACCTTTTTGCCAGATCAATTAACACACCTCCTTTGGTGTGTCGGCAAGGAGATCATACCGAGCCGTTACATTATCTATACGTGGCTTTACACCAGCCCGGGACATTAACCCTCGCCCTGAAAACAGAGACACTCACCTAAGTCGTGGATCCACATTTATCACACCCAACACCACGTCTCTGTCCAGGGCAAGGCGTACACCGTTGCATTGGTATGTAGAAACCCCTACAGACAGACCTGACCGGATTGCCTGTGCAATCTCCCGCCTTCCTTAGATGCAAAGCCACATCTAAACAACTTAATAGGCTAAGATCCGCCCATACAAGCCCTCGTGGTTGTACGAAAAACATGGATCTACAACATCCCATTTGCTCGGTCCTTAATCCGACACGGGCGATACTCCACCCTATACTACGTGCAAATCCCTCTGCACATCCGGCTATTGCCAATAATCGCCCGCATCAAAACCATAGTTTTATTTTGGGTTTTTAGTCAAACTACCAGCAACCATTTTCCCAAAAAGGACCATTTAGGTTCCATATAAAACATTTCAGGAAACAATTTTAATCATGATCATCTGCCTCACAAAATGCTAAAGCATGGCTAAGCAGGTGTAACATGATCGCATATACCCAATTTGGCATTAAGTATTGTCTAACCTATTCTATGGTTATCAAGGTTCACATTTCCATAATTATCAAGGAGTTTCATGAGACAACAGGTATATCTACCAGTACCACAAAATAGCGAATTTACAGAAAGTAAACGCATGCATGAAACATTTTAGTAAACACAATGCAAATCAAATACTGGGATCAAGATGGTCAAAGGGGTGCTTGCCTTGCTTAATCATTGCTTACGGTGAAGATGAGGTCGCAACTGACGGAGGCAACGACGGAGGAAGGGACGTCAGATTCTATACGTCGATCAATCGGAAATATAGCAAATAATAAACTTCAATAAGGGCAAAAAGAAAACAGATAGAATACCAAATAAAGACTCACTGAAGAAAATAGGAATATATTAGGGTTTGAATTAGATGATTTCATATCGCTTAGTTGATTAAATAACCGTATTGTTATTAGCTTTTAACATTGAGCATAAAACAGCTTCTTTTATAGCTTATCTATTCTTGAATTACGAATTCAAGAGGCTAAAATTATGAATTCTTGCATTTATAACTTTGAATTATAGATGCTAAAATTATTTGGATTAATAGAATTAAGACATTAGTTAAAGGATTATGCAAATAGCATTTAAATTCCTAACTGACTTTGCATAAGAAAAAGTCTTGAATATGTTTGATCTGTTAAGCTAGGTTACTGGGTTTATTTATGGTTTTTAAGAAGGTTCTGAAGATACAAATATTTTATTATAGACTTCTTCATTACTACCGATTCATATTATAAAGCTTAGAAAACATAATACTTAGGGTTATTTAATTAACATGATTTATATGGGAAGCATGATGAAATATGGTTATTTCATCATAATAATATAGTATATACTTTGGATAACGATTCTAAATAAATTTTATGAATTATAATGTTTAGCTGAAGAGCTAAATGCATTGCTGAAAAGCTATCATGACACTAAAGTTTACGTTGAACGAAATCGGCCAAAAAGGGCTACAACTATCCTTATCATATTAGGGTTTTGCATAAGCAAAAACTATATGAACCATAAGTTATAAATAAAACATTTTCTCAGAACATAGTAGTACATATCCTAAACATCGTTTCTGATTTATTCTACATGGGATTCGTATTAGAACGAGGTATTCTATAGATTGATGAAAAGGCTTAAGTGTTTCTAAAATCCAGAAATCATAATACTTAAGGTTATTTCGCTATCAAGTTTTATATGTTAAGCATGACAAAATAAGATTCTTTCTTCTGAATATGATAGTATTAACTTTGTACAGTATTTCTAAACTGATATTATAAATTTTACTACAAAGACGAGTTATTTTATTTGCTGTTGAAATAGCATAAATGACCACAAAGCTAACGTTATAGCGAGTCGGATTTCGTTTACAGTTTGCGGCTAACCTTATAAGATTATTGATCCATTTTTTTCAGACATTAGTAGGGGATGACACTAAGAGTGTTTTAAAGCTAGTTCCGCGATATTTGGCTTTTATCCAAGATGTTTTCCATATACATGATCACTAGGGCCTAATATGGACTTAGTTCAAACTTGTATAAACATGAAGTACTTTTACACAACCAAGAAGGATATTATTTCTCATGATTCTAGGATTTAATTTTGTCAAATTTGAAGTTCATTTGTGAAAGTTATAACTATTCAAATTATACAAGTATTGGAAATTCAATTATTTGGTTAAGTGTTATTTATCACTTTGTTATAATGATTCTTGCTGAATCATTTAGTTTGATCACATTAGATATTTAGAACCCAATTTCTTTTCATGACTTTGCTTTTCATTAACTATACATGTATACATTTTTCTACATATACAACGCTTATGTTCTTGATGCAATTTAAACTTGTGCACATATGATATTTCATTAACAACATTTCAATAGTGACAAATTACTCATTCTAAAGGTTATATATGTATGTATATACTACTGCTAGCTATTATGTGCATACATATATTCATGTATCTTCTATTTTAGAATCATATCCTATTCATGAAACGATTCAAATGAAAATCATTATTTAAATATTTTGACATATTTAGAAACCCTACTGACATGCTAGTATTTAGAAATTAATTCTACTCATTTTAGATTTATTTTGCATGAACTAAGTATTTTTGAATATCTATAGTATTGAGAACAATCTCTAATGGAAAATGATTCAAACAAAGTTAAAATCTAAATATTTTAATACATTTGAGTTGCTAGAAGTATAAGGATTCCAATAAAATTGTTTTCATTAAATTCTAAGTTTATCTACAACATTTTAATATGTAGCATACATTGAGCCCTTTTATTTAAATTTGAATTTCAAATTAACCCAGTACTGTTTTTCAAAATGTTTTTGCATATTATGGAACTAAAAGATTTTAGATGATTTTAGAAATTTGTTTCATTCCATTTGGAATTATAATGCAAAAGATATAGCTAATTAAATTGCCTCGGGTATGAAATTCTAAAGAAAATCGAAAATACGTTTTCACAGTACAGAAACGTCTTTTACCGATTGAACCAGCTCTGGCGCATCTGGCTGACAGAACGGGCCCACCGGGCAGTGAGCCGAGGCAGGGGAAGCTCAAGGGCAGCTCACCGGCGAGGCTACGGCGACGGAGGAGCTCGGCCGAGGGCTCGTCGAGCACCAGCTCGCCACGGCGCACAAGGAGGTGCGGTTCTTCACTTCCAGAAGCGACCGGACACGGCTGCCACCGTGGGCTTGCGGCGGAGGAGATGGCGGCTCACTGGGGAAGATGATGAATCAATTTCAACTCGAATCGGTAGCGAATAAAGAATCAAGGAGTACTAGGGGTTTCGTTTTACCTATTGATTTGGTCGGAAGTTGACCGGAGAGCTCCGCCACCATGCGACCGGAGTTGGAGAAGAAGGAGAGGGTTGCGGCAGTGCTACAGGTAACAAGACATGAGAACGAAGGTTGGTGGGTGATCTGGGATGTACTAGAGTGCTTTAGACTCAATTAATTCGAAATCTTCTTACCTTGTTGGCTTGAATTGCTTTCTCCCCTTTTCTGCGCTATGGGTGACAATGGCGGGGAAAGGAGCTTCTGGCCTTCTGTGCTCGGTTTAGTGAACGGCTAAGGCAGAGAGGTTCAAAGGAGTGGAGAAGAGTCTCAATACGATGCTAAATCAGTATTTATAGTCGGCTCGAGATGACTTCGCAGTGTTCGAACATGAGACAAAAGTTGCAGCTTGGTTCTGTTCTTACGCGGTGGGGTGGCGCGAGGCTTTGCTGATGAGGAATGGCGCGAGGGCTTGGAATGACCGGCGGTATGGCGTGGGCGTGGCTGCGGACAAACGTGGCTGCGAGGAACAGAGGCGACGCGACTGATCGGGGAAAGATCGAGAGAAGCTTCATTGTCTCGGCCGGAAGAGAAAGGAAGAGAAGGAAGGAGATGAAGCCTGCGGCTGACAGTGGGACCAGGACCACTGGTCAGAGAGTGAGCTTCGCCAGAGCTTGACCAGCAGTCGGAGACACTGCACATCGGGGCCCACATGTCATTGGGAAAAAAAGACAATCGGGGAAGGCTCTTCTGGACAGCTCAGTTCTAACACAAATTCACCCATAAACTCACCAAGATATTTTCTCCAACTTTTATACTAGAGTCTCCTGGGAGTTGGTAATCTTCTATACAAATTTGAGACTAAAATACCCTATGGTTAATTTATAAAAACTCTGACACTGTGCATCATCCAGAATTCTCATTTCGGATTTTTATTTAATTAAATTTGCAAATTGTATTAATTATTTAAAAAATTTATAAGAGTTATATTTAATATATTTATGCTCCCATAAAAATTTCAAGTTAATATATTTCATATTTATTTTATAATAATTCTGACATTCTATTTAGAGATTTTCCAAACCTCTGTTTATGAATTTTTAGAAGGTCTAAATGACATGATAATTTCCTGAAATTTTTTACTAGAAGTAGATTCTTCTCTAAGGGTGTTATGGTAATTTTTATGGATCCATATAAGGTTCGAATATTTTACATTAATTCTAACTTGCACTGTTTCTAGTCAAAAGTGTGGTCATTTAACTCATTTATTCATATTCCTGTACATAAAAATATTATTTGTTGGCTGAATTCATCCACTGCATGCTTAGAGTTACCATGGTAAATTTTTCTAACTTTTACTTTTACAATTTTACCATTTTCCATTTACTAATTCTATTTGTTGGATTTCCATACAATACAAAAATCCAAGAAAATTCAAATAAGAACCAATAAAGCCAATAAAACTCATAAATAAATATTTTCAAATTTAAAATATTTATTTCTATATTACTTTATTTTTCGGGATGTTACAGTCATTTATTTACTTACTTAGCTAATCTGTCCAAAGATACACAAGAGAACGAATGCGTGTTCGCTTATAATGATTTAATTAATTGGCATAATGCATAGCAAAATTTTATTTTGGATGATCTAAGCGAATGCGTGTTGCTCGATTGTAGATTTACATATTTCTTTGATCAAGGTGGCTATACATTCGCTGCACCGTAGCATCGCGTACGCACACTACTACTAGCAAATTTGGGTCATTTCCTCTCGTCGCAATAGTGTAAATGGACCGGCTGGCCGCTTACGCGCACAAGTAGGCCGGCGTAAATGGGCGTGCTTGGGCTCGCCGAAGACGAGTGAGCCGTACCTGACGGCTCGGCGCAGCGAACACGGCGGTCGTCGCGACCGACGCGTTCGGCCGGCACGATGGGCCGTCTTGGGACCGGCCCGACCTGACATGGCGCCCACCTCTACCCAGGCCCAAACGCAAACAATCTCAGGATACATCACCCTCACCTCGGTGTCCTAGTAAAACATCCGTGTTAGACTAGCCTTGGCCTATCGCACGTTAGCTGTGAACCTATGGTGCAAAAGTGGAACTGGAAGTGCCCCGACGAGGAGACGGGTGGTGATGCCATGAGCATTAGCGGTTGTGCCTTCTTTGGCACCGCCGTGATCAACAACATGTGCACCAAGTGCTACCGGGAGCACCTTCTGGCCACCATCAATAGCACGGCCAGCCTGGAGATGGCGGCCATGTGCATGACAAGCATCTTCGCTAACGCTTCCAGCACTCCACCAGAGAAGAAGGCTAATATTAAAGTATGATATTTGCTTTCTTTGTTAACTATCTTAAAATTCTTAAGTAGCACATCCTAAGTTATTTGATGAAATACTTATGGATATTCTTGAAGCCTTTTCCGTAATCTCGGGAGTACATACTCCCACCTCTAATATACCACTTAAATAAACACTTTATACTCCTTTATCACTTTCGGTATATTCCAATAATAATTCTAAGATACTCCAATGCAATATGGTTGGAAAAAATTTATGACAACCCTTTATTTTTTTGCTTTGTACCCTTTTCCACATATAAAAGAAATATATAAACAAACTATGCTATAAAGAGTGGGCTTTAATGAATTTTTTTCATGGAACTCACTTTGGAGTATCTTATAATCAGTATTAGAGTATATTCAAAAGGATAAAGAGGTATAACAACATCATTTAAACGGTATACTGGAGGTGGGAGTACGTACACCCAGGAGTATGGAATCATTTTCCTATATATATATATATATTACATTTGTAAGGTTTGAATATAGAAAAAAAAATCATGACGCCAACTCAAGAGAGGAGGCGTATATGTGGAATCTAAAGGTGCGCAAGATTGCAAGGGCCTTGTCACCGATTGTTTGTTGGTCTTTGTATTTAATGCGGCGCAATTCATAAGATTTCAGCTGGTTCAACTTACCTAAAGTTAGTACTAATTCTCTACGGACCCATGAGCATCCCCTGTATTTTCGTTCTGGTCCGCCAATACCAATAGGTGTAGCTTGGTAGCAAGAGGGTGGTAGTTATGTGTTAGAAGTTAGAACACCGTTTTGTTCCCTGTTTTTGTTTGGGATTTTGGACATCGTAACCCTACCTTGTCTCCTTGGTGCTACGCAAAAAAAATGCATTTGGGTAGTCAAGTGCTTAAGCGGATCTGCATTTTTGTGTCAAATATGGGTGATGGACTCTTTGAAAGATCGAAAAAGGCGACTAGAGGGGGGTGAATAGGAGCCAAATAAAATTTTCGAATAAACTCTCCCTCTAAAATTCAAACCACCAAAAGACCGAAAAGAAAGCGCCTTTGGTGGGTATTTCTGATCGGATGAGCGGTACCCTCGACCCTCAGAGGTCGGATGAGCGATACTCGAATAAATAGTGTTTGGATGAGCAGTACCCCGGCGGCCTTGGTGGGATGAGCGATACTCGGGTGAATAGTGTTCATGTGAGCGATATTCCGACCAAAGACCGTTGTCCGGTGAATGAGCGATACTCGGTGGGATGTCGGATGAGCGATACTCGGTGAATAGTGTTCGGTGAATAAGTACCCCCGACCGGATGAGCAGTACCCCCGACTGCGGAGGTCGGATGAACGATACTCGGGGTGAATAGAAAAATCAGCACGATCTCAAAAGCAAATCGATGTAACTTTTGATCGGTGATCCAAAAGCAGTGAAAATTGGTGTGCACCTCCTAAAGGATGTCGGGAACCTATTTCAATCAACAATCGAAGGAATTAATACCAAGGTTCCGTCCTTTTCGGTTTAACAAATGCAACACCAAAAACAGCGTCACGAACACAAACTTCACCCTAACTTGCGATGGGAGTTGGCGGTCGAAATCCTTGGATGACTCTCCACAAATCATAGCAAGTAAGTACACGAAGAAACAACCCTTCAAACAAATAGAAACACTATCCAAAACTAGGCACGAAATTGGTTTCTTGCAAAGCCCGAATAGAAGAGGTTGTAGATTGCCTAGATGATTGGGATATGATCTATAGAAGATTCATCCAGCAATCTTTCATCCTTGGCAACAAGAACCAGAAGCCAACCAAGACTAAATAACTACAAGTCACACGTTTACGCACTTTAAGAACACACAGATTTACAACTTGCAACAAGAACGTAAGGATTGCCTAAAAGATTGAAAGCACCGAATCCAGAGAAGAGTTCATCAATCATGAATTTCAACAAAGACTCAATAGCATGTAGAAGGAGATGAGGCAAATCCAAATTACGTAAAGTAAATCGCAAGTAGGTAAATGCGGAATTTAGATAACAGAATTCAAGTGCGTAATGTAAATACGTAAGAGAAATGAAACAAGAATATAAATGAAGAACATTACATTTCGGAAGGGAGGTTTACAAAGCCTCACAACAAAGTGGGCAAAGCTCAAATGAGCAAGAAAACCTCGAACCTTCAAAGAGGGAGGCTGCCCTACCCTCTATTTATAGTGACACAGGATCAATTCCCACCTTTGGATGTCTGCTTCAATCCTAAGCCAACATCCAAGAGCCAGGATTTGATCCTTACACCATCCTCTCAACAACTCTCAACTACTCACGTACATTTTCCTCACTGCTCACCCCAAGGAGACACCCCTCTCCTGTCTATTCATAGCAGCTTGGAACACCTACCACCCTTGGATGAGCCTCTAAACCCTAGAGCACTCCATCAAGGGCTGAGATTTTACCCACTCACAAAGCTATGCATGGGCTCACCCAAACCCAACAACACAGCGGGTTTTGCACGCTTTTCAACTCACACTAACTTGACCCGCTTCTCTATCTTCTGACCGCGATCCAACGGTCCTCCTAGATCGAGCGGCTCCAAGTTAGCATCTCATCCATTCCTTTGTCTTCTCGGCTTGCGGCTACTCCACAGCCTCAGTCATCTTTGGCGACACCTTGATCATCCGGACCTCGGCTCTCCCACCTAGTCCCGATCCCCTTCGCCTCACCATGACCTAGCTCCAAAGTCCTGCAACCATCATAGACAAGAAACCACATCACATAGCAATATCCAACAACACATATCCATCTCAGCAGACAGATATACACTACGCGACCAACATAACCCGGACCACACGTGGTCTCCATCCCGACCAACCATGGTTTGACCATTGGTCTCCATCCCGACCAACCATGGTCTGACCACTGGTCTCCATCCCGACCAACCATGGTCTTGAAAGGACAGGGGATGTCGCCTAGAGGGGTGAATAGGCGAATTAAAATATTTAACACTAAATGCAATGGAATAAAAATTTGCGGCTAAATAAAATCTCCAGGGTCTAAGTCCGGAGTGTCCGGACTTTTATCCGGATACTCGGTATGTCCGGACTGTCAAAGTCGAGTCCGGATACTCGGATTGGACCCGAGGGATCGAGACCGAGTGTCAGAGACTTATCTCGGATACTCGAAATGTCCGGACTATCCGGGTTGAGGAGTCCGGATACTCGGTTAAGACCTCGAAATGAGATTTTAAATCCTGCAATTTTTTCAACAATCTACTTGAATACAAAAGATCTAAATGCAATCGGTACTGTGGAATGATGTAGATCTAGAGCCAAACACAACAAAAAAGTAGATCGGGCAATTTCAAGATACAAAATCAAATGCTAAAGCAAGAGAAAGAAGCAAACTTGGAGACGATGATTTTTCACCCGGTTCGGATCCTTGAGGATCCTCGTCTCCGTTGAGGCGGCTCGGTCACACTTGAGCAGGGTCTCTTTCAACCCTCTTCCTCCGGTGTTGCACAAATGCACTCGCCGGTCTTCACTCCTTTGATTCCTTCCCTTACGGAGGCGGAACCGGCCTTCACAAACTTCCCACGGCCAACCACACAAAGCTCCGGTGGCTCGTAGGCGACCTCCTAGCCGTCTAGGAGTCCTCAACCTCCAAGAGTAACAAATGCTCACGAAGAACAAGCTTGGAGATGAAATCAAGTGCTCAATCAACTCAAATCTCACTCCCCAAACTCTTCCCAACCCTTCTCACAAGGGGATCACTTAGATCTAAGGGTAAAAGCTTCCTCAAAGCCCCCCACACAGCCTCTCAAAAATCCACACCAAAAAGCCTCTTCAAAATGAGGGAGGATGGGGCTATAAATAGAACTCCCCAAAAACTAGCCGTTGGGGGCAGGCTGCGCACAACCCGGAGACTCCGGATAAATACCCCGGACACTCCGGACAACCCGGAGTGTCCGGACTCAACACCGAATACTCGGACCAACGAGAGCACCCACCGAGGGTGTCAACCCGAATGTCGGACAAAACCCGGACACTCGGACAACCCGAGTGTCCGGACTAAACATCGGATACTCCGGATTGCACTGAGCAGCCCGACGAAAACGAGCATAACTTTTGACTCCGGACTCCGATTTCAGTGATTTTGGACTCTATCAAAAGCTAAGAACGAGGGCTACACAACTAACAAGGTCTCACCACCCAAAACTCAAAGGATAAATACAGATTTCACAAAGAATCCAAGGAGACCTACAAATCTCACTTTCCGGCACCACCAACACCACTCTCTTTCTAAGTTTCACAAGGATAGATCACTTGAGCACTTGACACATCTAAAAGTCATTCGACATCGCATCCCTCTTAATAGTACGGCAATCCTTAGACTCAAAATAAATCAAAGATAATATAAGTCTAGAGATAGTCACTTGCCGTCTTCTTTCTTGATGTCGATGCATGAAGACCTTCACCATATAATTGATGACATCTTCGCCTTGTCCAACTCGACTCGATTCACCTCATGAGACTCTCGTCCTATCAACCTTGACTTGATCATCCTCTCGACGATCTCCACGCCAAGTCGCTCTTGACTTAGTCCTCAACTCTTGGTGACACCGCCGTCTTGTTGACCTCGGCTTAACGATCATCCTCCAAGATATCTTGGTCATCATACACATACGGGACCTAATTCTTTCCAAATTACTCATGAAAGACATTAGTCCCAAAAGCTCAATAGATATGAATAAATTGATATTTGTGAGCAATTGATTACAACAAGTGTTTCATATAAAGAAGCACAACATAAATGGAAACACTTGACATAAGAAATGTTCTCTACTAAGTACATCATGATGAATATGTAATTGATCTATATGCACTAGAGAGATAATTGCCAATATGATGAATCAATTAAATCATGGCAAAGATCACAGTCTTTACTTAAATGAAGCACATGATAGAGTGTACACGAATTGTACATGTGCAAATAATATTTGGAATAAGAGTAAATATGTGATCCAACTCTAGATTAAACTTCACCAAGAGAAGTGCATGAGAAGATACACAACTAAGACATGCATGCACCAAGTCAATCTATAGCAATACGAAGTTTAACTCTAGTTAATACATGCATACTAAAAACAAAGCACATAATGAACTCAAATGAATATATATGCACAAATAAATATGACATGAACCAATGTGCATATATATAATCAACATGCTACTTGGAGTTCACTATGCATTTGCACGAAAGGAATGCAATAACAAATATAGAATAGATACCAAAATTGCATACCTTATCTTTGCTTAACCATCCCACTTGATTTTCCTCTAAATAGATGAGACTGATACTCAACTAGGCAATAACAAGTTAGTCTCATAGCAATATAATCATATTAGAGGTTTGTCATTTGCTAAGCACTAAGTTAAGCATTTATTTAATTGCATAGATTGTCATTATGAGTGTTTGTCATTAATCACCAAAATAACATAAGTGCCTAGATGCACTTTCAATCTCCCCCTTTTTGGTGATTTATGACAAACCTATTATCAATTGCACCAAATGACAATATTAAGATTTTTAGCATTAAAACAAGCATAAAGATACAATAAGAGATCATACTTACAAATCATCCCTTTTGTCAATCGATTAGGGACAATTGATAAATCCATAAATTCTCCCCTTTTGTCATTAATCCCAAAAGGTGCTTAAAAGATTCTTATTGTTTATTCAATAAAATCTGTTCTCCCTTTGATTGCACACTCAATAAAAAGATTAGGAGAAATAAAATAAAAATAAGGAGCTAGTAATAGGACAATAATATTAAGCTCCCTAAATCTAGGCAAGGTATGATACCAATTATTTCCAAGATTTAGGTAATAGATTTTTCTAGTTATACAAATTTAAAGTAGTCATGATTCACAGGATATAAGTGATGCTTAAACATGACACATGAATATGATTTCACATGGAGAAGATTTATTCTTTAAACATCAAGATCATATAGCAAATTTATATAATTTAAGCACATGCTCATGATCAAATTAAATTCTAACTATTAAGATCATATAAAGAAGATTACACAAGAAGAAATTGCTTATATGATCACAAGATGTATACAAGATCATGAATCAAAATTGTATAAGTAAGATGCACTTTCATGATCAAGAATTTCATAAACTTATCAAGGGTATACCTCTTTGCAATGTGTCACCCATATGTACCTTTTACTTCTTGATAATACCAAATGCAAGTTAGATGACACTTCAAAACAATTTAGGATTAGAGGATACCTCTCGAAGGATACCAATTAATGATACCAATTGAAAGATACAACACCATTTAGAATGACACAATTTAGCATAATGGTGTGCACAGACATTATTGAATATGGTCAGAAAAGAAACACGTCCCTTTGTCGATTCTTGTCCACCGCATGTTCGAATTGGTCATTATCACCGCGCCCGGTCTTAGATCCCTCGTACTATGGAGCTCCTCTCCATTTCCTTCATCCCACCGTCGAAGATGACCCCTTTTCCAATACCTTGAACATCAATAGACAAGCACACGATTTCTGGGAACAAATACCTTTTAATTTGACCCAAGTTAGTTTGATAATGTCTAAGTACAACATGCATGATATATATGATATACAAGACAATACTCTTTGCATGCAAAGAAATTCAAGATATCAATTAAGGATTTTATTACACCACTTTACAATGAAAATATTTGAAACTCATTCAAATTTAATCTTGACATCCACTTGTAAGAGAGACAATGGGTGAAACACATTCAAACTCACTCTTGAGCTTACAAGGGAAATTTTCTCTTTTCCATAATAAACTCCGAGTTATGCAAGAGACAAAACATTTTGAGGCTAAGATACAATTAAATCCAATTTTCAAAAGAACTTAGCCAAAAGATGCACTTTCATTGGAATGAAAACTTAAATAGATATGCTCCACTTTGAATCTTGGAGCAATGAATAAGTTCACTTAGTTTTCATCTTGAAAGGCTTGCCAAGATTCCAATTTAAAACTCTTAAAATCTCAAAAAGATGCAAATAGCAGCACAAAATCGATTATAGCTTTTAAACCATTGCTCAAATACAAAAATCATCAACGCGGAACAGATTCGTCTCGAAATCCTCTTCGAGGGTTATGAAGACTGAATATTGATTTGAGCAAAAGAGAAACCCCAAAAATAGGAAGAACAAGAGATTGCAAGAAAGTATAGATAGCAATTTAAGAATTTGGGCCGAGCAATACAACCCGGATACTCCGGTGTTTTTGATCCGGAGTGTCCGGATAATCCGGATACTCCGGATAGCTCAACCGGATACTCCGGGTTGTTCAGCTTCATTCCATTTAAGGTTTTTGATAGGGCTGAAAGAAGGTTCAAAGAAGGTTCATAAATTCTGAAAAAATTTGACAATGAAGTCCAAATATAGAGGATCAAAATATGTTATAATACTTTCCTCTGATTATAAACCCATTTGAAGATACAAAAATCACAAAACAGCCCCACAATCAGCCTAAACCTGAAATTTCAGCAAACTGAACATTTTGAATTTGGGTCAAATCTTGATCAAATGAAGTCCAATAGCCATGAGATTTTGCATAAATGTTCCATGGACATCCAAGAGACTTCTCCAAAAAGAATTTCTCAAATATCACCCTCCAATAAAAAATTAGATCAAAATGGGCATTGGAGGTTTGATTTTGACACTAAGTCAAAAGAAGTCAACATTCTTGCAAATGAGTTCAAATGAATTTGAAAATTTTCAGATATGAACTTCATATTCAATAGATGGTTTTCTAACAAAAATTTTCAATAAATAAATTTCACTTTGAGAAATGTGGTGAAATTTGCATTTGAAACACATAAAGGATAAAAATCTTCATCAATTCCTTAAAAGGGCAACCAAATGAGTTTTGAATGGAAATATGCACTTATGTGGCATTATATGAGTTATAGAGATGTTTATAAGCCTATTTGCATAATCAAATCCATTCAAATCGTAAAATCCAACTTAATGCGAGAGTATGCCAAATAAGATCAAAAGAGAGAAAAAGCCATAACTATTTCAAATTAAGTTGAAATTATTTGAAATTGTGCAGAAACATTTTTTAAACTCCCAAGAAACTTTTCCAAAAAATAATTTTCCAAAAAGGAGTCTCCAATCAAAAGATATGCCAAATTTTGCTTTGTAAGCATGATTTTTACTCAAAAAGAAGAAAAGTCAAAACTTTTTCAAATTGAGTCCAAATGGTTTGAAACTTTTCAGAAATAAACATTGGACTATTTAGAAGGTTTCCCAAAAAGAATTTCATTAAAAGGAATTTTCGTTCAAAAGATATGGCAAAATGTGCTTTGTAGGTTTGAAAAGAAATTGAATTTTCACCAAATGCTCAAAATGAATTCCGGATTGAAATTTATGGAGATTTGAACTTTCATAGCTTTGTATGAGTTAGAAATACTATTTCAATCCAAGATATACAAAGAAATCCAATTCAAATAGCGAAATCCACAAAATGCAACAACGGGTCATTTTGGGTCAAATGGATGATTTTGGCCAAATTCAAATGGCTATAACTTTTGAACGGTTGGTCGTTTGGAAAAACTTTGAACTAAAGAAATGCTTAAAATGACCAACCCTATGAGTTTTGTATTGACCACTTTTTCAAAAACTCAATACATTTTAACTTATAAAAATATTTCATTTAATTCAAAAACAAGATCATATAAGATCCATTTGAGGCCAAAGTTTGACTTTTAGCTTCTATCCAAGGGTTAGATACTTGAAAACATTTGAAATACATGTTAGAATACTTTTACAAAGCTTTTTATAATTTTGGGCCTTTTAAACATAAGATTTGACTTTTGACCAAAATGGTCCTTTTGAAATAGCTATTTGTAAAACAAAGCCAAATATTTCAACACAAGATTCAAATGAAGAATAAGATGAGATATAGAGATTTGAATTTTGTGTATGATTCTAAGATACCATTTTGAACCAAGATACTACACAAGATCCGGTCCAAACGGAGAAACTCACTAAGTGCAATAATATGACTATTAAGGTCAAATATAGTTTTTCGGCGAGTTTCAAAATCGAATAACTTTCGCTAGGTTGGTCTTTTGAAAGTCTTTTGAACACAAGAATTGTTAAGACTGACCAACTCTAGGATTTTCGTTTTGGAATTACTTTCAAATTCATTTTACATTTAATTCTATGAAAATTATAAGTTTAAATTCAAAACAAGATACTAGAAACTTGATTTTGGGCATGAAACTCATTTTCTTTGTAAAATAGATTTTTTGAAGCCAAAACCCTTTGAAAAACGTTTCAAATACATTTGTATACATTTTGCAATTAGTTTTTCACAAGAATACTAATAGTATACAAAATTTTGACTTTTGGCTAAATGGCTTGATTTTGAAAATATATGTTAGCACTTATATAAATATGGGCACATGTAGGGATGCAATATACATGGATATGAATTAACACTCCCCCTTAATGTGCCACTTACCCAAACTTGCTCAAGATTGCAATCAAAACAACTAATAAGCATGAGCAAGCATATAATCAAGCAATCTAAATTGATTTTCATGAATAATGCAATATAACCTACACAAGGCTATAAGCTATAAGAATCAATTTAAATACTTGTTATCCGAGATGGCATTTGTTCATGATTGGAGTGATCATCCTCATGCTTGGCTCCATTTTGCAAATGATTAAGTCATCTTCCCTTTTGAAGAAGCCAAACGTCCAATCCATCTCATATTGCCTAAAAATCTTTTAGGCGGTTTTGGTAATCCTTGTTGGGTCCAACAATGTTAGTCACAATAGATTTTGGAACCCAAATGGTCCTAATTTGGATATTATTGAATTGACTAACATAATTAGAAATAGGTTTGCAATAATTATTCCTCCTAGGCAAATGATTGGCATTTTTATGAAAAGGCTTAGGAGGGCAATGATATTTTGCAAAACCATTTCTAGTTTGATCTCTTCTAAGCATATGATAATTGAAATTATGCATTGGCTTAGAGGATCTAGCAAATCTAGCAAATGGTTTGCTATTGTTATTTTCCTAAGCACATGATCAACATGATTTTCTTGGTCTTAGGAAGTCTAGCATTTTGAGCAAACACATTTCTAGATTCATTTCTCCTAAGCAATTGAATATCATAATTTTGCAAATACTTGGGAGAATCGACAAACTTGGCAAACACATTGCCATTTTTGTCCTTCCTAAGCAAATAATGATCATTGACAATAATAGGCTTAGGAGTAATACCTTTGGGACAATCCTTACCGATGTGTCCCTTTCTCCGACAATTGTAGCAAGTAGGCTTTGAGCGTCTCTTCTTCTTCTTGACTTGCTCTTTGTCGGTTTGCCTCATTGTTGATGGTTGTGGCTTGATCTCCACTTTATTAGGGCACACGGAGGCGAAGTGTCCCTTCTTGTTGCAAGCAAAGCACTTGATGATCTTCGAATGTCTTTCGTTGTGCCTTGTCTTGCTAGTCTCCCTCTTGGAGATGTAGCCGAGTCCTCGCTTATCTTGAGGCGCCCTTGGCTTGCTCAAGATCTCGTCGAGAACGGCTTTTCTCTTGATGCACTTACTCAAGTCATTTTCTAATCTAATGACTTTGGCCTTGAGCTCATTGTTTTCCTCTACAAGATTAGTCTCAACATGCATAGAGGAAGTGGAAACATTTGAATTTGAGCAACAAGGTAAATCATTGCAAGAGGTGGATATGTCAAATTTTGATGAAATATTAGGATTAACATTTAAGCAAGACATTTCATCAATTAAATCACATGAGATTCCTATATCCACCTTAGGCTTATGAATTTCTTTGAGAAGGAGGGATTCATGATTTTCTTGAAGCATATTATAATCATTTTGAAGTGATTCATGTTCAAGCTTCAAAATTTTATATTTCTTTTTCTCCTTTCCAAGACATTTATTGAGCTCCTCAAGCAAATTCATAAGTTCATTATAAGTGAGCTCATCATCGTCATCATCGTTTACCTCATTCTTACCTTTCGCCATGAAGCAACGGATTTGTGATGGAAGAGCATCTTCATCGTCACTTGAGGCGGAGGTTGAGGTTGATGGAGATGTCGGTTCTTCATCACTTGAGCTTGAGGTGGAGCTTGATGTTTCATCTCCCGACATCTCTTCCTTAATGCAATCCTCAATAGAAATGGATGATTCAAATAGTTCTTGAAGCTTTATCCACATTTCATGAGCGCTCTTGAGATTGCATATTCTATCAAAGATTTCATCGCTCACAACACAAAATAAAACATTAGTAGCTTGAGCGTCGAGATGTAGGCATTTCCTCTCTCCTTCAGTTGGAGCAACTTCATTCAATGGAGAGGAAAAGCCGACATCTACGATCCACCATATTTGGGGCTCATGGATTTAAAATGAAAAGTCATAATTAATTGCCATGAAGCATAATTTTTGCCATCTAGCACAAGTGGATTATGTGAGTGCACTAATCCTCTAGTCGACATCCTTTACTCTCTAAACGGTTAAGTCTAATAAAGGAGAGACCTTGCTCTGATACCAATTGAAAGGACAGGGGATGTCGCCTAGAGGGGGGGTGAATAGGCGAATTAAAATATTTAACACTAAATGCAGCGGAATAAAAAATTTGCAGCTAAATAAAATCTCCCGAGGTCTAAGTCCGAGTGTCCGGACTTTTATCCGGATACTCGGTATGTCCGGACTGTCTGGGTCGAGTCCGGATACTCGGATTGGACCCGAGGGATCGAGACCGAGTGTCAGAGACTTATCTCCGGATACTCAAAATGTCCGGACTATCCGGGTTGAGGAGTCCGGATACTCGGTTTAAGACCTCGAAATGAGATTTTAAATCCTGCAATTTTTCAACAATCTACTTGAATACAAAAGATCTAAATGCAATCAGTACAGGAATGATGTAGATCTAGAGCCAAACACAACAAAAAAGTAGATCGGGCAATTTCAAGATACAAAATCAAATGCTAAAGCAAGAGAAAGAAGCAAACTTGGAGACGATGATTTTTCACCCGAAGTTCGGATCCTTGAGGATCCTACGTCTCCGTTGAGGCGGCTCGGTCACACTTGAGCAGGGTCTCTTTCAACCCTCTTCCTCCGGTGTTGCACAAATGCACTCGCGGCCTTCACTCCTTTGATTCCTTCCTTTACGGAGGCGGAATCGGCCTTCACAAACTTCCCACGGCCAACCACACAAAGCTCCGGTGGCTCGTAGGCGACCTCCTAGCCGTCTAGGAGTCCTCAACCTCCAAGAGTAACAAATGCTCACGAAGAACAAGCTTGGAGATGAAATCAAGTGCTCAATCAACTCAAATCTCACTCCCCAAACTCTTCCCAACCCTTCTCACAAGGAGATCACTTAGATCTAAGGGTAAAAGCTTCCTCAAAGCCCCCCACACAGCCTCTCAAAAATCCACACCAAAAAGCCTCTTCAAAATGAGGGAGGATGGGGCTATAAATAGAACTCCCCAAAAACTAGCCGTTGGGGGCAGGCTGCGCACAACCCGGAGACTCCGGATAAATACCCCGGACACTCCGGACAACCCGGAGTGTCCGGACTCAACACCGAATACTCCGGACCAACTGAGAGCACCCACCGAGGGTGTCAACCCGGAATGTCCGGACAAAAACCCCGGACACTCCGGACAACCCGGAGTGTCCGGACTAAACACCGGATACTCCGGATTGCACTGAGCAGCCCGACGAAAACGAGCATAACTTTTGACTCCGGACTCCGATTTCAGTGATTTTGGACTCTATCAAAAGCTAAGAACGAGGGCTACACAACTAACAAGGTCTCACCACCCAAAACTCAAAGGATAAATACAGATTTCACAAAGAATCCAAGGGAGACCTACAAATCTCACTTTCCGGCACCACCAACACCACTCTCTTTCTAAGTTTCACAAGGATAGATCACTTGAGCACTTGACACATCTAAAAGTCATTCGACATCGCATCCCTCTTAATAGTACGGCAATCCTTAGACTCAAAATAAATCAAAGATAATATAAGTCTAGAGATAGTCACTTGCCGTCTTCTTTCTTGATGTCGATGCATGAAGACCTTCACCATATAATTGATGACATCTTCGCCTTGTCCAACTCGACTCGATTCACCTCATGAGACTCTCGTCCTATCAACCTTGACTTGATCATCCTCTCTGACGATCTCCACGCCAAGTCGCTCTTGACTTAGTCCTCAACTCTTGGTGACACCGCCGTCTTGTTGACCTCGGCTTAACGATCATCCTCCAAGATATCTTGGTCATCATACACATACGGGACCTAATTCTTTCCAAATTACTCATGAAAGACATTAGTCCCAAAAGCTCAATAGATATGAATAAATTGATATTTGTGAGCAATTGATTACAACAAGTGTTTCATATAAAGAAGCACAACATAAATGGAAACACTTGACATAAGAAATGTTCTCTACTAAGTACATCATGATGAATATGTAATTGATCTATATGCACTAGAGAGATAATTGCCAATATGATGAATCAATTAAATCATGGCGAGGATCACAGTCTTTACTTAAATGAAGCACATGATAGAGTGTACACGAATTGTACATGTGCAAATAATATTTGGAATAAGAGTAAATATGTGATCCAACTCTAGATTAAACTTCACCAAGAGAAGTGCATGAGAAGATACACAACTAAGACATGCATGCACCAAGTCAATCTATAGCAATACAAGTTTAACTCTAGTTAATACATGCATACTAAAAACAAAGCACATAATGAACTCAAATGAATATATATGCACAAATAAATATGACATGAACCAATGTGCATATATATAATCAACATGCTACTTGGAGTTCACTATGCATTTGCACGAAAGGAATGCAATAACAAATATAGAATAGATACCAAAATTGCATACCTTATCTTTGCTTAACCATCCCACTTGATTTTCCTCTAAATAGATGAGACTGATACTCAACTAGGCAATAACAAGTTAGTCTCATAGCAATATAATCATATTAGAGGTTTGTCATTTGCTAAGCACTAAGTTAAGCATTTATTTAATTGCATAGATTGTCATTATGAGTGTTTGTCATTAATCACCAAAATAACATAAGTGCCTAGATGCACTTTCAATCTCCATCCCGACCACTTTTGGTGACCACTAGTCTCCATTCGACCACTGAACGGCGATTCTCAATTGCAGAGACCAAATGACAATATTAACCTCTTTTCTCCGACCAACCAAAGACTGACCACTTTGAGTCGAACGACCCAACCACTCGGGTCGGACGACCGTCCGCAACACATAAAGCAATACCACTCGTGACGATCATACTTTGGACGACCGTCTCCAACCACCAAAGCCCGACCACTCTCTTTGACGACCCGACATCTCGGGGTGGACGACCCGACCACTCGATTGGTCTCCAACCAATAAAGCCTCGACCACTCAGGACACGACCCGACCACTTGACTTGTCTCCAACCATTGCTCTAGCTCGAAAACAATCCAAATCAAACTCAAACTTGAGCACACCTTGCTCAAATAAAGTCAAATACTCATCACAAACATGGATGGACCTCCACATGGTCCTTCAATCTCCCTTGATGAGTATATTGACAAACCACACAAAAGGCATAAATTTGAGTTTGAATGAGAGAAGAAGAAAGCAATTTGATTGCAAAGCCAAACTTGGTCCAGAGAGAAAGATATAAAATTATGACCAAGTTGGCGTAAAAGGATTTTAGAGCTAAACTTTAGAGAGCAAGTTTTCAACAAAAAGCTCTAAAGATCCAATAAAACTCACTCATAAGAACCAAAATGGATTAATATTTTCCTTTGAATATGCCTTTCTTACATTTTCTCCCCTTTTGGCAATATAGGCATCAAGATTTTTTTGTTTTCTCCCCTTTATATATGTATGCATGAAATGCATCCTAAGTGAGCTTTGAGAATTATCCAAGTGATCATAAATGCAAGATATGACACCAAGCTAGTCAATTTAGAAAATGGTGAACTAGGATGTCTTCAAGAACAAATTCATTTTGCTCATAAGCTTTGTTTACAAGATTTTATTTTAGCAAGATTTGAACAAGTGCAAAACTTAGCAAAGTTTCAAAGCTAGAAGCCAACACCACTCATAGGATCAAATGGAAAACCTAGAGTTCAACCTACTCAACACTTTGGGGAATCTTGAAGTACATATAGAGTCCTTGAGCTCATTTTTCAATTCATGCAAATTCTTCTTCTTTGATATTTTGAAAGACATAGCGGGTGCAAATGTTTGACATTATTTGCATTCTTTACCCACTTATGTTTTTGTTATTTGCATTTCTTAATGATTGACTCAAGCCATGTTCGATCACCCCAAGAGTAACTCTTAAGAGAATGATCTTGGTCATACACGATATATTCCAAGTTCATCCCAAGTGCAATGGGAGGCGTCTAGAGAATATATAGTGTTGAGTTCAATTTTGCACAAAAGAGAGTCAATTTTTCTTAATTTAGCACATATGAGCAATTTTGAAGGACTAAAATATGGATCAAGCAAGTTTCACCCAAGTTGCTATAGGGACTCTAGAGAACTCCATAAATTCACAATTCATGGTAAAAACCTCTAGAGAAGAAACTTAACAAGAAAAAGCAACATGTTTTTCATTTAAGATTTTCAATTTTCAGATTTTAACAAGCTTAGTATGATAGATGAACTTGGATAGACCTAAGCTAGTGATTTTCTTCAAAGATGTAGCAAGGTGCATATGAAGATTGAATCAATTGCATAATAGACAAAGCTCATAAAAGAAAAATGCAGTCTAAATGCAATGCATGAACAGATTCCCAAACTCCCCTCAACAATTGAATCAATTTTAAGCTCAAATCTGGTTAAAGTTGAGTTATTATCAAGATTAGGCATAAAGAAAACCCGAATGGACTCAATAATAACGGAAAAAGCAGAATGAGGAGAAGAAGTCGAGAAATCAAAAGCTGGATGGCTATAGAGCATAGGAAAGATAGAAGAGACTCACTCTGCTCGGACTCGCTCTTATCTTCCCAGAGATGACATAGGAAAGCTGACTCTAGATCCCAACTAAGGAGTGCACACAGACCCTGTCTACCTAGGAGGCCACAAAACCTGCTAGACTTATAAGACTGTGAGGGAACTCAACCTAGAGAGAAGAGAGAACAGCTAATCACGCATGATAGCAACCTAAAGCACAAGATAAGAGGTCCATGCGAGGCATGCCATAAGTCTAAGTGAGTGAACTCAACTCAAGAAAACAAGCCCAAAGTCACCCAAAAGAAGAAAGGAAATGCTGGAAGAGAATATATATAGTACATAATATACAAAACAGCTCCCCCTCACGAAAAGCCGTGAGGGCTCACGACTCCAAGCTCAAATCCCCCTGAACACACTCTACTCCCCTTGAGGCACACTCTAAAACTCTCAACTCACAAGAGATAGGTAGAAAGCTAGAGGAGAAGAGATAAGATCTAAAACCACATGATCTCTAAGGAGCAAGACGGCTCAAGGTAAGAAGCAACCTAACTATGCTAGAAGTCCAACCAAAAGACTCTAGACAAACAGGACACAAGCTCTACCTACGAAAGAACCACAACCTCCTAAGAGACCCATCACTATCATCAACATTTTTAGAGGTACTTACCTCTTTGCAGTGTAGTGCAAGTAGTGGCAAATGACCAAGTGTATCCAAAAGCAGAGGAAGAAGACTTAGAGATATTCCTAGGATGATGGTCTCCTCACCGAAAGCCTACACACATGCATCTAACAAATCTATACTTTGAAATCAAGGTTAGCGATCCAGTTCCTAGGCACGAATGGACAAGATACATGAAAAGTGTGGCAAGCGATCATCTAGAGCATGAACATGATGCGAAGGTAATGTAAGATCATGTATCACAACCAAGCTAAAGATAGCATCAAGATCCATATATCCATAGACAACAAAGTGAAAACATATCCACATGATAAACAACATCAAGGTGCATCATAGCATCACATGTCGTAGAAGAAGCTAAGCAAGGTGCATTACAACAACAAAATGCTAGCAGGATCATGTGCAAGCCTAGAAATACATGGATCAAGATACTACCTAAACATGGCAATAAGCATGTAAATGAGGAAATACCACAATGAAGCACAACAACATGCTACTAGATATAACATGAGCAAGATGAATGAAGACAACCAAAGAGGATCATCGTAAAACAAACCAATTAGCAACATCAAGATCCATTTATCCATAGTCTCAATAACAATATTTACATGCTGCGAAAAGGCCCGTCAAAAGAAGACCAAACAAAAGGTCATGAGGACACAGACAGCATGAAAGTAAATGGTGACAATGGACACAAAGATGAGAAGCTACTTATGGCAACACTCTATGCATGATGATGAATACATGCCATGAATGAAGAACACAAGCTCATGCAAAATAGGTATGAAGCATATAAGCATGAAGGACAATAAAAGGTGATCATGAACAATATAAGTCATATAGCGGCAGCTAGATCATATGACCCTAATCTCATGAAAGGCATTCACATGTAGCACAAAGTCTGACAAACAAAGTCTAAACAAAGCTAATCATGGATGTAATAGAAAATCAGGGTCATATAACCTAGATACTACTCATGACAAAATAAAGTAAATGATACATAGCACGTGCCTATAGTTAATACAAATGCTCATACCAAATGAACAATATCATGGACAAGATAAAAACAAGAAAATCACATGCTGGGAAAAAGCTCATGAATTTAGGATATAATATGTGAAGCATAAAGATGGTTGGGAAAAACATGCTATGGCACAAAACAAGACAGACAAAAACTAACAAGACCTAGCAAAGTACATATAATACACAAGGGAGCAAGAGCAATCACAACATGTCATGGAAATGATGATCACAAGTATAACCGACATGAGGATATGAGATAGCTCACCATGGAAGTGGAAGTCCCCAATGCTGTTATCATGAAGCTCAGCACTTGTGGAGCGAAACACAAGGTAAACAAATTTGAAAGTACATGCAGGTTAGCATGGAGCTCATGATGGTCATGCAGGAAGATCCAATCCTCTAGAGACAAGCCGCAAAGGCCAACTCGGAATTCACATCGAGTGCCAACATTGAAAAGCGACAAACCGATCCTAGATGAGATTAGTAAAGATCAACATGACCAACATACTTACCTTCAACTCTTGCCGTGAGTGGGTACCTCGAGGAAAACGAGGTCCACTACTTATGTCTGGCGAAGATGATGCCTCAGGACAACTCATGGACTAAGAATCGAACTAAGAAAGGATAAGTCCACAAGATGATCCAAATCCACTCCACTAGGCAGTGATCACATCCTCAAGCTAACCTCAAGCGACTCATGCCATGAAAAAGGCAAAAGGCACTTAAAAGCATCATTGCATAGACATGACACAAGGAATTGACACAAGAGGGAAAGATGACTCAGTACTGGGATAGAGTGAAGACTTGGGGACCCAATACTGAACCACTCGACGCCTCAAAGTACCAGTCACTGAAGAAGACTGGACTCGAGTGTCTCTCTGACGTTTAACCCTAACAAGATTAGTAGCACCTCTAGTAGACGATCTGGGAGCTGAAACTGGGTTGACCTGCCGTGGTGCAAAAGCCGAACCACCCCAGTGAAGCTGCCTAAAACTCCTACCAGAAAATGCCTCGCGCCGCTAATATCTACCTCGATGAGAAAAACGAGGAATATCAAGAGGACGGCGGAAAGACTGACTACGAACAGCTCCAAGACTAAAACTCGAAGAACCAGCATGAAAACCGAGTCCTGGACGCTGCCCAAAAACAGGCGACTCTCTAACCTGTCTAGAAGCAGTGTGTACCTTACGAGCACTCAAAGTCTGGGGATAACCTTGAATACCCCTAAGAGCAGCAACACGCTCACGCCGAGTGATCTTGGCGCGCCTGAAGCAGAAATCTACTAGGTGACCATCCTTCTTACAGAAGGTGCATGTGTACTTCGCCTTGCTAGAGACAGAAGCAACATGAGTAACACCCTTCTGGTCAAAAGTTCTATGGACAACCCCAGCAGACCTAAACACGGTGGTGCTCACTCTGGGAGCTACCACAATCTCACCACTCTTGGAGCCACGCACAATGGTGGGAGGATGCGCCCGAGCGTGCTCCAAGGGATCAAATCCTAGACCTTGATTGAATCTACTAATCTTGGATTTGTCTAGAATAAGATTGAGCTTCTTCTTGCCTCCAACAAACTTCTCGAGAGTGCTCATAAGATACTGGCAATCTCGAAAGAAAGAAGCACAAGAAGAACAGGAGAAGAAGAAGAAGAAGAAGAAGAACCGGAAAGATGAGCTCTCTCGACGTGCATTTTCTCCTCAAAGACGGCTACCTCAATCTTGAGGGCCTCACAAGAAACGCAAGACACATTTCTAATTCTATTGGCTTGGTCTTCTAATTTCTTCCTAAGCTCGACATGGATTTTATCCAAGTCCCCCTCAATCACAGAACATCGCAAGCAACTTTCTTGTGACTTATCTAGTAAGTCCTTAGCAAGTTTAGCACACTTGACATTTAAGGATTCATTGTCAAGTTTTAGTTGCCTCTGACCCTCACATGAGTATTGGTTCCTTAGAAGCATGCATTTCAAGTTCATCGTTTCTAGAAGAAAGCTTCCTAAGGTGATCGCTCATGGCATAATTCGGCAAGCAATTTAGGGCAATTAGCACAAGAAGGAGTAGAGTGAGCATGAAGAAAACTAGCATCTACAGAATGAGTATCAACAGATTCATTGCTAGCATTCTTCAACCTAAGACTATCTAGTTCAGACAACACACTATCATGCATAGTCCTTAGGTTCTCTAACTCCACAAGCAAAGCATCACACAAAGTACAGTCATCAGTGACTCAGGAGGGAGAAGATCTAAGTGAAGCTAACTCCCGAGTCAAGATACCTACTTCCTTTTCTAACTCAGAACACCTCGACCTAGCCTTAGCATGAAACTTGCCTAATTTACGTGAGGCGATTTAATTAAATCGTAGGTGGGTACCTCGTCCGAGTCATTTGTCAGACAAATCGAGTCGCTTACTTCAATGGCGCTGCCATGAAGCACATCTTGAGAAGTCATCTTTGCCCTTCACCTTCTCTTGCGGATCGTCCTCGCTTGCATCACTCCGAGTTCTCCGTGTCGAGAACTCGATGTAAATCCCAAAGGCTGGCGAGGACCCGGTGAAAGAGCTTCTTGTTCTTGGAGAAGTTGCGGTACTTCTTCTCGTGCGCGGTTCACGAACCGAGGCATCTTGTTGCGGTTCTTGTCGGTGTAGTCGTTCTTGCCCGAACCGCCTTGTTCGTTTTGCCCTTCTCGGCTTGGGACGGTTTGCTCGAATGTGGTTGGGGCCACCACACTCAAACAGTGATCATCCCACCTCTCTTCCTCTCTCACTCTCTTGTATGCATATGAAAATTTGCGAGCAAGAAGAGCAAGCTCATTTTCGGAAATTTTTCCAGCTTGGTCATCGCTTAGCTCGCAAAGGCGGAGAGAGAAAACCAATGAAGAATCGAAAGAGAGGATCCAATGGGATCGATGACCAAAGCCATCGACCGAGACTTCGTCTTCCGCGAGACAACATCGATCTCATGAGTCTTGAGGCGGAATAAAGCCCGTCAAGAGTCAAGGTCGACAGTCGGTGGTGTCCTTGATGGTGGTCACTTTCATTTCCCAAACACGAAGATCAAGTGCGGTCAAAAATGTCGAGCATTATCCGAGTCGGTATATGCAACCGATCGCTCGAGGTCGCTCAAAATCTTCGTAAACCGACCAAAGCACTCGTCAAGACTCTCACCGACGTCTTTGTTCAAACTTGTTGAACTCACGCTTGAATTGGTCCTGTCGAACCGTCTTGATTTGGGTAGTGCCCTCATGGTAAGCATCGAGGGTCACCCAAATCTCATGAGCAGAACGAAGGTGAGAAATCCTATCATACTCACTGCGGCTAAGACCCTGTATGAGGATGTTCCTTGCTTTAGCGTTCGCCTCAACGTCAGCCATATTTCCGACCGTGACGTTTTCATCAGCAGAACCTTATACGGGAGTTTCACCTTCTGCCATATCAGGAAGCCCTGGACAGTGATGTATGACTCCATCCGTGATTTCCAAAACGGAAAATCAACTCCAGCAAAAATGGGAGGTTTGGTGGAATACTTGTCCATCGCCATGGCTCTTGAGACCGATCAAGATCTAGAAAGAGCGAGAACCGCTCGATACCAATTGAAAGATCGAAAAGACGACTAGAGGGGGTGAATAGGAGCCAAATAAAATTTTCGAATAAACTCTCCCCTAAAATTCAAACCACCAAAAGACCGTAAAGAAACCGCCTGGTCGGGTATTTCTGGTCGGATGAATAGTACCCCCGACCTACAAATGTCGGATGAACAGTACTCGGAATGAATAGTGTTCAGGTGAACAGTACCCTCGACCAGCACTGGTCGGATGAACAGTACTCCCGGCCTGAAGTGGTCGATTGAACAGTGCTCCCGACCAAGTGGTCGATGAGCGATGCTTTCGGGTGAATATCGTTCGGGTGAGCGGTACCCCGACCAAAGCCTTGTCGGATGAACGATACTCGACACGAAGTGTTCGGATGAGCAGTACTCCCGACCCGAAGTGGTCGAATGAACGATGCTCGTTGAATAGTGTTTGGGTGAACAGACCCCCACGGATGAGCGGTACCCCGACTGCGGAGGTCGGATGAACGATACTCGGGTGAATAGAAAAATCAGCACGATCTCAAAAGCAAATCGATGTAACTTTTGATCGGTGATCCAAAAATGAAAATTGGTGTGCACCTCCTAAAGGATGTCAGAACCTATTTCAATCAACAATCGAAGGAATTAATACCAAGGTTCCGTCCTTTTCGGTTTAACAAATGCAACACCAAAAACAGCGTCACGAACACAAACTTCACCCTAACTTGCATTGGGAGTTGACGGTCGAAATCCTTGGATGACTCTCCACAAATCATAGCAAGTAAGTACACGAAGAAACAACCCTTCAAACAAATAGAAACACTATCTCAAAACTAGGCACGTAAATTGGTTTCTTGCAAAAGCAATAGAAGAGGTTGTAGATTGCCTAGATGATTGGGATATGATCTATAGAAGATTCATCCAAAGAATCTTTCATCCTTGGCAACAAGAACCGTAAGCCAACCAAGACTAAATAATCGCAAGTCACACGCTTACGCACTTTAAGAACACACAGATTTACAACTTGCAACAAGAACGTAAGGATTGCCTAAAAGATTGAAAGCACCGAATCCAGAGAAGAGTTCATCAATCATGAATTTCAACAAAGACTCAATAGCATGTAGAAGGAGATGAGGCAAATCCAAATTACGTAAAGTAAATCGCAAGTAGGTAAATGCGGAATTTAGATAACAGAATTCAAGTGCGTAATGTAAATACGTAAGAGAAATGAAACAAGAATATAAATGAAGAACATTTCATTTCTGGAAGGGAGGTTTACAAAGCCTCACAACAAAGTGGGCAAAGCTCAAATGAGCAAAGCAAAACCTCGAACCTTCAAAGAGGGAGGCTGCCCTACCCTCTATTTATAGTGACACAGGATCAATTCTCACCTTTGGATGTCCTGCTTCAATCCTAAGCCAACATCCAAGAGCCGAGATTTGATCCTTACACCGCATCACTCTCAACAACTCTCAACTACTCACGTACACTTTCCTCACCTGCTCACCCCCAAGGAGACACCCCTCTCCCTGTCTATTCATAGCAGGCTTGGAACACCTACCACCCTTGGATGAGCCTCTAAACCCTAGAGCACTCCATCAAGGGTGAGATTTTACCCACTCACAAAGCTATGCATGGGCTCACCCAAACCCAACAACACAACGGGTTTTGCACGCTTTTCAACTCACACTAACTTGACCCCTACTCTATCTTCCCGACCGCGATCCAACGGTCCTCCTAGATCGAGCGGCTCAAGTAGCATCTCATCCATTCCTTTGTCTTCTCGGCTTGCGGCTACTCCCGGCCTCGGTCATCTTTGGCGACACCTTGATCATCCGGACCTCGGCTCTCCCAAACCTAGTCCTCGATCCCCTTCGCCTCACCATGACCTAGCTCCAAAGTCCCGCAACCATCATAGACAAGGAAACCACATCACATAGCAATGTCCAACAACACATATCCATCTCAATGATGATATACACTACGCCGACCAACATAACCCCGACCACACGTGGTCCGACCATCGGTCTCCATCCCGACCAACCATGGTCCGACCATCGGTCTCCATCCCGACCACTCGAGGTCGACCACTAGTCTCCATTCCGACCACTGAGTCGACCACCGGTCTCCGACCAATGAGAGACCTGACCACTCGGGGTCAGACAACTGGTCTCCGACCAGCCACAGCCCAGACCTCTCTGGGTCGGACAACTAGTCTCCGACCAACCAAAGACCTGACCACTTTGAGTCGGACGACCCAACCACTCGGGGTTGGACGACTGGTCTGCAACATAGCCAAAGCCCCGACCACTCAGGTCGGACGACCCGACCACTCGGGTTCGGACGACTGGTCTCCAACCAGCCAAAGCCCCGACCACTCAGGTCGGACGACCCGACATCTCGGGGTCGGACGACCCGACCACTCGGGTCGGACGACCGGTCTCCAACCACCAAAGCCCGACCACTCGGTCGGACGACCGACCACTCGGGGTCGGACGACTTGTCTCCAACCAGTAACTCAAATCGCTCTAGCTCGAAAAACAATCCAAATCAAACTCAAACTTGAGCACACCTTGCTCAAATAAAGTCAAATACTCATCACAAACATGGATGGACCTCCACATGGTCCTTCACTCTTGGAACTTAATCGCCTTGATGCTCGACACATTGAATTAGTGATGATGCATTGCCACACGAAGATCAGTTCAATACAACACTTTTGACCGGGTTCAAAAAATCGACGAAAATTGCTTGATTTTCGGGATTTTTGGTCGTATCGGCACAGTTCAGTTTTTAAAATCGCTCGATAAACCGGTCTAATTAAAAAAATTCAAAAATTAAAAAAATTGTTCGACGTAAATCGGTCGAAAATCGGTGAAAACTAGTGAATATCGCTAAAAAAATGTCCGCAAAACAAGTTCAACTATTCCGTCAATTTTTCATGAAAACTGTCGATTTTTGAAAAAAAAATTCAAACAAATTGATTTTCAAACTCTACGCTTTTTGACGATTTTTTGCTCGATATTTTCAAATTTTTTTTCCAAACCGATTTTGTTAACCCTGCCTTCTCTATTTATTACTAGTGATGACCTCTCTTTTTTTATTTGGCACAAAAGAAATAGAGAAATTTTACCGTGGATAACATGGGTAGTAGAAATCAGATCTAACCATCTATTCCTCAAGGGTATTATGATCTTTTCCGAATTCGTATTGTCGCTGCCCTATTTTTTCTGCCAGCACAGCCCTTGTACCCTCCGCCGCGCGAGTTCTCCTTCTGGACTCTGCCATCCACCCTCTCTTTCAACTTCGTCGTTGTTGGTAATTCACCTTAATTAATGCCAATTTAACACCAGATGCTCACGGTGACCTTCCCTTGTCTCATGGCATTCATGCTTTGATGGGTAGGTGACCTAGGCCGGACACGATGAAGGAAGTCCACGCTACAGCACATCACGGCGGACTACGACATGCTGCTCCTCCCCGGCGACCTGTCATAAGCTGACATGTTCCAGTCGCTACTCTAGCGCTCCCTCCTGCCTTCAAATTTTTTTAAAAAATGAATAATTACACTACTATCCTTGATACAATTTCTACTACTATTACTACCATAGGAAGTATATCTAAATCTTAACTAATCTGACTGTTAGATTAAATAGAATGAAGGGCTAATATTTAATATTATGCACCCTAAAAGAGCTCAAAAAATAAGCCTATTTTACATTCAAACTAAAAAAATCTAAATAATCTCCTAATATATAAAACCGATTATTTAACACGTCAATTCGCCTCAAACCACCCTGGCTTTTCTCCGATGTGGCATGCCATCAGCTGTAAGCCTGTAAACTGTCAAAGAAACCGTCGGCCGCAGGGCAATCACTCCTCCCCCAACACGCACGCGACGCGAATCTACGACGAAATCCTACGATTCTGTTCGTCCTCACCTCCCCGCCTCGATCAAGCCTCGGACGGTTGAATCCTGCGCCAAGGAATCAAGGAGGTGTCCCCCCGATTTGCATGCCCGGAGTTCGCCGGAGTCGGAATGCCCTGTTGCCCGCCGCCGCTCGGAATCGGGCCGCGGGTGCTCTCCTTCCTGCGCGACCACGACGCGCTCCAGTCCCTCGCCCTCATCTACCTCCAGGTGCGCTCGCATTCCTTGCCCCTGCTCGATTGGATCGGCGTGCTCGGCTGCCGGCTCCCAAGATCGGTTACTTTCTTCTTCTTGGTCTTGTTATCCTCCGTGATGGGAATCTTGGGTGCGGTGGTGGTAATTGTGCGCATTGCGGCGGTCTTGGGACCCCGGGTTTACTCAAATTTGTCTATTTCTTGATGCCTGCGGCGCCGAAATATGCTGGGACATTGAAGTTATTAGTTGAATGCTATTTAGGTGGTGGGCTTCAACTTCTATTCTTTCTTATGCGTGACCCAACCTTGGGAAGAGAGGTGAGAAGTTTTAGTTGATTCTGATCCTGGAGTCAAGTTTGAGTATGCTGCAATTCACAGCATTAGTGACAACTGTTTGCTTTGGCTCTCTGGGAGAGTGAATTTGCAAACATTTGGTGTCCTCTGTCCAATTTAATCAGGTCAATTTTTTTGAACGACGGCTTGGAAGGGGGCTTCCCAAATTCAATATTCTTCTTTTTTATGCTTGATGGCAACATTGGAAACAGGAAAGGGTTGAAAGGAGATGACTTAGCTTGCTATTTATTTTTTACTTTTTACGAGCTTAGTGATAATTAGGTCCTTGGTTCTTCGGACTTCAAATTTGTCTGAATTCTGGCAGTTATTTTTATTTAATCCCTCGTGGATGGGCTTCCGGCCAGGGTTCACATTTCCGACGAAAACTGAGACTGCCGGGCCGGTTCGACATTAAAAACCGAGTGAAAAATCGATCCGATTCAAATTTGAATTTAAAATTTTTTAAAAATTTGGAAAAAAAAATTATGTGACGAACCGGTCGAAAATCGGTGAAAACCTCTCGATTTTCGATGAAATCGAGCGAAAATCGCTCAAAAATCGGCTCTAAGAAACATTCACTTAGTGTGTCGGTTTTCGACCGGTTTTTTCGACCGATTTTTTCCCATTTTTTTTTATTTGTTGACTCTTCAGTTTCTGACGATTTTCAAGCGATTTTCGCCTCAATTTTTTCGATTTTCGAAATTCGGTTTTCGAACCAGTTCGTCGAAATCGGTTTTGTGAACCCTGCTTTATTCTTTTTCTTTTTATCTGTGACGGCAACGTTGGAAACGGGAATGAGAGGAAGGGCGATAACTTGATGCTGGAATGAATTCTAAGTGTGCTGCAGTTATATCATCTTACAGTTCTTACTCAGCAGAAAATTGAAAACTAAGGTATTCACACGCATAATTAGTTCTTCAATTTTTTAGATTGGTTGTGCGCTGATTGGATCTCTCGGGGCACTTTTCAATGGGGTTCTTGTGATCAATCTGGTGATAGGGCTCTTTGCTGTTGTTGCGACTTGCGATTGAGAGTAGTAGCCAGAGACTTGACCTGGCATATGCTGTCCTTCTCTTCTTCGCTTGGGTAAGGGCTACATCAGTGTGAGCAGAGAGAGGACATACAAGGAAGGGAAGAAGAAAGAGGAGACTTTTTTTTGTACCTTCACCGTTTACAGCTGATTGGCATACCACAACCGCTTGTATTTTCAAGTAGGTTGCTATATCAGCGAAAAACCGGGTGGTTTGAGGCGAGGGGCTGATTGGCATACCACAACGGCGTATATTTTCAAGTAGGTTCCTATGTCAATGAAAAGCCAAGGTGGTTTGAGGCGAGGGGATTATTTGTGTTAAGATATAGATTGATTTGAGTCTATATTCAGTTGGACTCTATCTTTATATGGGCGAATTCGAATCTATCTCTTGTTGCTTTTTATTATATATTTGGTACTCTTCGTACAAGAGAACCAATCTAATAAAAAGAGAGAACAGAATTTCGCTTTCTTACATTGTGTGTGCTCTCTATTTGTGTTTGCTGTTTTTAATGCATCGTGATTGATCAAGCGCGGACGATTTTGTTTTACAACACATTATCAACACGAAGCTCTGCGACGCCGATCGTGATCGTTTGACTGCATCAATCGACACTATATCGAATTCGACCGACAACACACGATTAAATCTACTACAAACCCTACATAAGTTTGAGCTATATAAGTTAATCGCACCTGAACAAGTTTTTAATCCTGTTGACTAATTCCCCTAATCGCATAGATTGGTCGTTTAATCCGATCGAAAAATTAGGTGTTGTTGATACTGTTCATCTAAACATTTTTTGAAAAAAAAATAAACTGAGAAATTCCCCGCACTAGTCGTGCGGCAGCCGTGCCCGTCGGTCGGCCGCGCCATGCGCCAGCCTCGCCCGTGCCATTGCGGCACCCTGGCCTGCTGCCGTGGGCCCTGCCGAGGCCCGTTCCCCGACACCGGCTTGGAGAGCCGGATGGAGTGCTTCGCACTTTCGCAGACGCGGCGCCAGTGTCATTAATTTGTGTCGCATGAGTTAATTACGGAGATGGAAGAGCAGTGCATTAGTGCATGTAACGATGGACATGCATGCAGCTAGTGGGTTTGAGTGGGAGCTTGGAGGAGTTCATGCAACAGCAATGTGCGTTGGCATGTGGCTGCTTGTGATGGATATACATGCTGTCAGCCCGCCGCGACAGAAGTCGCCAATGCGTCGTGACACGCACGCGCCGGCTAGGCCTCCACGGTCACGCGCCCGCCGGCCGCGCCTGGCTGTGCTGGCCGAAGCTACCCCCGACCGTGCTCACGCTCTGCGTCCGCGTTGGCCAGCAGCCGCGCATCGAGCCTCCGCTGGGCCTATCGCAGCGCCTCCGAACGCGCCTGCCTGCCAGCAGCAGCACCGTGTGCCCGAAGACGCACAGGATCGCCGTGCGCCGGTTGCAATCGACGTGCGTCCGAAGCGGCGCCATGCCGGCGCCTGCCCCGCCGCCTTGGTAGAACACCCGCCATGCCACCGGTCGTGTCGGCCACGCTTGACGCCCCTGCACCGGTCGTGCGTCCGAAGCCGCACTTGTCGCGCGATGCACTGGCCGCACGCCCGTCGAGCCGCACCGGCCACCGTCGTGCCCTGCTGGCACTGTGGCCGCGCCTGTGGCTCCCACCGTGCCACCGCTGGCGTCGCTGTCCTCAGCGGTGACACTGGCACCCGCAGCGCCTCCCGGCCGTGCCGCCCTCGACGCTGCTGCTCGCGCCACCTTTTCTGCAGTGGAAGGCCATGCGGCGCCTAACCCTAGCCGCCCTCAACTCTTGGGTCGATGTGCGCCGTGCGGCCCACAGGCCGTACCGCCCGTTAATTTTTTCTCAAAAAAATATAAAAACGAAATAAAAGGGAAATATTGTAATTTAACCCTTAGAGTTTTATGTATTTCTAAAATAGAGTTAATTAATTTTAAAAAATTATAGTAAAACCTATAAATTGATTTTGTAGGTATATGGATTTCCGTAAAATTGTCGAAGTTGATACTTAGCACATATTGGAAGTTTCATATCTCTGGTTTTATTTTTCTGGCATTATTCCATATTTATATGTGTTGAAATTTATTTTTTTTGTTAATTGGTAATTTCAAAAATTGCTTGATAATTTGCAAAAAAGCATGATAAATGCTAGGAAAATTATAAATAGCATGTTGGAAGCTCCTTGCCTATGGATTTATTTTCTTAGCATTAATCCATGTTTATATATGCAGGAATTTCTATTTTTCTGTTAATTGGTAATTCTGAAAATTGCTTAATGATTAGCAGGAAATTATGAAAAATGCTATGAAAATCTTAGGAAATTTTAGATAATTATCTGCTGAATAGATGTAGACCAAACTTTACTGATTCAATAGTGAGCATGCAATATATTGATTATACAAACAGTAAAATTCAAAAATGCTTGCATATAGGATATGTTGGACATCGCAAAGAGGAAATTTACTGAGCTTGCCCTGAATGGCAGCAATTACCTCACCTGGGCAATAGATGCCAAGATCAACCTGATAGCTCAATCTCTTGGAGCTGCTATTTCCCAGCCTAAAGCTAGTGCCCCTGCTCTTCCCGAAGCCGCTAAGTGTGTGGCTTTACACTTCCTAAGGCACCATTTCCATACGGACCAATAGGTCGAATATTTGATGGAGGAGGGCCCGCTGGCATTATGAAATTCCCAGAAGGAACGATATAACCGGCAAAGATCCGTCTTGTTGCTAGAAGCACAACGTGAATGGACCCTCCTACACTTTCAGGATTTCAAGTATGTGGAAGCATACAACTCTGTCATGCACAAGCTTATCGCCAAACTGACATTCTAAAGCCAAAAAGTTACTGATGCTGAAATGATCGATGAGATATTGTGCACCTTCCACCCCAATATGAGGATACTATAGCAACAGTACCATCATGCTAAGTACCATAAGTAAGACCCAGCCAATAAGGCTGCAGACGCTCTATAGTCTTGCTTCAGGTGTGGATGCACTGGCCATTGGTCGTGTATCTACCGCACCCCAGAGCATTTGGTGGATCTTTACATGCAATCCACTGGGAGATTCCAGAAGAATCAGGGAAATAAAGCCGAGGCACACTTCATCGCTCAATCAATTGTTCAGGAGGAAGTTGAGAAGTGTGATGTTATGATTTTTGATCTTATTGAGCTCAAGGAGTCGCAGAAGGACACCTTTGACTCATATGGACACTTGAACTTGTCTCCTAAATATTTCTTCACTTTGCTAGTCGATGTCGCATATCATTATAAGTCTCCTTAAGAGTCTTCTTATCAGTTTAGTCTTAAATCTAGAATGAACATTGGTCTACGCTCCTGTTAAGCGATTATCATTTAAATAAATTGCTATTTCTCAGGATATTTTGTGCTATGTTTGTTCCATATTATGCAATATGTTGTTGCTGTAACAATTGCTTGATTATTAGATCATACTTTTAATATAGAACAAAGTATAATTCCATGGCGGAGGAGAAAATCTGTCCTGTAGACAGTTGCACCATAAATTCAATTCTTAGGGAGACTAAATATTTTTCAAACTTTGACTAAGAAAACTGGAAGTATTATGACCATCGTCCGAAGCGATGCTCTCATTGTTGGCACTGGAAGAGCCATCATAGTCTTCCGTATGGGTACTCGTATAATAATAGAGAATGCCCTATTATACCCTGAGTCCAGTCGTACTCCATTAAGTTTAAAGACATTCGTTTGAATGGTTTCTATATGGAAACATAAAATGAGGATGGTACAAAATACCTACTCGTGACTAAATTTAATGGGTATATAATATTTATGTAGTTGAAAACCTTCCTTCATTCTCCTAGGGTTATACTATACATATATATATAACCTGAAGTTTGTGTTGCGATGAAAATAATGCTTAAAAATCTAGAAATATTTAAGATCTAGCATGATCGACTGAGTCATCTGAGTTGAACAAGATGAGAAAAATCATCAATAATTCTTCTAGCCATAGCATAAAAACTACTGACTTTCCTAAACCTGAAGATTTTTTATGCCCTACTTGTGCTAAAGGGTAGCACATAATTAGACCCTCTTATCTAAAAGTTAGCAAAGAATCATTGAATTTTCTAGAGAGAATTCAAGGTGATTTTTATGGACTTATTCAGCCCTTATCGAGCCCCTTCAGATACTTTATGGTACCGATATATGCTTCTACTAGATGGTCCTATGTATGTCTCTTATCTACTAGGAGCCATGCTTTTGCTAAATTCATTGCCCAAATCATTAAATTGAAAGCCTCTTTTCTAGAAGAAAGGATCAAGTCTATTAGAACGGACAATGCTGGCGAGTTCATCTCAAAGACATTTAATGATTATAGTATATGGCTCTAGGAATTAATGTAGAGCATTTCAGTACCTCTCGTCCATACACAAAATGGCCCTATAAAGTCATTAATTAAGAGGATAAAACTTTTTGCTTGGCCACTCTTGCAGAATTGAAGGTTACCCAGCAGATGTTGGGGCCACGCAGTGCTGCACACTACAGTATAAATTCAACTCAGACAAACTGCATACCATGAAGTTTCCCCTGTTGCATATAGTGTATGAGAAAGATGTAAGTATTTCCCATATGCAAAATTTGGCTGTGTTGTATACGTGCCAATCTCACCACCATAACGTACAACCATGTGCCCTCATCACAAGTTGGGGATCTATGTAATTACGAATCTTCGTCAATTATTAAGAGATTGTTTGTTTCAGCTTTGGATTCTCTAAAAGCTGATTCTGGATTGTGGTTTTAGAGAAGCTGATTCTCCAAAAGCTGGAATCCAAAAGCATATATGAAGTGGATTGTGGATTCTAGTGTATATGGGTGGATTGGATTGTGAGAATCGGATTCTAGAATCAGTCTGTTTGTTTCTGATTCTGCTTTTGAGGCCAGAATCCAGAATCAAAAGCTAAAACAAACATGCCCTAAATACGTAGAGCCTATGTCAGGGGATCTGTACACGACTCGGTACGCTGATTGTATAAAGATAATTTTTCGGCATTAAGGGGAGAAAAGTACCACATTAGAGAATGTCAGGAAATAAATTGGAATGTCACTGGCATTCAGTCCTTAGACCCAAGCACTAAATAATCCGACTTGAAGTTCGGAGGAGAATAAGTCTACAATAAAATAGCTAATAATCTGCCAATGCCTTCACTGATCATAAGGGAGCGATAAGATCTCATTTACCTACAGTAAACACACCTAAAAAGAGTGAAAATACCCTAAAAGGATATTGATCCAACTCTTACCCCTCATGATAAGAAGAGAGGAGGCCTCTAAGTACACGATACTCAATTCCGCAGAGACGTCCACAGAAACAGAGGATCGAACAAGTGAGAACACTACCTGAGACAGTTGAAGAAGCTCAACCTGATGTTGAGAAAATCCCTAAAGTGAGTCATCCTGGAGATGGTAACATCCCTGAAGTGATCAATCCTAAAGATGATAACCCCAACAAATATTTGGGCGCACAAACTAACGCTGGGAAATCGGAACACCCAGACTCCATTGTTGTGGGAAATCACGAGGAGTTAGAAGAAATTAATGAAGAGATATCCCTAAAGTTATTCAGGAGAGTAGTATAAGAGAAAGACAACAATTGTCAACATATATTTTGTATCAAAATTGCTTGATCTGGATCTAGAACCGAAGTCGGTGACAGAGTGCCAGAAGTGCTCATATAGGGTCAAATAGAAAGAAGCAATTTAGGAATTATTGTGCCCTCTTAATAAGAGGAAAGTATTTGGTCATGTTGACCAAACCTCTTAAAGTGGTCCTTGTAGGTTCAAACTGGGTTTTCATCCAAAAGAGAAATGAAAATAACCAAGTGGTGAGATATAAAGCGAGGCTTGTAGTACAAGGGTTCATGCAGAGACCCAATATCCATTACGATAGAATTTACTCTCCTGTAATGAATAGAATAAAAGTTTTGATACTTCATATCAATGGCAGCTAGCTTAAATTTATCTATGCAGTTGATGGATGTAGTGACCGCATATTTATATGGCTCACTAGATATGGATATTTATATGAGTCCCTGAAGGAGTCAAAATTCCAAATTCTAATAAAGGAAATCGCAACATGTATAGTGTCAAACTGCAGAGATCGCTATATGGATTAAAACAGTCGAGGAGAATGCGATACAACATACTTAGTGAGTTCCTCCTAAAGAACAGATACTCTAACAAATATGATTGTCCCTGTGTGTTCATAAAGAAATCCCAAAGTGGATTTTGTATCATCTATGTTTATGTCGATGATCTGAATGTCATCGGAACCACAAAGGAGATAAATAAAGCAAGTTCTTACCTTACGACAGAGTTTGAGATGAAAGATTTGGGTAAAACCAAATAATTTCCTAAGCCTGTAGATAGAGCATTTCCTAGAAAGAATTTTTGTATACTAGTCTACCTATACCAAGAAGGTGTTAGAAAGATTTAATTTCGATAAATAGCATCCTTTGAAAACCCCATGGTAGTAAGATCCCTTGAAGTGGATAAAGACCCTTTCAGACCAAGGATGGAGAATGAGGAAGTCTTAGGACCTGAAGTCCCATACTTAAGCGCCATTGGAGCATTTATGTATCTTGGAAAATGCACAAGGCCTGATATTGTATTCGCAGTAAATTTGCTTGCAAGACACAGTACAACCCCGACCAGAAGATATTAGGTTGGTACCAAGACTTGACTCAGATACCTCCAAAGTACTCAAGGTCTTGTATTATTTTACCGAAAGGACCAAGACTTGACCATGGTGGGATATACGGATGCTGCTATCTGTTTGATCCCCACAGTGCTAAATCTCAGACTGGTTTTTGTGTTTCTCTGCGGTGGTACAGTTGTTTCTTGACGATCTTTTAAGCAGACCTTGGTAGCTCCTACCAACCACTCAGAGATTATATCTTTATATGAAGTCTCACGTGAGTGTGTTTGGCTGAGACGTGTGATTAACTATATTCAGAAGTTATGTGGCATTAACACTGTCGATACCCCCACAAGTATGATGAAGATAATATTGCTTGTGTTATACAAATGCAAATGGGTTATGTGAAAAGCAATATCACGAAGCATATTGCTCCTAAATTTTTCTTTCCTCGCGAACTCCAGAAGAATGGTGAGGTAAAGATTCTGCAAACTAAGTCATGTGAATATTTAGCAGATTTATTCACAAGTCCTTGCCAAATTCTACCTTCCAAAGGTGTTTTAATGGCATTGAAATGAGATGACTTAGAGATATGCAGAGTTTAGAGGGAGTGAATCCCTGAACCTTGACCCTAACTATGATCTTGAAGATCCTACTCTACATTGTGTGTGCTCTCTATTTGTACTTGCTATTTTTTCATGCATCGTGATTGATCCAGCACGAACGATTTTTTTTACAACAATTTGCACTGGTATTGGAAGTTGAGGGTGTTAAATAACTAGTTTTATAGATTGAGGGTTATTTGGACTTTTTTGATAGTTTGGAGGTGTAGAATGGACTTTCCGCACAAAATCTAAAAACTACAGCAGCTGAATATATATACGATGGATACTCCCTGATAAGGCGGCAATTGCTGAACAACCACCTTGCCTTCTACTTGCTGAAAGAAGCTTCATGCAGGCGGAAGGACTTCAAGGAAGCGGGTGGTTTAAGCATCTGGTAAGTATCCCTGTGCCGGTTGTTCAAAAATCCAAATGAATGTCCAAAATGATAATTCTTCCATTTAATATGAAAGTTGGTAGCACCGGTGAAGAATATGCTGTCCAACAATATTTTTGTGTTTGTTCCTAGTTGTACTCGCACTACGAGGTATCGTTTGGCTCAACCGCAATCTCAATCTATCTACGTAGATGGGCTAAAAATTAGTTTAAATTTTGAATTTACACGCATGAATTCCAGCCGAGAATGACCCTCCAAACAAGGGGCTGAACCGCTGAAGCCTGATTAAACTTTAGGTTAAACTAATGACTAAACATGATCAACTAGCCTAAGCATGATCATAGAATAATAATACGGACTTAGATCATTAAGTAGACAAAACCCGAAGAAGATGAAGACACCATCAAGTTTTTGGTCAGTTAATGAACATAGAAGAAGGCATCGAGATCCTATTGGTGCTGGTAGAGGTCTTCGACAGCTTGGACGCTAATTCTTAGATCGGATGGGTGTCGGGGAAGAAGGCAAACTCGACAATAGTTCACACATCCACGAGTGCTGGCCTCTCCCCTTTAAATCTAGCGTCGGCTGACGGGACCAAAACCAAAACGGTTTGGTGCGCTCCCGATCAAAGTGCAGTTCGTTAGTTGAGGTGGTCTAGCCCTAACAAATCTCTCGATCTGTTGGCTCCAAAGCCGGAGATCACAACAAACAAAGCCAAGCTCTGGTTCTTTCCCGAGTGGCCTCTCAATCCTCTGGCAAAGTGACAACACGTTGCCATTCCAGCAACGACCGTTAGCACTTCCATTAGCATCCATCCACCCATGCAATAATGGCCGTCCACTACTACAGAACAGACCATCCTTGCCGGCATATCACTGCCGGTTGGGACCGAGCCGGTAGTGATAATATATCTCTGCCGGTTCGAAACTTAAGTTGGGGGGAAGACCTTATCACTGCCGATTCATGCAACCAACCGGCAGTAAAAAGCAAGATATCACTGCCGGTTTGAGACAACAACCGGCAGAGATATATCACTGCCGGGTCGTTCTTAAACCGGCAGTGGTACTTGACTTTTCACTGCCAGTTTGAGACTAGAACCGGCAGTGATATTATTTTCCGCGCAATATGATTTTCCCACGCAGTCCGAGCTTATCACTGCCGGTTCTGCGCAGAACCGGCAGTGATAAGTCATTTATATAACTGAGACCCCTGCCTCTCGACCGATCGAGCAAAGACAGAGAGGCGCTCTATCTTTGCTCGATTTGTAGATTACGACGATTTTCTTCTGAAAAATCTATTAAAATTCATATTGTACTTCTTTTCGAGGTTAGTAATTTGATTTCTATTTTTGTAAATAATAAAAAATTGCCACCTGGATATTTACATAATGAAAAGAGGTTCATGTATTTTCAAATTTTGAAATAATAAAAACTTGTTAGATGGATATTTACCTAAGGAAAAAATGTTGATGTATTTTAATGTACTCAAAGTATATCCTAAGTATTTACAATTTTTTTCAAATTTTTAAATAATAAGAAATTGCAAGATGGATATTGACGCAATGAAAAAAGATTGATATATTTTAATATAGTCCAAATATATCCTAACTATTTACAATTATTTTCATTTTTTACAACACTAAAAATTGCTACATGGATATTTTCATAACGGAAAAAGGTTGATGTATTTTAATATAGTCAAAATTGCTACATAGGTTTTAAATCTAATCGTTTACAATTATTTGTTATTTGCAATTATATGCTTATGTAATGTTTGATTTAATTAATTGTAGATGGACCGAAGGTGGATGTATGACACGGACCGTTCTGGGCGAGTTTTTAATGGTGTGAATTATTTTCTAAACGTGGGCTGCGGCGCAAGTCGAAGAATCATGCGGACTACATGTGCTGTCCATGCGTTGATTGCAAAAATCGGTAAGTTTTTCTACCATAGAATCGTCGTGCACACTTGCTTCAAGAGGTTTCAAGGCTGGCTATACCAGTTGGACCAAACACGGCGAAGATGAGATTGTACATGAAGGGCAACACATTACTAAAGGTAACGGAGACAACGATATGACGGCAGTTGAAGATACGTTTGTCGATAGCCACGACGACGATCTGGATCAAATGTTGCGTGATGGGGAGGGAGACTTCACGAGTGAAAGAGAGTTTCAAAAGTTCCAACATATGGTACAGGACTCCACAACACCATTGTACCTAGGCTGCAAGGAGGAGCACAAAAAATTTTAGACCGTGCTTACACTACTGCAGTTGAAGGCAAGCAATGGTTGGTCCGATAAGAGCTTCACCGAGTACATTATGACTTTTGGGGATTTGCTTCGGAGGGTAACGTGTTGCCTACAAGCACGTGCCGTGCCAAGCGGGTTGTCCGCCTGTTGGGACCGGAAGTACAAAGGATACACGCATGTCCAAATGATTGCATGTTGTATCGCAATGAGTTTGCGACTTGGATGGTCGTGTTGTTTGCAAAGCAAAGCGGTATAAGAACAACGATGATGACATCGATAATGACGATGTCGGGTGAAGCGTAAGAAGATGAGATCCCCGTAAGGTGGTGTGGTATTTTCCTATAATTCCCGTCTGAATCGATTGTTTGCGAACAAAAGGCATGCCCAATTGTTACGATAGCACGCCAAGAGCGTAAGAAGGATGGAATTCTCGGACACCTGTGACTCGTGCAATGGAGGAACATCGACAGAAATTATAAGAAGCACTTCACATATGATGTCAGGAATATAAGGTTCGGGTTGAGTACGGATGGGATGAATCCTTTCGGCAACATTAGTAGCCGTCATAGCACTTGGCCAAGACTCTATGTATCTACAACCTTCCTCCTTGGCTTTGTATGAAGCGGAAGTACATTATGATGCCACTATCGATCCAAGGGCCGAGCAACCGCAGCAACGATATCGATGTGTACCTCAAACCATTGGTTGAAGATCTTCTAATCTTGTGGAGCGATGGAGTACGGGTATGGGATGAGTATAAAAGAGAGAACTTTATCCTACACGCATTGTTGTTCGTAACCATCAATGATTACCCTGCCCTTGGTAACCTGTCGGGCCAGACGACAAAAGGCTTCAATGGATGCGTCCAGTGCTTAGATGGTACAGCTAGTCGGTGGCTGAAGAACTGTCGAAAAATGTCTTACATGCGGCATCGTAGGTTCCTCCGCAAGGATCACCCATACCACAATAACAAGAGAGCTTTTGACGGGACAAAGGAGACTGCTTTAGCTCCGAAGAATCACACTGGGAGAGAGATATTTGCGGTTGTAAAGGATCTTAAAATTATTCACGGAAAGAGAGCAGGCAGTACATCTATCCCGAGTTCCCGTGATAAGGCTCTTTTGTGGAAAAAGAGATCAGTATCTTGGGTCCTACCTTACTGGCAGCACTTGGAAGTTCGACACACAATCGATGTCATGCACATAGAGAAGAACGTGTGTGACAGCTTGCTTGGTATCTTACTGGATATACTTGGCAAAACAAAAGATACTCTCCAAGCACGGATGGACCTTGAAGATATGAAGCTCGGGAAGGAGCTGCATCACAAAGATATGGATACAGGGAAAAAGTACCTTCCCGCAGCCTGCTACACTCTAAGCAAGAAAGAAAAAATTAGCTTGTCCGAATGCTTGAACGGAGTGGAAGTTACGTCCGGATACTCTGCCAACAATATCACAGCTTTTGAAGCTTTTGATGTCTCTTAAATTGTTCAAGCTTTTGAAGTATTTGTTAGGTTAATACTCTTGTAAGAAAAAACTTTTAGCGATTTGATTAATATTTCGTTTTCCTCACAGATACATGCACTAGAAAAGTGCAACGACACAACAAAATGTGATTTTAGAGAAATAAAACTTGGCAAATAGGCAACCTCACTGATTTACTCCACCAATTAAAGTTAAAGTTTTAGGTTATAGGATGATTGCTTATATTTATTTTTTATCTATCTTTAGTGCTAATTCTTGCCTTTTGATGAACCATTATCTTGTTATATCACATGTCAATGCTTCAAATTTAGTGTATCCTACAGTCAATTCTGCCTTTAGCTTAGCATGTGAATCTAGAACAATAGGAGTTTATTAGTGAAAGCATCAAGAATATTTATGTGTTGCTATTTCCATCAAAAGTTCAATACTCCTAGCTTGATGATAATATTTACCAAGTGTGACCGAGGTTGTACTCATAACTTTTTTATTCGTCCAGAAATAGATGTAGGTTCAGAAAAAAAAATATGTATATATGTATGTGTAGATCTCTTGCGTATATGTATATATCTTGTGTATGTGTATGTTTATATTTGTGTTCATGGTCAAATTATTCTGGAGCATGCAAATTCAAAAAAAGCTGTATATGTGTATGTGTCCTTCAAAGATGTTTGTGTATACGGATAAAAAAAAATATGTGTACATGTTCTTTAAAGATGTGTATGTGTCTTTCAAATATGTCTATTAATTTTATTTCGTTGAATTGATAAGTTCGACAATTGTTATGTATTTGTCGTTGAATTGACAAAGACGAAATGTCTCAGACATTATTATTGAGTACTCCCTCTTTCAATAAATATTAATCGTATTTTAATATTGAGTACTGCCTCTAAGTTTAAGCAAAAATAATATCAGTTTGAACAATTTTGAGTTAAGTCCATATTAAGCCTAATCTATATATTACCATAATCTAGAAAAAGATCCTAATTAGAACTTGCTTTGCATATGAATCCAATCACAACAAAAGCCCTAAATGTTCACAAACTGCACAGATTTGATATCACTAAAGCCTTTTCGGTGGCTCATAAAACAACTCGTAGAAGAATAGTATAGCCAGCAACGTGGCTATACATCTATGTACATTCGTTATGTCTATCTTCATTTGTACGTGTCTTTCAAAAATGACCTTGTTAATTTTAAATTTTCGATAAAATTGCTAGGAATGGCCTCGACCGAGGATAGTGTCGGAGGAGTTGGGCCTCAAATATGGACAAAGGAGGAAGGGTAGCCCAAACCATAGCCCAACGTCCTATCGAACTTGCGAGGATCCTCGCCATGGACCAACGACATTACTAACGAGGCGAGGTAAAGTTTTAGTACACTTTGTGGTTCCCAAAACATTGTAGGCCCGCACGACTAATAATTAAGAAGATCAAATTGCGAGCTCGGGCGTCGATCAACGAAGGCGCAGCAAGTCGTGGTCCAAACAAGATGCCTAAGGGAATTTTTAACATAGTGGAGCTCTCGGCGGTCGGGAACTGCTATACGAGTCATCATTGGGGCCGTGCAGGGACAGCTGCGCAGGTTCTTGCTAGGGATGATGTGCCCATCAGCTATAGATCATGGATTGACCGCGGTGGTGACCCATGGGTAGTACCCAATGACCTGAAGAACTCATTATGGGACAAGCTGAAACAAGTTTTCCAGTTCCCCAAGGGACCGAGCTGGTTGCAAAGAAATGAGCACTCGCATCATGTGCACTGCGTGGAAGAATTGGAAGACGACACTAAACAAGAATTATGTGAAAAGAATGAAACGCCAATTTTGACACGTACCCAAAGTTAAGGGAGTTTTGGAATGAATTTGTGGCGTAAGAGGTCCAAGAAGCTCACAAGTAAGCCAAAGGAACAAATCAAGCGCGGATAAGAATATTCACCCTCACGAGCGGGAGGTGCGTGAAGAAATTACCAAAGATGGGAACGGTCCGAAGAAGAACTAACCCGCAAGGTTATAATTCCTGCGACGGCCGCCTTAAGCGAACGATCGAAGCACTGGTTGCTTGGGAGGGGTGCTACTATCTCGAATGATGGCAGCTTAAGCTTTAGAAGCGATAGAGAGCGAGAAGTGTTGAGCGTAATCACGATGCTCACATGCGGTCTTCCCAAGGATATTTCGCGCCACGAAGGGAGAATGACGAGCTAACCATAGCCCTGGGTAACAAGGAGCATCCAGGTCGCACCAGAGGAGTTGGTTTGGTCACGTGGAAAGAGGCCTTCCTCGCAGATGCATGGTTGTACAAGCGTTCAAAGAGATTAAGAGAAGATCAACCTGGGCGTCGGATAAAAGATCTTGTGGTGAGGCGTTAGAGGAACAGAGCGGAACTAGATAAGGCTGTGGAGCAAGCCGTACAGAAAGCTCTCAGCTCACGACCGCCACCCGGTGAAAGCCTTGAGCTCATCAGTCCTGGTGCTATTAAGAGCAGCTGCGCGTCCACAGGGATTCCCGAAGAGCATGGACTGCATTTTCCTGTGGATGACATCAAAGAACCAACACCGTGCAAGCTACATTTGGCCGCACATGGTATTACCATAAAGGTGGCTGAGGGCAGGGCTTGGCCATGCCAGGAGTCGCAGGTTTTGCACTATCACCCAATACCGCAGGGATTCGCCAGGGTCGAAGTGGACAGTGTAGTTCGCCAATACCGAAAAATAGAGGTAGAGATCCCTGGCGAGGATGGAAACAAAAAACTAGGAGAAAACGTGCATGGCTTCCTCGCGTGGTGCAAGAGCTTGATTAAGTTTGGCTCGGACGATGAGGGCGACGAAGATGATGATCAGCCGCACTCTCCACACAGAGACCTCCCGCCCTTCTCGCCGCCAACCAGAAAAAGCCCGACTCCTCCGCCAAAATCTGAAAAGAATAGAACACCAGGAACATCTCGGCAGTCGGCACCGTCCTCGAAGAAATCTCAAACATCTGCGAACCCAGGACAATCCCAGAAGAAATTATCAGCTGACATGACTGAAGAAGAATGGAAAAAGCATGTAAGCGCCTGCGTAACATCTCACTTTTAAAAGTTGCCATCATGTAAGAAGACTAAAGTTGATGCTGACGCGCAAAAGTTTTTCTTGAGTATGGCAAAAGTGCAAAAGACGGGGCAGGCTTCTGAACCTTGCAAAATATTGGACTACGAGCGCATATCCAGAAAGCAATACTTGCAGGCGGCTAGTGCCGACACGTTAAAGCGGGATGCTCAAGCGGATGCTGCTCAACTAGATGCTCTAGCGCACGGTCTAAGGTGGAAGTTTGTTATGGGAAAACCATTTGGTTGAACCACTCATTTCGACAACCTTACAACACAATCTGCGGCGCGTCCATCGATGGTACATGCAAAGACTCCAACGATGGTATGGAGGCGTTCGCGATCGGATACACAGAGCAAGATTTCCACAATGGGGATAACATCTGCTTGGTTCTTTTCACGGTGCTGTATATGTTGTACCAACAAGATGCCCTGGACGTGAATATACTTAGACTATGGACTTTGTAAGTTTGTCCGTATATCGTTGAGCATTTTTGTACTGTTTAATTGCATGTCTAACTTCTTTCTTATGTAGAATGGAGATACAGACATGTAGAAGAAATAACAATGACAATCTAGCATTCCTAGATCCGGGGCTCGTCAACGAGAAGCTTGTGAGACTATTTATTTAATACTTTTTTGAAGTTGCAATACAAAACCTCCGTACTTTTCCCTATAACTTCAAGTACGTATCTCCTTACTTCTAATATCGTTTTACTATTTTTGCGTAACACGTACGATGTGGGAGTAATTGACTACGTTGACATATATGTGCAGGCTTCACTGGGTCCTCGTCATCCAGTTAGATGCTAGCAGGATTTTTGTCTTGGACTCCAGGAGAAAATAAACTAATCTTTACCAAGACCTTTGGGACATACTGAACAGGTAAACTCGATCGTTGCGTTATTACTCTAGCAAAATTCTATTCTATTGCATTTAAGTTTAATTACTATTCAAAATCATTCACATGGCTTTCGCATGGTACTGCAAGAAAAGTGTTCGGTATCGTCCATACAGGAAAATTTGTGAAATAATAAATGACTTTCTATGCATGAGGCAAGACCCCGAAAATAATTTATGTGCATACTATGTATGTACAAATATGCATTCAATTGTCACGGAGAGTGTCGGCTATAACGAAGCCATGGTACGTAATTACACATTGATGCCTTTTTTTCTTTTAACAGATATCATCATTATTTAACTTCCTTTTTTGTTCAAAAACAACGCTCCAAACTGAGAACCAATAAGTTATTGCTGACAGAAATTATAGCAATTCATGATGAGATCATCAATCCAAACGGCGAGTTCCACGAGTAGCCTCATCGCCCTCATTCCTACGATATAGACGCGTGACATGTCTACTTCGACTCTTTGTAAAATCAAAGCGAATGGGATGAGATGTAGTCGAGCTACATTTGTAAACAAATCATTGTAAAAACAAGTTATGTGATGCTTAATTTAATATATTTGAATTATGATTTTAACGATGCTTCATATATACATGGATATATTTGAATTATGATTTGAACGATGCTTTATATACTACATATGGACACTGCATAAACAATTGTATAAATATATATATATATATTGCATAAAAAATATGCAAGCTTGTCACTGCCAGTTCTTGGAGAAAAAATATGCAAAATCGGCAGTGATAATTATCATCACTGCCGGATTTCGGTTTGATCCGGCAGTGATAGTTCAATATCACTGCCGGTTAATCCTTATCACTGCCGGTTCCTGAGCCGACAGTGATAATCCCCGAGTATCAGTGCCGACCAATCATTGCCGGCGCCAATGACCGGTATTGATGGGGTTTTCGAACCGGCAGTGATGTGCTGTTCTGTAGTAGTGGTCAATGGCAGGCTAGCCGTTGCCACTTCCTTGTATACGCCCTCTCCGTTCATATATGAATGGGAGATTTCTCACCATGCAGTATCTTCCCTAGATCAACAAAATCTCTCGAGAAATCTCTTGTCAAACCCGTGAGATCTCCGACAGATCATGTCGACTGGCGCATGAAAGTACCTGCGGAGGAGGTGCTCCCAGGACTGCGTCCTCGCTCACTACTTCCCTGCCTCCGATCCCCACAGATACGCATGCGTGCAGAGTATCTTTGGAGCCGGCAACGTTGCAAGAAGTATAATTTGGAGATGTACAGGTGCTAACTCACTCTGCAGTAAATATAATACGGACGTGTTTTATTAGCAGTAAGTATAATTAAACATGCCATTAATTTCTACACTACTTAACCTCGTGCATGCACGGGTGCAGGGTTGTTCAGGCTAGCTTTCACGGTGTTTGGGCCGGCAGAGAGGCTCCCGAGGTACCTCTCGACGACGTCGAGGCCGCAGAGCTCCTTGACGGCGGGCATCGTCGCCGGCACGTCCATCTGGAACGTCACCGGGGAGTTCGCGGGCCCCGTGCACACCGAGAACTCCTTCCTGGCCGCCCTGATGGCCTCCCGCATCGCGCAGTGCACCGAGCACGCGAGGAGCAGCGGCGGCTCACCGGATGCTGCAATCAAGGATTCACGGGATATATGTCAGGATTGCAGCTGCAGCCATTGCTGATGAGCTAGAGTCGCAGGGTTCTCAGGAAGTTGACACTGAGAGAGCCTGCATGCAAGAATGTACGAGGGGATGGAGTGAGATCATGAGAGAGAGAGAGAGCTTCACCTTTCGAGGAAAGGACGCGCTTCTGGTCGCGCGCGCTGTTGATCAGCTCGACGTTGAGCTGCTTGGGGATGGTGTCCACCGTGGGGATCTTGTACGTCCACGTGCCGTCGTTGATGACCAGGCCGTCGGAGTTGGTCGCGTACTCCTCGTTCGTGAAGAAGCCTATCCCTTGGACGAACGCGCCTTCGACCTGGGAAAATCAACAGCAGAATTCAGAGTGGCACATTTGAGATTCAATAGATGCCATACTGATACTGCCATGCCACCGAATATTTGCCACATCCATTAATGCCGTTCATTGTTTCACTGACATGTTGGCTTGGACTCACCTTGTAAGTGAAACAAGGAGGGATTTCGCAAATATTCAGTGACATATAAGGAACTAATCCTAATATTTGCGTAATGATCTGCAACAAGCAGTGTATGCTTTGGAGCTAACCTGGCCCAAGTCCACGGCAGGATTCAGGCTCTGCCCACAGTCGTACACAAGGTCGCTCCTGAGGATAGTGGTTGCTCCTGTCAGTACATCGACTTCCACCTGCGATGTTTATACGCAAATTCCCGATCAGACAGAAGAGAAACTGCAATCTCCAACAACTTGACTCGGTAAAATGCAATTTTCAGTAGTGTCATTGCAGTATGGATCAGGTTACCTCACTAATAGCCGCTCCATAGTTCAAGTACCTTGAGAAGGTTGGGTCAGGGGTCCAGTAGGCTTGCGCCGACAAGTTCACACTCGCCATACTTGCCTGCAAGCCAGGAGCAAATGCCATCAATTACCAATTGCAAATACCATCAATTACCAATTGCAATTGTTGGCGAGGCTTGTCCTCACCTGAGCAATCAAGGCGCTCCATGGCGCCGTGCCGGACTTAGCCTCCAGAGATTCTTTGACGGGCTTCAGCCGCTCCACGAGCGCGGCGCACGACTGGCGAACCGCCTCGCAGCTAGTTTCGGAGGTGGTGCTCCCGCTGGTGAACCCTCCCTGGATCATGCTCAGCGTGTCGGCCTGGATGACCCGCACCTTGTCGGGGAGGCCCTCGCCGCCGTCGGGGCACAGCTGCCCCAGCGCAAACGCGGTCATCTGCTTCACTTTGGTCCACAGACCTTGGCCCATCTCGACACCGCCGACCTCGACGGCGATGGAACCGTCGTTCATGATGGACACCTTCCCCGGAGTCGGCCGGAGAATCACCTCGTACGTGATCGGCACGCAGGAAATGCCGCGCTTCTTAAACCTGGTGCCGCCGTTGAAGTGAGCCACTGTCGCGGCCCTGCGCTGGTAGTCCGGCGACGAGGCCAGCTTATCGAAGATGGAGACGAGGCTGTACGTTGGGGCCTCACCCGCGCTCTCTCCGTAGAACACCGTGAGGCTCTCGAAGTCATGGAGGTTCTTCCTCCTGATGGTGTTGGTGTCGGCCGAGAGCGCCGAGGCGACGTGCTCGATGATGGCCTCCGCGATGAAGGAGCCCTGCACCTCCCCGGGACCCCGCACCGCCGACTTCGACGAGATGTTCGTCTTGCAGAGCTTGACGTCGAACGCGAGGGCGCCCCAGTTGTACTTCTTCAGAGGCCCTATGATGAGAGATGGCATCATCGGACTGACGTCCGGTGATATTCCGGCATTGATGCCGAGATCGAGGTGAAGAGCCGTGATCTTGCCGTCCGACTTGAAGCCGACGGAGTACTTCACCTTCATCGGGTGCCGGCCTCCTGCGAATATCATGTCCGTCTTGCGATCGAGGTACATGCGAACAGGGCGCCGTAGCTTAAAAGCTGCAAGGGCACACGCAGCTGCAACCTGAAAACACGGATATTTTCATGATCAAACTATGTACAGATGCTCTGTGTAAAGCTCTGGACAGTTGGGCCTTACATGTAATGCTTTCATTGCCTTCCCACCAAAGCCGCCTCCAACTCTTCTTGTGATGACACGAACATTGTGGAACGGAATGCCGAGGCACCTCGCAATGACATTTTGTGTAACCTCGGGTATTTGCGTTGAGGAGTAGACTGTTATACAGTTATCTTCGTCGGGAATAGCTAACGCTGCTTGCGTCTCCATGTAGAAGTAGTACTGGGATTCAAGCTTCACCTGTGGGAAGAAAGATCCTACGTGTGAGTATTTGGCCTCGCTTGAGTACACATCCCTTTGAATGTATGAAGTGTGTACCTCTGCTGATGAAATCTTGTGATCAGCTTCAGACATCCCTTTGTTGAAGTCACCAATTGGCTTAGGAGCTAAAAATGGGGGTGTAGGGAAGTAGCTGTCACATTGGATGGCATCTTCTATTGTCAGGATTGGTGGCTGCAGATTTTCTGTACTATACTCTATAACAGCTTGCTTCGCCGCCATATAGGCGTACTTCTGTGTTTCAGCTATCTGAGTGATACCAAAGCAACACGATACGGTAAGCTCGAATGATTTCTCAAAATTCAGGGTATACATACTTGTTTTGCCCTATCTGAAAGAAAGTTGAAGTGGTTAAGAAGTAAGTACCACAACGCCAATATTTTGACCAGCAAATTCAGCAATCGGATCAGCGAAAAGCGCTTCGTCTCCTAGCATTGGGAAGCTGGACCCAATATTTTCTCCACAGCGCGGAATGTCCTTTGCAGAGATAACCGTGATGACCTTCTGTGAAGCCAAAGATGATCTGAAGTTGATACCCTTTACATGAGCATGAGGGTGTGTGCTGTAGATAAATGCTCCATAGAGGCAATCCTTGGGAGCAGGGATGTCATCAACGTACACAGCTTCCCCTGCACAAGAAACAAGAGATATAAGCAACAAATATGTGAGAGAAAAATATGTTGCTAAAATTAAGCTTCTAGCTTCCACTCAAAAAGAAGAAGAAGCTTCTAGCAGATGAATCTCACAGAGTTGCAGATTGGCATAGGTATTTACTGATAATTTTTTGTTTTGATACGAAGGGATGTGGTTTAGTAGATGGTTCAACATTGACTAAACTAGTGTACTAAAAATGAATAGAACTGTCGAAGCATATCTTTTGAAGTATGCTGCAGAAAAGGTTACAATAAACATGTTCAAAAGTTCGGGCAATGGAAATTCAAGGAGTTTAGTGTGCCAAGGACTTAAAAGTTGCAAGCTCAGGTATGTTTCCAAAGAGCCAAAATGCAAAATAATTAAAAGAAACAGTTACGAGCTAAATCACTTAAGAAATTGGAATCAGAGTATATACCAGAAGCTTGGAGCTCTGCTCCGGTTTTCTTGATCGGTTTGCCAACTGGCTTGTAATCGTCAGTGAAAACCATTTCTTGCCTTGAGCGAATTGGCAAATGACCACTGTCAACCTTAATACGCTTCGGCGGCGAGGACTCGGCGCTACCATTCACGATTCCATTAGTACATGGCCCACTGGGAGCATTAACCTCTGCCTGTTGTTCGTTCAGGTTGCCATCAAGGGAAAACATAAAACTGAACAGGAAACTGACGGACAAGCTGATTCTGTATTCAGGATGTGTGGTGCCTTCTGATGGTGAAATGCTATCCTTAAGCAACCGAACTGCTTCAAGTACTACCAATGCATTCACTGATTTTCCCTTCAGGAAGTCCTCAACTTTCCTAGCCCTGATGGCATGATCGACTCCGTAAGCGCCAAATGCCAAGCATATATCCTCAATGAGAAGGTCCCCTGATGCTGCTGCCTCTGAAGTCCTTGCCAAGAAAGCGGAATTGACATATGAGACAGCATTGCCAAATGGACGAGGAGCTGCTCGAAATGTCTCAAAGATGATATTATCTGAACCCCAGTCAGGGATAAATATGCTGAGCAGTATAGTCCTAGAATCACATGGAGGCTGCTCCAAGAACTCCTCCAAAGTGAGACACAGCCTCTTGGAAGCCACCTGGATGGTGACAGTAGAACCTGCGGCTAGTAGTACAGTTGAGATATCCGACGCGAACGGCAGCCGCTGTGCCATGATTATGTTTCCTCCTACGGTCGCCGTGTTCCGAACAAACGGCGAGGCCAACTTATTCAGGTGATCAGCGATCTTTCTGAAAACCAGATTCCCATCCGAGAAAACCTCAATGGCTTTGGAGATAGACACGGCCGCTCCAATCTCAACCCCCTTGCTGCTTCTGTTGACGACTGAAAGCTCTGGGATCCCTTTGATGTCGATGAACTTGTCATAGAGGTCATGATCCTTGTATACTCCAGAGCCAGTGTTTGAAGCCACGATCTTCACTGAACTTTCATCAAACCAGTCGGAATCTAACACCCTCTGAAGATCGTCGATGCTCTTAGGACGGTACCAGCCGTCGTCGGAGATCGCCACCGGAGCATCATTTGTTTGATTTACTGAAGACTTGATCTCGGACTTGAGGAACTCCGGGAAGGTGCATACGGAGTCACTGGAGTAGCCCGGCAGCTTGCCGACGTCTGCACGGCCCCCACCTTTCTTCCAGAAGGAGTTGAGGCCCAGGTCTTCGAGGTCGACGTCGGCGGCGAAGCTCTTGCATGCGTCGACGATGGGTCTGTAGCCTGTGCACCGGCACAGATTGCCGGAGACGGCCTTCTCGGCCTCGGACGCGGTGAGCTTGGAGAACCCCGCTGGCGGATCGGGGCGGTCAGCAGCCTTGTCGGCCTTGACGAGCGCGAAGAAGATGGACATGCACATGCCGGGGGTGCAGAAGCCGCACTGCGAGGCGTGGAAGCCGGAGAGCCGCTGCTGCACCGGGTGGTAGCCATCCTTGGTGTTGCCGATGCCCTCGCTGGTGGTCACCGAGCAGTGGTTCACGCTGCCGACGAGCGTCAGGCAGGAGCTCGCCGAGAACTCGGTCACCTCGTCGGTGGCCGGGTCGTACTTGGATACGAGGACGACGCATGCGCCGCATCCACCTGCAGCGACACGTGGAATTGCAAATTTACCGGTCAGGTCAACTGTGCGTATAGATATTATGATACAATTATTTTTGATATACAACTTTACTTCTAATAATTGAAATACAATTGTATTTGTTATATAACTCTATTTATATGATTAATCTGTATCGTTATAATCTGATTCCATCAAAATAAGTGCTGGAGATCATTTATTTGATATACAACTCTACTTATAATTATTGAAAAACAATTGTATTTCCTATATATGATTAATGTGCACCATTATAATCTGGTCCTCCAAAATAAGTGATTGCAATCCTTCTCTTTTTTCCCGATTAATGTGAGAATTTCAATAATATTGTGGGATTTTCTTGCTCTTAAAACAAAGAAGATGCCTTAAATATCACCCGTTATTTATATATATATATATAGGTTTAGATTAGGCATTTTTGTAAAAACACAAAGAAATAGGCTGCTGCGCTACAGGTTACAAGACGTCGAATAATTTGGTTTTGATTGCTAGCATACCCCACGAGGAGAAAACTAGAACAGAGAAGCTTTTTCCCCATCATGTGTAAAGTACCCGCTCTCAAACTTCACCTTTTTCTTAATTATTCTCAAAAATAAACTTTACCTTCTCTTAATCTAGTATATAACAAAAGCTTGTGGAGAGTTGCTACTAAAAAAAAGAAATAATCTAAAAACTGGACGTTATTATTTAAAGAAAAATATCTAACTGTTTATCCAGTGAACCCGAGTTCTAATGGTTTGTACTAAAAGAAAGAATCCATACCAAATACAATAAAAATAACATAAATTCATAATAAAAAATAAAAAGAAATTACCCGTTTGACTTTCATTCAAACTCTAAATTAAAACATGTACATAGCTGAAATTGGAATAAAAATTATATAAAAATTAGTTGTTGGATTTGTATATCAATTCTAACCTAAAACTAATATTTAAAAATAAATAAAAAGATAACAATAAAATTAACGGTTTAGATTAGAAGAAACAGTCCATACCAAGTACAGTAACAAATAACATAAAAATAAAAGGAAATTGTCTATTTTACTTTTATACGAACTCCAAATTAAAATTTGTACATAGATAAAATTCAGAATAAAAATTAGATAAAAACTAGCAATTGGATTTGTATATGAATTCTAAACAATAAAAATCAACATAAATTCAGAATAAAAGAAGGAAATTAGCCATTTGATTTTCATACGAGCTCTAAATTATGGATTTTTTTAATTCCATAATAAGTGACAAATATAAATTTTGGTTTTATTCATAATTAAAATTAGAGAAATATGCTAATTTACGAAATAAAGTAAAATAATAAGGTAATAATTTAATTTGTATATTTAAATTGTTTAAATATTATGTAATAAAAGTTTATAATAGATTTTTTACAATCGCTAAGGAAATATATTATATGCTAAAAATCTATAAAAAAAAAGGAAATATTTTTACTCTTCATTTGGTGGAACTTCACGGAATGAAAGAGATTAAGAAGGTGATACATCGATAGGTGTTCACTCGGCTATATCGGTATAAACCATGTGATATGCACTAGAAGAAGTACTGAAAAAATAAGACAAGCTTTGCAATAATGAAATTAAGAATATAAATGAAAAATGATATGTGAAGCTAAATCTACTGTTTTGCTATGCAAGTATTTGGGGAAGAAAGTTTCGGTCACATGTAACAAGTATTGGAAAACGGAGTGACTATATTATTACCTATAATATATAATATCAAAATATTATAAATGGACTTTCGTAATGATCTATTTTCCAAAAAGTAAAATCACATATGTATTGACAAAATGATTTAAACATACTTTAAGGATAATACACGGGCTACCTTGCTAGTTATAACTGATTATAAGTGCTCTTAAAATAAAGGGCAAAAGTACTAGCTATATATAGCTAGTTGTGTTCGAAACAATGAGTAAAGTAGACTTGTATATATATGATGCTTAATTACAAGTACGCCAACCCTCCAAGAGGTGTATAGAGGACTCATTTTATAGTGCTCGGGAGGTTGGCGGATTATAAAAATGCCCCTATATATAAAAGTGTTGTAGTCAGGGGCGGACCGAGCAGGGGGTGAGAGGGCTAGGGCACCTCCTACCTCCGACCACACCATGAGTACTCCCTTAGCACCTCCTGCCCACCGTAGGGCGCCACTAAGCCGTCGCCATGGAAGCCGATCAAAAGATTAGAATTTGGAGACCGGTTTAGCACCCCTAAATTATGCTCTGGGTTCGTCACTGATTACAGTATCAAGTTTCGAGTATCTATTTTGCCCCCTAACGGTATCCACACATCGCCTTGTGTCATCCACGAACATGTGACCCATCGTGGGTTTGGTACACTGTTTGAACGGTGTGTCTCATGATATCATACCTATCCTAAACATTGAAGAAACGGCGCCTCCTGGGCGCTTTGAGCCGGTCAAATTTTTTTCGCATCCGGGTCCTTTTCAAAAAAAAATTACGGATAGGTTCTTTTTGGGAAAAAAAATTACGATTTGATCCTTTTCCCGAAAAAAGATTACATATTACGTCCATGCCCTTTTAGCGTTTTTAGGAGTAGCGCTCGGGTCCTTTTCAGGAAAATCGAAATTACGTTTAGGTCCTTTTTGTAAGAAAAAAAACCGCTTCTTTTTTTAAAAAAAAATATACATCGCATTTATGTTCTTTTTCCGGTTTTCGAGCATTACGTTTAAACCCTTTTGCGAAAAACAAAGTCTTATTTTTAGATCATTTTCGCGCGTTTTCTCGATTTACTCGTGTGTGGAGCGTCAGTCGCGCGTTTTATCGATTTTCTCGCGTGGAAAGTAGCACCCGCGACGTGGCACGCAGCGCATAAATTTCTAGTATATCTAAGTGGTCGAAACGTTGGGCGGAGTAGGCCACCCCACAACGCGAACCATCCTGTCCAACTTGATAAAAAAATACCGTTAGTTTGTTGGCATGTCCGCGAGACGGTGACATCCTAAGTTCTCGTTTATACGGAGGTGGAATCGAGAAGGTCGAGAAAAAAAACTGCGATATGAATGAACGGACGACAGAGCTAGAGCCCAAAAGAAAAACAAAGGGCGGGCAAGTCAGATGTGAAGAAGCTATACAATCGGCATGCGCGGTGGAAGCCTGCATGCATGCACGCGCACACAAATTCCTTCGCCACTTGTTTCTTTTTGTTTCGCGTTTTTCCCGCAGGAAACTAGCCAGAAATACATGCCACTCAGATAGCTTATTGACCAAAAGAAGAACACCCAAACTCTCATGAGCCGTTGTGAACTAGCAGCTCGATCCGCGCATCAAGCTAAAGATTCTCATGAGGAGTGTAAGAAAGCAGAGGAGATCGAGCAAGCACGATCAATTAGATGCATGGATCGGTGAAGTTGTGATGGTCGCTCACCTTCGCCGCAGCCGAGCTTGGGGCCCCTGACGGGCGTCCGCGTGCGCAGGAACTCGAGCAGCGTCGTCGACGGGTCGACGCCGGCCACCTCGTACCTCGCGCCGTTCACGGCCAGCACCACCCTCTCCCCCGCCGCCGCCTTCGCAACGGACCCCATCTCCACGCCAAGAAGCCGCAGGTGTGCAGAGCAGAGGGGCTAGCTAGCTCTCTCTTGAGCCTGTGGGCATCGCCTGTTCTTTATACCGGGATTTCAGGAGAGCGGCAGGTGAGGTAGGCACTGACGACGCTGGCAGCCTGGCCGGGGGAAAGCGACGAGAAATGGAGTGGTTCTCACGTGATCACTTGCAAGCAGGTAGATTTCGCGAGATCTCGTTTTTCGGAGCTAGACAAAATTTAAACTCTCGGCCGAATTTAAAAATTCAAAAAATTTGACTTGATACAGTAATCTCGTTTTTTTCGGCGAGATCTCGCCCTTACCGGTCGGTATCTCGCCATTTTTGAACGAAATTTGATGTTTGACCACCAGATTTGATCGGAAATTGATCAATAACCCTTAAGAAAGTCATCTTCTATGAAAATTTGTTAAAAAACCAAATTTTTGAGATATTTTTTAAAAATTTATAAACACTCTTAGATTTTTATAAAATTGTACATGCTTTATCCTGATGTGAAAAATTTATAGTACAATCCTAAGAAGTGTAGTATCATACAGAAAAATTTTAAAAATAATTTAATCTCATTTGTTATCTTTAAAAAAATCAAAAACATAATGAACATAATTGGGACAGTAATATTGTCAGAATTTTATAATTTTTCTCGAGTGTGATCATGATCCATAATTTTTATGAGAGCTTAATAATTTACTCAGTACCATTATATAAAATTTGCAAAAAATTTAAACTTATTTTGTTTTCTAATCAAATCTATGTATGCATTGAACTTCATTTGTTATATTTCAAAAATCAAAAACAGAAAGAACATAAATAGTACACTGCACTTGTAAGAATTTTACAAATTCACTAGTGTATGATCATGATTCTAAACTTTTATGAGATCTTAATAATTTCCTTAGAACCCTTATGCAAAATTTTCAAAAAAATTAAACATTTTTTGATTGCTAAAGCAATCTATGTATTGATCATCAGGCTTTTTTGAGGAAGTAGCACTCTCAGAATTTTTGGAATTTTTTGAAGCTTGATCATCAGATAAAAATTTTATATAAACATTGATAATAAATCAGTACCATATACAAAAATCTTCAAAATGTTCTAACATGGTTTGTATTATTTTTCATTTGGTTGAAGTTTACCGGTAAAGCTTTTATCAGCACAGTAGTACTGTCCGAATTTTTAAAAATTCATGAAGTTTGATCATCATCTGAAAATTTCATGGGAACATTATTGATGCATCATAACCATGCACAAAAAATTTAAAAATCTTATAACGTGGTTTGTTTCTTTTTTCAATCGGCTCAAACTTGCCGGTCAGTGTTTTATCAGAACAGTGGCAATGTTTGAATTTTTAAAAACTACTCAGATCTAATAATCATCTGAAATTTTTATGGAAATATCACTGATGTGTCAGGAACCTACAAAAACAATATCAAAATTTTTGGACTCCGTTTGACCCTGTTTTTTCGCTGCCCAAATTAACCGAGATCACTTGCAGGTCAAGGGAAATGGGCGCGTCCATATAAAACAAGCACTCCAAGGAGGAGTACTATATACTAGCGTCTGTAGCACTTTTGTGGTGTCTATACTACAAGCGAATATTTTACCTATCATAAAGCCAAGGAATCGGCGAGTAACCGGCCGAGCACGTCATTTTTTTTTAATGAAAAGCCTCTTTTGTTTTTGTTTTTTTTTTCAGAAAAGCCTCTTTGTTTTGGAAAATATTACCGGCACTTTTGGAAAAAAGGCCTTCTGGTTCTGAAATATTTGTGAGGTTCCTTAGCTGATGATTTTGTGAAAAAGAGCTCCGTGAGTTCAGAAATTATGTTTAGGTCCTCCCGCCGGCTAGTCTTAAAAAAACGTGATTTCATAAATTAGCATTTAAATCCGAACTAAGCCCTTTCGCAAGGAAGACCTCGCGGTTTCGAAAAATTGTATCAAGACCCTGACTACGCTCTTTTGCAAAAAAAAAAAAACTCATTGTTCCAAAAAATTACGTCTAATCTTGAACCAAAATTAGTTCCGCGCGGCGTAACGCACTACTTCTACCTTGTAACATGTAAGCCTGCACGATGGGATCGAAAGGCCTTACCGTCGGCAACCGTGTGCCATCGCTTCCTCTCTTCGCCATTTTTTCGTTGTTGCTTATGTCTAAGATCTCTAATTGGTGATTTGTATCGTATGCCGCTTGGGTTAATTTTAACGGGCCTAGTTTGCTATTGGTCTTGTACCAAGGTCCCACTTATCACCTAAATTTGGGTGTTAACTCGTTTTTTTACGATTTATTATCTTTTATCTAGAAATATGATTTAAATGTATGATATCTGATATAAGAATACGAGGGAGAGACGTATAAAAAGCTCACTAAATAATGGCTTTCAACAAACAACAATTGTTTGACGAATAGAATGTATCCTCGAGGGAGAGAAAAGTCGATGGTGAAAAGCATATCGAATGGGAAAAAACTTTGCAGGAAACTGGCAGCAAAAAGCAGATCACAACAACTACTCTGCAGTCTGCACCGTCCGTGTCGTGTTTTTTTTTAATTATCAAAAGTTCAACTCGTGTCTACTCTCAGGATTCAAATTTCGTTTTTTTGATAGAATATCGCCACGGACCGGATTCCGAAATTTCGCCGAAATTCGGATATTTCGGACAAATCTTGTTCGAAATTCAAAAACAAAAATTCAAATCGGATTTGTTTTCTACCGAGAAAAACAAAATTTCGTCGAAAAATCCCTAAATTTCGGGCGAAATACCCGAAATTTTGCCATTTTTGCAACGGCCGAAAAGTGGGTCAAACAATGTTGAACAATTTTTAAATACTTTTTGGAGAGTCCTGACACATAGCTGATATTTTCATAAAAATTTCAGAAAATTCTGACGTATGTGGAATTTTTAAAAATGCAAACATTGCTACTGTCGTGATAAAACGCTAACCGGCAATTTTGAACCAAACGCAAAATGGTTCAAACCACGTTATAAACTTTTGAATTTTTTTGCATGGTTATGATGCATCTCTAATGTTTTCATAAAATTTTCAGATGATGATAAAACTTCATTAATTTTTAAAAATTCGAACAGTACTACTGCCCTGTTAAAAGGCTTACCGGCAAATTTGAACAAAATGAAAAATTATCTAACAACGTTAAAAACTTTTGAAAATTTTTCTGGATGGTCCTAAGGTAACATTAATGTTTCTATAAAATTTTTAGATGATGATAATTCTCAAATTATTTTTATAAATTCAGAAAGTGTTACATCCTGATAAAAACCTGATGATCAATACATAGATTTGCTTTAGCAATAAAACAAAGTTTAAAATTTTTGAACATTTCACAGAAGGGTAATAAGGAAATGCTTAATATCTCATAAATTTTTTAATTATGATCACACTCCAATGAATTTATAAAATTCTTACAATGCACAGTACCATTTATATTCTTCTCTTTTTTATTTTTAAAATATAATATAACAAACGAAGTTCAATGCTTACATAGATTTGATTGACCAAACAAAATAAGTTTAAAGTTTTTTAAAAATTTATATAATGTTACTGATGAAATTATTAATCTCTCACAAAAAAATTAGATCATAATAACAATCATGAAAAGTTATAAAATTCTGACAATGTAACTGTCCCAGATATAGTACCATAAAATTTTCAGCTCATTATCGACCTTGTACAATTTTATAAAAATCTGAAAGTGTTTCTACTAAAATTTTAAAATATCTCAAAAATTCGGTTTTTCAACAAATTTTCATAGGAGATGACTTTCCTAAGGGTTATTGGACCAAATCCGGCCCTAAAAGTTTCAAAACCGGCCAAAAAAACATGAATTTTCGGCGAAATTTTGCTGAGGGAAAAATGATTTTTTGGGTTACTGTAGTAATTTCAAAAAAAATAATTTTTTTTTATCCGACCAGTAGTTTAGATTTCGAGATTGTCCGAAATCCGATCTGAAATTTCGCTGAAATTCGGCGAGATTTGGAACCCTGGTCTACTCTAATTACTCTACTGGGATATCTATATTCATTGACACAAGAGAACCTTTTGTATCCACATGGAAGTTTAGCTTTTTTTTTCTTACGCATCTAGCTTCGTAATTTCGTAAACAACGTGATGATTCCTGTGGATTTGATACCTAGCAAATAATGACATCCATGCGAGAAACTTATTTTTTAAAAAATAAAGCTTAAGATTACCCACCATAAATGAAGTTGGTATAATTCCGATGGCCAGCTTCTCTCTCCTTTTCTTACGTCCGAGTGACAACGACGTTTATTTTTTCTTGCGTGCTGTCGTGTTTTTTTTTGTCGTTTCTATACCCTTTATAATACAGGTAAACATTATTTTCTACGTCCACCCTAAAGAGTGCATCCCACTAGAGATGGCCTAACATTCGTGCATCCAGCGAAACGTTCTCAGAAACTTGCCTCCATCAAAATTAACCTCTCAGATCTTTCCTCAGCTTTATTCACCCACATCCGATGATCATTGTTTAGTGTGTTTAATCATCCCTGTGGTCCACAACAGACCTCCCCCGACCTCCAGCATCATCAAGTTAAAGGAAACAAACGTCCTGGAATCAAAGAAAATTTAACAAACGTCCTGGAATCGAGGAAAAGAAAACAAACGTTCTCAAAAAGGAAAGGACCACACATTACGTACTAGGAAAAAGAAATCGGGAGACGAGGCAGCGCGGTATTATTTTTTTCGAATCAGGCTCTCGCGGCGATGAATTTGTGATTGTAGCCTCGAGCCGAAAAATTCAACGGAGAGGTGCTGAATTTTTTCTCCCACGTCCGAAATTATCCAGCGGACGGTGGGTAATTTCAGGCACGAAAAAAAACCAAGCTCTGCCCGGCCGCTGGATAATTTCGGATGTGAAAAAAAAATTACAGTGCTTCTCGACCGCGGGAAAAAAATTCTTGCACCTCTTCGCTGATTTTTTCTGTCTCGAGACTACAGTCGCAAATTCATCATCCGAGAGCCTGATTGTGAAAAAATTATAACGATGATACTAATATAGTAAAAAATTCGAGCTTGGCGCTGGTAAATAATACCGTGCTACCACTCCGCTGAATATTTCCGGCTCGAGGCTACAGTCGCAAATTCATCGCCGCGAGAGGCTAATTTGGAAAAAATATAACAATGATGCCAATACAGTAAAAAATTCCCGAAAAAAAAACAATCAAGCGGTGTCCGTCCGCTTGATAATTTTGTCAAAAAAAAAAGAAATGCTCAGTGGCCGCTGAAAAATTCAAGCGTGGGAGAAAAAAAATTCAAGCGGTGCCAGTTCACTGAATCATTCCGAAAAAATATGGAAAAATAAACTGCGCTCGCCGACCGCTTGATCCGCAGGAAAAAAAGATAAAAATTAAACAGCGCTCGCCGACCACTGGTTCCGTGAGAAAAAAATTGAAAAAAAATTAAGCAGCACTCAAAGACCGTTGGTTCCGTGGATAAAAATAAAAAAAGCGCTCTCCGTGCGCTGAAATTAGGCTCTATAGGGCTAGATCCGTAAAAAAGTCTTGAGAAGGATCATATTCGAAAAAAATACGATCACGAGGCCAAGATAGTAAAAAATTCAAATCTGATTTCCTTGCATGCGGATCCTCCCTTTACTTATTTATTTACTTGTTTGATTCGCTCTCCTTCCAAATATGTAGTACGTACTCCCTGTTTATTTCCTTGTTTGATTCGCTCTCCTTCTAAATATGTAGTATGTACAATATGATCACAAGATAAACTTGTTGCAAGTGCTTAAAAAGGCACTCGTATCTTCACATCTTTTCTTCTTTACGTGATCTCATATGCAACAGAATCCTCTAAAAAACACAAACTGAATCCATGCCTTCCTTTCCCGTGTTCCTTGCGCAGGTCCCGGGAATTCCTAACTAAAGAACGCCCAAACGCCGGGACGGAGGTGCCATACCTACAGCCGTTCGGCGAGGCCGCGAAGCTTTTACGTGCGGCGACGGAGGCCGACGACGGCGGCGTACATACATACGCAGGCGTGCGGCGACGGTGACGGCAACCGGCGACGTCGGCGTACATACATACGCACGCGTGCGACGACGGCGACCGACGACGGCGGCTCCTTCATGCCTGGACAAAGGTCTATACAAAACTGTCTAAGTCCAACTTAGCCTCAAGTACTTGCTAGCTCATGAACTGATGATCGATATGTGCCAATCATAAGGGATGCATGCATCCCTATCAGCCAAGTCCTTCCGATTTGTCAAAGAAACAATATCCTAATCCCCTGAACTGCTATTAAAAATTGAAATCATGGCAATGGCTTGCGAGCTTTACTCCTCTCAAGCGGAGCACGAGGTCTCCCTCTTTACATGCTCTGTAAAGTTATCATATTATTATATATCCATGCATCGTAAAGGGGTCAGCTAAGAATTCACGAGCCTTCCCTAATACAGTTTTGGCTCTCTAAATTATTTTGTTCTCCTACATCTGCATAGCCGTAAAGGAACGTTTTAAAGCCTTTCAAGTGCCAAACTGCATAGTTTTCTTTTCTTTTTTAATCCTCTGATTTGTCAAATGTCAAACTTGTACCCGTGATTAATGTTTATCTGTCTTCTCCTTTTTCTTGTTTAAATACGCAGCAGAATCGAGATGCAGGGAGACATGGTTCGAGATGTCCCAATGATTTCTTCATCGAAATATCAAACGGTCAATTCCGAAGATCAGAAAGAATTGATTGACATCAACACTGATATACAGATGATGGACAATGTTATTGAGTCGAAAGCTTCTCGTCATAACAAACCAAAAAAATCTCACATCAGTGTAGTACATGCACAAGGTAACCTTTTACAAAAATGTCGACAATGTATTTTCTAATTCAAAAGTAATGTACTTATACCTTGTTATTTCGATGCAGATTACGTTTGTGACGAAGAAGACAAATTCATTATTAGCTCAATTATGAACTCACCTGACAAAAAGATTATTGTTGATGTGGAGAGTGCATTTATTGATTTCTTCCATTTTAAATGTTTTTTGAAACCTGTTGAACACTTGTATGGCGACGTAAGTATACATATGTAGTTTAACCTTTATTATGTACGTATTAAAGTTATGTGCTTTATATATTTCCATTTTCTAATAATATATTAATTTTAAACTGCAGGTCATAAATGCGTACATCAACCTCATTATCTCTGAAAAACATCTATTGTGCAGATAAGGGGCAACTATCTACTTGGAGAATACTTTGATATTTTACATTCTCCATCGTGATAGTCAGTATTGGAAAGAAAATAAACCAAATATTAAAGAAGACAAGATCGTCGAAAGGGTGACGTCCTATGTTCAACATGACATGGTAAATAATTGATTCATATTTTCAATCTGGTCATGCTTCACGTGCCTTTGGTACTCATAAATTGTTTTATTATAATCAGGTTTTTATCCCTATTAACATTAAATATACTCACTGGTACCTAGCTGTAATAAATGACAAAAAACGTCAAATACAAGTTCTTGACTCCTTGGGCTTAATGTGTCGCGACGATCTCACTTATGCTGTAAGTATTTTTTAAATATACCTTTAATCATCGTTATTTTTTATGATTATAGGATTGATTGTTTTCTTATAAAAATAACAGTTAAAAGGTCTCCAGATACAAATTGACATAGTGTCACAGGTTAAAGAGTTCACAACCTACAAGTGGCCGGATGTACAGGTTACTTCGTGGCCTGTTATTGAGCAATTTAAAGAACCAATGCAAGATGATGAGTACGATTTCAATCTATATGTTACCACAAAACTTTGTTTAAGCAATATATTAAAATATCCGAATGTTCTACATTTGGTTGTAGTGTGTCATGTGGCCTATTTTTATTAAATTACATGGAGTACTGGACGGGAGATGGACTAACTGACAATATTAATCAGGTAATTGTAAAAAAGTTATTATTACGTGTTTACACATGTGTTACGTATAAAGTTAATGCATTTTAATATTTTTGCGCAGCAAGACATGACTAATTTCAGATCAAAATTAGCTGCCATCCTTTTCGATTCGCCTTTAAACTGCAAAAAAGGATGCCAAGATGAAGTTTCCAGTACCGAAGAAGTAGTAGATCCAAATGAATGTGTGATTTTAGACACACTATAGGAAATGAGAGAAGATGCACTATTGCCTGGCATAAACACTCAAGTGAATTGTGTTAGCTTTAAAGAGACGACCAATGCGATTTGTGGCTATATCATGTCTATAACTGACGGAGATGCTTTGGGGTATGTGATTCTTATTATTTCTACTATTTTTTCATGCCTTTATACACATAGCTACTCTTTTGTACGTGTTAAGCTGATTAGTGTTAATATCTAACACAAAGCATCTTTTACAGGAAAGAATGGGTGCGAAACTCCAAGCCTTACCCTATAAGCATAACACTTGAGAAACTTCAAGAAATACTTGATGGCAGAAAACCTATGGACATTGATTGCTTTAATGCAGGGATGCGCATGCTCAAAAGCGATGAAACCATGTTTTTCATGGATCCCATATGCCACTACCTAGATTTACAGTTCTGCGTATGTTTTGATATTTTTGCGTTATATATATACACATTATGCAATAATCAACTAGCTATTTTTTAATGTTTTAATTTATCGCAACCACTTTGTAATTACCGACGGTACCATAAGTTTCATGTCAAGGTTGAAGATGACAAACTTGCAAAATTATTTAACGCTTTGCCTGAGACTGGAATTGCGTTGTTTGAATGTCGAATGGTAAGCTTTGCTTAATAAATTGTTTGACGCTTTATTATGTTACTATATATGTGTGCAAAAGATATAATGTCTATATTTGTAGATTATGCTGCCTTTTCATCACGGAGGATGATTTAGCATGTTATCGTTCGACATGAAGGACAGGGTTATCTTCGTTATTGATCCAACACCTCTACCCGGATGGGTTTCAACGGATAAACCATCCGATTACTATCTTGATAGAATACAAAAAATTAGTATAACATTCGATCGTGCTATGAGGATAGTAAATCCCTCATGGAACGACGATATCTATGATTGGCGTATTGTAGTTCCAAAGTCTACTCCAAAAATAATAGTCTGGTAAGTTATTTACACATGATTAGTAAATAGTTAAATTTTTGTGTACTTACATGTAGCAATTAAATGTTGTGCAGGAACTTGACAGGTTATTTGGTCATGAACTTCATGCACATCTGGAATGGTCAACAGTTTAATGCACGGATCTGAATGATCGGTACTCTCTATTTTATTAATCACTTTTTATAAGGTTGTAAAGTAGGTCTATACTGATGATGCTCTACATCACCTATCCTCAGGAAGTGTTTCTTAATTGAAATACTAAAATACAGTGGAATGAGTGCACAGAAAATATCCCTCAAGACATAAGAACAAGTCGTAAGAGTATATGGGAAACGTTTAGCGAAAAATATTATTGAGTGTTATATCTTCATTTTTGTACTCGCATACGGGCACTGTGATTATTTATTATTGTGTTATATTCATATTTATCTTCTCATTTAATTGATAAGCGGGTGTACTGCCATCGTAGTGTTAGCAGGCACTATACTAGTTGTTAGAAGACATAGGTAGGTCCTCTTTCTTTTCAAGAGAGGTTGCTTTAATTTGCAGAGTTTTTTTAAATAATATATTTTTTAAAATAAATGTATAAAAGTACACTTCTATCGCCGTTTTAAATGACGACAGCGGCGATAGACCTTCTATCGTCATTTAAATTGGTGATATAGCCCGAAGCCTTAGCCTTACTAATTGCCCTATTACCCATTGAATTGGTAATAGGGAAATCCTATTACCAATTGAATTTGTAACAGATCTCTATCACCGTTTCAAATAACGACAGAGTTTCTGTCGCTATTTCAAATGGCTATAGATGTATTTTTGTAAAATTTTGATTCGGCATATTATTTTTATAAAATTATTTTAAAAATAAATTATTTAACAAATAATTATTAATTTGTGGAGGGTAAACTTATTATTTCTACAACTCTAATATCTAGTTACCGATATATCTATTAGATCTACGCTGTTATAATTTGGAACTACCAAAAATTTATAGCATAGATTTTTCTCTTTTTCACCGATTAATGTAGTAATTTCTAGCTCTCGAGAGCAAAAGTGGTGGTTTATTTTAATTTGCATATATATTGGATTATATGACATGCCGGATTTTCCCACAAATTTAGGTTGAAATTTGTATGCAAATATATTTGATAATTGTTATTTTATTTTTATTATGAATTTTAGATATTTAGGGTTATTAGTTTGGAATTTATATAAGGAACTAAATCAATATATACTTACTATTATACCGGGTGGAATCTGCGGCTCCTCAGGCTTGCCACGTCAGCGGCCTCGCGAGAAAGTCCCCCAAAAAATTCAAAATCGCATTTAGGTCCTCCGATAGGTTTTTAATAGAAAGGATCCAAAAAAAATTACGTTTATGTCCCTCTACGATTTACGTTCAACCCTCCCGATGGTTTTTAGCAGAACGGACCCCGAAAAAAATAAAATTACGTTTAGGTTCCTCTGCGGTTTACGTTCAGCTCCTCTCGCCGGTTTTTAGCAAAATGGATCCGAAAAAAATAAAAAATACGTCCGCGGTTTTCTAAAAAAAAACACAGATTCGCCGAAGGTTTATAGCAATTCACATATTCACCAACAGGTCCTAACGAACATTTTAAAAAAAACACGAAAACCGAAATTTTTTTAAAATAAAAATACATCCGCGGTTTTCTCCCAAAAAAATATAGATTCGTCGAAGGTTTGTAGCAGTTCACAGATTCGCTGACAGGTCCTAGCGACCCATTGTTTTTTTAAAAAAAACATGAAAACCAAAATTACGCAAAAAAAAAAACTAAATGACGTTTAAATCCCTCCGTGGTTTTCTCCAAAAAAAATCCACAGATTCGCTGACGGCTTCTAGCAATCCACATATTCGCCGAAGCTCCTAGCAGGCCATTTTTCAATTAAAAAAGAAAACCGAAGTTAAGTTTTTTTTCTTGAGAAATATCCATCGAACCAGATTTCGCACGACGTAGTGTCGCATGACCGAATTTCCTAAATTTCGATCCGTCGAAGGTTTATAGCAATTCACATATTCACGCGCAGGTCGTAACGACCCATTTTTTTTTAAAAAAACGAAAACCGAATTTTTTTAAAAAACAAAAAAACGTTTGCGGTTTTCTCCCAAAAAAAACATAGATTCGCCGATGGGTCCTAGCGACCTATTTTTTTTTAAAAACCAAAATTACGCAAATAAAAAACTAAATGACGTTTAAATCTTTCTGCGGTTTTCACCAAAAAAATCCATAGATTCACCGACGGCTTCTAGCAACCCACAGATTCGCCGAAGCTCCTAGCAGCCTATTTTTTTATTAAAAAAAGAAAACCGAAGTTAAGTTTTTTTTTCTTCAGAAATATTCATCGGACCAGATTTCGCACGGCGCAGCGTCGCACGACCGAATTTCCTAAATTTCGCACGTCACAGCGTTACACGCCGAAATTTCTTACGACGCAGCATAGCGCGTGACCCTGGCTAGTATATATTTACGTTCCATTGCTACAATATCTTTAGATGGGTCTTCCAAACGGGCTTTGGCTAAGAAAAAACAGATGTAGATGTAGATAATAGATTGACTTCATGTGCTGCTCTATAATGGTTTGAGGAAGAAAACCTAAGAGGTGGAGCATGATTAGTTCGTAGTCTGCATGAGTTAGTCCAGAGTCCAGACTCCAGAGGATGCAAAATTGCAAAGGTGGTTGTTTTGGGCACGGTGGGGGAAGCTCAATGGGTGTACGAGAGAAGTAGGCTCCACTATTGTCGTGAATCGGTGATCAAATGAGTGATTAGCATATATTAGTGCTTCAGTATGGCGTAAGCTAGGCGGGTCAAGGGTTATTAAGGTAGAATAATAAGGATTACGAACTCAAGTGGAATATGACATACTAGTATTCATGATGTACATGGTACCACCCTGGAAAAGGCTGGTATGGCTAAATTGACACTCCAGGGCACACAAATCTAGAACTTGAGCCATTAGAAGTTCAGTCAACGAAGAAGATATATATAGCCACGTGATCCATGCTCGAGTCGGAAAAAAAAAATCTATCCGCTGCATCCGTCATCTAGAACTAAACTAGTTTTATAAATTCATTCGTACAAGAGGTAGATCTATTAAAAAATATATATCAGGATATATAAAAAACGAAGACACCGAATTAAAGAGCCGAGCACGATTGAACATGCCGGAAATAGCGGCGTTCTGGCTAGGCAGTCCAGCTGCTCAGTAGTCAGTACATGGGTTGCAAAACATGCGGGTCGATCTACATCATGGACGCGTACGTATGGATTTGCTACCTATCCGTTTTGTTCCAATCTAGCTACCTAGGCAGCTATGCGCTGTACGTATGGACTATGGAGATGGATTCGGCGGTTCACTCCGCGGCAGCAACGAGGAATCCAATCCGAAAACGACGAGGAACAGTTGCGCCGCTGTTCTTTAGTTTTAAGGTCATCAGCACATGCCGGACTAACTGCCATTCCATGGACCAAAATGCTCTGTGATGTACTGTCTGACGCAACTTCACGAAGGCGGCTAAGGCTTGAAAACGGTGGCGTACCAGTCGCTCGCTGTCGATGAAATGGAGTTTTATTCGGTTATTAAAGTGTACTTATCTTGTTGTTGTATGGGCAAATTATCGACGATTCCGTTCTGAACCGACTGTTTAGTGTCTGAAGTAACTGTGAATCATTTTTAAATCAAAACGTTTAAGAATATTTGAGATTAGGCCTCAGTTTGAAACGCTGGGACCTATTCAGATCTCTACAGGAATTGAACTGTTACATGCGATTTTTTTTATTGCGATCAAGTCCTTGATTATACGGACTTTTCGAAAGCTGAATTTTATTTCTGTTCTATTTTTCAATCCGCTGAAGAAACCGCAGAGGACCTAGATTAAGAAAGATAATTAATGTATCAATTTAGACACAGGTCCCTTTCGTACAATTAATTTTTAAACACATTGGATGAATCTGTAGACGGATGCGTCACCCATGACATCTTAAAACATGGTCAGATAAAATATATGGTGGGACGAGTAATTGAAGGTTGACAAGCTTTCCAAACAACTCCACATGGACGACCAATAGGTCACTCGATGTTGTTTTCGTTACGCATGTGTTGGAAAATTGATTTTTCATTAATCTTTTGTACTTCTATTGCGTTGGTTGATCTTGAATCTTGACTTTCGTTTATTGGAGAAAGGGCCAGATGTGTTAATTTCCTTCGTGTGTGTAGATCAATGGAACCAGCAGCAACCTTCTAGCTAGATCAAATCCCGTTCCCCATCATATTCTAATGTAAGATAACTTCGTTTAATTTTGGAACATGTAGGACAACTTTAGAAATGCATATATCCAGAGGGAATGCTGGACGAGTCCTACCTTTTTAGACCACCCTCTGCACGGCTAGCCCAGCATGATCCAAAGCATGGCCCATCATCTTGGGCACGGTCGAAACAACACAGCACGAATGATGGTCGTGCCGAATCTAAAAACACCGCAGGATGGGCGGTCAGTGACCCAGTCTATCATCAAATATTACCTTTCATTTCGTCTTTTCCCATGACCTATCCAGCTGGTCCCTAACTCATTTTCTCTCATCTACAACAGTATAAATGAATTGGATTTAGACCGGCACAGCACGAAAGAGGCACAACGTGCCAATGAGCGTGTCTGAGCTCATCGAAGGCGAGTCGGGCAGACCCGACACAGCACGGCTGGCAAGCTGGGTTGTGCCGGCGTGACACGGTCTAGGCCCACAGCCCATCGAGCCCGTGCCGTGCCAGCCCGGCCCGGCCCTATGCCTAGGTCTACCTCCATCCCTTGGCTCTACAGGGAAGGCGGCAATACCTTGCTCGCCGCTCTGGCCACGGTGTCCACACTGCCTGTGACAGGACAACGTCCAAGTAAAATCACATATTGCAGCATTCATTCCGCCTATGATAGGATAGCATCCAGGTAAAATCCTCCTCCCTATTCTCAGCAACTTCGAAGTAGGCGGCCAGAGTTTGTGTAGCGTCGCTTGCCCTACACGCCCCCACAACCTCAAAGATCCTGCACATCCACCTCTAGGATAGCCTAGGATTCATCTGCCCAACCCCCAGCATTCCCTCACAGTTTAAAGTCGATCATTATTGCCCCAAATCCACACCCGGATTCACCATCCCATCTTAGAGGCGATGAAAACGCTGCGCCCAAAGTTCAGGTAGAGGAAGAACCATGCCATCCTTGGGGAGGAGCCCTAATGGCCAGAGCAAGGGCGCAACCGCGCAACCCCTGGTTTCTTGGCTCCAAGCTGATCCTTGACCTATAAGAAGTGCTTCAGGGGTAAGTGTTTCAATTGCCTAGCTTCTGATCATAAACTTGCTCAGTGTAGAGATCCAGCCGAGTTCTTCCGCTACCACCACAACGAGCATCTTGCTCACCTCTGCCCCGGCAAAGGATGCCCTTCAAGAGCACTCTCTACCTAAGCTAGCCATAAGCATGTATAGACACCTCTGTTGCTGCTCCTGCCATGACGTACCGTCCAGGAGCCCCATCGCAGATGCTGACTCAGAGCCAGCGCACTCTGATCACCACCCAGGAGATGGAATCAATCATCCACGAGTTTCACGACCACTTTTCAATCACCCACACAAATTACGTCGTCGCCTCTTTGGGTGGCAGCTAGAACAGATGCCTGTTCTCAGGGCAGAGGCAAGGGAAGACCCCGTGGACGGACCCGTCCACGGTGGACGGCGTCGATGCGAGATGCCGGCGAGGGCACGGTGGTGTCGGTGGCCGTCGCTGGGGTGCAGTGGTGAGGCGACACTGGTGAAGCCATGCTACAACGCGGAGAGGCGGGAGAACTCGGGGTAGAATTAGCGACGGTGGTTGAGGCATTGAGCGATAAACATGGGAATTGGAAGAGCGATCGTACGAGAGAAGGGGAATGAGACTATGGGGTTTGGCCGTGTGGGGACTGGGGAGTCTTGGGGCATAGGGGAAATGGGTTGGACTGGGGTACGATGGGCTGGGTTTCTGGCCCTATGCCTTAGGGAATTGAGGTATATATGTTGGACAGTCTGATGGGTTTTGTACGAGAGATGTCATTTATTCGGCTCATTCAGTATCTAGCATTTCAAAACTGAAATTAAAACTCAACAACGAACAAAGTGAAAATTAACCCCAAACCGAGCACTGAATACCGAATAAATTGAAAATTTTCGTTTCTACATATCGGTAATTCGGTTTTAATGTACAAATGCCCACCCCTAACCCCTACAAACCCAGGCCCAAACACAAATAGTCTCACGATACATCACCCTAGCCTCGTTGTCCTAGTAAAACGTCTGTGTTAGACTAGCCTTGGCCTATCGCACGTTAGCTATGGTGCAGAAGTGGAAGTGCCCCGACGAGGAGACGGGTGGTGATGCCATGAGCATTAGCGGCTGTGCCTTCTTTGGCACCGCCGTGACCAACAACATGTGCACCAAGTGCTACCGGGAGCACCTTCTGGCCACCGTCAACACCATGGCCAGCCTGGAGATGGCGGCCATGTGCATGACAAGCATCTTCGCTAACGCTTCCAGCACACCACCAGAGAAGAAGGCTAATATTAAAGTACTTTATCTTGCTCTCTTTGTTTACTATCTTAAAATTCTTAAGTAGCACGTTCTAAGTTGTTTGATGAAATACTTATGGATATTATTAATATATATATATATAGTACATTTGTAAGACTTGAATATAGATAAAAAATCATGACGCTAACTCAAGAGATGAGGTGTATATTTGGAATTAAAGGTGCGTAAGATTGCAAGGGCCTTGTTACCGATTGTTTGTTGGTCTTTGTATTTAGTGCGGCGCAATTCATAAGATTTTAGCTGGTTTAACTTACCTAAAGTTAGTACTAATTTTTACTGATCCATGAGCATCCCCTATATTTTCATTCCGGATCCGCCAAATACCAATGGGTGTAGCGTGGTAGCAAGAGGGTGGTAGTTCTGTGTTAGGACACCGTTTTGTTCCATGTTTCTGTTTGGGATTTTGGACATCGTGACCCTACCTTGTCTCCTTGGTGCTAAGCAAAAAAATGCATTTGGGTAGTCAAGTGCTTAAGCGGATCTGCATTTTTGTGTCAAATATGGGTGATGGACTCTTGGAACTTAATCGCCTTGATGCTCGACACATTGAATTAGTGATATGATGCATTGCCACATGAAAATCAGTTTAGTACAACACTTTTGATCAGGGTTAAAAAAAGCAACGAAAATCGCTCGATTTTTGCTATTTTTGGTCGTATCGGTACGGTTCGGCTTCTAAAATCGCTCGATAAACCGGTCTAATTCAAAAATTCAGAAAAAAATTGTTCGACGTAAATCGGTGAAAACCGGTCGATTTTCAAAGAAAATCGACGAAAACCGCTCAAAAAAACCGACTGCAAAACAAGTTCAACTAGTCCGTCAAATTTCCATGAAAGCGATCCATTTTTGAAGAAAAAAATCCAAAATTTTTTATTTTGAAACTCTACGTTTTTTGACGATTTTCGGCTCGATATTTCTGATTTTCGAATTTCGGGTGATTTTTTCTAAACCGATTTTGTTAACCATGCTTTTGACCACTACCACTCCCACGATCAACGAAACGATTTATGTGACTTGGATTTGGCATTTGAAATTCCCCGTACTAATCTATTTATTACTAGTGATGACCTCTCTTTTTTATTTGGCACAAAAAAAAATAAAGAAATTTTACTATGGATAACATTAGTAGTAAATAATGGTAGTAGAAATCAGATCTAACTGTCTATTCCTCAAGAGTATTATGATATTTTCCTAATTGGTATTGTCGCTGCCCTACTTTTTTTCTACCGGCACGGCCCTTGTACCCTTCGTCGCGCGAGTTCTCCTTTTGGACTCCACCATCCACCCTCCCCTTCAACTTCGTCATTGTCGGTAATTCACCTTAATTAATGCTAATTTAACACCAGATGCTCACGGTGACCTTCTCATGTCTCATAGCATTCATGCTTTGATGGGTAGGTGACCTAGGCCGGGCACGATGAAGGAAGTCCATGCTACGGCACATCGCGGCAGCAGACTACGACATGCTGCTCCTCCCCGGCGACTTGTCATACACTAACATGTTCCGGTCACTACTCCAGCGCTCCCTCCTGCCTTCAAAATTTAAAAAAATGGATAATTACACTACTATTCTTGATACAATTTCTACTACCATAGGAAGTATATCTAAATCTTAATTAATCTGATCCGTTAGATTAAATAGGATGGATGGTTAATGTTTAATATTATGCACCTAAAAGAGCTCAAAAAATAAGTCTATTTTACATTCAAACTAAAAAAATCTAAATAATCTCCTAATATATAAAACCGATTATTTAACCCCTCAATTCGCCTCAAACCACCCTGGCTTTTCTCTGATGTGGCATGCCATCAGCTGTAAGCCTGTAAGCAGTCCAAGAAACCGTCGGCCGCAGGGCAATCACTCCTCCCCCAAGGGCCCCAACACGCACGCGACGCGAATCTATGACAAAATCCTACGATTCTGTTCGTTCTCGCCTCCCCGCCTCGATCACGCCTCGGACGACTGAATCCTGCGCCAAGGAATCAAGGAGGTGTCCCCCCGATTTGCATGCCCGGAGCTCGCCGGAGTTGGAATGCCCAGTTGCCTGCCACCGCTCGGGATCGGGCCGCGGGTGCTCTCCTTCCTGCGCGACTACGACGCGCTCCAGTCCCTCGCCCTCATCTACCTCCAGGTGCGCTCGCATTACTTGCCCCTGCTCGATTGGATTGGCGTGCTCGGCTGCCGGCTCCCAAGATCGGTTACTTTCTTCTTCTTGGTCTTGTTATCCTCCGTGATGGGAATCTTAGGTGCGGTGAAAGGAGATTTAAGCGTGCTGTAATTTTGCTACCTTAGTGGTAATTGTGCGCATTGCGGCGGTCTTGGGACCCCGGGTTTACCCAAATTTGTCTATTTCTTGATGCTTGCGGCGCCGAAATATGCAGGGACATTGAAGTTATTAGTTGAATGCGATTTAGGTGGTGGGCTTCAACTTCGATTCTTTCTTATGCGTGACCCAACCTTAGGAAAAGAAGTGAGAAGTTTTAGTTGAATCTGATCCTGGAGTCAAGTTTGAGCATGCTGCAATTCACTGCTTTAGTGACAACTGTTTGCTTTGGCTCTCTGGGAGAGTGAATTTTGCAAACATTTGTTGTCCTCTGTCCAATTTGATCAGGTCAATTTTTTTGAATGACGGCTTGGATGGGGGCTTCCCAAATTCAATTTTCTTCTTTTTTATGCTTGATGGCAACCTTGGAAACAGGAAAGGGTTGAAAGGAGATGACTTAGCTTGCTATTTATTTTTTACTTTTTACGAGCTTAGTGATAATTAGGTCCTTGGTTCTTCGGACTTCAAATTTGTCTGAATTCTGGCAGTTATTTTTATTTAATCCCTCATGGATGGGCTTCCTGCTTTAGTTTTTTTCTTTTTATTTGTGACGGCAATGTTGGAAACGGGCATGAGAGGAAAGGCGATAACTTGATGCTGGAATGAATTCTAAGTGTGCTGCAGTTATATCATCTTACAGTTCTTACTCAGCAGAAAATTGAAAACTAAGGTATTCACACGCATAATTAGTTCTTCAATTTTTTAGATTTGTTGTGCGCTGATTGGATCTCTCGGGGCACTTTTCAATGGGGTTCTTGTGATCAATCTGGTGATAGGGCTCTTTGTTGTTGTTGCGATTGAGAGTAGTAGCCAGAGACTTACCTGGCATATGCTGTCCTTCTCTTCTTCGCTTGGATAAGGGCATACAAGGAAGGGAAGAAGAAAGAGGAGACCTTTTTTTCTAACTTCACCGCTTACAGCTGATTGGCATACCACAACGGCCTTTATATAAAACTTTTAATTGTTGGCGTGCGTGGAAAGAGCGAACTCTATCTCTACGTGACAATGAGAATCTATCTTTTGTTGCTTTTTACTATACATTTGGCACTCTTTGTACAAGAGAACCAATCTAATAAAGAGAAAAAATAGAATTTCGCTTACCTACATTGCGTGTGCTCTCTATTTGTGCTTGCTGTTTTTTGATGCATCGTGATTGATCATGCGCGGACGATTTTGTTTTACAACACGTTATCAACATGAAACTCTGCCGACGCCGATTATGATCGTTTGACTGCATCAATCGACACTGTATCGAATTCGATCGACAACACACGATTAAATCTACTACAAACTCTACATAAGTTTTAGCTACATAAGTTAATCACACCTAAACAAGTTTTTAATCCTGTTGATTAATTCCACTAAGGGCATAGATTGCTCATTTAATCCGATCGAAAAATTAGGGGTTATTGATACTGTTCATCTAAACATTTTTTGAAAAAAAAAACTGAGAAATTCCCCGCACTAGTCGTGCCCGCTGATCGGGCGTGTCGTGCGGCAGCCGTGCCCGTCGGTCGGCCGCGCCATGCGCCAGCCTCGCCCGCGCCCTGCCGAGGCCCGTTCCCCGACACCGGCTTGGAGAGCCGGGTGGAGTGCCTCGCAGACGCGGCGCCGGTGTCATTAATTTGTGTCGCATGAGTTAATTACGGAGATGGAAGAGCAGTGCATGAGTGCATGTAACGATGGACATGCATTGCAACTAGTGGGTTTGAGTGGGAGCATGGAGGAGTGCATGCAACCGCAATTTGCGTTGGCATGCGGCTTCTTGTGATGGATATACATGCTGCCAGCCCGCCGCGACAGAAGTCGCCAATGCGTCGTGACACGCACGCGCCGGCTAGGCCTCCACGGTCACACGCCCGCCGACCGCGCCTCGCTGCGCTGGCTGAAGCTACCCCCGACCGTGCTCACGCTCTGCGTCCGCGTCGGCAAGCAGCCGTGTATCGAGCCTCTGCTGAGTCTATTGCAGCGCCTCCAAACGCGCCTGCCTGCCAGCAGCCGCACCGTCCGCCCGAAGACGCACAGGACCGCCGTGCGACGGCTGCAATCGCCTTGCGCCGTGCGCCGTGTGCCTGCCCGACCGCCCTGGTAGAACACCCGTCATGCCCACCGGTCGTGTCGGCTTGTCGACCAAGCTTGACGCCCCTGCGCCGGTCGTGCGTCCGAAGCCGCGCTTGTCGCGCGATGCACCAGCCGCACGCCCGCCGTCATGCCCTGCTGGCACTGTGGCCGCGCTTGTGGCCCCCATCGTGCCACCGCTGGAGTCGCCGCCCTCAGCCGCAACACTGGCACCCGTAGCACCTCTCGGTCGTGCCGCCCTGGACGCTGTCGCTCGTGCCGCCTTTGCTGCAGTGGAAGGCCATGCGGCGGCTAGGGTTCTTAACCCTATCCTCCCTCAACTCTTGGGCAGATGTGCGCCGTGCGGTCCACAGGCCGTACCGCCCTTTAGTTTTCACAAAAAATAAATAAAAGGAAAATATTGTAATTTAACCCTTAGAGTTTTCTGTAATTCTAAAATAGAGTTAATTAATTTTAAAAATTTATAGTAAACCCTATAAATTGATTTTGTAGGTATATGGACTTCCGTAAAATTGTTGAACTTGATACTTAGCACATATTGGAAACTTCATATCTCTGGGTTTACTTTCCTGGCATTATTCTATATTTATATGTGTTGAAATTTATTTTTTCTGTTAATCAGTAATTTTGAAAATTGCTTGATAATTAGCAGAAAATCATGATAAATACTAGGAAAATTATAAATAACATGTTGGAAGTTCCATGCCTCTGGATTTAGTTTCTTAGCATTAATCCATGTTTATATATGCAGGAATTTCTATTTTTCTGTTAATTGGTAATTCTGAATATTGCTTAATGATTAGCAGAAAATTATGAAAAAATCTATGAAAATCCTAGGAAATTTTAAATAATTATCTGCTGAATAGATATAGACCAAACTTTACTAATTAAATAGTGAGTATGCAATATATTGATTATACCAACAGTAAAATTCAATAATGCTTGCATATAGGATATGTTGGACATCGCAAAGAGGAAATTTACTGAGCTTGTCCTGAATGGTAGCAATTACCTCACCTGCGCAATAGATGCCAAGATCAACCTGACAGCTCGATCTCTTGGAGCTGCTATTTCTCAGCCTAAAGCTGGTGCCCCTGCTCTTCTCGAAGCCGCTAAATGTGCGGCTTTACACTTCCTGAGACACCATCTCCATACGGACCAAAAGGTCGAATATTTGATGGAGGAGGGCCCGCCGGCATTATGAAATTCTTTGAAGGAACGATATAACCAGCAAAGATCCGTCTTGTTGCTAGACGCACAATGTGAATGAACCCTCCTACGCTTTCAGGATTTCAAGTCTGTGGCAGCATTAATGTAGAACATTGAGTACCTCACGTCCATACACAAAATGGCCTGCAGAGTCATTAATGAAGAGGATAAAACTTTTTGCTTAGCCACTCTTGTAGAATTGAAGGTTACTCACCAGATGTTGGGGCCACGCGGTGCTGCACACTACAGTATAAATTCAACTCAGACAAACTGCATACCATGAAGTTTTCCCTTTTGCAGATTGTCGGCGTTTGGCACTACAATGATAAATTCAACTCGCGTTGGTATTGTAAACGGATAGTGCGCATACCATGAAGTTTTCCCTCTTGCCTGTCGGAGGTAGTGTATGAGAAAGAAGTATGTGTTGTATCGCTTGGTCTTGCCCGCCGTCGGCCAATCGTTCGCCCGGTGGTCGCTTGCTCGCCAGTGGTGCGCCGCTTTGAGCCTATCTTTGGTCGGTGGTCTAGGCGGTCAGTGGTTAGGTAATCCTCAGGAAGTGGCGTGGCTGCTCTGCGTGATCCATGTGGGTCTTGGCGTGGTCGCGTGTGGCGTTAGGTTGCCTCGGGAGAGGCGTGTCCTTGCCTTGTGGGTGGTGGTGATGGGACGGGAGGCGTGGCTTCGGCCTATCAAAGCGTCTTGGGAAGGGACCACACGCCTCGCTCGATCACGGGCTTCAGAATGACCGTTCGTGGGGCACGTGGCCTTAGGTTGACCGTCGGGACTCCGACGCGCGCGCACGCGCCCTCGGCGGGATTATCATGGTTCGGTCGGGCGGGGATCCGTCCCACGCGGGGTCGGAACCTCGCTGAGTCGGAGTCGGGGATCCGTCCCGCCAGCGGGGCCTGGAACCTGGCTGAAGTCGGTCGGGGATCCGTCCGCCCCGCGGGGTCGGGAACCTCGCTGAAGTCGGTCGGGGATCCGTCCATTGCGGTCGGAACCTCTTTGAGTCGGAGTCGGTACCGGTCGGAATGGTCTCCTGAATGGTCTCAGTAGGCATTTGGGTAGCGGCCGGGACGGCTGTTTAGGCTGGGCCGTGTTCGAGGCCGCCTTCTTGTCGCTACAGGCTTTGCTTGTTGCAATTGGGCCGTTGGTGCACCTGTTTTATGAGTATTCGTCAAGAGCCCGAACCTCCAATCGAGTTCGGCGGACTCGGTTGGGGTTGAGCTTGACCGATCCGTTCAACTAGGTGGGCCAGCGGGGCCTACCGTTTTCTTGGGCGTGCTCAACGCATTCGGCGTGCGCGGGATTACGTTCTGAGGTATGCGAACCGCCGGAGCCTCTTAATTGCTTCGTTGTGCGCGCGCGCGGCCAGGTGTGTTTTTGCTCGTTCGTCTTCTTGACCGCCGGGTTCGGTGGTGGGCGCCGTTTTCTCTGCGCCGCATTTATTCTGAGTCGTTTGATCTTCCTTCGAATGGGTATATAAAGCGCCACGGGTTGCTCGGCGGCGAACTCTTATTTCCAGAATCCTTTCCTTCTTGAAATGTGTTCAAGACACCCTTTAGTCTTGATTTGGTGATGATATCGTGGTGGAAGAGGAAGACCCTTTGAACGAGCTTTGGGTTGAGTATGATCGGCGATGGCGAACTCCCAAAGAGAGAAGAAGTAGCTCGCGACGTTGTTTGCCGTTGACGCGCTACTTGAGCGATCCCGAGGCTTGGAGTGGCAAGGGGCCCTCCTAGAGGAATGGCGCGGCGTCGATTGCGATGGCGCGGCGCGTCGATGTCGCCGAACGGCGGCGGCATGCCATTCCGCGGTGTGGCTTCACCTTGACGACCGGGCAGGGCCTACTAAGAGAGTCATCTCCAACGACCTCGGTCCACCGACCCCAAAGTCCATCCCGTCGGCCGAGCAAGGGCCTACCGTCGGCGTTGTCGTAGGGAGTTTTAGAGATGCAGGTGTAGATAGAGAGTCTTGCGTGTGCCTCATGTAAAGTGGTGTAAAGTTTTGAGCCCGCCGGCTTTTTAATGAAATCCTTTTTTTCTCTATGAATGACTTCATGAAGGAGTTAGCTTTGCTTGTTACCTTTGATCGGCTCGGCGCTAGGAAGTTCGCGATCGGTTTCGAGTGGTCGGACGTGCGAACTCGCGGTTTGTTCCTCAAGAAATCTTCCTTTGCGCTCGTTTGGCGCCGTAGCTAGTCGGCGCCTTGGTCGGCAAGATGGCGGATGCCTTGGAAGTTTTAGTGCCCGAGTGCCTTGGTCGGCAAGGACGGCCGGATGCCTCCCGAGGTTCCGGTGTCCGAAAGTGCCTTGGTCGGCAGGGCGGCCGGATGCCTCCGCGAGGTTCCGGTGTCCGAGTGCTCGTTAACGTCGTAGCTAGACGCGCCTTAGTCGGCAAGGACGACCGGATGCCTCGCGAGGTTCCGGTGTCAGAGTGCTCGCTTAACGTCGTAACTAGACGCCGCCTTAGTCGGCAAGGACGGCCGGATGCCTCCGCGAGGTTCCGGTGTCAAAGTGCCTTGGTCGGCAGGGACGGCCGGATGCCTCCGCGAGGTTCGGTGTCCGAGTGCTCGCTTAACGTCGTAGCTAGACGCCGCCTTAGTCGGCAAGGGCGGCACGGATGCCTCCGCGAGGTCCGGTGTCCGAGTGCCTTGGTCGGCAAGGACGGCCGGATGCCTCCGCGAGGTTCCGTGTCCGAGTGCCTTGATCGGCAGGGACGACCGGATGCCTCCGCGAGTTCCGGTGTCGAGTGCTCGTTAACGTCGTAGCTAGACGCCGCTTAGTCGGCAGGGCGGCCGGATGCCTCCGCGAGGTTCCGGTGTCCGAGTGCTCGTTAACGTCGTAGCTAGACGCCGCCTTAGTCGGCAAGGGCGGCCGGATGCCTCCGCGAGGTTCGGTGTCCAGTGCCTTGGTCGGCAGAGGACGGCCGGATGCCTCCGCGAGGTTCCGTGTCCGAGTGCCTTGGTCGGCAGGGCGACCGGATGCCTCGCGAGGTTCGGTGTCCGGTGCTCGTTAACGTCGTAGCTAAACGGCGCCTTAGTCGGCAGGGCGACCGGTGCCTCGCGAGGTTCCGGTGTCCGAGTGCTCGTTAACGTCGTAGCTAGGCGCGCCTTAGTCGGCAGGGCGACCGGATGCCTCCGCGAGGTTCCGGTGTCCGAGTGCCTTGTCGGCAAGGGCGACCGGATGCCTCCGCGAGGTTCCGGTGTCCGAGTGCTCGTTAACGTCGTAGCTAGACGCCGCCTTAGTCGGCAGGGCGGCCGGATGCCTCCGCGAGGTTCCGGTGTCGAGTGCCTTGGTCGGCAAGGCGGCCGGATGCCTCCGCGAGTTCCGATGTCCGAAGTGCCTTGGTCGGCAGGGCGGCCGGATGCCCCCAGCGAGTTTCGGTGTCAGAGTGCTCGTTTAACGTCGTAGCTGAGACGCCGCCTTAGTCGGCAGGGCGGCCGGATGCCTCCGCGAGGTTCCGGTGTCCGAGTGCTCGTTAACGTCGTAGCTAGACGCCGCTTAGTCGGCAGGGCGACCGGATGCCTCCGCGGTTCCGGTGTCCGAGTGCTCGTTAACGTCGTAGCTAGACGCCGCTTAGTCGGCAGGGCGGCCGGATGCCTCCGCGAGGTTCCGTGTCCGAGTGCTCGTTAACGTCGTAGCTAGACGCCGCCTTAGTCGGCAGGGCGGCCGGATGCCTCCGCGAGGTTCCGGTGTCCGAGTGCTCGTTAACGTCGTAGCCGGACGCGGGTATCCATCCGAGTCCCGTCCGTGAGGGAAGCGCGAGGAGTAGCCGCCGTCTATCCCACAAGTTTACCCCATCCGCAGTGTGGGACTGGAGGGGTGGCGACGCGTTTACTGCGTTGGTTTGAACGCCGTGCTCTTGGAGCTAGTAACGGTAGTCCGAGTGGGTCTGGGAGGTCCCGCCTAAGGGGACCCTTCCGAGCGGACGGTCCCAGTAGGGTGTCTGGCCTGGCGTGGGGCGACCCATAAGAAACCTTTCTTTACTCAATCCGTATGGACCACGGGTCGTCACCACCCCGAGCATACCGGCCGTGTCGCTCATCGATGAGCTCCGGAGAGTGTGAAGTATGGTCTCGGACGCGAGTAGAGGTGGTGGGTCGTCGGCCGACCCAACCGGGACCCACCGTGGGGCTCACCTCGTGCTTGCCCCTCGCTCAAGTTTTTCATTGGGCGGCCCTCGCCCATCCGGTGGGTTAGGCCTTTTGAACCCGACTTTGCAATACCTCGCGCAAGCCACAAAGCTTTGCCATCTTGGGACCGCGGCGCCCATGGGCCTCTCGCGCGCCGGAACAACCGCCCGGCTAAAAGGTGGAGACCAAGAGGTAACAGACACCGCTGTTCGAGGCGGCGTCTTTATGGCTCTGCAACTGGCGCGCGAGATTAAATCTGAGTGGAATTGAAATCGGGAGTTACAGGCGGCGTGATGAGAGCGAGGCGGGCCGCGACGATCGTTCGAGGAGTCCGTTCGGTCGGCGTCGCTCGCCTCCCTATAAGTGCGTTGTTGGGGTGCCTCGGGTAGCCACGCTTTCGCCTTCTTCGTCTCCGTCCTAAAGCAAGAAAACGCCAGAGAGCCGTGAGAAGAAACCTCGGCCCTCTTCTTCTCACCTTTCCGTCGCTTCCCGCGAAGATGTCGTGGGCCAGTGCTCGCGACAGGAGAGTCGCGCGCTCGGCCTAGTGAAGAAGGGCTTCCTCGGCGTGAGGCACCTCTGGCCGGAGGGTGCCGACCAGGGCAGTTATCCCGGCCGCATGAGCGACGAGGTTGTGGTCCCGCCTCGTTTTTGGCGGCGGCCGGCCGCTCCACCCTTTCGTCGAGGGCTTCTTTTCCATTACAAGGTGGAGGTGCACCACCTCAGCCTAACGGGTCCTTCACATCGCCATTTTCATTACCTGTGCGAGGCCTTCTTAGGATTGAGCGCATTGGGCGTGTGGCGCACTTCTTCCAGCGAGGCTTTGGAAAGGCAGTAGTCGACGCGACGGCGCCCATGGGCGGCTGGCCCTCCGCTTGAGCGGGCGGAGCTCAGTACACGGACATCAGCTGCCGTTCTCTAACAAGGGATGGCGCTCGAATGGATCTATGTCGGAGCGTTGAAAGCAGCGCCAAGGCTTTTACGAGCTCCATGTCGCGGTGGAGCAATGGACTGGGGCGCCGAGAAGAGGGAGAAGAACAAGGTGGCCCCGATCGTGGAGGAGATCGTGGCTCGAGGAAACGGGGCCGACCGATGTTGTCGTGCGCGCTTCATGAGGATGCGCGTGCGACCCCTCGGCGCTCGAGCCGCACCCCATGTTCGATATGAGGGCCATCCGACCGGGCAAGGATGGAGGTGGCGAGTTGGCGCGTCCGAGGTGGAGGCGGTGGCGGCGATTATCGGAGGAAGCCACGGTGGCGCGGCGCCACCGGGACCTTTCGTCGGCTCATTCCCCAAATCGTGAGTTTGTGGGATTTTCTTTCGCTTCTTCCTTCTTCGCTCTTAGCGTCGACTCTGATCGGTCGTTTTGTATCCTCTAGGGGCTCGCGAGCATGTCCTCCGGGCATCGCTCCCGGGAGAAAGAAGCGAGCGGCCGGGCTCGGCGGCCGAGGCCGATTCATAAAGCGAGAAGGAGGAGGAAGAAGAAGCGAAGGAAGCGCGGCAAGGCAGCGCCAAGCGCGAGGACGTGTCGGAGTCCACCGCGGTGGGGCGACTTCTATCGATAGTGGGGAGCTTCCCGACTCTGCGCATTCCTTCCGACCCTCGGTGAGTGGTGGCTCGAGTTGGCCCGACAGCAGCCCGCGACGCGGATCCCTCGCGGCGAAGGCGTCTGCGGCGCGATTGTCGACGCGCCCGGTGTGGTAACCGGGAAGCGGCGGTAGACCGCCCCTTGGTGGGGGGCCGATGAAGAGAGCGCGCGTGCCGCGCACCCGCTCCGCTCAGTAAGTATTTCTTCCCTTCTGCTGGAACATTTTTTGTAGCAAAGCCGCTCGGGCGACTTTTAAATATCGTGACGTGCAGCGCCTACACGGGCGTGACGGTGGGCGTGCCGCAGCCACTTCTCAAGTGGCGGTCACGGCGGCTTCGTGGTAGTGATGCCGTCGGTCGGCGCCTATGGAGCACGCGAGTGGGCGGCGCCCTCCTTTGAGGAGGAGAGATCGAGGCGCGAAGAGCTCCACGCTGCCCGCCGGGATCTGCCGGCCGACGCGAGGGTCTTCGAGAGGAGGCGACGGCACGCCACGCCCATTGCGCCCGATCGCAAGCCTGGAAGAGGAGAGCGATCGCTGACCTCCACCGGCGGTGCCGGTCGAGATAGTCTTGTCGAGGGGTCGGCGGCCCGGCCGCGGCCGCCGGCTGTCGAGGCGGCGCCGATGCCAGAGGCGTCAGACCCCTGCCCAGGGGCTCCGAGGGCCGACTTCATCGCCCACGGCCATGGCGCTGCAGTGAGCGCCGCTCCTCCGGCGACGGCGGGTCTGCTGCCGGATGTGGCCCCGTGGGATCCATGGACGGCCGAGGCGAAGTGGGCGCCCTTGGCGAGGCGCCACGGTTTGCGGAGGAGGAGATAGGGCGATCCATAAGGGTCGACCCTAGCCTTAGAGTCTTCAACAGGCGCTGGAGGTGATGGTCGGGGATTCAACCTGTAAGTTTGGTAAGTGAGCGAAGGAGTCGTACTGTAACTCTCGATATGCTTCGCCGATTTTGACGAAAAATACGTGTTGTGCGGCATTTGCGGGCCTGTTCGGCCGAGCCGGGCTCCTTCGTCGCTCGGATGCTCGTGGGCGGCGCGTGGAAGAAAGTGGTCAGGTGCGGCTTGAGTTTAAATCTTGCCCAAGAGGCTTTGAACATTGGGCGGACGGAGGCGAAAAACTCCGCCTAGGGTGGAGGAGGCCTCAAAGGCCCTTTACGACGAGCGCCTTGGGGCCGAGGCCTTGAGGCAAGGGTGGTGGAGCTTGAATCCTCCTGGCGGAGGTCACCGAGAGCCAAGGGCCGCCGTCACGGCGAGGGTGGCACAAGCGTGCGACCCATCTGCGGTCGGGCGGGATCGGGCCGGGAGGACGCCGAACAAGCTCGGTCCGGCGAGACTGCTCGGAAGGAGCGGCTTCCTGAGGACGTCCTACGAGAGTCTCGGAGGAAGTCGGCTGATCGACTCTGCGGTCGTAAGTATCTCAACTCCTCCATTGATTTCTTTGGTTGGGGTAACCCAGAGGAGACTCATCCGAGACGCCAAAACTCGCGAGTCAGAGAAAAAACTGAGCGTCGCCATGGAGGCTCGGAATGCGTGGCGGAGACCAGCGGCGTGTGATCGCGCGGGGACAAGGCTCTGCGGCGAGGGTCTCCGAGGATGGTAGGGCCGAGATGGGCGCCGGGCTGGAAGCCTTCGGAGGGCGGCCGGAGGTCTGCGCCAAGTCTTGAGCACGCAGGCGGCAGCCCGAGCGCCCTTGCCCGCTGTGGCCGAGTGCCGGGGCTTGTGGAGGCGGCTGTGATTGCGGGCGCGCGACCGAGCTTGTCGTCGCGACTGGTCAACACCGTCTCGCACTATGACGGTGCTCGACCTCGCGATGGTGAGTAGCGGCATCGCCGGAACCGGACGGCAGCGAGTCGGCGAGTTCGAGCTCGGTCGGCCGCATGCTCGAGAGATCACCACCACGTCCGCCCGAGTCGCCTTCAAGATGCCAGTCCTCCTCCTCCGTGCCGGTCGCCCACCGGAAGAAGAGGAAGAAAGAAGTTAGCCCCCTTTTTTCTTTTCTTGCAAAGGCATTGTAAACGATCGTAAGTAATTGTAAGCTCGGTTTGCCTCTTTGCTCTCCTTTGCGTTTGGGTTTGACCGACCATAGCCTCAAGGACCACAGGGTCGCTTATCGTAGGAGTCGGGTCAATTTGAGAGGGCGAAGAGGATAGGAGTCTTGTTTATCGCGGTAGCTCTGGCGACTCATGGGGTTCTGAGTGTTCCCGATCGGCCAAGGGTTTTTCCACTGGGCACTTCCTTCTTCCGCAAAGTGCTACTTAGCAACCATAGCGGTGGGGCGAGGTCGAGCGCTCGGTCGAAGGGTTACCGCTGGGGATAGACTCTGTGACTAGTCGGTCACCGACCCACATGAGTCACGTGAGTTAGCCGGAGTTCGTGTGGGGAAGATTGTTCCCAATCGACGAGAAGGTCATCCCTCGGTGCTTCCTTCTTCCGCGAGTGCTCTTTGGGCAACCATAGCCGGTGGGCGTGGCCGTAGCACTCGGGTCGAGAGGGTTACCGCTCGGGATAGACCTCGTGGTCGGTGGGTCACCGACCAGCCAGACACCATCGAGCGGCGAGCGAAGCGGGCGCGCAGGGCGGCCAAGTAAATCGCGTGGCGACGGTGCTCGGTTGGGAGAAAGGCAAAGACTTATACGGGGAAAAGAAAAGAGCTTAGGGATAGAATCGCCTTAACTTTTCAATGTTCGGGCATTAGGGAGGATGTGACCATCGGCGTCCTTGAGTCGAAGGTGCGGTCGGAGAACTTCCACGACGGTGAAAGGACCCTCCGGCGTCGACTTGTGCTTATCTTTGGTTGTGCGGACGACGCAGAACCAAGTCGCCCGTGTACGAAGGATCGATCCTCGAACTTGGCGGTGTGGTAGCGGCGCAGGCTTGTTGATATCTGGCGACCGCGGAGGCGGCCACGTCGCCGCCTCGTCGGTGGTCGATGGCGTCTTGTTGCGGCGAGCCCCGAGCCTCATCGAAGGCTTGCAATCTCGGGAGCCGTATTCGGTCGATGGGCAAAAGCGGCGGCGCGAACACCATAAAGAAGGTGTGAACCCGATGCCGGTCGGCGTGGTCCGCATGAACTCAGAGGACGGAGGCGGCTCGGCTACCAGGCGCCTGCGAAATGCTTGAGCCGATGAAGATTCGCGGCAGAGTCCTGAAGGATCATGCCGTTAGTGCGCTCGACACGGCCGTTAGTCGCGGATGGGCTCTGCGCCCAATCGACACGGATGTTGAAGTCGTCCGCGAACTCGAAATTCCTTCCCGTGAACGTGTTCCGTTGTCGGTGATGATGGAGTTTGGGACTCTAAACCTAAAAGCGATGTCGCGGAAGAAGATGGCGCTTATGCCGAGGCGTGGCGCTCACGACCGGCTTGGCCTCTATCCACTTGGTGAACTTATCTACCGCGACGCGGTGGGTGAAGCCAGGCGCTTTCTGAAGGCAGACCAAATCGAGTCCCAGACGGCAAAGGCCACGTGATGGGGATCGTCTCAGAAAGCTTGGGTCGGCGGATCGTCTGTAGAGCAAAGAATCGCATCCTTCGCGGTGCGTCACGATATGCTCGGCGTCGACACGCCGGTTGGCATAGAAACCTTGTCGAAAGGCCTTTCCCACAAGAGATCGGGAAGCTGCGTGGTGACCGCGGACTCCGCGTGTATGTCGTCCGGCAAATTGTTTTCCTTGGTCGGTCAAGATACATTTTTGGAGGACCGGAGGGACTCCTTTGTAAGTGCAGGCGATCAGAGGCGAGGATTTTGCCCACGGGCGGCGCGGGCCTCGGTCGGGTCGGGGAAGTGACCCGTCCACAAGCGGTCGATGTAGGGCCTCCTCGGTCGGACTCAAGTGCTAGCACACAGCGGGCGAATCCGGCCAAATCGCCCGCCGACCGCGTCGGTCGGGCGGCAAATCTTTGGATTGGTCGGGTGGCATACACTACTTCGATTGGCCTCGACCTGCGCTCGGAGGCGATGAAGCCTAAGCACCCGAAGGCGCACTACTTTATCATGAAGTTTTCCTTCTGTCGGCGATAAGGTTCGACCTTCGGTCTTTACGAAATTGCCGGCGGATGAAACTTCTTGGCGGGATTGGAAGGTGCCTTGCTTGGCGGAGGCTTGGCGCGGGACCCCATAGCGTCGAGCGTCTCAGCGTAGAGGATATTAAGGCCTTGCCCCGATCCCATCGGCACGCCGTGGGCGCCGTTCGGCGGCGGGTGACCACCCGGTGGTACCTCCCGGTGTGGGGCCGCGATCGGGTGATCGGTCGATCAAAGGTGATCGGGAACTCCGACCACGAAGATATTGGGGGCGCCCGGCGCGCGATGTGGACCTCGCGATGCATGACGGCGCCGGCGCTTGTCGGCGTAGCAAGCGATCCTCAGAAGATCATGAGGCGGCCGTCGGGCTCGGGGAACTCGTCGTCGCCTTCTTCTCCGCCGTTCGCGGGGCGTGGCGCTTCTTTCCTTTAGCCGCGGCGTGGTGGGGCGCTAGAGATAGCGCCTCGAGGACTTGCGATCCGTGCTTGTGCAGCGGAGAACCCATGGTTGGGCATGGGCGTCCATCAATTTCTCGAAGTGGTGGGCGGCGGTCGGCCTGCGCCTGGCTGGCGGAGCGATCGGCCGTGGCGACTGCTGGAGTCTCACGGATCTGCTTCCGTGCGCTTAGTTTGTCGAGCGGTGGAAGAACCAGTTTGGGCAGCGGGCTCTGTGAGGCCTTTCCTCCTTCGAAAATAGCCCCTCGGCCTCCTCGCCGGCGTGGTTGATGGCGATGTCGAGAGCTCCTTGGTAGTCTGGGCTTGAGCGGCCGGCTTGTGCACCAAGGCCTTGCGGGAAGTGCAGTAGATGAAGCTCCACGACATCGGCGTCGAGATGTCGAGGAGCTCGTTACGCTGGCGGGAAAACCTCGGATGTAGTCGGAAGTCTCCCATTTCTTTGCTTACTTCGAGTCCCAGGAGTTACGAGCGCTTATAAGTGCCACGGAATTCACCGACGAAGATTCTTCGTCGGCCCGATTTAGCAGTTTTGGAGGCGGTACTCAACTCGATAAACCGTGTATGAGAAAGAAGTATGTGTTGTATACGTGCCAATCTCACCACCATAACATACAACCATGTGCCCTCACCACAAGTTGGGGATCTATGTAGGTTATGAATCTTCGTCAATTATTAAATACCTAGAGCCTATGTCGGGAATCATACACTGACTGTATGAGAAAGAAGTATGTGTTGTATCGTGATTGTATAAAGACAATTTTCCGGCATTAAGGGGAGAAAAGTACCACACTAGAGAATGCCAGGAAATAGATTGGAACGTCACTGGCATTCAGTCCTTAGACCCACACACTAAAGAATCCGACTTGAAGTTCGGAGGAGAATAAGTCTATAATAAATAGCTAATAATCTGCCAATGCCTTCACTGATCATAAGGGAGTGATAAGATCTCATTTACCTATAGTAAATGCACCTGAAAAGAATGGAAATACCCTAAAAGTATATTGATCCCACTCTTACCCCTCATAATAAGAAGAGAGGAGGCCTCTAGGTGCACGGGACTAAATTCCGCGGAGACGTCCACAGAAACAGGGGACTGAACAAGTGAGAGCACTACTTGAGACAGTTGAAGAAGCTCAACCTAATGTTGAGGAAATCCTTAAAGTGAGCCATCCTAGAGATGGTAACATCTCTGAAGTGATCAATCCTGAAGATGATAACCCCAACGAATATTTGGGCGCACAAACTAACGCTGTGAAATCGGAACACCCAGACTCCATTGTTGTGGGAAATCATGAGGAGCTAGAAGAAATTAATGAAGAGATATCCCTGAAGTTATTCAGGAGAGTAGTATAAGAGAAAGACTACAATTGTCAACATATATTTTGTATCAAAATTGCTTGATCTGGATCCAGAATCAAAGTCCATGGCAGAGTGCCGGAAGTGCTCATATATGGTCAAATGGAAAGAAGCAATATAGGAATTATTGTGCCCTCTTAAAAAAAGGAAAGTATTTGGTCCTGTTCCAAAAGAGAAATGAAAATAACCAAACCTCTTAAAGTGGTCCCTGTAGGTTCAAACTGGATTTTCATCAAAAAGAGAAATGAAAATAACCAGGTGGTGAGATATAAAGCGAGGCTTGTAGCACAAGGGTTCATGCAAAGACCCGATATCCATTACGATAGAATTTACTCTCCTGTAATGGATAGAATAAAAGTTCTGATACTTCATATCAATGGCAGCTAGCTTAAATTTATCTATGCAGTTGATGGATGTAGTGACCGCATATTTATATGGCTCATTAGATATGGATATTTATATGAGTCCCTGAAGGAGTCAAAATTCTGAATCCTAATAATGGAAATCACAACATATATAGCGTCAAACTGCAGAGATCGCTATATGGATTAAAACAGTTGGGGAGAATGCGGTACAACATACTTAGTGAGTTCCTCCTGAAGAAGGGATACTCTAACAAATATGATTGTCCCTGTGTGTTCATAAAGAAATCCCAGAGTGGATTTTGTATCATCTCAGTTTATGTCGATGATCTGAATATCATCGGAACCACAGAGGAGATAAATAAAGCAAGTTCTTACTTTACGACAGAGTTTGAGATGAAAGATTTGGGTAAAACCAAATAATTTCTTATGCCTGTAGATAGAGCATTTCCTAGAAAGAATTTTTGTATACCAGTCTACCTATACCAAGAAGGTGTTAGAAAGATTTAATATGGATAAATAACATCCTTTGAAAACCCCATGGTAGTAAGATCCCTTGAAGTGGATAAAGACCCTTTCAGACTAAGGATGGAGAATGAGGAAGTCTTAGGACCTGAAGTCCCATACTTAAGCGCCATTGGAGCACTTATGTATCTTGCGAATTGCACAAGGCCTGATATTGTATTCACAGTAAATTTGCTACCAAGACATAGTACAACCCCAACCAAAAGACATTAGGCTGGTGTCAAGACTTGACTCAGATACTTCCAAAGTACTCAAGATCTTGGATTATTTTACCGGAAGGACCAAGACTTAACCATGGTGGGATATACGGATACTGACTATCTATTTGATCCCCACAGTCCTAAATCTCAGACTGGTTTTAGTGTTTCTCTGCGGTGGTACAGTCGTTTCTTGACGGTCTTTTAAGTAGACCTTGGTAGCTACTACCAACCACTCAGAGATTATATCTATATATGAAGCCTCACATGAGTGTGTTTGACTGAGACGTGTGATTAACTATATCCAGAAGTTATATGGCATTAACACCGTCGATACCCCCACAATTATGATGAAGATAATATTGCTTGTGTTATACAAATGCAAATGGGTTATGTGAAAAGCAATATCACGAAGTATATTGCTCCTAAATTTTTATATCCTCACGAACTCCTAAATTTAGCCGATTTATAAACAAGTCCTTGCAAAATTCTACCTTCCAAAGGTGTGTTAATGGCATTGAAATGAGATGATTTAGAAATATGCAGAGTTTAGGGGGAGTGAATCCCTGAAACTTGACCCTAACTATGATCCTGAAGATCCTACCCTACATTGTGTGTGCTCTCTTTTTGTACTTGCTATTTTTTCATGCATTGTGATTGATCCAGCACGAACGTCCATTTTTTACAACAATTTGCACTGGTATTGGAAGTTGAGGGTGTTAAATAACCAGTTTTATAGATGGAGGGTTATTTGGACTTTTTGATAGTTTGGAGGTGTAAAATGGACTTGTTCCGCACAAAATCCAAAAACTACAGCAGTTGAATATATATACGATGGATACTCCCTGATAAGGCGGTGATTGCTGAACAACCGACTTGCCTTCTACTTGCTGACAGAAGCTTCATGCAGGCGGAAGGACTTCAAGGAAGCGGGTGGTTTAAGCATCTGGTGAGTATCACTGCGCCCGTTGTTCAAAAATCCAAATGAATGTCCAAAATGATAATTCTTCCATTTAATATGAAAGTTGGTAGCACCAGTGGTGAAGAATATGCTGCCCAACAATATTTTTGTGTTTGTTCCTAGTTGTACTCTCACTACGAGGTATCGTTTGGCTCAACCGCAATCTCAATCTATCTACGTAGATGGGCTAAAAATTTAGTTTAAATTTCGAATTTACACACATGAATCCCAGCCGAGAATGACTCTCCAAACAAGGGGCTAAACCGCTGAAGCCTGATTAAACTTTAGGTTAAACTAATGACTAAAACATGATCAACTATCCTAAGCATGATCACAGAATAATAATGCGGACATAGATCATTAAGTAGACAAACCCGAAGAAGATGAAGATGCCATCAAGTTTTCGGTCGGTTGATGTAGAACGTAGTAGAAGGCACCGAGATCCTCTCGGTGCTGGTAGAGGTCTGTGGTAGCCTGGGCGCTAGTTCTTAGATCAGATGGGTGTCGGGCAAGAGGCAAACTCGAGAGTAGTTCACACATCCACGAGTGCTAGCCTCTCCCCTTTAAATCTAGCGCTGGCTAACGGGCCCAAAACCAAAACGGTTTGGTGCGTTCCTGATCAATGCGCAGTTCGTTAGTTGAGGTGGGTCTCGCCCTAACAAATCTCCCGATCTGTTGGCTCCAAAGCTGGAGATCACAACTAACATTCTCCCATTTGATCGAAAGGCTAATGTCATAAGTCCACACTCAACAGAACAACACACCAAGATAAAGTATTACAACGGTTAATAAAAGCACCGCTGAAACCCTAGTATATATAGTGCATCATTCTATCTCGATAGGATAATTACATATTCTTAACAAGAGTTGGTTTTGTTCTTATGGTCCTTATTTCCAAAATCAAAGGCTTTCCAATAAACCTATGTAGGCAACATGCTCTCGAAAGAGATTGGGTGGTAAACCTTTAGGAAGTGGATCCGCAAGCATAGACTTAATATTTATATGCTTGACATCAATTGTTTGATCTTGGATTCTATCTTTCACAACATGATACTTAATGTCAATGTGTTTGGTAGCACCACTTGTTGTTACTCGAATAGAAAACTGCGATCATATTATCGCAATATATAGGAAGTAGTTTAGATATGCTATGTAATACTCTTAATCCCAGGATAAAGTTCTTAAGCCATACAACTTGCCGAATAGCCTCATAACATGCCACAAACTCAGCCTGCATTGTTGATGATGTAGTAAGGAATTGTTTGGAGCTTTTCCATGAAATGGCTCCTCTAGCAAGTGTGAAGATATAACCTGATGTAGATTTCTTAGTATCAACATAACCCACAAAGTCAGCGTCTGAATAGCCCACAACCTCAAGGGTATCAGACTTCTTATATGTGAGCATGAAATGCTTAGTACCCTGCATATAATGCAAAGCTTTCTTAATAACTTTCCAGTGGTTCAGCCCTGGATTTGGTTGATATCTGCCAAGCATCCTGGCTACGAATGCTAAATCAGGGCGAGTACAAACTTGAGCATACATAATGCTTCCGACAGCTGAAGCGTAAGGAATCCCCTTCATCTGATCAACTTCTAATTAATTTCTTGGATATTGGAATGTTTCAAACTTATCGCCCTTAACAATAGGAGCAGGCGTAGCAAAGCAATTATGCATATTATATCTCTTAAGCACTCTATCAATGTATGCCCATTGGGATAGGCCTAATACTCCTTTGGACCTATCTCGGTGAATCTCAATGCCCAAAACATAATAGGCATCACCAAGATCCTTCATGTCAAAATTAGCGTAAAGAAATCTCTTGGTCTCATACAACATATCTTTATCGCTGCTAGCCAATAAGACATCATCCACATAAAGTACTAAGATAGTAAATTTGCTCCCATTAGTCTTAATATATATGCAATTGTCCACTTTATTTTCTTTGAAATCAAAATTTTTTATGGTCTCATCGAACTTAAAGTACCGCTGTCTAGACGCTTGTTTTAATCCATAGATGGATTTCTTAAGTCGACTTCCCGTATGTTCCTTGTCTTCCACGACAAAACCTTTCGGTTGAGCCATGTAAATATTCACATGCAAGTCACCATTAAGGAATGCAGTTTTAACATCCATCTAATGTAGCTCTAAATCATAATGAGCAACAAGCACCATTACAATTCTTAGTGAATCTTTCTTTGAGACGAGAGAGAAAGTATCAACATAATCAATTCCCTCTCTTTGTGTAAACCCTTTTGCTATAAGCCTTGCCTTGAACCTTTTGACATTTCCCTTAGAGTCATGCTTAGTTTTGTAGACCCATCTACAGCTTATTGTTTTGACTCCATCAGGAATTTCTACCAGATTCCAAACATCATTAATGCTCATAGACTTTATTTTATCCTTCATGGCCTCAAGCCACTTGGGTGAATCCTTAGTCATCATGGCCTCCTTAAATGAGGTGGGATCGTCTACCCTCCTTATGTCATTTATATCTTCATTCATGTATACGACATAGTCATTCGGGATGGCAGATCTTTTGTCCCGCTGTGATCTCCTTAGTGGTTCATTAGTTATCACAGGGGGCTGTTAAGGCTCATCATTAGGTGATGTACTGTTGATCCTAGAATCCTCAGGGGGGCTCAACTCCAGAATTCTCAGCTGGAGGTGTAACTGTATAATGTACAGGAATAACAGTCTCTTGAATTATCGGTAATGGTACATAAGTCCGAATCTCCTTAAGATCTATTTTTCTAGCCTCTGAGCTCTCACTAATTTCATCATTCTTTAAGAATATAGCATGTCGGGTTTCTACAAACTTAGTGATATGTTCTGGACAATAAAATCGATACCCCTTAGATCTTTCAGGATATCCAATAAAATGGCAACTTACTGTCTTAGGATCTAATTTCTCAATATGTGGATTAAAGACTTTAGCTTCAGCAGGACAACCTCACACACGTAAGTAGCTTAAGTTAGGTTTCCTCCCAGTCCATAATTCATAAGGTGTCTTAAACACTGATTTACTGGGGACCCGATTAAGTATATATTCGGCTGTTTTTAATGCTTCAATCCATAAACCAATTGGTAAACTGGAGTAACTCATCATGCTACGCACCATATCTATAAGGGTGCAGTTGCGTCTTTCAGCTACTCCATTTTACTGAGGTTCACCAGGTGTTGAATATTGGGCTATTATGCTATTTTCTGAAAGAAACTTAGCAAATAGACCAGGAATTTATCCATAAGGAGCGTGTCTCCCATAATGTTCTCCTCCACGATTTGATCTTACTACCTTAATCTTTAAATTATGCTGATTTTCTACTTCAGCATTAAATATTTTAAACTTATCAAGTGACTCAGATCGACCACGAATAGAAAAAATATAACCATAACAGGAGAAATTATCAGTGAATGTGATAAAGGAGTCATACCCATGCACCGATGTTATAGGAAAGGGTCCACATATGTCAGTGTGGATTAATTCTAAGATTCTTGTGCTTCGTGTGGCTCCTTTCTTAATTTATTTTACATATTTCCCCTTAATACAATTAATACAATGGTCTGAGTGAGAAAAGTTTGATGGGTGGAGTTTCTCTTCCTTAACGAGGCGTTCCATTCTCACTTTCGAAATGTGACCTAAACGACAGTGCCACAATTTCGATGAAGTCTCATCACCTAAACTTCTCTTTCGCTTATTGGTGGCATCGCACACATTCATTGACATAGGGAATTCAGCGATAGAAAGAATATAGAGTTTGTCTCGTCGAGTCGCGAGACCAACATTATTAGAATTAAAGCTTACAATGAATTTATTATTCCCAAAAATACAAATGAATCCATCGTCATCTAATAGAGAAACTAAAATAAGGTTCCTCCTCATGGTAGGAACATAAACAACATTATTTAAATGAAGAGTGAAGCCACTATCTAATGCTAATGGTAGTGTGCTAATGGCTCAACTTCAGCCTCATTTCCATTTGCAACTCTAAGACTTCGCTCCCCCTTTCTTAGTGTCCTCACGGTAAGGAATCCCTGTAATGAATTAGTAATGTGCACAGTAGCGCCAGAATCAATCCACCAGGTATTAGGGGAAAATCAGCATAAATGGTTTCATCAACAGTAGAAATTATGTTTTTACCCTTCTTAGCGAGCCACTTTATGAAGCCTACACAATCTTCTGAATGTGTCCACTGCTTTTGCAGAAGTGACAGATGGACCCATCAGAAGAAGCAAGTTAGGTGCAGCAGGAGCCTTCTACTTTGGCTTTGATTTGCTTGATTCAGCCTTGGGAGAAAAATCCAGTTTCTTCTTGGACTTAGAATCCCCTTGGAACTTTCTTTTGCCATGACCAACATGGTAAACATGGTCCTTCCTCTCGGTCTTTATCCTCTCATCCTCGTGGACACACATGGCGATCAACTCGCTCATGGTCCACTGTTCCCTCTGAGTGTTGTAGTTAATCTTAAAAGCATTATACTTCGAAGGGAAGGATGTCAAAATGGAGTGGACCAAGAAGCCATCAGAAATGCCCATGTCCATGCCCTTGAGCTTAGCAGTTATATCGGTCATCATCATGATATGTTCACGAACGCTGCTGGAGCCATCATACTTAGTGGTGAGCATTTTCATAATTAAAGTACTGGCATATACTTTTGAGGAGCCCTTGAATTGCTCCTCGACTAAGGCCAAGTACTGCTTAGCGTTGTCAGATTCAGGGATTGCTCCCCTTATCCCAACAGATATTGTGCTCTTCATGATTATTAGGGACATGCGGTTGGATCGCTCCCACTTCTCCGCTATTAAGTCATAGAGTTTATTTTTCTCAGTGAAACTCTCATCATCAGCGGCAGGAGCTATAGGAGTGTCCTCATGTAAGGCATAGTCCAAATCCATGACTCTAAGGACAATTAAAATTCTCTCTTTCTAAGAGGGAAAATTTGTCCCAGTTAGCTGCTCAATGCCGTTCAAGAAAGCGGTATCATTAGTGTTGTTCATAGCTGAATCAAAACACAAAATATAATCAGTAAATATTAGAGGAAATAAATGTCTTGCATGCAAATTGACCCTACGTTGGTTTGATTAATAACATGCTAATGAGAGAAAAAAATAACAGTTCTAACTCACATCACCGTTGGGCAGAAACAAAAAAAACTAAATTATCTTATGAGTGACACAAGGTCATAAACAACATTAGTCAGTATATGACTATGGCCATGACATAATCCTAATTTTTAACATTAAATAATCTCTAATCAAAACTTCCCGTTGGTTCCATTTTAATTAGAGATGATGCTCAAAGATAATCATCATATGAAATTGATTGCCACATTAATTAATTTGCCCAGAAAATTAATCATAAAAATTAATCTTAATAATAATGCCCAAAAAATAATAATTAAACAATACTTATTTGCTGAATTAAAAAAAAAGACAGAATAAATACAAAACTAAAATGGGATAAAAACTATTCACCTCCAAATACAGGAAGTGGCCCAAAGCAACACGTGGCCTGGCGGCCTGGCGCCACACCGGGACGACAGCGCACGAGCCACCCAATTAAACGTCGCGGCCAGCGGCGACAAGCGCCCGAACAATCCGTAGCGGTAGAGAAGATCTCGATCGTTGATCGCATCGGACAGACGAGATGACCTCGAGACAGAACAAAACACGCGTGAGTGAAAATCCTAACCCTAAACACATTTGCCTTTGTTGCTCCGAAAAAAATCACGAAGGCAGCGATAGAGCTAGAAGTAGCAACGACGACGGCGTACGTGCGTGAGGCGAACTGATGCCGCGTGGCTCCGTCGAGGCGGGGACTAAGGCCGCCGCACTCGCGCACGGCCGCTCCCGGGGGCGAAGCTTAGGCCCGCGACGGTGATGGCGAGCAGACGCACGGAGCGGCCTACAACGACCACGGCATCGACAGTGAGGTCGAACACTGGGCGAGGTAAGCACTAAAAGGTTTTCCTTGGATTTGGGATTTGGGAAAAAATTGGGGATTAAGGTTTCGGATCCCCTCCTTCTAAGTGATGACCGAGCCGAATAAAAACTTTAAATCAACCTTAACCGACGAAAACTAGATCTAAACAAGGCTTAATAGGATCAAGATTAGGCTAGATTCGCTCTGATACCAAATGATAAAACTTTAGGTTAAACTAATGACTAAAACATGATCAACTAGCCTAAAGACGATCACAGAATAATAATACGGACTTAGATCATTAAGTAGACAAACTCGGAGAAGATGAAGACGCCATCAAGTTTTCGGGCTGTTCATGAACGTGGGAGAAGGCAATGAGATCCTGTCGGTGCTGGTAGAGGTTTTCGACAGCTTGGGCGCTAATTCTTAGATCGGATGGGTGTCGGGGAAGAGGCAAAGTCGACAGTAGTTCACACATCCACGAGTACTGGCCTCTCCCCTTTAAATCTAGCGCTGGCTGATGGGATCAAAACCAAAACGGTTTGGTGCGCTCCCAATCAAAGTGCAGTTCGTTAGTTGAGGTGGGTCTAGCCCTAACAAATCTCCCGATCTGTTGGCTCCAAAGCCAGAGATCACAACAAACAAAGCCAAGCTCTGGTTCTTTCCCGGGTGGCCTCTCAATCCTCTGGCAAAGTGACAACACGTTGCCGTTCCGGCAGCGACCGTTAGCACTTCCATTAGCATCCACCCACCCATGCAATGGCCGTCAATGGCAGGCTAGCCGTTGCCACTTCCTTGTATACGCCCTTTCCGTTCATATATGAATGGGAGATTTCTCACCATGCAGTATCTTCCCTAGATCCACAAAATCTCTCGAGAAATCTCTTGTCAACCCCGTAAGATCTCCGACAGATCATGTCGACCGGCGTGGCCATGGACGCTGCCAACCCCAGGCGGTGTGCCGCATGAAAGTACCTGCGGAGGAGGTGCTCCCAGGACTGCGTCCTCGCTCACTACTTCCCTGCCTCTGATCCCCACAGATACGCATGCGTGCAGAGTATCTTTGGAGCCGGCAAGAATGTTTGAGGTAATGCCTTCATTGGAATCAATCAAAACTACACTCACATACGAAAGCAATACGGACGTGTTTTCTTAGCAGTAAGTATAATTTGGAGATGTACAGGTGCTAACTCACTCTGCGGTAAGTATAATACGGACGTGTTTTCTTAGCAGTAAGTATAATTAAACATGCCATTAATTTCTACACTACTTAACCTCGTGCATGCACGGGTGCAGGGTTGTTCAGGCTAGCTTTCACGGAGTTTGGGCCGGCAGAGAGGCTCCCGAGGTACCTCTCGACGACGTCGAGGCCGCAGAGCTCCTTGACGGCGGGCATCGTCGCCGGCACGTCCATCTGGAACGTCATCGGGGAGTTCGCGGGCCCCGTGCACACCGAGAACTCCTTCCTGGCCGCCCTGATGGCCTCCCGCATCGCGCAGTGCACCGAGCACGCGAGGAGCAGCGGCGGCTCACCGGATGCTGCAATCAAGGATTCACGGGATATATGTCAGGATTGCAGCTGCAGCCATTGCTGATGAGCTAGAGTCGCAGGGTTCTCAGGAAGTTGACACTGAGAGAGCCTGCATGCAAGAATGTACGAGGGGATGGAGTGAGATCATGAGAGAGAGAGCTTCACCTTTCGAGGAAAGGACGCGCTTCTGGTCGCGCGCGCTGTTGATCAGCTCGACGTTGAGCTGCTTGGGGATGGTGTCCACCGTGGGGATCTTGTACGTCCACGTGCCGTCGTTGATGACCAGGCCGTCGGAGTTGGTCGCGTACTCCTCGTTCGTGAAGAAGCCTATCCCTTGGACGAACGCGCCTTCGACCTGGGAAAATCAACAACAGAATTTTTGCCATCCATTAATGCCGCTCATTTGAGATTCAATAGATGCCATGCCACGCCACCGAATGTTTGCCACATCCATTAATGCCGCTCATTGTTTCACTAACATGTTGGCTTGGATTCACCTTGTCAGTGAAACAAGGAGGGATTTCGCAAATATTCCGTGACATATAAGGAACTAATCCTAATATTTGCGTATGCTTTTGAGCTAACCTGGCCCAAGTCCACGGCAGCATTCAGGCTCTGCCCACAGTCGTACACGAGGTCGCTCCTGAGGATCGTGGTTGCTCCTGTCAGGACATCGATTTCCACCTGCGATGTTTATAAGCAATTTCCGATCAGACAGAAGAGAAACTGCAAGCTCCAACAACTTGACTCGGTAAAATGCAATTTTCAGTATTGTCATTGCAGTATGGATCAGACCTCACTAATAGCCGCTCCATAGTTCAAGTACCTTGGGGGTCAGGGGTCCAGTAGGCTTGCGCCGACAAGTTCACACTCGCCATACTTGCCTGCGAGCCAGGAGCAAATGCCATCAATTACCAATTGCAAATACCGGCAGGGACTAGACCAGTTGCAATTGATGACATGTCACTGACAGAATCAGAATTCGCGAGGCTTGTCCTCACCTGAGCAATCAAGGCGCTCCATGGCGCCGTGCCGGACTTAGCCTCCAGTGATTCTTTGACGGGCTTCAGCCGTTCGACGACCGCGGCGCACGACTGTCGAACCGCCTCGCAGCTAGTTTCGGAGGTGGTGCTCCCACCAGTGAACCCTCCCTGGATCATGCTCAGCGTGTCGGCCTGGATGACCCGCACCTTGTCGAGGAGGCCCTCGCCGCCGTCGGGGCACAGCTGCCCCAGCGCAAACGCAGTCATCTGCTTCACTTTGGTCCACAGACCTTGGCCGATCTCGACGCCGCCGACCTCGACGGCGATGGAGCCGTCGTTCATGATGGACACCTTCCCCGGAGTAGGCCGGAGAGTCACCTCGTACGTGATCGGCACGCAGGAAATACCGCGCTTCTTAAACCTGGTGCCGCCGTTGAAGTGCTCCACTGTCGCCGCCCTGCGCTGGTAGTCCGGCGACGAGGCCAGCTTATCGAAGATGGAGACGAGGCTGTACGTTGGGGCCTCACCCGCGCTCTCTCCGTAGAACACCGTGAGGCTCTCGAAGTCATGGAGGTTCTTCCTCCTGATGGTGTTGGTGTCGGCCGAGAGCGCCGAGGCGACGTGCTCGATGATGGCCTCCGCGATGAAGGAGCCCTGCACCTCCCCTGGACCCCGCATCGCCGACTTCGACGAGATGTTCGTCTTGCAGAGCTTGACGTCGAACGCGAGGGCGCCCCAGTTGTACTTCTTCAGAGCCCCTATGATGGTAGATGGCATCAACGGACTGAAGTCCGGTGATATTCCGGCATTGATGCCGAGATCGAGGTGCAGAGCCGTGATCTTGCCGTTCGACTTGAAGGCGACGGAGTACTTCACCCCATCGGGTGCCGGCCTCCTGCGATTATCATGTCCGTCTTGCGATCGAGGTACATCCGAACAGGGCGCCGAAGCTTGAATGCTGCAAGGGCACACGCAGCTGCAACCTGAAACAGGGATATTTTCATGATCAAATTATGTACAGTAACCGAAAATAAAGATTCTCTGTAAAGCTCTGGACAGTTGGGCCTTACATGTAATGCTTTCATTGCCTTCCCACCAAAGCCGCCTCCAACTCTTCTTGTGATGACACGAACATTGTGGAACGGAATGCCGAGGCACCTCGCAATGACATTTTGTGTAACCTCGGGTATTTGCGTTGAGGAGTAGACTGTTATACAGTTATCTTCGTCGGGAATAGCTAACGCTGCTTGCGTCTCCATGTAGAAGTAGTACTGGGATTCAAGCTTCACCTGTGGGAAGAAAGATGCTACGTGTTAGTATTTGGCCTCGTCAGAAATTTGAGTACAAATCCCTTAGAATGTAATGAAGTGTGTACCTCTGCTGATGAAATCTTGTGATCAGCTTCAGACATCCCTTTGTTGAAGTCACCAATTGGCTTAGGAGCTAAAAATGGGGGAGTAGGGAAGTAGCTGTCACATTGGATGGCATCTTCTATTGTCAGGATTGGTGGCCGCAGATTTTCTGTACTATACTCGATAACAGCTTGCTTCGCCGCCATATAGGCGTACTTCTGTGTTTCAGCTATCTGAGTGATGCCAAAGCAACACGATACGGTAAGCTCGAATGATTTCTCAAAATTCTGGGTATGCGTACTTGTTTTGCCTTATCTGAAAGAAAGTTCAAGTGGTTAAGAAGTAAGTACCACAACGCCAATATTTTGACCAGCGAATTCAGCAACCGGATCACCGAAAAGTGCTTCGTCTCCTAGCATTGGGAAGCCGCCCCCAATATTTTCTCCACCGCGCGGAATGTCCTTTGCAGAGATAACCGTGATGACCTTCTGTGAAGCCAAAGATGATCTGAAGTTGATACTCTTTACATAAGCATGAGGGTGTGTGCTGTAGATAAATGCTCCATAGAGGCAATCCTTGGGAGCAGGGATGTCATCAACGTATACAGTTTCCCCTGAAGAAGAATCAAGAATACGGTCAGTTGCCTTTCGCGGAAGAAAAAAGAGATATAAGCAACAAATATGTGAGAGAAAAATTTGTTGCTAAAATTAAGTTTCTAGCTTCCACTCAAAAAAAAAAAGAGCTTCTAGCAGATGAATCTCACAGAGTTGCAGATTGGCATAGGTATTTACTGATAATTTTTTGTTTTGATATGAAGGGATGTGGTTTAGTAGATGGTTCAACATTGACTAAACTAGTGTACTAAAAATGAATAGAACTGTCGAAACATATCTTCTGAAGTATCCTGCAGAAAAGGTTACAATAAACATGTTCAAAATTTCAAGCAATGGAAATTCAAGGAGTTTAGTGTGCCAAGGACTCAAAAGTTGCAAGATCAGGTATGTTTCCAAAGAGCCAAAATGCAAAATAATTAAAAGAAACAGTTACTAGCTAGGCCTGTTTGTTTCAGCTTTGGATTCTCTAAAAGCTGATTCTGGATTGTGATTTTTGAAAAGCTGATTCTCCAAAAGCTAGAATCCAAAAGCACGTATGAAGTGGATTGTGGATTCTAGTGTATATGGGTGGGGTGGATTGTGAGAATCGGATTCTAGAATCAGGCTGTTTGTTTCTGATTCTGCTTTTGGGACCAGAATCCAGAATCAAAAGCTAAAACAAACAGGCCCTTAAGACACTGGAATCAGAGTATATACCAGAAGCTTGGAGCTCCGCCCCGGTTTTCTTGATCGGTTTACCAATTGGCTTGTAATCGTCAGTGAAAACCATTTCTTGCCTTGAGCGAATTGGCAAATCATCACTGTCAAACTTAATACGCTTCTCCTGCGAGGACTCGGCGCTACCATTCATGATTCCATTAGTACATGGCCCACTGGGAGCATTAACCTCTGCCGGATTTTCGTTCAGGTTGTCATCAAGGGAAAACATAAAACTGAACAGGAAACTGACGGACAAGCTGATTCTGTATTCAGGATGTGTGGTGCCTTCTGATGGTGAAATGCTATCCTTAAGCAACCGAACTGCTTCAAGTACTACCGATGCATTCACTGATTTTCCCTTCAGGAAGTCCTCAACTTTCCTAGCCCTGATGGCATGATCGACTCCGTAAGCGCCAAATGCCAAGCATATATCCTCAATGAGAAGGTCCCCTGATGCTGCTGCCTCTGAAGTCCTTGCCAAGAAAGCGGAATTGATATATGAGACAGCATTGCCAAATGGACGAGGAGCTGCTCGAAATGTCTCAAAGATGATATTATCTGAACCCCAGTCAGGGATAAATATGCTGAGCAGTATAGTCCTATAATCACATGGAGGCTGCTCCAAGAACTCCTCCAAAGTGAGACACAGCCTCTTGGAAGCCACCTGGATGGTGACAGTTGAACCTGCGGCTAGTAGGACAGTTGCGATATCCGACGCGAACGGCAGCCGCTGTGCCATGATTATGTTTCCTCCTACGGTCGCCGTGTTCCGAACAAACGGCGAGGCCACCTTATTCAGGTGATCAGCAATCTTTCTGAAAACAAGATTCCCATCCGAGAAAACCTCAATGGCTTTGGAGATAGACACGGCCGCTCCAATCTCAACCCCCTTGCTGCTTCTGTTGACGACTGAAAGCTCTGGGATCCCTTTGATGTCGATGAACTTGTCATAGAGGTCATGATCCTTGTACACTCCAGAGCCAGTGTTTGAAGCCACGATCTTCACTGAACTTTCATCAAACCAGTCGGAATCAAACACCCTCTGAACATCTTCGGCGCTCTTAGGACGGTACCAACCGTCGTCGGAGATCGCCACCGGAGCATCATTTGTTTGATTTACTGAAGACTTGATCTCGGACTTGAGGAACTCCGGGAAGGTGCAGACGGAGTCACTGGAGTAGCCCGGCAGCTTGCCGACGTCTGCACGGCCCCCACCTTTCTTCCAGAAGGAGTTGAGGCCCAGGTCTTCGAGGTCGACGTCGGCGGCGAAGCTCTTGCATGCGTCGACGATGGGTCTGTAGCCGGTGCACCGGCACAGATTGCCGGAAACGGCCTTCTCGGCCTCGGACGCGGTGAGCTTGGAGAACCCCGCCGGCGGATCGGGGCGGTCAGCAGCCTTGTCGGCCTTGACGAGCGTGGAGAAGATGGACATGCACATGCCGGGGGTGCAGAAGCCGCACTGCGAGGCGTGGAAGCCGGAGAGCCGCTGCTGCACCGGGTGGTAGCCATCCTTGGTGTTGCCGATGCCCTCGCTGGTGGTCACCGAGCAGTGGTTCACGCTGCCGACGAGCGTCAGGCAGGAGCTCGCCGAGAACTCGGTCACCTCGTCGGTGGCTGGGTCGTACTGGGATACGAGGACGACACATGCGCCGCATCCACCTGCAGCGACGTGGAATTGCAAATTTACCGGCCAGGGTCAATTATTGTATTCCATGTTTTGGAGGGGTTGTTTCTGTATTGTGTAAAGTCACGTAGATTTATATGGAGTAAATATTCACAAGTACAAAAGCATTTTGCAATGTGATACACAAGCCAATTGACCCCACAGCTTATGCATAAGATTGGTACTGACTGCAATATATATGCCATCCCCTTCAAAAAAGTTAGGTCTCGAATCCTGTGGTGTCAACTATTATAAAATCTTTAAATTGCTATGAACATATGTGTAAATATCTACTATATAATGCAAAAGGAATCAGGTGAAGCAGAGGTGCTCCTACACGTGTTCGTCTATGTTTTTAAGCCGTCGGATCAGAATCTAACGGCTATGGGTGGGATCAGCGATAGCTCTTGCAGCGCCATGGGATCGCTGGAATCAGAACAGACGGCCCAAATCGCTTCCACCTACGTCAGCCTCGTCTGAACCCTACGCGCCACCTCCTCGCCGTCGCCATCGCGATCCCCTCCTCCCTGCCCGCGCATCCCCTTCTCCGCACCGCCCTCGCCACCTCCATCTCCACAGTCACTCTCCCTCACCCCACGCTCCGCGCTGCCGTGATGTTCGGCTAGATCCACGTCGAGGGACGCCGAAGAAGGTTTCCATGCCGCCCGCTGTGCCACACAGCACGTGGCACGGTCGCCGGGCCAGATGGGGAAGACGGCGCCGCCTAGAAGACCATCCTGAGGCTTCGCGACCACCGGCCAACACGCTGCCTCGACGTGTTCAGCTCCGTATCCATCACCGTGGACGCCGGCCCGCCCGAGCTGCTTGGCACGACTAACGTCATTGCATTGGATGACCATTTTCATGTTTAATTGGTTGGTCAGAATTGGGTGAACAACTTTGCACAATTAGATGCTTTGGGCAACTATTGGTGTTATCTTGTTTGCATACGAATGCAAATTTGCAAGCCTATTGAACTATTGTCAGATACGCACTTAGTTCCCTGTTTCTTTAGTTAATGATGTATTGAACAGGCAATGTTGTGAGTGATGAAAAATTTTAGGAATCCAACGATGCTATGATTTAGATTTGGTACTATGTGCATGCTTCGGTTATCCTTTTGTTGACATATTTTGATACTAAATTCTCCCATATTTGGAAGGAACGGAATAGACGTATCTTCGATAACCATTACCAAACGGTGCAAATGGTATTTCACCTCATTCTACACGATTTCACTACCTGAGATATGGCGTGCAAAAATGATAGTTCAGACCGGAGCTCACCATAGGTATGGAACTAGAAGGTAGCATCCCGCAGGGTCTAAGAAAGAGGATTACCAGTTTTGCATGGGCTTCTTCGATCCTTTGGTGGCTAGTTGTTTTGGTGCATGTAATCTCTGTACATTTCTTTTTTTTTCCCGCAGGGTCTGAAGGGGTCGGTCTTGTGTGGCGTTTTTGGACTTTTCCTAGCCAAGCTGGAAGGCTAATCTCGCTTATTTTCATTCTCTTGTATTTTTATCTTCTACCTTAATGAACGGCAGAGCTCTTGCCATCTTTTCGAAAAAAAAAATTCTCCCATATAGAAAAATGCATTGAAAAGATTTTTTTAATACATGGTTCGCACAAACCTACACATGAAAAAAACATCGACTCTCTTCATAAAGCTGGACATAGTCAAGGCTTTTGATTCCGTCAGCTGAAAGTACATGCTGGATCTACAACAACACATCGGTTTTGGTCGTCGATGGACAGAGTGGATCGCCATGATCCTAGCATCCACATCTTCTCGAGTACTTCTCAATGGCATCCCTGGCCAACCAATCCAGCATAGGAGAGGACTCTGGCAAGGTGACCCCCTATCACCAATGCTTTTTATTATTGCCATGGATCTGCTACAGAGACTAATTTCTAAGGCAACATGGGACAATTACTTGCCACGGATTCCATCTAGGTGCGCCACAGATAGGATTTCCCTATATGCCGATGATGTTGCCATTTTTGCGAACCCCGACAAGGATGAGCTGAACATGATCCGGCTGGTGCTCAATATCTTCAGTGGGACAACAGGTTTATAGATTAACCTCTAAAAGAGCGAGGTTTACCCAATAAGATGTGACTCCATCGACATGGCAAATGTCCTACTGGAATTCCCGGCACACCTACAGTCTTTCCCTTGCAAGTACTTAGGGCTCCCGTTTTGACCTACAAAATTGAAGCGTCCCGACCTACAACCGCTAATTGATAGAGTCCAAACTCACCTGGCAGGGTGGAAAGGGAGGATTCTCTCTAGGGCCGCCAAATTGGTCCTCACCAACTTAGTCCTCACTTCGCTTGCAATCCACCACTTGATGGTTTATCCTCTCAGCAGATGGGCTACAAAGAAAATAGATCGGCTCCGGCGAAGCTTCATTTGGCGAGGGGATCAGGACTGCAATGGAGGACATTGCCTTGTCAATTGGAGCAAAGTCTGCAGGCCCAACTCTTTGGGAGGACTGGGGGTTAAGGACCTGCATAGGTTCGGACGGGCGATTCGCATCCGTTAGCTCTAGTACGCTTGGAAGGACATGCGCCGGCCATGGATAGGAATGCCAGTGCCATGTGATAGCATAGATCTTAATCTATTCAACGTCAGTACTACCGTATCGCTTGGAGATGGCAAAACAACGAAATTTTGGGACTCCAACTGGCTACATGGAGTCTCCCCCAGATTTTTGGCCCCGGCCTGCTACCAGCTTTCTAGGAGCAGAGGAAGTACAATACATGATGAGCTATCAACTGGGAACTGGCTTAGGCCGCTCCGAAGAATCACATCAGAGGTGCAACTAGATGATTTTGTTCGTTTATGACGAGCTATCCAACAGATTCATTTGCAAACAGATATGGACGACCAAATCGTATGGAAATGGACGCATAATGGGGAGTGCTCGGCCAAATCGACGTACAGGATCCAATTCCAATGGTCCATCCCAGACCACGACTACACAAATATTTGGAAAGCGAGTGCGGAAGGGAGATGTAAGTTTTTTTGCGTGGCTGTTCATCCAGGACGGGATTCTTATTGCGGATAAGCTTGCAGCTAGGGGATGGCCACATTCTGCATCTTGCGCTCTATGTGGAACGACACCTGAAACGGTTTGTCATTTGCTTCTACTCTGTCCCTTTGCTCAACAAGTTTGGCGGGAGGTTTTCCATTCCATGTAGATTAGTTATCCGCCACCTCAAACTTCCACAGCTCTCTACAGCGTTGACGGATGGTGGCAGGGTGTTAGGGGTTCTACTAGCAGGCAGCGGCGAAAGGAAGTAGATGGAATTGTTCTGTACGTCTTTTGGAACCTTTGGAAAGAAAAAAACAACAGGATCTTCAATACTTCTTTCCGTTCATCGACTCAGCTGTTCAACGCCGTGGCTCATGACGTCGACAACCGAAAAAGGCTTTTGCTTACGGTGCATCTTTCCCTTGAGGCTTTTCATGATTGCCTGGGTCTTGTAATACATTGTGGGCCTTTTGTCAGTGTCTTTCCAGCCTCTTCTACTACTCCTGCTGCCTCAAATTAATTGCCTTCCTTTTCCTCTCTTTTTTCATGAAGATTACGTATTATTTGTACTACTTGCTTTTCTCTCTTAATGCATGGCAAGCTCCTGCCCTTTCATTTAAAAAAAATGCTTCGCATTTAAATCACATTCAATATCCGAAATATTTCCATACATGATGCTTATCTTTAGGCAAGATCGTGGTCAATCAAAAGATCGCTCAAATTGAAGAATCTGTTTGTTTATGGTGACATCTGGGATGCTTCAGGAGCATATGGGTGGGACCAGTCATCAGATAGGCATTGGAGCGTCCCTACCAAGATTTCAATCAATGACAACACCCTTGACGGCTCGGACATCATTACCGTCTCAAGATTGGCTAAAATTTTCGTCATACAAGGAGCGTCTTCTTGGCCTTTCATTTGATTTGCTTCCAACCAGGCATCATGACTTGTTAGTACTAATTAGACATTTTTGTAAACACACGTAGAAATAGGCTTCTGCGCTACTGGTTATAACACGTCGAATAATTTGGTTTTGACTGCTTGCATAGTGCATACCCCACGACGAAAAACTAGAACAGAGGAGCTTTTTCACCCACTCTCAAACTTTACCTTTTTCTTAATTATTCTCAAAAATAAACTTTACCTTTTCTTAATCTATTATATAGTAAGAGCTTGTGGAGAGTTGCTACTAAAAAAGGGAAATAATCTAGAAATTCTCACAAAAAAAAACAAAAAATCTGACCCTTAATCTCATGGACTCTAACTAAGAAAAACTATAGTAGCCATTGGACGTTATTATTTAAAGAAAAACATCTAACTGTCTATCCAACGAACCTGAGTTATAACAATTTATACTAAAAAAAGAGTCTATGCCAAATACAATAAAAATAACATAAATTCAGAATAAAAATTAAAAAGAAATTATCCATTTGACTTTCATAGAAACTCTAAATTAAAACATGTACATAGTTGAATTTGGAATAAAAATCAGCTATTGGATTTGTATATCAATTCTAACCTAGAACTAATATTTAAAAATAAATAAATAAAATAACAATAAAATTAATGATTTAGATTAGAACAAACAGTCCATACCAAGTACAGTAACAAATAACATAAATTCTAAATAAAAATAAAAGGAAATTGTCCATTTTACTTTTATACGAACTCCAAATTAAAACCTGTACATAGATGAAATTCAGAATAAAAATTAGATAAAAACTAGCAATTGGATTTCTATACGAATTCTAAACAATAAAAATTAACATAAATTCGGAATAAAAAAAAAGGAAATTAGCCATTAGATTTTCATACAAGCTACAAATAAAAACATGAAATTCAAAATTAAATAAAAAAATAAAAACAAAAAATAAAAGGAAATTATGGATTTTTTAATTCTGTAATAAGTGAACAATATAAATTTTGGTTTTATTTAGAATTAAAATTCGAGAAATATGCTAATTTAAGAAATAAAAAATGGTAAGAATGTGATTTGTATATTTAAATTGTTTAACTATTATGTAATAAAAGTTGATAATATTTTTTTTACGGTCGCTAAGGAAATATATAATATGCTAAAAAATCTATTAAAAAATAATCTAACTCTTTATTTGGTGGACCTCCACGAAATGAAGAGATTAAGAAGGTGATATATCGATAGGTGTTCACTCGGCTATATCGGTATAAACAATATGATATGCACTAGAAAAAGTACTGAAAAAAGAGACAAGCATTGCAATAATGAAATTAAGAATATAAATGAAAAATGATATGTGAAGCTAAATTTACTGTTTTACTATGCAAGTATTTGGGAAGAAAGTTTTGATCACATGTAACAATTATTAGGAAACGGAGTGACTATATTCTTACCTATAATATATAATATGAAAATATTATAAATGGAGTTATGCAATAAACTATTTTTCAAAAAGTAAAATCATATATGTATTGGAAAGTCATTTAAACATACTCTAAGGGTAATGCACATGCAATGTACGGGTCACCTTGCTAGTTATAACTGATTATAAGTGCTCCCAAAATAAAAAGCAAAAGTACTAGCTATAAATAGCTAGTTGTGTTCGAAACAAAAGGGACCAAGTAAAGTAGACTTGTATATATATGATGCTTAGTTACAAGTGCGCCTAAGGTTTCAAATCTCGTTTTCGGTTGAAATCTTGGAGGTGGATGGAATTTGAAATTTCGCCGAGATATCAGAATTTCGGACAAATTCTGAACGAAATAAAAAAAACAAAAAATCAAATTCAATTTTTTTTGCACTGAAATTTCCGAGATTTCGCCTAGAATTGCCGAAATCTCGGCAAGATTTGCCGAGATTTTAGTGAAATTGAATTGAGCGGAAAATAGTTCAAACGATGTTGACAATTTTTACAATGTTTCCATAAAAATTTTAGATGATTATTAAGCATGAGGAATTTTCTAAAATTCGTACAGTGCTACTGTCCTCATAAAACGCTGACCGGCAAATTTGAACAGAATGAAAAATGGAACAAACCACGTTAAATTTTTTCCATGGTTTTTATGAATCACTAATGTTCTTATCAAATTTTCAAATGATGAACAAGCTTTAGGAATGTTTAAAAATTCGGAGAGTGATACTGTCCTGATAAATACCTTACCAGCAAACTTCAACCAGATGAAAAATTATTCAAACCATATTAGAAAAATTTTAAACTTTTTGTGGATAGTCCTGATGTATCACCAATGTTTTCATAAATTTTTTTATGATGATCAAGCTTCAATCATTTTCAAAAATTCTGACAGTGCTGTATCTTGATAAAATTCTGATAATCAATACATACAACTGCTTGAGCAAAAAAAAAGGGTAAGAATTTTTGAAAATTTTAGAGAAGGGTTCCGAGGCAATTATTAAGCTCTCGTATCACACACAAGTTAATTTAAAAATTCTTACAATTGTCCTGTACCATTTGTGTTCCTTATGTTTTTTATTTTCTAAAGATAATAAATGAATTTCAATGTATCCATAGATTTGATTTAGCAAACAAAAAAAGTTCAATTTTTTTGAAAATTTTAGAAAACGGTTATTAGGAAATTTTTAATACCATAATTTTTTTAGAAAATTTATAAAATTCTGACAAGGTAACTGTCCTAATTATGTTCATTTAGTTTTTGATTTTTTAAAGATAACAATTGAAATTCAATTATTTTGAAAAGTTTTCTGTACGATCCTACACTACTAAAGATAATACCATAATTTTTTTAGATCATTATCAAGTTTGTAAAATGTTATAAAAATCTGACAGTGTTTCTACCAAAATTTTAAAATGTATCAAAAGTTCGGTTTTTCAATAAATTTTCATAGAAGATGACTTTCTTAAGGGTTATTGGACCAAATCCGGCCCTAAAAGTTTGAAAACGGTCAAAAATCACGAAATTTGGCGAATTTCACCGGGAAAAAATGAAATTTGGTACTGTAGCAATTTCAAAAAAAATTCAATTATTTTTATCCGGCCGGTAGTTCGGATTTCATTGTGACCCGAAATCCGAAATTTTGGCAAAAATCCACCGAATTTCAACGAAATTTGTATCCCTGCTCACATGAACCCTTGTGAACTAGCAGCTCGATCCGCTCATGGAGCTAAAGATTCTCACGAGTCTAAAGGTTTGTTTGGGAGAGGTGTAGTTTTTCTGAAAAGCTATTTTTTGTTTTTTAGGTTGGAAAACGACAGTAGTTTTTTTTATAAGAGATCATTTGACAAATCACTAATTTCTCTCAGCAATAAGCTACAAAAATAGATTCAGTTTAGCTTTTAGCTTTCCCTTTTGCTAGTTATATATGGCTTCTGACTTATACAAAAAAACATTTAAAAACTGAACTGTTTGATAGATTTGATGACTTTTCAAAAGCTAAATCCGGTATAAAGCTCTAAACTGGACCTAAGAAAGCAGAGGAGATCGAGAAGCACGATCCATTATATGCATGGATCGGTGAAGTTGTGACGTGACGGTCGCACACCTTCGCCGCAGCCGAGCTTGGGGCCCCTGACGGGCGTCTGCGTGCGCAGGAACTCGAGCAGCGTCGTCGACGGGTCGACGCCGGCCGCCTCGTACCTCGCGCCGTTCACGGCCAGCACCACCCTCTCCCCCGCCGCCGCCTTCTCTACGGACCCCATCTCCACGCCAAGAAGCCGCAGGTGTGCAGAGCAGAGGGGCTAGCTAGCTCTCTCTTGAGCCTGTGGCCGTCGCCTGTTCTTTATACCAGGGTTTCAGGAGAGCGGCAGGTGAGGTAGGCACTGACGACGCTGGCCGCCTGACCGGGGGAAAGCGACGGGAAATGGAGTGGTGCTCACGTGATCACTTGAAATGGGAGCGACCATATAAAACATGCACTCCAATAGTCCAATGTATGTATGTATAACTCTATATAAAGCGGAGAGATTTCAGGAGCAGCTAGGGCGTTCAGTCAACGTTCTTGCAGAAAAGTCCTCCCAAGAAATTAAAATATATAAAGCGGAGAGATTTCAGGAATAGCCAGGCGTCCACGTTAGCGTCCTCATAGAAAAGTCCTCCCAAAAATTTAAAATCGTGTTTAGGTCCTCCGATCGGTTTTTAACATAAATGATCCGAAAAAAACCGAAATTATATTTAGGTCCCCCGCGGTTTATGTTCAAGTCCTCCCAACTGTTTTTAACCAAAAGAAAAAAAGTAGATTCGCCGATGGTTTATAGCTTTCTACAGATTCGCCGGCGAGTCCTAGCGACCCGTTTATAAAAAAGCAACAAGAAAATCGGGATTACACAAAGAAAAGAAAATATGTTTATTTCCTCCCAAAAACAAAAAACGTAGATTCGCCAACGGTTTATAGCAGTCCACAGATTCGCCGAAGGGTCCTAGCGATCCATTTTAAAAAAATAAAAATAAAACCGGAATTATGCAAAAAAAAATGAAAATATGTTTAGATCCCTCCGCGTTTTTCTCATAAAAAACACAAATTCACCGACGGCTCCTATCAGCCCATTTTTTTTAAAACAAAATCTTAAGAAAACCGAAATTACATGATTTTTCAGAAATATCCGTCAGACCAAATGTCACGCGGCGCAACGTTGCACAACCAAATTTCTTAAATTTCGCACGACGCAACGTAGCGTGTAGCCCTGACTAGTAGTAGAGTATAGTGGAGTACTATATACTAGCGTCTGTTGAACTTTTGTCGTGTCTATACTACTGTACTAGCGAATTCCCATATTTTACTTATCATAAAGCCAAGGAATCGACGAGTAACCAGCCGAACCATGTCATTTTTTCTTAACGAAAAACCTCTTTTGTTTTTTTAGAAAAGCCTCTTAGTTTTGGAAAATATTGTCGCCACTTTTGCAAAAAAGACCTTTGGTTTAAAAAATTTGCGAAGATCCTTAGCCAATGATTTTGTGAAAAAGGGCTCCGTGAGTTCAGAAATTGCGTCTAAGTCCTCCGCATGCTCTTCTTAAAAGAAACCGTGATTTTGTAAATTAGCATTTAAGTTCAAACCAAGCCCTTTCACAAAAGAGATCTCGTGGTTCCGAAAAATTATATCGAGATCTGGAATATACCCTTTTAAAAAAAACCTTGTGATTCCAAAAAATTACGTTTAACCCTGAAGTAAAATTAGTTCGGCTTGGAAAGGTGGCGTACCAGTCGCTCGCTGTCGATGAAATAGAGTTTTATTCGGTTATTAAAGTGTACTTATCTTTTTGTTGTATGGGCAAATTATGGACGCGCGGCTTCCTGCTAGGTGACTTTGCACTGAAGTGATTTCCGTTCTGAACCGACTGTTTAGTGCCTGAAGTAACTGTGAATCATTTTAAAATCAAAACGTTTAAGAATATTTGAGATTAGGCCTCAGTTTGAAACGCTGGAACCCATTCAGATCTCTACAGGAATTGAACCGTTACATGCGATTTTTTTATTGTAATCAAGTCCTTGAGTATACGGACTTTTCGAAAGCTGAATTTTATTTCTGTTCTATTTTTCAATCAGCTGACGAAACTGCAGAGGACCAAGATTAAGAAAGATAATTAATTTATCATTTTAGACACAGCTCCCTTTCGTAAAAACCCACACTTTCTTAATTAATTTTTAAACACATTGAATGAATCTGTAGACGGATGCGTCACCCATGACATCTTAAAAGATGGTCAGAAAAAATATATGGTGGGATTCGAGCCATTGAAGGTTGACAAGCTTTCCAAACAACTCCACATGGACGACTAATAGGTCACTCGATGTTGTTTTCGCTAGGTATGTTTGGAAAATTGATTTTTCATTAATCTTTTGTACTTCTATTACGTTGCTTGGCCACATGTGCTATAGCTTCCTTATGTCTCGAGGACGCTGAACGAGCTGGAGCTATCCTGTGATGCGTCATGCCTATGTGGATGATCCCTTTCCTTGTCTACAGTAGTCGTCCTCTATGACTGTGGAGTCTTATGGTCTCTGTCCTGTATCGCATGAGTATACTGGGACAACTCTGTAAATTTTATAAGATGTTGTCCTTTGGAGCGGGAAGTGGGAGGGATGGAGACACCGTCACCGGCTTCACCATCATCGGTGTCTGTTATGGAGCTACTGTTATTATATTCTTGGTATAGCGGGCTCCGACGGTCCCTCGGAGTGCTATCAGTTGAGTCATCACTTCCTACATGATGTTGGATCTCTATGAGAAGCTTGTTATTTCCTTTCGAGGGAGCTCTCCTTTTTACTTGCTCTCTCGTGGTCACTGTTTGGTGCTTCCTCTTTCTCATGTGACTGTCACCCAATGTCTTGCCTGCCCATTCAGGGATGCTTGCAGCCCAAGTATTCTTTTGCAACGCAGCAGGATCAATCGGGTCTGTCACAAGGTGTGATGAGAGCGATGTCACTCTCAGTCCTAATGTCCTCTTCATTAAGTAAGGGATCAGCATTCAACCTCTCATTCTCCATTCACTTTCGGATTAGATTATCACCATCGCACAATATTAACTCCATAAGACGCTGGAATGGATCATCTTCTGCTGTAGACCTTTGATTCTCTTCGACTTGAATTCTAAGTCGAAGATTGTAGTTGACATATACCAGTTTATGGAGTTTCTTGTATGATAGGCGATTGCGATTTTTAGTGTGGATAAAAGCGAATGTGCTCCAATTACGCTCGCGTCCGCTTGAAAAAGCGCAATACGAAACGATCCACTTAGCAAGCTTCTGGAGGTTGGGTGTCTCTGAACCGAACACGTACTACCAATGTACTACAATGTACCAAAAGAAGAGTAAGTAAGAAGTGAAAATACCACAGTTGCAATACATTTAATGTGGGAATAACAAACATACCAGGGTTTGTTTTCGGATCATGTGCCATACGCTCAGCTAGAGTAGTCCAGAACGTGCCAACCCTTCTTTTGAATAAGTTGGCCTCGTGAAGAGCGTCTGCGGCGCTTTGAGTATCATCAGCAAGCGCCTGAAAAGCATCCCGAAGAGTTGGCAAAAAGGTGTTCATGGTGCCGTACGCGTAGTGCGTCCGGGGGTGCAAGGCGCAGCTGCACGAAGTCAAAGAAACATGTCAGTACATGTATGCAACTTATGTGGAAGAACAAGATATTATGTGCAACAGAATAATGTATTACCGGCGTTCATGTAAGTGTCTCGTGTTAGGTCGCCCAATCTTGGGTCCACGATGTTCATGTATAAGTCGTATGTAGCTGGAGAGTAATGGAACAAGCTATCATATTCTTGTCGCATAATGTTGTACCTTAATATCACCTCGCTCAATGTGGGTACTCTGTTGTAAGTTCAAGCTCTATTAGTTTTGGTGATTGGTTTAATATTAATGTTTAATCATTGTTTAATGACAAATCTAATCATTATGAGACTAACATGTTTAATTGAGCCTTATTCTTATTAGTCTCATATTTGGATGAAAAATGAAAAACCTAAGGTATGCACTTGTATTCACTCTATTGACTTAATGCATAATTAGGATTCAAGTTAAAGTATGAACTCTTCCTTTTCTTTAGTCCAAATATGTGCATTATGTTCCTAATTCATATACTACATGAATGCACACATCTAGGGGGAGTTTATAATTTAACTTGTTGTTTCAATAGTATTGATCCATGTCTTATTGCTAAATAACATATAAAGGATCAAGACTTTGAAACAATCATTTAAGTATATGAAACTTGTGTAGTTATATATATACTCATATCAATTTAAATGAAATTTAAATTGAATTCGATTGTCTTTCAATCAATAAAAGGATATTTCATCATGTGTTGATGGTGTTCCTTGTTGATTAAAGACAAGCGAAAAGTTCTTGAGTATAATGAAGCATTAGTTGCATCAAAGTACTCAAGACAACAATGAATCATTCAACTTAATTGGGGTTGTGCTCAATCGATCTTAGAGGTATCCATTATGTGTTAATGGAGTGCGGTGATGATGAGACAACCGTGTTTGTTGGACTAACATCTTCCATGAGTTGTGAAGTAGGTTGAGTCCAAGAAAATGAAGAATCGGGAAGAAGAAGAAGTCATCATGTGTTGATGAGCTTCAAGAGGTGATCCCGAAGTAAAGAGAAGAGCTAGAAGGTTCATCATGTGTTGATGACCAAGAAGAAGAAGATGTGATCCTGGAGAGAAGATGATTGGAAACCATAAAAGCTCCAAGTGGATCGTTAGAGGCAAAGGTATAACTAGCTAGGGCTAAGGATGTGTTCCTAGTCTTTTACCGGTCTCGGTGTTTGGTTGGGAGACCGGGTTGCTAGTTAGGTTGCCGTACTATTAAGAGGGGTTGAGTCTTTTAGCTTGAGCTTCATCATGTGTTGATGAACTTGATCCGGTTCACTCTAGCTCACTCTCTTGTTTGTTGTTTGCATGAAGCTAACCATTTGGCATATGTTGCAAATGGGTGAAGCTTGTGCATTGAATTTTGTATGAGCTAAGTATTTGCATGTGTTGCAAATAAGGGTGCTCATACTTGCATCTTAATTGAATCTTATTTGATTTGGTTTAAAGTGGTTGCATGGAACTAGAGATTTGTATGTGTTGCAAATAGAGAGCTCATGCACTTGAATTTGTTGTGGTTGTTTGCATGGTGCTAGAGATTTGCATGTGTTGCAAATAGAGAGCTCATGCTTTGGTGTTTTAGCTTGTGATTGGGTCATGTGTTGATCATCACAAGGCTAAACTTGGTTTAGTTGCAAAATGTGTTTTTGTAAAGTGTTGGCTTTATTTGCAAATGAGTTTTGCAAATAAGCTGGAAGTTATGAGGTTCGATCCTAGAGCATGTGTTGGCATTTGCAAATGTGTTTTGCAAATTGTCGGTATCATGTGTTGATCCTTACATGGCTAAGAGGATTGATCTTATAGGTTCGTGGTTTATTTGCGAATGTGTTTTGCAAATAAGTTGGAGTTGTTATTTGCAAATGTGTTTTGCAAATGAACTTGAGATTATGAGTTTTGATCCTAGAGCATGTGAATAGGGTTTGCAAATGTGTTTTGCAAATTGTGTTGATCATGTGTTGATCATCACATGGCTAAGAGGATTGATCTCATAAGTTCTTGGTTTATTGGCAAATGTGTTTTGCAAATAAGTTGTGCTTAATAAGATTCTTTGGAGTATGTGATTAACATGTGCAAATGTGTTTTGCATAGTGTTGTGATCATGTGTTGATCCTCACATAGCTCAAAGAATAAATCTTTAATGGTTTGGAGAAAAGTTTTGGTGAAAAACAGTGTTTTCTCCTGAGGCGGTCGTCTGCGCCCTTGTAAGGCAGTAGCACCGAGGTCCGGTGCTACAGCAGATTTGGCGGTAGCACCGGGAGGCCGGTGCTACCGTCTCTCTGGCCGGTGTGAAAAATCCAGAGAGGGATGTTATTGGGCGGGTTGACAGTCCGGTGCAACCGCCCATGGTAGGCCGGTAGCACCGGAGGTTCGGTGCTACCGCTCCTCTGGCCGGTGTGAAAATTCCAGAGGAGATGTTTTTGTGTTCGGATTGAGTCCGGTGCTACCGGGGTGAAGGCCGGTGCTACCGGACATCCTGCAACGGCTAGTTTTGTAGCCGTTGGCGAGGAGGCCGGTGCTACCGGTCCCAGTTGGGCGGTAGCACCGGGTTTGCTGGGCACTTTGCCCTATTCGCCCCCAACGGCTAGTTTTGGCTTGGAAGCTATAAAAGGTGACCTTGGGGGGCAAGGGGTTGGCTGTGTGCTAGAGCTTTTGGGTGTTTGTAGGAGTTGTGTGCATGTGTTGCCCTCTTCCATTTGCTTCTTGAGCTAGTGTGAGCCTCTAATTGTATGTGTTGCAACTAGAAGTGGATTGAGTGCCTCTTGTGCATGTGTTGCACTTGAGGAGGATCCTAGTGCATGTGTTGCACTTAAGAGGTCATCGGAAGTGCATATGTTGCACTAGGTGAAGTTCAAGCGGAAGGCTTGGCTTGTTACTCTTGGTGTTTGCCGACACCTAGGCAGCAGAAGGCGATGTCGTCTTGGGAGCTTTCAGCGGAGGTTGTGAGAAGCCCCGGCAAAGTTTGTGAAGGTTGGAGCTCGCCTACCCGGGAGGGAAAAGGAGCTACCACTAGTGGATTCGAGGTGGGTGCTCAATTCGTGGAGCCGGTCCAATTCGTTTGAGCTAACCTCAACGTGGACTAGGGGAGACCGGTAAGTCTCCGAACACCACGGTAAAAAGTATTGTGTCTCTTGTGCTTGCATTGTGTTTGTTATTTATGTTTAAGCAATTTATATTCATAGAATTAAATTGATTGATTGCTTATCTTTAGGATTGCATATTCTTGTTAGAGACATAATTAGTTAGTGCACATAGTGAGCCTAGAGAATTTAGGCCTTGTTTGTCAAAACCTTAGTTTATCGCTTCCGCATTAATATTTGTTAAGGTTTTGGCATTAGGGAAACTAGGGGTGAATTTCTTTGTAGAAATTAGCGAGAGAAATTTTAAAAGCCGCCTATTCACCCCCCTCTAGTCGGCATCCTCGACCTTACATCTGTCCTGATCGGCAAAACGTAAGAAGGCGTACAACAGCTCCACAGATTTACCTCGTCGACCACTAAGGCAATTTCCTGCATGAACAAACAATGTGAAAACCCACATTACCCCATGCGTACATCACATAGAATTCGTAAGCGTAGTAACGAAAGCAAGTACCTTGCGTAAGTATGACGCATCCTGAGTTAGGCCCATCGCATCCACGGACATGTGAAAAAACATGGTGTCATTGCAGTATAACATGAAGTTGATAATGCTCATGCGGGTAGGCCCAGTCCAAGAATCGCACATGAATGTAACGCCATATGTAGGCCATTTCAGCTTGAACCTTGCCATCTTCTCCCTAATGTCCGCTTCGTTAGCTTCTAAATATTTTTTATTTATGTTTCTCCCACTCGGAGACGGAACACCCTCTCCTGCAAAGCAAAGATGGTATGAACATGTGAGCTATTAATCGACGTAGAATTGGACTCAAATTTGAAAGCTCACTTACCCCATTTTTTAGTTTCCCTGACAGTGCTAACGAAATATGAATTGTCCGCTTTCCTCCCCGCGATACTAGCAGTGTGAAAAAATTTGGCCCAGGCCGAGCCAATCGCCTGCTTCGCATTCCTCCCCTTATGTGTCCAGCTTCCATTGTTAATCCTTGTTTGCACAGGGGCACGGGCCGTACCAAGGTTGTAATCCCTCACTGTCGGTCTTTCACACTGCGAGGAACTTCGAAATATCCTCGGCAACACACCACCGCCACCTCCTCTAGCCCCCTTAGAGGTGCCACTACCACCACCGTGCTAATACCTGCCACCTGCCCGTCTCATAAATTCTACCTCCGTCTTGGAGGCATCCATGGCATGCTGGAGTTGCTCGTCCTCATCAGTATCACCTGTGTATTCCGCATATGAACTTCTCGACGGGAAATCTGCAACTGTTACTTCCTTTCTTAGCCTCTCGTCTCTCCTTCCCTTCCTCTTATCCTTAATCCTTTCTAGGTCGTGCTGAAAGTATTCGCGAACATCATTAGGAACTTGTCTGCAATGCACAACATTCGAACCTCGTCCTGCCAAGTGGTGCTTCAAACGGGTTGAACCTCCTCCTTTCTTCTCTTGGTGATAGTATTTACATCGAAATCTGGTCCCCATCTTCTCCCCGTGCTCCCACACAATATCGGTATGATCTACCATCTGCTAATACAACACAACAATTCGTCAGTCGATACAAAACATCAATGTGCAGACAACTAAAACAAAAAATAAAATGTGTCAACTACTGCCATTCATTCACATCTTCTACTGCCGTCAGACCAAGATCAACAACAAACTTCCATCTACTCATTTATCTATACAGGCATCTACTCATTCATCTATACATGCATCTACTCAATCATCTATACATGCATCTACGATCTACGCAATGTTACACAACTACACAAGATCACAGGGAAATTATTTGTCAAAAAAGAGAACTCATGGACACAATGTTACACTAATACACTTACACAACTAAGATTGTATACAACGGAAGATTGTACACTCTAGAAGTAAGGATACACTCTAGACACAATGTTACACTAATACACTTACACAACTAACGATACACTCTGGAAGTAAGATTGTACACAATGTTACACTAATACACTTACACAACTACAAAACCATGATTATCTCTACTGTTTAGGCGAAAATCACCAAAAATCACTGATAATCGCCTCTGTTTGGGCGAAAATCTCTTGGCTAAGCTATCTCCCACCGAACCTGGGAAAATCGGTGATGTTTCGCCGATTATCTGTCGATATGGAGCGATTATCGCTCGAAATCCCACGATAATCGCTAGGGTTTGCACAAACATCGGCAGGCAAGGAACTTCACAGCTCAATAGCGATTATCAGTAAGAGAATATCGATTATCGGTGCTTACCGCGTGATAATGAAGGCTCCAGCGGTGGGTGGATCTGAGCGGAGTCATCGGTGACGCAAAGAGCAGGCTTGGAGGATGTCGGAATGGTATTAATTGTGTCCGAAGGAGCTGCTGGTTGCTGTTTTTAGCTTCTCCAAATAAATGGGCCGGACCGGGCCACTAATGTGCCAAGCACTGTTTTCTTTTTTTAACCCTTTTCCATTTATTCAATTCAGTTTTGCCTAAAAAAATGGTTCAAAAGTTTGTATTTTCAACTCATTTTTACCTCATAATTCACAAATACATTAATACTAATTTTAGGAAATTTTAGAACAAATTTCCGCAAATTTTTAGATTTTTTTATTTGAATTTGAAAGTGATCGGTATGCCGACCGGTAAGCAATACCGATCTTTTGTACTTGAGAAGAACTATTCTTATAGATCGTATTTGTCTGATTTTTTCTTGTGTTCTTGCTAGCTATGACAAGTGGGAGTTTATCTAAGATCATCTTGATCATGAAAACTCCACGAGCAAGTCCAAGACAAGATTTTGGTTGGATTTTTTTCAAAGGGGAAAATTTTATTTGTGATCATTCACCCCTATCTGATCGCCATTTCAGTCCTTCACAAAGGTTACCATATTAACCTTATCCCTCCAACTAAACATCATCTTGTACCATCCCGTACCTTTCCATCCAAGCAAGTAAACAAAATCTTGTACCATCCCATTCAGACAACCAAACACCCTACCTATACCGTCTCATTCAAAATCATCACATCCATCCTGTACCATCTTATCTCATTTATCGTCGTTCACCCGAGCTAGGACGTGATTCGATTGCTAGCCAAATTACTTTGATTGGGTTGGATTTTTGGTTCAGCCCAAGCCCCAAAATGAGTCTAACCCAAGGGCTCAAGGAATCCAGTCTAATTGATCCGATCTTGAGCTTGATCAATTAAGCGTCGCATGAAGTTGGCTTAACCTTTCCCATCTGTTTGCACCAGAATTTAGTAAGTCTAGTTAAAATCGGCAAAAAAGCCAAACATACAGAAACTAACAGACAATTTGGAAAGATTTGAAGATATTTGGCAACGGCAAGATCTTTGAGGAAAAGCTATCCGAAATAAGGCCGATACGGATCAGGTTTTTGAAACGTATTGTAATAGGACACGATCGGCCTACGGGTATAAAAGAAGGGCCAAAGCAAGTTGCGAGAAATCCAACACAACCAAACACACCAATCTACATTACTTTTTCCTGTCGACTAGGAGTAGTTATTGTAATTTAGTTTTTGTAATTCGATCTTGATCAATAAAGTTGCGCATCGCCGATTGTTGATCTTATTCAAATTACTACCCAGGTTTGATTTATTCTAATTTTGTTGCGCATCGCCTTCTTCAGAATCGATCTACCTTTATCCTCTGATTAGCCTTAATCGGCTAATTAGACTTACCCTGTTACCTTGATTTAATCGGCTTCAAGCTGATTGAGTCTAAGCCGATTGATTATCACGATCGGCTTTGAGTGAATTTCATATCTTTATCTTGTTGATTACAGGTTAAATCGACTGGCACTCTCTGAACCAAGTATTCGTTTGGTGTGCTGTTATCAGAAACTATATATTCCAGTTCAGAAAAATACCGTCAACTTTTCGAGGACTCTGTTCTAGCGCTCATTATTTATCTGTTCTCTCCGAATTGCGCATCAGTGGTTCAGGACACACGAACTTGTGATGCTGAATTTGTAGCCCAAACAATTGTAGAGCATATCGAATCACACAGGACAAGAGAGATACTTCTCAAGAAACAATCTGACAATGTTGTAGTTTGTCTTCTGGTCGACAGCATCGTAACAGCACAAATAGCTTTATTGACCAAATGAAATATAATTAAATCATTGACACCAGAAAATTATGGGTGCAAATCCAGAACGACATTGCACCGAGATGCTCATACAAAAGGACACAGCAAGCGCAACGCAACGCCTCACGTCACAGAATGTTCTACTACACATGGAAGAGTGGAAGCCTAGAACACGAGCACGGCTGCGATCACCGCGGTCACCGCTTGTGAGAGGCGCACCTGCACCTTGCCGGCGGGGCTGGACGCCGGCGGAGGCATTGCCGACGGAACCTCGGGAGCGGGCGCAGCGGTGGGGCCAACGTCGCCGGCGAGGACGGTGATCTTGAGCTTCATGTTCCTCTTGCAGTGCTCGCCGACGCCGCAGAAGAACCACCGCCGGCCCGCGTTGTCGAGCGCGACCCGGTGCTCGCCGGAGCTCCACTCTGTGGTGGTCTTCGGCTTGGTGCACGTCTTGAAGTCTGCGCCGCCTACCTCCACCACCGTGTGGTTAGGGCTGTTGTACTTGAACACTGCGATGTACGAGAGACCAATTCAGTTCTCGACGTAGAGGAAGACCGGAGTGAACATGTGAAATAGTGGTTGAGACCGTTAATTACCTAGTGTGTCGCCAACTTTGAACTGTTTGGTCTCGGCCCAGGCGGCGTAGTCGAACCCGAGGACCCAGCCCTTGTCGTCGCCCACCAAGTGCTCAGTGGCGACGGCAAGCGCCGGGAGGAACGCGACGGCGAGAGCGGCCGCGACGACGAAGACGAGCATTTGGTTGGAAGCCATCACCGAGTATGTATCAAATCTAGCTAGTTGATCAGCTCTCCTTGGTGGCTAAATAAGGCACGTGTGCAATCTCGCAGTGCAGCTTGTCTTCTGCTCCTTGGTAAGTGCAGAGGTTGTTGCGTGTATTTATAGAGGAAAAGAGCTTAGTAGTATATTACTACGTACTAATCACCACTCACAAAGTCGCTTGATCAGGTCTTGTATCTGTTGAAGCAGGAGCAGCAGGCCAATGGCGGCATGAGGAGTTTGAATCTGTCCGTGTGGTGCCAAATGCGCTGCTTTGGTATCATCGGAGCAGAGGAATGCACGGTGCGATGGAATGTGCTACCACGCCGCCCGTGGGATGACACGGTACGGGAGCACGGCAGATAACACTTGCCACCTGCCACGTCTTCTAGGGGTAGGCACTTTTAAATCGAAACCGAAAAACCGAACCGAACCGAATTAACTCATTATTTCGGGTTTTTTTGGTTTTCGATTTGTGGTTCAGTTTTTATTTTGACACTATTCGGTTTTCAGTTTGCGGTTCGGTTTTGTAATTTCAGAAACCGAAAAAAAATATTTTATTGAATAAACTGATCTGTTCGCTCGGTCGGTTCCCATTTGCTCGCGGCCTCAGCCTCGCATCCGCACATCGCACCTGCAGTCCCGCACGGCCAAGCCAACCCTAGAGCCCCTTGTTCCCCGTTCGGGCCATTCCCCAATCACCAACCCTAGTTCCCTCGCAACCAGCGAGTAGTGGCGCCGGCGCCGGCCCTCCCAGGCTCTCGGAGTCCAGGCTTGGCGGCTCCCATTCCCCTTGCGAACCAGCGGCGCCAGCTCTTCAACTCCCCATTCCCCTCGTGAACTAGCGGCGCCAGCCTGCAGCCACCTCCCGGCGCAGATCCAGGTGACACCATCGTCGCCGCCCTCCTGGCTTCCATCCCTGAGCCGTCGCTCGGCCGCTCTCCTCCAACCTGCCCCACCTGGCCACGCTCCCCCTAGTCCTCGCCCACCCCGCCGTGCGGTCGCCCTCCCGCCTTGCACCACTCCCGACTGTCGACTTCGCCTGCGCCTTCTAGTCCCGCCCCGCGTGGGTGCTCCTCTTTGCGCGCAGCCCCTCCAAGCTCACCTGGGCCCCTCACCACGGTGACCAGAGCCTCCGCACCAGCGTTGCGACGGTGCTAGATGCAGCGCGCGGGGCAACGGCTACTACCCGACCTGAGATGCTTCTCGTCGTCTTCGCCCGCGGTGTCAGTGCGGACCTCGTGCGGGGGCTTGCGAAGGAGTTGAGGGCCGTGAAGATCGACTTGCTGGTGGTGCTCCTTGGCGATTCCGAGGAGGACAAGTGGGTTAGCATCACCTTCAACCCAAGTGAGGAGATGAGCTTCAACCGAACGGCGGGGTAGGCAGGCTGATGGGTGCGCTGGAAGCAAAGACCAGGGCAAGGTTCAAGTGCAATTACAATTTACAAGTTCATCATGGATCAGGTTATCAAAAAATTGTTTGCCTTTTGATTTATCAGTGTGTTGATAAGTAGTTCTAGACTTCTTATGTACATTTTAATGCTTCTGATAGGAGATTTGTGGTTCTGAAGCTTTCCATCTTTGCTTGATCAACCTGAACTGTTAAGTTATCTACAAAATGTGAAGTGAATAGAACTAAATTGCTGATGCGGATTTGCTAGGAAAGGTTTCCTTCAGCAAAGGCTTTACATTAATCTACAACATATGTTTTTACAGTACAATGTTATGGTCAAAAGAATATGAATGTCCAGTAGAATGCCTACAAGAAAATCCAGTGATGTGAATTAATAGGAGGATAAATCATGTTCACTTGCAGGGGTTTGTTAGCAAATTCGGTTTACCGAAAAATTAAATTAATTGAACCAAATTTTTTCGGTTAATTCAGTTCGATTTTCCCATTTGAACCGAAAATTTCGGTTCTCAGTTTTAAAAAACCGAAATATTTTTACATCGAATAAACTGAACCGAAAAACTTGAATAAACCGAATGCCTACCCCTAACATCTTCTACGATTAGAAAGAGAGTTATTTTTACAAATTTATTCGAAAGAGACTAGATTTATAAAATAAATAAAGTGCGCGGAGAAAAGCGAAAGCTTCGTTGCTTGCCGGTGTAGCTGGGCACTTGGGGCGGGTCGTCGATGGGAAGACGATCCTCCCCGTGGCAAAACGACGTCACAAGGGCAACTTGCCGTGCAAAGATCCTTGGCATTTGGCAAAAGGCAGATGCATCCTTGGAGCAGGAGTTGCCTGGTCTTCCGCTCTTTCCCATTGCTTTGAAGGTGCTAGTATTAGAAATAACCAATAATTGCACGCGATAACAACAGGATGCTTCACCCCTCACCGGTGATCTAAATCCATAGGAGTACGCGCTCCACCTTCTGGGAATCCGTGGTGGCACTGGCAATTGGCACAACTGGTCAAACACACCTAGCAGAGCAGGGAACGTACCAGATGAGTACTCAGTAAGTTGACAAAGTCATCGTAGACAGTTCTAAAAAGTTATCACGGACATAAGTCAGTGATGACAACGATGTATCATAAACGGTTCATGAACCGTTAGTGAAAACTCACATCACAGATGGTTAACCGTCTATAATGTCAATACATCATAAACGGTTTTTTAATAGAATCGTCTGTGATATCAGAACATCACACACGGTTATGGTAAAGAACCGTCTATGGTATGTGATATATCACAGACGGTTCTTTATATAGAACCGTTTGTGATACTAGTTTTTCCTGCTAAATTTTTTTTTATTTATTGGCTAGTATCAGGAAATGCTAGCCATGCCTTTTGAAATAAGCAGATTACAAAGATTATCACCAGCAGATTATATTGCAAGCAGATCACATATCACAGATTACATAACCACTTCAGAAATGAATTCAAATATTATATTAATCAACATATCACAGATTACACCACCATTTCAGAAATCAATCGAAATATTATATTAACCAATGGAATGCGCAATTAGAATTGATAAATTCACACAAGTTTCACAAATTAACAAATAGAATGCTCAAGTTTCACAAATTTGGCAGCGTGAAATGTGCCGTTTGGAGCTATGACCTCATTCATTAAGAAGCCAGAGAAGTGTTCTCGAATTGCCTACAAATGGGTCTTCTTCAACGTAGTTGCAATGCTGATCTTCTTTGTACTGATGAGGGTTCGCATGTTATGGCAAATGTAGAAGGCACATAGGTTATTTCCCTGTCCCTGCTGGGCGCACTGCGAAAATAGAATTGGTTAGTTCCAGGGGAATTATTACAGAGTGATACAGAATTATTGTGTACTAGTGGCTACCGCAAAGGAAAAATCGTGTTTCAGCTTCGACACGTCCTTGTGTGGCCCTCCACGAGCTCTATACTCTTTGAATGCACTATGTAATTACAAAAAAGTTAGCCTCAGCCATTCCACTAGGTACAGGAGAGTTATTTATGGAGGAAATGTGATTACTTGTCGAGTATTTTTCCAATAGGCTTCAAGTCGTGGTTGCCCTTACGTAAGGAATCAACGTAGCCAACCCGATTTTTTCTTGATTCAAATACAATTAGAACCCAGTGATACCTACGCAAGGATAAAACCACGGTCACTCAACCTAACTTTGAGTTGTGTGCAAATTACAAATTAAAGTATAGCATGTAGGGCAACACTTACGACGGGTTGTACAGTAGAACTATGTACTCCGTATCGCGTTGAGCCAACGATGCCTCTATCACGTAATCCTCGACGTAAGTAGCATTTTCTTTCATTGTTTGGCTCGAGACTATGTGTGGGTCGAGGAAACACATCGATTTTTTTCCTTTTCGCTTCAAGGATCATGTATCTATAAACACAAAAGCAAAGAGTTATATGATATTTATCGGTAATACACGAAATTATAGACCTTAATTGCATACACTTACAATGTTCAGCATCTCATGAGCGTGGTGTCGATGGCATCAAGGTAGAAGAGATTGAACAAGTCCTTGAAGTCGATCGTGAAGAAGCCCCAGACGACTGGTTGAAAAAATGCTCGTGATTGAAGTTGATCGAGAAACTCGTTATCTGTGTTGCCTCTGGCTTTTTTGCTTCTTCCATGTACCAATCAGGCAATCTAATGGATTCCTTTGAAAGTGGTCGTATGCCCACTTTCGTTAGTAAAGGCTCTCCTAGTTTGATTTTTTAGGCCAACGGGGCATATTCATATTTCAGCTCCTTCATGATCTGCTTGGATTTTGCATTGTCTCCTTTTCCACTTTTGGTCATCTTCACGTGAGAGGAGTGAGCACGAAGTGTTTTATCAGCCTGCACTGATGCTCTAGGCACGATAGCCGATTGTGTGGGCCAGTTCGGTGCAACTGGTGGCTCCGGTAGCGCTAGTATGTCGCAGCAGGTGGATCATGTTGTGCATGTTTCTCTGATGCTGAAGGACAGTTGTCGAGTAAGATGTCCCTCTTGCGCCATTGGATGAATGTGTTAAAGGTATGCCCTAGTGTCACGATCTCGTCGTTTTGAGCCATCTCCTACGGGATGGGCTTGAAAGGTTCATTCACGTAGTCCACACTAACATTCGTGTAAATTGGTGCTACCGAGAGATCGTGAATAGTTATCGCTTCACTAGTTAGATACACGCGCCCCCAACCAGCATGCAGGACAATAGAGCTATCAGCAAGCCTCACTAGGAGCTTGCACGGCGTGACCTCTTACTACAGAATGGTACACAATTAATTAGCTATGACGTCTAAAATATTGTATGCACGGAGCATCCCAGACATATGTAGTATCTAGATGTCATCGACGGCAAATGTGCCATCGTGTACGTCTGTCTCAGGGGCAGATGAATAGCTGCTCCACCGATGAGTGGGGCTGAACTGCGTCGGTGCTTCTAGGGCTTGCGCGGTCTGTGTGAGTTTGTCTGCAGCCACCCTTAGCTCCCACCTTTCCTTAAGGCTTCTTAGCTTTTCATCAAACTACGCTTTCAGCCCTGCCTCAATTTATTCCTTAAGCTCTTCCTTAATCAATGCTACTAGGCTTTCCTCGCGCTCGGCTTTGACTCTTTTTCTACTCCAGTACGTGTTGGAGTCCTAAGGAAATCCCGTTTTCTAGGGGACAAAAACACCTAAGCCTCACGTGCGACCAGGGTGCTCCTTGCTTCCCAAGGCCATTGATAGTACATCTTTCTCCCTATCTGACTGGAAAGGGGCTTGCGATAATTTTGAACTCAATGCGAGCTGCAAGAGCAAGACATGTCATGTCACTTGTAATTATGAAGCAATTACAAACTATGTAGTTCGATATCTTACCAGGCGTTGGGACACTTCCTCGTCTACAAGGTTCTTGAAGGACACAGTGACCGAAGATGTGGTATTTGATCTCGCTCTTAGCCAGTTTCGGGCACACAGATCTTCGATCGAGGCAAATGGCTGGGACGCCCTGTCAGAAGTGCCTCCTCATCCTCCCTCTTCCATTGCCTGCTCTTACCCGCTACCCAAGAGTGCCGAGTCTACGGGGGTGGGTGTTCTGGGCTTGGAGGGCCTTGAGTGCTTCACTCTGATGCATAAATTATTCTGACATCTTCATCTCAACAAATTGTTGCCATACATCTTCGTCAATGAAACCATACTTAGAGAATGAAGTCCTTTCCTTCTTGACATAATTTGTGACAAGCGTGCTTTTGAAGTTTTTCCACGTTTTTCCCGCCACTAGCAATGCATATCGTCGCACTAGGTGACGACGTCTTCCAGGATCTCGAACGATGCAAAAAATTATGTGACTTTGTCGTTGCGCTCCTCGTCAGTCAGCGACTTCCAGGATGGATGAGTGATGGGCACCCGTTTCTGTCCAACTATCCCGCACAAGCTTCGAATGCCTTCAGAGGTTCGGTGGGGACCCTGTCCTGCTGATTGACTGTCGTGATGGTATATCGGCTCTGGGGCCTTTCATTTACGCCTCTTGGACCGCGTGTTGGTTTTCCTATCTTCGGCTCATCAAATCCATTTGGCGACGAGGATTGAGGGGACATCATCTTCATCAGATATAACTCAATCGACAAAAAGGGAATATTTTACTTGACATACATTCTCAAACATATTTTAGGGACATGAAATTATGTAAATAATATGAGCTTCTAGCGCACGCTGTTTGTTTTCTCAAACATAAAAAATACTAACATGTACACATTTTCTTTTACAATACCTACCTTACAACATCACGTATTATAGACTAAAAACCAATTATACTTGACATACATTCTCAAAAAAAAGTGCTGCTTCTCTACATGCAAATTAGTCTTGGTTGAGTAATGATATAGTAACAAATCACGCAGATCAATCAAAGTTTTGTATGCACTCCCTTCATCTGCGGATGTTTTCTTGCAAGAATCACAGTTTTTACTTTATGGAAATAGAAAGGACAAGCCTCCTATTGGGCTCGTGTTTGACAAACATCAGACCAAGGTGCTATATTTCAACCAAAGTCCTTCCAGGGTACATTGTACTCGACTTTCATGCTAATTTCTATCGCATTGGGGATATCGCACTGGCCGTAGTGTCCATGAGGCCCATCCCTAGCCCCAATTATGGAGAAGCTCTCCCTCACCCTAGGAAACTATGGCACATAGAGGACCATGGACAACAAAGAGAATAAACACAGGTCACCTCATCGTAGGCTGTGGGGGAGCCGAAGCTGGTGTCGAAGCAGGCAAGCGGGAGGAGAAGGGCCGTGGCGAGAAGGCGGCACTGGGGACTAACGGGAGGAGGCGCCGCAGGGGGAGACACTTAGGTCGGGAGCGTCAGCGAGATTGGGAGGAGGTGCCGCAGGGGGAGGCACCGAGGTCGAGGGAGTCGGCGAGGTCGGGGGGAAGCGCTGCGGTGGGAGATGAAGTGTCGGGACTAGGCTAGGGTTTTGAGCTCTGGTAAGTGGTAACTGATCGATATGCGTGAGGGACCATTTTATAGAGGCTCTAGCAATAGACGGTTCTATTTAAGAACCGTCTGTGATAATAAACATTACTGACGGTTCTAAAATAGAATCGTCTATGATATTTTATTATCACATACGGTTATAAAATAGAACCGTCTGTATCCTTTTCATAGGAGGCAACTCATCAAATTGATTGTACTTTTCCTCATCTACTACATTCTCAACTCCGACAATCCTTCTTTTTCCCTGAAGAACTACGTGGTACTTCTTGTTGGGAGGGTCGGTTACATAGAAGACTTGAACAACTTGGGTAGCGAGTATGAACGGTTCATCTTGATATCGGACACGTTTGAGGTCTATAGTAGTGACGCTGTACTTGTCAACCCTCACATGTTGGAGGAGGACCCAACGGTACCGAAATAAGGGGATCTTGAATAGTATGTAGTCGAGCTCCCAAATCTCCTATATGAACCTATAGTAGGAGCTCCTCGTCGACCCAGCAGTATTGAACGCATCAATGCGGACACCGCTATTCTGGTTTGTACTCTTCATATCCTAATCCCTAGTGCAAAATATATACCCATTTAAGTCGTATCCTTTCCATGTGACAATTGTAAATGTTGGCCCTTTTGCCAACCATGTCAGCGTATCATGATCACCTAACAAGCTCCCAGTGATGGGTCGCTCTTTCAACTATTTATTGAACTGAAGGTTATGCTGTCTCGTGATCCAAGACTCTTTCCGCGCTGGATTCTCTTGCCGTAACCAATGCTTGTGCTCTTCGATATACGGGGACACTACAGCCATGTGTTGTAAAACTTTGAAATGGGCTTTAGAGTAGGCTACCAGATCAGGCGTGATTGCTTTCCTTCTGATCGCCCTGATACCCTCGAGCCTCCCGTCATGGCGAGATTGAGGAATACCTATAGGTTCAACCTGAGCCATATAATCGACACAAAACTCAACGACCTCTTCGGTTGTATAACCTTCGACAATGCTAGCCTCCGGCCAAGATCGATTCCGTACGTACGATTTGAGAATTCCTATGTACCTCTCGAATGGGTACATGCTACGTAGGAACACGGGGCTGCACACCTTTATCTCCCTCACAAGGTGAATAATGAGATGGACCATGATATTAAAAAATGACGAAGGGAAATACATCTCGAGATTACACAGAGTCATGACCACCTCGCCCTGCAGAGCATCTAGTCCTTCGGGATTGATGACCTTCTGAGCAATTGTGTTAAAGAAATAACAAAGCCTCATGATTGTCTCCCGGACCTTGATAAGCAAAATACTTCTAATTATGATAGGGAGCATCTGTGTCATTATCACATGGCAATCATGAGACTTCATGACAGTTAATTTCAAATCTTGCATTGAAATAAGTCTCTTCACGTTGGAGGAGTAACCAGATGGAACTTTCACACCATGCAAATACTGACACAGTTCAGTTCTCTCGACCTTGGACAGGGTGTAACAATCAGGTTCGCTGTACGTTCGGCCTTTATCGGTCTCGTTCGGTGCTAACTCAGGTCTGATGCCCATATCGACCAAGTTAACCCGTGCATTGATTCCGTCCTTTGTTTTTCCCTTAATGTTCAGTCAGAGACCGATCAAGCCATCACATACATTCTTCTCTACGTGCATGGCATCGATGTAGTGGAGAACTTCTGGGTGCTTCAAATAAGGTAAGTCCCAAAATATCGATCTCTTCTTCCATATGCTCCTCTCACGGATCCTCGATTTACGTCCCTTTTCAAGCACAACATCCAAATCATTAACCATATCATAAACAACTCCCCAGCTTAAAGGCCTTGGAGCTGAATCGTCCAGGTTCCTTTTGTCGAATTATTTCTTCATCTTTCGATATGGGTGATTCATCCGAAGGAACCTACGATGGCGCATGTACATGGGTTTACGCGAGTGATTCAGCCACACACTCTCGATATCATCTAAGCAGTGAGTACAGGCTTTTTCTCCTTTTGTACTTTGGTTCGACAGGTTAGCAAGGGTAGGAAAATCATTTATGGTGCAGAACAACAGGCAGTGCAAAGTGAAGTTCTCTCGTTTACACACATCCCATACCTGTAGCCCAGGAACCCATAATATTTTTACGTCTTTCACCAACATTGCTAGGTACACATCAATGCCATTCCCAGGTTGCCTCGGCCCTTGGATAAGTATGGATAGCAAAATGTACTTCCGCTTCATATACAACCAAGGTGGAAGGTTGTATATGCAGAGATTCACATCCCAAGTGCTATATCGGCTGCTCATGTTATCGAAAGGATTCATTCCATCTTTACTCAATTCAAACTTTATGTTCCTCGGTTCCACACCGAATTCTGCAAACCTCCAATCGATGTTTCTCCACTAGGAAGAATCAGTAAGGTGTCTTAGCATTCCATCATTCTTACGCTCCTTCGAGTGCCAACGCAGCAGTTTTGCATCCCTTGAGTTGGCAAATAAATGCTTCAAACGGGGAATTATAGGCAGATACCACGCCACCTTAGTAGAAGGTCCTTTCTTCACCTCAATGCCCTAGCTGTCTTCATCTGGTTGAACCTTACGCTTGTACTGAGATGCGTTGCACATCAGACATACATGCAAGTCTGCGTACTCTTTACGGTAGAGGATACAGTCGTTCGGACATGTATGTATTCTTTCTACTTCCATTCCCAATGGACAAATAACCTTCTTGTCTTTATAGGTGGTTGTCAGCAACTCGTTTCCCTCTGGAAGTATGTCCGCTAATAGACCTAACAGCGTCGTGAAACTCTTGTCGGACCAACCGTTTCTTGCTTTCAATTTCAACGATTTAAGCCCGGGACGACAAACTTGAGTATTTCAACTTGCAACCCGGGAACAAATGTTTCTCCGAGTCGTCCATCAATCCCCTAAATTTACAATACTCTTTGTCATCATGGTTCCCTTCTGCATCACGCAGCATCTGATCTAGATTGTTATCCTTGAACCTATCCTCATGGGGAGCACAATCGATATCATCTGGCATATCATTGACTTCGTCGACGATGTTAGCACTGCCTACTTTCTGTATAATCTGCTCTTCACCGTGACTAGTCCAACATGTTTAACCCCTTTTGAAACCCTGTAGAATCAAGTGTGCTTCGATCTGGGCTGAGTTGCCAAACAACCTCAGATTGTCGCAGTCAATGCATGGACAAGACATAAATTGGACCCCTTTATTAAGCATATCCTCGCCTACAGCTCTACTAAAAGCAGACACGCCATTAATGTACTCAGCACTCGCACGATTCGCAGCATACATTCAGCTTCATCCATCTATGTATGCTACGTATATAACAATAAGTGTTAAATAATGAAGTACACTAGAAGATCTAACTTGGATCTAGCTACAGCTAGCTAGCTCTTCTTACATAAAAAAGAACAAAATGTATCTTCAATTCTCTCTTTACTTAGCAGCTAGCTACATCTTCAGAATAATACCATTAGAACCAATTACTACTTTAGAACATAAAGAACAAATGGATCTACACCAACCTAGATCTAAACCAATATTTTTAAAATATTCTCTACCAAGCTAGATCTTCGATCAATATAATGCAATTAGAACCAATTACTAACCTTAGATCAAGAACAAAAGGATCTACGATCACTCTTCCAAATCCACAGTACTCCTTGCACCAGATCGCCTCACAATCGCACCCACATCAAAAATAGCTCAGGAAAACCTAAGTGGGTCAGGAGCCTCGTGGCTCTCTATACCTATTTCCAGAAAATGCTCATCACAGACGGTTCTAGCTAAACACCGTCTGAGATAACACCTACACACAGATGGTTTCAGCCAAAAACTGTCAGTGAGACATCACTGGCGATTTTTGGCTATAAGGGTCAGTGATATGTGTTCACATCATAGACTATTGTAGCGACCCCTATTTTCACATAAATGCAAAAATGGAAATCTAATGCGCATACAGTACTAGTCCCATGATCAGTGGCCAGTACGCATATTTTCAACAATTGGTATCACATCCATACATCATTTTATTCAAGCGGAAGCTATTTGTACAATATATTCTTACAACTCAGAGTATATAAATATAGTAACAGAAGAAGCAAAGTCTTGTAGTGTGCCCATCCAATCTCTCAGGCAACTGACAAGGCATAATCCCTAGAAAGGTCGTTTTATTGAAAATCCCACATCCTGCGACGAAAAGAGATCTTTCGAAGCTTCGCTATCTTTTTCCACCTAAAACAACATAATAAGCAAGGGTGAGTACTTTACGTACTCCGCAAGACTTTAGCAAATCCTATAATATATGCAGGCCATTTCAAAGGAAAGGCTTCTATGGTTAATTTGCATGAAGCGAAATTGAATTTATAAATCAAGTTATCATTTACAAACGGAATTTAATAAAGCAAGTTTAACTGATAAGAAATAAGTAAAGCATAAGTAATACTCACAGCCCTTCGCGAGCATTGAATAATTCAATGATCCAATAATCCAATTCTGACACATCCATTCCTTGCCAAGACGTGGCGTAACCATAATCTTTGCCAAAACAAGGCACCTCAGGTGAAAATCATCCCATTTTAAAAATAGTAAAACTTCTAACCATGTGATGACGTTACCAAGTGCCTTTGACCGTAGACGCGGCTAATTAATTAGATTTACACTCTACAGAGGTGTACAGCTTTACCCACAATAAATGATCACCTCTTTGTGCAAGCTATTAGCACACTTCCTTTGGTGTGCCGCAGAGAGATCATAACATAACCGTTACATTACATAGACCTAACTTTGCACCAGCCCGATGACGTTGAATCCTTGTTATGGAGAAGAAACATGACAGTGATTCCCTGTCATTTTAAAGTGGTAATAAGAGCAGTAATTCCCTGTGATAGAAGCAGTAAATCCCTGCGGTGAGGGTTTCTTCCCATACCAAGGCGTACACCGTTATACCGATATGCATTTACCCACAACGAAGTGTGGAAGCCCCTCATAAGCAAGCCTAGAAAGGATTGCTCATACTATCTCCCGCCTACCAATGTGCAAAGCCAGACCTAAGCAACTTAATAGGTTAAGGCTGTCCCATACCAGCACCTGTGGTTGCACGGAGTTCTTCGCTTGAAAACAACTCATAGCTCGATCCTTAATCCGACACGGGCAATAATCTCCCTCTACACTACGTACAAGTCTAACCCTTGCACAACCCGCTATTGCCAATAATTGCCCGCATCTAAACCATAGTTTTTATTTTGGGGTTTTTAGTCCAAAATACCAACAACTGACATCATATCATAACCAACCTTTTTCAATTCTCAAGAATAAATTTTGATCTGATCATATCCAATGTTGGTTCTAAAGCATGGCTAAGCATGGTTAATAATCGCATATACCCAAGTTGACATTATGTATTGTCTAACCCGTTTATATGGTTATTAAGGTTCACATGTCCATACTTATCAAGGAAATTTTATGAGACAACAGGTATATCTACCAGTACCACAAAATAGCGAATTCACAGAAAATAAACCCATGCATGAAATATTTCGATAAATACAATGAAAATTAAATACTGGGATCAATATGATCAAAGGGGTGCTTGCCTTGCTTAATTGTTGTTTATAACGAAGTTGCGGCTGCAACTGGCGTGGTTGACGATGGAATTAGTGACTTCGGGTTCTACACGTCGTTCAATGGAAATATAGCAAACAACAATTTTCAATAAAGGCAAAAAGAAGACAGACAGTATATCAAATAAAGACTTGCTATAAAGAACAGACGCAAATTCTTTTATAGATTATTTATTCTTGTTTTACGAATTCTAGATGCTAAAATTATTTGGATTAATAGAATTAAAACATCAATTATCATATTATATATGAGTAGTACTTAATCTTTAATTGACTTTGCATAAGAATTCGTTTTGAATATATATATATATATACTAGATCTGTTAGGTTGGGCTATTAGTTACGTATCCTGATTTGCAAGAAGGTCTTGGTTAAAACAAATATCTTAACCATTGATTTCTTATTTATTATTAAAGCTCATTTATTCATGCTACGGATTATGAAGATCATAATACTTAGGGTTATTTGGATGACAGGATTTATATGCAGAACATGGTGAAACAAGATTATTTCTTTATAATAAGGTGTTCTATACTTTGGGGGAGCATTCCTAAGCTAATTTAATAAATTTTAGGAATTAGACGAGATGCTTTATTCATTGCTGAAATAGCTTAAATGGCATAAAGGTTTTTGATGACCATAACAGTTAAGGGTATAGAGCTAGCAAGATTTAGATGCAAAGCAAGTTGTAAAAAGAATATTTTTCTAGATTATGGTAGTCTATATCTCAAGGATCATTTCTGGGCTATTCTTCATAAAATTTGCATTTAGACGAGTTGTTTTATTAGTTGCCGAAAAGGCTTAATTGTTTCTGAAAACATATAAGGTTATTTTGCTATCAAGATTTATATGCAAAGTATGATGAAGTGAAATTATTTCTTTAGAATATGGTGCTATGAACTTTGGAGAGTATTTATAAACTGATTTTATAAATTTTAGTGTTTAGACGAGATATTTTATTTGCTCCAAAAATAGCATAAATGACCATTTTGGAATATATGCATGAACATATCTTTTATACTAGGGTCTCATTCCGATTCATGAAACAATTCAAAGTATAGTTTAAAACTTAAATATTTTAGCATATTCAATTAACCTACTGACATATTAGTATATAGAAATCAACTTTGTTCCTTTTAGATTTCTTTTGCACAATTTATGCATTCTTGAACATATAATATATTGAGAACAACTTCTAATAGAAAATGATGCAAACAAAGATGATATTTAAATTTTTTTATATATTTGGGTTCTTGGAAGTCTAAGGATTCCAATAAAATTGGTTTCATTCAAATCTTAGTTCATTTGCATCATATATATATAACTTATATTTCATTCTTTTCTTTAAATTTGAAATTCAAATTTGTCCAGAGCTCTTATCCAAAATATTTTTGCATATTATGTTAGTACATGATTTTAGATGAATATAGAAATTTGTTTCATCTTATTTGGATTAAATATGCAAAAGATATTCAAGTTTGAATCTAGGTCGGTTATGGAAATCCAAAGAAAACAAAGAATATGCTTTCAATACTTTGAAAGCGGCTTTTCATTTTCACTGGATTTGATTGAATCTGGCTGGCTGACAGATGGGGCCAACCGGTCAGAGAGTGGAAGTGGATGAGAGACACAGAGGATGACAAGGGGACCCACAAGTCAGCGACAAAAGAGCAGAGGCTCACCTTCGCGGCTAATCGCCGGCGAAGCAGCTCGGGGGAGGTTCAGCCGCCGGTTCATGGAGCTGAGGCACACTCGGGGACGGTATTGATTCGGCCGGAGGCGAGCCGAGGTGAGCTGCCACCGAGAGGAGGCGGCGGCAACAATGGCGGATCGCCGGAGAAGAAGAACGAATGAATTTTAGTTTGGATCGGTAGAAGATTAAGCATAAAGGGGGGCCAATGGATTCCATTTTACTAACCAGTGAGGTCGGAAGCTTACTGGAGTGCTCTGCCAACGACGGTTGGCCGCGAAGAAGAAGGGCCACGGTGGCAACCGATTTTCGCATGAAGAACTCCAAATGTTTTTGAGGGCTTTCGGTTGCTAGAGGATGATGATGCTACGGCTTGAAGCAATTTGGGAATGAGTCTTTGTACCACGAGAATTGCATTCAGTTCTGAGCTTTGAAGCTTTCGGCAATGGCGGAATAGAAGGCAAATTGAGGCTATTCGATGGAGAGAGCTAAAGAAGAGTGGAAGGGGAGTGAGGTGCGGCTTCTTGCGACTATGGGGCGCTATTTATAGGCGAGGAGACACTGCGGATGAGCCTTGCCTCGGCTGCGAGCTCGCCCAGATGACTTCGGCGCTTGCATAGGAGGAGGGATGGTCGTGCAGCGGGAAACACGGAGGAGACGGCCGCATGGCGGAGCCGTGGCGGCTTCTAATTGCTTGGGCGGCGCTGGTTTGCAAAGGATGACGCGAGAACAGCTTCGGCGGTTACTACAGGGAGGCACGAATTGGCTCTCAACTTCGGGGCTTTGGCGGCCAGAGGAAGACGATGACTAAGGGCTGAGGCTGTCGTGTGGGCCACACAGTGAAATGGGGTCCATAGGTTAGTGAAAGGAATGGTGATGCGAAGAAAAATTCAGTGCATGACAAATAACAGAAGAGAGTTGGGTTAAATGAATCAGTTACCTATCTTGTCGTAAAATTAATGACGAATTTAATGAGTATACTAAAGATAAGAAATATTATCCTGTAAAATTCAGTGCTCGACTAAGAACAGAATTTATAAAAATTCTGACAAGCTACTGTGCACAGATTTTATTTTTTTGTATTTAATTTATTTGGGAGTTTATAACTTATCAAATATTTATGAAACTTTTTGTGCAGGTTCATTATGCCTATATTAGTCTACTATAAAATGTTAAAGTTTAATTTCGTTATATTTTATTTACTAAATTCTGATATTGACATTTCCAGATTTTCTGTTTTGAATTTTTATAAATATCAAATATAATTATTATTTCTTAATATTTTTACTGTATATGGATCTATCAGGGATGAAGATAATATAAAAATGTTCACATCAAATTTATGATAATTTAATTTCTGACATATTTACTATTGTTAGTCATGATTCATTAATTACCTTTTTTTTCATCTTTTAATACTTTGACATGACTTTTAAAATATATTTTAGGGCTCTGGGTATCTCCACGAATTTACAAGGATTTTTCTTGTTTTGTTATTTTACAAGTCTTTTCTTATTACTTATCTCATGTTTGATTATTCATTAAAAAGGAATTCTCCTTTCAAACAATAATAAAAGAAATTCAAGAAAAGTCAATAAAATCCAGAGAATTCAGAAAAAGCATCAATAACAATAATTAAATGTTTAAGGTTTAATTCCTCATTATGTTTTTTATTTTGTATTGAGAGGAAACAGAAATCATTACAATAAAAGATTTCTTAAGAACCAAAATTCAAGAAGAATTTCAGACTGGATGAAATTTCAAGTGAACTTATGTTTCCAATTTATTTTCATATTTTGTTTGATTTGAAGTTTTATTATGCACTCATCCTTTTGTTAGGGTTGGATTACAAGATATTGAAATAGAATATAATATTTTAATTCATTCTTGACATTCTAATTAAAATTTTATTCAAATTCATTTTCTAATTTTTATATTTCTATTTTTATTATTTAGATTTTTTAGATGTTACAACTATTCTAGCCATAAACCGTCAGTGATAACAATTGTACTCATCACTGACGGTTTTTGGCTAGAAGGGTGAGTGATGTGGATCGTATCACAGACGGTTTTGAAATAAAACCATCAGTGATAAGTGCCATAGTCATCACTAATGGTTTGTTTAATTGAATCATCTGTGATGTGGTCCTCATCACTGACCCTTATAACCAAAAACCGTTAGTGATGAGTACGATGGTTATCACTGACGGTTTATGACTACAGGGGTCAGTGATGAGGGTATAATATAAGCCTTTCTGTAGTAGTGTTGATGGCTATCAGACCAAGGGCGGCACTACCGGCCTTTTTAGAGTGAAACTGTCGGCTAGGCGACACTTCCAGCCTAGTGTTGACGATAGTGCCAGCATAGCGGTAATATCGGCCTTCAGTGGGCGGTAGTTATTTTTCAAAGCGAGGTGTCTCAAAGGTTTCAGTGTGATCGGCGCTACCAATGGTCAAAGTGCGGTAGTACCGGATTTACAGTACTACCGGGCTATGGCTAGTGGTAGTGCCGACTTTATGAATGAGATCTGATTTATTTTGAGCAATTGTTGATTAATTGCATATCTTTTTGGACATTGCTATGTGATATGTTTTCTTGTTTTTGATGGTTGTAGGACGACGATGCTAAATCATGGTGAGGCAGAGGATGACCGGGACTAGACGAGGTGCGCCAGAGGTCCAGACGGTCGAGGATCGCGAGTGGATAATCGAAGATGGAGTCGTTGTGAGCATAGAAGATAAGGAAAGGGTTGAGATGCTAGCTTAGAGCTGCTCGGATCTATGAGAGCCATTGGATTGCGGTTTAGTGGATAGAGTAGCGATCAAGTTAGCTTACTTTGAGAAGCATGCAAAATCCGTTATGTTATTGGGTTGCGGGTTAGCCCATGTATGAGTGAGGGAGTGAATCTCAACCCTTGATGAGATTTCTTGAGGGTCAAGAAGGTCATCCAACGGTGGAGATTGCTCCAAGGTTGCTATAAATAGAGGGGAAGAGGGGTGTATCTCCTTTGAAGGTTTTGTGTGCTCCTTTGAACTTTGTCAACTTTGTTGTAAGGCTTTGTGAATCTTCCTTCTAAGAAATAAAATTTTATTTCCTTACTATTATGAACTTAATTTCAGCATTTACTTTATGTCTTAAATTCAATATTTTAATTCCGCACTTTAAATTCTTGTAATTTACTTTCCGTACATTTGGATTTGCTTCCACTCCTTCTAAATGCTCGTGGATCTTATGCCAAGGATGAATGATTGATGAATTAATTTTCTTCAGATCATATCCCAATCATCTAGGCAAAACTTGTGCTTTTATTTGCAAGAAACTGTTTTTTTTGTACTTGAGAAGAAATATTCTTGTAGATCATATTTGTGTGGTTCTTTTCTTGTGTTCTTGATTGCTGTGACAAGTGGGAGGTTATTCAAGATCACATTGATCATGAAAACTCCACGAGCAAATCTAAGACTAAAATTTTGGTTGGATTTTTTTCAAAGAGAGAAAAAATTATTTGTGATTATTCATCCCCCTCTGATCGCTATTCGGTCCTTCACAAAGGTTTCCATATCAATCTCATCCCTCTAACTAAATATTATCTTGTACCATTCCATCCAAACAACTAAACAAAATTTTGTACTATTCCATTCAGGCAACCAAACACCATACATATACCATTTCATTTAAGATCATCCCATCTATCATGTACCATCCTATCTCATTCATCCTCGTTCACCCAACCAAAGGCAGGAGCTAGTACGTGACTCCATTGCTAGCCAAATTACCTTGGTTGGGTTGGATTTTTGGTACAGCCCAAGCCCCGAAATGAGTCTAACCCAAGGGCTCAAGGCATCCCCAAGACTAATTGATCCGATCTTGAGCCTGATCAATTAAGCGTCGCATGAAGTTGGCTTAACCTTTCTGAACGGCCCATCCAATCTATATATTCCCGTTCCGAAAAATACCGTCGACTTTTCGAGGACTCTGTTCTAGCGCTCATTATTTATCTGTTCTCTCCGAATTGCGCATCAGTGGTTCAGTACACACCAACTTGTGATGCTGAATTTGTAGCCCAAACAATTGTAGAGCATATCGAATCACACACGACAAGAGAGATACATCTCAAGAAACAATCTGACAATGTTGTAGCTTGTCTTCTGATCGACAGCATCGTAACAGCACAAATAGCTTTATTGACCAAATGAAATATAATTAAATCATTGACACCAGAAAATTATGGGTGCAAATCCAGAACGACATTGCACCGAGATGCTCATACAAAAGGACACAGCAAGCGCAACGCAACGCCTCACGTCACAGAATGTTCTACTACACATGGAAGAGTGGAAGCCTAGAACACGAGCACGGCTGCGATCACCGCGGTCACCGCTTGTGAGAGGCGCACCTGCACCTTGCCGGCGGGGCTGGACGCCGGCGGAGGCATTGCCGACGGAACCTCGGGAGCGGGCGCAGCGGTGGGGCCAACGTCGCCGGCGAGGACGGTGATCTTGAGCTTCATGTTCCTCTTGCAGTGCTCGCCGACGCCGCAGAAGAACCACCGCCGGCCCGCGTTGTCGAGCGCGACCCGGTGCTCGCCGGAGCTCCACTCTGTGGTGGTCTTCGGCTTGTGCACGTCTTGAAGTCTGCGCCGCCTACCTCCACCACCGTGTGGTTAGGGCTGTTGTACTTGAACACTGCGATGTACGAGAGACCAATTCAGTTCTCGACGTAGAGGAAGACCGGAGTGAACATGTGAAATAGTGGTTGAGACCGTTAATTACCTAGTGTGTCGCCAACTTTGAACTGTTTGGTCTCGGCCCAGGCGGCGTAGTCGAACCCGAGGACCCAGCCCTTGTCGTCGCCCACCAAGTGCTCAGTGGCGACGGCAAGCGCCGGGAGGAACGCGACGGCGAGAGCGGCCGCGACGACGAAGACGAGCATTTGGTTGGAAGCCATCACCGAGTATGTATCAAATCTAGCTAGTTGATCAGCTCTCCTTGGTGGCTAAATAAGGCACGTGTGCAATCTCGCAGTGCAGCTTGTCTTCTGCTCCTTGGTAAGTGCAGAGGTTGTTGCGTGTATTTATAGAGGAAAAGAGCTTAGTAGTATATTACTACGTACTAATCACCACTCACAAAGTCGCTTGATCAGGTCTTGTATCTGTTGAAGCAGGAGCAGCAGGCCAATGGCGGCATGAGGAGTTTGAATCTGTCCGTGTGGCGCCAAATGCGCTGCTTTGGTATCATCGGAGCAGAGGAATGCACGGTACGAGACAAAAAATATTGGAATTTGCTAGTTTAAGGTCGCCCGCGCGAGCAGCTCCGTGCACTCCTGAGCTAGCCGCACGACACGTGGCGACGAGAGTAGGAGCGGATGGTCATGTGTTTCTGAACGTAAACGGAATGGAAATTTTTGAATACAATACAAAATACTGTCGAAAATTAGAAAACATACAACATGTTTACGAAAAACCCTACCATACTCGGAATCTGAAAATCCGTTTAAACATACCCGAGACGCCAGAAACCGGTTAAACTTTTACCGAATTTTGAAATTCCGGGTATGGGGGCCCACCCCATACCCAGAATTTTAAAAACCGGGTATGGGGTGGGACCCCATACCGGATCCTCATGTTCAGTTAAGCCTAGCCTCTATACCTACATGCTTTGATTAGCACAAAGTCAAGATTCCATGCATCTTTGTTAAAAAATATAATTAGTAAAATGATTAGTAAAAAGTATAATTAGTAAAATGGTTAGTAAAAAATATAATTAGTAAAATGATTAGTAAAAACTATAAAAAGTATAATTCCCTCCATACTGATTTGAAAATTTCGTAGTCTCCACGTGATTAGCAAAATCGCGTTATTGCATTGAACAAATGCAATCCAAATTTGTAAAGATATTTAAAACACTTCTTTTGGAGGAAGTGGCTGGGCAATTGTCATTGAATTTAGGTGCTGATAAATGTATCCAATAAAAGTTCGGGCAATCAATAATTTGAAATTATTTGAAGAATTATATTTTTTAGAAATTGCAAAACGATGGTCGGAGAGGAAGATCAGAGAGAGTGTGATTCTGAGATCAGGGTGAGTGTGAATTTTTTATCCTTTTCGGCAGCCCGTAAAATGCCATGTTTAAATGTAATTTTTAGAAAGAATGTACCATATTTGCTTGCTCTTTGATATATGCACTAGCATATCTGGAAAAATATGTTATTTACACCTTGCTTTGCATCTAATTTCCACTAGTGCAATAACCCTAAGTATTATAGTCGACAACAACTCATGTTATGTTTTTAGCCCTTTAGTGACTGTAAAATATCATGTGTAAATGGAATTTTATGAACAATGGACCACATTTAATTTTTGATATATGCACTAGCATATCTTTGGAAAAATATTTAATTTACACCTTGCTTTGCATCTAATTTCCACTAGTGCAATAACCCTAAGTATTATAGTCGACAACAACTCATGTCATGTTTTTAGCCCTTTCGTGACAGTAAAATATCATGTCTAAATGGGATTTTTATAAACGATGGACCACATTTGATCTTTCATATATGCACTAGCATATTTCGAAAAATATTTAATGTACACATTGCTCTGCTTCTAATTTCCACTAGTGCAATAACCCATCATCAAAACTGCATGACGTGTCACCCATCATCAAAGCTGCACGACTTGTCACCCTCTGAGAAAAGCTGCACGACCTGTCACCCTCTATCAAAGGCTACACGACGTGTCACCCTCTGTCGAAAGCTGCACGACGTATCACCCTCTGTCCAAAGCTGCACAACCTGTCACCCTCTGTCGAAAGCTGTGGCGTGCGTCGTCTAATCGTCCACTCTGAGAAAGCATGCAGACGGACAACACAAGGGTGATTTGACATGACTGTGAGGTACAATAAGAAATTTCGACAGCTTAAGAGAAACTGGCGTCACTGTATTACAAGATGACAACACATGAGTGATTTGACAAAACTAGTAGATAAAATAAATTAGGAAAAACAACTTAAGAGAAAGCTGGCATCGATTTATTTCAAATTTGGCAACACAAGAGTGATTAAACATGATACATTGGGGGACAGAGAACATTTCACACATAAGCAAAGCCAAATGACTACATACTGGGTGGATTGGGGCACCTCCTACGGTCGTGTCTAGGTTGTTTACATAACTTGCATTTTCGCAAACCGTCCACCGCATCAGCCGCGTCCATGTCACCTTGCAATCTGGTGCCCCGTGGCCTCCCATGTTGTGTGCGTCTAGTCGCGGGATATGGTTTCCAGGTTGGGCCTTCCATAATCTTGTAGTTCGCTCCGATTGTGAACGAACTCATCTTTGGACGTCATGTGTTCTTCAAAGCATGTGCGGTGTAGTAAGGCGAGATGAATTGTGATGCATCGTTCCCACCCATGTCGCGACATGCGGCGAGCAGATGGGAGCACGGAATGTGTTGAACCTTCGGTTTGTTGCACGTGCACGTCACTTGCTCGCCCCTAGTCGACATCTTGTTGCGGTGTCCCCGCAAGATACCGGATGCATGTCTGCGCTTGCACATGACCTCAAATTTATTCGTTCCCAAGTCATAAATCCTTGTGCGGTGGAAGTGCGCCTTCTTCCTTCTCTCCGCGAGCATCTTCTCCACTCTGGGTGCGTACGTGGTGATGCACGCCTCGGCCGCGTTACCGCGATCTCGGAAGTAATCAGCCGCCCGATAGAATGTGAGCTCAATGATTGAACACAACGGAAGAGCGCGCACACCCTTCAGGATGTTGTTGAATGCCTCCGCTATGTTCGTTGTCATCACGTTGTACCTATGATGGTGTATGTCAGCTTGTATGGAAGTGAATACAAGGAGGTGAAATGATTTGCGTTAAGTTATGGTTCGTCCATACCTCGCTCCGTTCGTGTCGTGGAGTAGCGCCCACCGCTCTGCTGGCTTCCCCGCGATCCACTGGGTAAGGTGGGCCGAGTTCGAGAAACCACGGTCTGCCCTTCCACCATTTGCGAACGGAGTTGCAGCTCCTGGGATTGGTCGTCTTCCATCATCTTCCGTGTGGTCTCGTGCAGCTGCGTCCATATCGCGTTGAACTTGTGTGCTTGGTTATGCAGGCACATAGCTTTGAATCTCTTGACCAGGGCCTTGTTCTTGTACCTTGTGTACAGGTTCGCACCAAGGTGGCGCATGCACCATCTTCTCTCAACATCGGGCCAGCTAGTCTCGGAGGACGTGCTATCGTGCATGACATCCAACGCGTGGAGGAGGCCTTTGTTCCTGTTCGAGACAACGCATACGAGCTCCCGGGTACCGACGACCCGGCTCTTGAGTAGAGTTAGGAACCACAACCAGCTGTCATTGTTCTCGCTCTCGACGAGAGCGAACGCCACCGGGAGGATTTGGTTATTTGCATCAGCAGCGAGTGCAGTCAGCAACGTCCCGTGGAACTTCCCACTCATGAATGTCCCGTCCACGCATATGACTGGTCTACAATACCTGAATGCTTCGATGCATTGACCAAATGACCAGAATATCCTAATTAGGTACCGGTCCGCCGAGCTGACGGACCCATCTTCTAGTATGACGGGCTCATCGGCCACTGCGAACTGAGTGCCCGGGTTCGTCATGGCGATCTTCTGTAGCAACCTAGGGGCATAGTTGAAAGACTCCTCGAATCCCCCAAAAAGCATCTTCAATGCCTTCTGCTTCGCTCTCCAAGCCGTATGGTACGTGATGACCATCCCGCTTTAGCTGGACCTCCTCCATAATTTTTCGGGGAGTCATCCCTATGTCGCTTCCAACGATGGACACGAGGATCTGGGCTACAAACCTCGCATCCACAAGTCGGTTCATGCTCCTTACGGACTCCTCCGTGCACGTATGAGGCCTATTTCTACTTATGACGAAGTAGTCTTCATGCTTGGGTCTGTGAACCCGTACAAAGAAGGGACAATCCGGGTACTTCGTGCACCTAACCTTGTACGAGGAGGGCTCCGACCGGAGACGAGTGTGCTCCCGTCTTGTCATGACGGCATAGTTGCTAAGAAAGTGAATTGCCTCCAGCTTGTTACGGAACCGTTGTCCGGTTTGGACATCGTTCTGGGAGTACCCCCACGCGGATATGTTACTGTAATCCGTGAGGGTACAATCCAAATGACCGATGGCCTCAAGTAATGTATAGCGGTGTTGGGTCATCATTGTCTGCCGCTTCTTCATCCCCGCTTCCGCCGTCTTCATCATCCATGCATTCCCCATCCACCTCCGCCGCCTCATCTTCTTCTTCACCTCCCCCCGATGCCCCCTCCTCTACAATTGCTGGTTCGGGTGGTGCATGTGATATGTCATGTTCTACTGCTCGGGAGGTAGAGGCCTCCTCTACGGGCTGGTGTCGTGGCAATATCTCCACGTATACTCCTATCTCAAAATTCTCTTCACCCGCTTTGCGGACATACAAAGCCCACGCGCTTTCATTCCGTAGCGGGAAGAGCGTGTACACAACCATCGGGCTGTTGGGGACAACCCGTGGATGAACCCCATCGAAACAAACTCTGTGCGTCTCAAGATTCACACGCAGTAGAGCGATGACATGTGATTTGAGTTGCCAGAGTTCGTTCAGGGTGGCTATTGTGCTATCTATGTGCAGACAGTTATCAATGCTCACCACTCCCGTGCAAGACTACGGGCCGTTCTCCGAAATAAATTTTAAAAGGCATGTCCATCTGTAGCAAATATCGCACTATTAATGTACTAAATACCTTAATAACACAAAAATAATATACACTAATGATGATTTCTAACTAACCTTCCCTAAGCTGTACCAAAGATCAATAAAGCTGGAGCAATGTACCAATGAATCTTCCTGAAGATTACCTGCAATATTAGAATCCCGAATGAGATAAATAAAAAAAATTAAAACTTTGTGAAAATTTCAAGAAACTATGAACACCAACGAACTAATATCTCGTCTTCGGGCTCTCTGGTTGCCTTGCCTTGCCTTGCCTTCACGCTGTATGCTGTCGTGAACATTGCAATGCCATCGCGAAGGATTTATAGCAAAGGGAAGGAAGGGCACAGCTCACAGGTACTCGTTCGGTCGGTGCTTTCGGCGCGCGATGATCGGCCGTGAGATTGCCTGCCACCACCATCCAAATTACTTGCATGTAGCCTGTCGCCTAGCCTTTGCCAAAACATGAAATTTCGGGTATGGGGACATAACTGGTCGTGCAGCTTTAATGATGTGTAGTGACAGGTCGTGCAGCTTTTATGATGATGGGTGACAAGTCGTGCAGCTTTGATGATGATGGGTGATAGGTCATGCAGCTCTGATGAGTGTATGAATTACCTTATCACTTAAGGGTTTTATATTAATAGGATTTTGATGAATGACAAGTGGTAAATAAAATATTTTTCTATAATACAGTAGTACATGTCCTAAATATCATTTCTAAGCTATTTTACATAAGGTTTGTTTTTAGGGTTATTTTGGTAGCGAGTTTTATATGCAAATCACAACATTTTGATGATCGCCCGTGAGATTCCTCGCCAGTCATAGCAGTAGTGTTTGGGGACCGGGCAACAGCGCGTAGGCGAGAGCCAGCATGCAATGGCAGGAAATTTTACCTTTTTGGCCTCGTTGCTTATATTTTTTTCGCAATTAACTAATCGCGAGAAAAATTATACGCGCCGGGCTAGAACAGTAAAAAATTCAAATTTTTAGTGTAATCGAAAATATGGTCTTCATGAAATTTTGAAAATTAACCGGACTTAATGCACAGTATTTTTTTGGGAGGAAATTTTATTTTTGTGGAAGTATTTCGCATCGAGTTTATTTGAAAAATCGCTGCAACCTATGAGCTCTAATTATTAAACTGAGATACAAAGTTTGATACATTCATATTTCAACGGCCTCTTTCGATAGTGTTTGAACGCCAAGGTGACATGATCTGCGGTCAGCAAGTCCAAGTCGGCGACAACACGCGTGTAGCTCGCGTGGTCACCCGTCGGCGACCATCGTAGCCGGGCGTGCATCCAACGGTGCCCCATTGTAGGGCGAGTGGCCTCTGGCGTGTCATCATCTACGACAACAAGGTAGTACCTCGTACGTACCTCCGGCCGAGAGATCGGAAGGTACTCCCAACTCCACATCTGAAGGAGTTGCAGGCATCCAGTAATAGTGCCCCTGTAAGTCTGCCGTTGGCATGCATCGCACAAACCACGGTAGGTGTCCGCTAGGACCGCAGATCCCCAGCTGTAGGCTGGGATGTCATCAAGGTTGGCGGACAACTGACTAGCAATCCACACGATGTGCGGGAAGATGAGGTCTCCGTGATGCGTCGTGAACATGACACCACCCGACAAGTAGTAGAGGTACACTTCGTGAGTGGCGCCCACGGTAAGCCGTCGGCATCGGTGGGCATAGATTGTATTCTGTAATCCTCAGTAGCCAAGTCATAGAGACACCATTTTCTTTACATGCGTATGGGACACCGAACCGCATGAACTCGGATTAAGAGAGTCGATAATATCGTGCACATTACAAATATGAAATAACATTATGTCATGTAATACCTCTCCGCGATGTAGTCTTGCCACTTTGTCTCATTGGGCGAGGAAGAACCAACGGCTGTCCTCTGATTGGCAGGCCGGTTAGCATGGCCACGTCCTTCAAAGTGATGGACATCTCACCGAATGGTAGGTGAAAGGTGTGTGTCTCCGGTCGCCATCGGTCGACGAGACCAGTGAGAAATGCACGATCAATGGCAGGCATAGGTGTGGTCAAGCCTCCTGCGAGCTGAGCTCCATCCATGAGGAGCGCAAACGGTAGTAGACCTACACGAGCTAGTGGAATATGAAATCGATAGTCCAGCTTTTTTATCTTGTGCAGTGATCGGCTTGCGAGAGGGGGCAACTAAAACGTTAACGACAAAGTGGTTATGCGCCTTCAAAAACAGAGATGACAGGTCATATAGTAATGCGTCGGACCATAGTTCCTGCAGAAATTGCCCTCGCACGATGTGGGGCATCGACTGACTCACGAAGAAGCTCTGGAACTGCAATGGCCTCCATCACTTGCTGCTGAAACAAATGGCTCAGAACAAACAAGTACATTTAGACAGGTATATATAGACAAACTTGAAAATTTTAATGGCTAAAAACTAATCACGCTGCATGCAAACAAATTCGCTGCATGAATAATATTCCTAAATATTAAAAACTAGCATATGTGAAGCTGTAATGAAGATCGGGAAACCTATACCAACTTGCAAAATCACCTTCCTGTAGCGTACCTGCGAAATAAGGAACCCGAATTAGTTAATCGATAAAATGAAGACAGCTCGTAATAAATTTGTACAAAACATTAACACTGGTAATTACTACTAAATTTTTTAGTGCCTTTGTAGCAAGAGGGGCGAGTGCGGAAAATTTATTTTTAAATATTTCTGCGATTACGGATCGCTGAAACATTAAATATTTACTGCGCGTGGGGGGATATTTGTTTTTTTTTTCAGCGTCCAAGTTTACGGCTCGTTCTACTTAATTTATTATTTCTTCTGCTACTCTAACTACTAACGCCGTCATTTTGTGTACTACTAGTTATTCTAATATTGTACTAATGCCACAAATGTTGTCATAATATTATACTGATATTGCCTAAGTTACACACACATCGCAATAATTGTATTAATCCCACAAATACTGTAGCAATATTACACTAACATTATTTAAGTGTTCCATATATCGCAATAATATTACACCAATTTTCAACTAATAAAAGAATCACATTATTGTCATTATAATAAATTCATAATTGCATGACAGCAATATGGCTATAGTGTTATTATACTAAAAAACTTACAATAGCAAGACACATCACATACATATTAGCTGTACAAACGTACATAATCTATTTCACATAATAGCCACTACCACACTTTCCTATGATTTTGTTCTCCACTACCAGAACATTAAAGCTCAAGCATCAGAGCTACTGGAAAGGACCCATACACCACCATACATTGGAAACTGCGATGGTGAACCAATCTCGCAACTACTTCCCGAACTAGATGGTTCAGGGGACGGCTCCTGAACTCCTTCGGGACAAAACTGGCGCAAATACTCCTGCCTGTTCCCTGTCCTGTGCCTCCTAGGTCCCAATCCAGCCCCTTCGCGAGCTGCACGACTTTCATACATCCTCACATATGCATCCATGTTTACCCGATGCACTTGACAAATTTTCTTCATCAACTTGCGACTTGTTGCTTTTATAGCCTGAATCCTACAAGCATTATGATGCTTGACGCGATGATGCACGCGACGCTCTCTCATTTTGGTGAATGCACACGCATGAACTTTAAACCCAACAGTGGTTTGCCTAATGATGAGCATAGGGTGATTCTTTTTTTGTCCCAAATTTTCCGCTAACTCCCTAACTATGGCTGCCCAATTGGCGGAGTTTGCCATCAGAAATCTTAAAATAAGACACAATTAGTACTAACAAATGCAGACCAGAGATTCCATAAAATTTATTTTATTCAACTTTAACTTTATTTGAAAATATTTTATTAAATGGCATTATTCATACCCATGTGTTTCTTTGCATTTTCTAAAGTTGCACAACATTGATCTTCAAATTATTTTTGCATAATCTGGATCTTCAAATTATTTTCGCATAATCTGGATCTTCAAATTATTTTTCCATAATCTGGATCTTCAAGTTATTTTTGCATAATCTGGATCTACAAGATTTTACATTACGGACTCAACTCCAGACAACTCGAGATGACCATTAAATTCGCCATCTGATCACGGTCATATTTTCTGAAACTTTTTGACTGAAGTCTAGTGAAAGTTTTTTCCACTCAGTAAAAATTTTAGCTCAAAATATCCTATATGGAATTTATATTAATTCGACATCAGTAATTGCCCAAAATTTTCATTTTGGGTTTTGATTTATTTTAAGTCTCATTTTATAATATATATTTTTGAAAATTTTTGGAGAGGTTTAGATACTTATCAAAGAACTACAATAAAATTTTCAAGTCTAAAACTTTAGTATTTATTTAATAATAATTATGACATTCTATTTTCCAAATTTCTAAGGCCTCTATATTTTGATTTTTAAAGGGCTTAAATGGGCTTATTAATTTATCAAAAATTTACGAAAGGTATTTTATACACTCATAACACTATGTTAATTTTCTCAGCTTCGGATAGATATCGACCAATTTCCTTTAAATTTTAACCTTACTATTTCTAGTCAAAAGAGTGGTTATATACTTTATTTATTTACATTCATGTGCATAAGATTTTTACCTGATGATTATACTGGTTTACTAGCATAGATAAGGTCCCATGGTAAATTTTCTAGCTTTTACTTCTACCTTTTCACCTTTTTCCTTTTTCTTATGCTCTTTCATTACATTTTTCATTCAATGTAAAAAACCAAGTAAAATCTAATTAAAATAAATAACACCAGAAAAGTTACAAATATTTATATTCCAATTTAATTCATACGTTTCCGCGTTGTTCAATTGTCGTTTAATATTTTATTATGAGATCACTACTGTGACCTCTGTATTAAGTATTAACAGTTAAGTTGTACTCATAAATTGCTATTAAGATCTTACATATCATAATATTGTGGATAATTTTACTCCAATATGTTGCATTTTAAGCAGGTGATTTGAAATATTTATCTTAAATATTTTTTGGGTGGTAAAGGGTTAGTATTTGAAGATAGAAGGAAACAAACATTTTCATAACTTCATAACTTATAAGTTTAGAATTAGATGCTTTATGAACTTCCTGATTTTATGTGTGAGGCTGAGGAACCTTTTAACATCTACATGATATCGCTTATTTGGTCCTTGTGTTGTCTAACATTGTCCAGATTTTTGTGGTTTGTTCAGCTCATGCTAATTATGTTCATTGTTGGCCAGAATCTCTCGGGACTACTGATTATTTGGAGAGAGAGATTGATAATGTAGTGTTCCGAACTTGCCCACAAGAAAGGGACAGGGTTGTATTCCAAATGGGCACATCAGATGTTGTGAGAGCATATTCATGTGTGCATCTTCTTGCAAAATAACATCACGTACCCAGTTACACTACATAAAATAATAACCATGCGAGACTGTTTTCCCATAGTCAAATATTTACATGTCCAAGTGTAGTACCAATTACACACTATTATTTACGTCGTTCATGACTACTAACTATGCACTGTTAATGTATGTATTTAACATTATTGCAACACTGACATTTTCGTGTACTATTTGTTCGACTAGTGCTGTAGTTTATGTCATACTAGTTGTACTAATATTCTACTTATTATAGTTGTATTATAACAATATCACAGTAATATTCCTGAACATTAAAAATTAACCTGTGTGAAGCTGTAATGAAGATCAGAAAACCTCTGCCAACTTGCAAAATCACCTTCCTAGAGCGTACCTATGAAATGGGGAACCCGAATTAGTTAATTCATAAAATGAAGATAGCTCAGAATAAATTCCTACAAAATATTAATACTGATAATTATGCCATTACTTATGCCATGTTCTGTTATTTTATGTACGGTAGTTATTCTAGCATTGTCATTATATGCACTAATACAATTATTTTATTACTATTTACGGCTTTTATGGTTTTATGTAACGATCCTTCTACTAACATTGTACTAATTATACTAATATCATAAAAATAATATACTAATATTTCATAAAATTTCTAACCAATCGGAATTCCACCTCCCTGGTTTCCTCGCGTCTCTCCTCTTGAGTTGTTTCGTTCTCGGCTCTCTCGCTGAAGTTGCAGAATGCTCTCGCTCTACCTCTGGTTTATTTGCCTTGTCCATTGCCTAATGCCAGTCGTCACTTATAGCAGGGGAAAGAGCCCTTCCGCACGAGAATAAAATTTCGGTCGGTGCTTTCGGTGGAGGGATGGGATGGATCAATGTGACATAAAGCAAAAACGTGACCCGTGTAATCAATTTAGCCCGGGGCCGATTCTGCGCAGCCACCGCGTGTTAACACCTGCAGTACTCGGTCGCTTTTGCTGAGCACGGAATGAGATTCCTTTTCTTTATGCATGCATGCATGCATTGGTTGGAGCCTGGAGGTCTACATGCACCGAATGCAAAGGACGCAGTAGCGCGAAAATCGAAGTGCATGCATGGGGGCCCACCATTTGGCCAAAGCCAGAGAGATGCATGGCTTAACCGGAACATGAGGATCCGGGTATGGGGGCCCCACCCCATACCCGGTTTTTGAAATTCCGGGTATGGGGTGGGCCCCTCATACCCGGAATTTCAAAATTCGGTAAAAGTTTAGCCAGTTTCTGGCGTCTCGGGTATGTTTAAACGGATTTTCAGATTCCGGGTATGGTAGGATTTTTCGTAAATACGCAAACATGTTGTATCGTTTTCTAATTCTCGACAGTATTTTGTACTGTATTAAAAAATTTCCAAACGGATGCATACGGTGCGAAAGAAAAGCACCATACGGTACGGCCAATTGATTGCCCCTTTCTTTGGCCGTGATTTACGTGATGCAAAATGCAAATGCTTAAGCGTAACAAATAAATGGAATTTTTTCAAGGTGAAACTTTGTAGTTTGAAATTTTTTTATTTATTTTTTCTCGAGTTGAAACTTTTCGATTTGAAATTTTTTGATTGAATTTTTTTTTACCTGAATTTTAAATTGAAAATTTTCGGACCAAAAGTTTTTTTGAATCAATTTTTTTTGAACCGAAAGCTTTTGAATCGAAGGTTTTATTTGATGAAACTTTTTGATTTGAAACTTTCTGATTTGAAATTTTTTGATTTAAAACTTTTCGCGTTGAAACTTTTTAATTTGAAACTTTTTGAGTTGAAATTTTCTGATTTGATTTTTTTATTTAAAACTTTTCGCGTTGAAACTCTCCGAGTTGAAACTTTTTCGAGCTGAAACTTTTTGAGTTGAAACTTTTTAATTTGAAATTTTTCGATTTAAATTTTTTTGAGGTTTTAAATCAAAACTCTTCGAACTGAAAGTTTTCGGAGTTGAAACTTTTTTATTTGAAATTTTTGAGTTGAAAGTTGTTGATTTGAAATTTTTTCGTGTTCAAACTTTCTAATTTAATTTTTTTCTACTGATTTAAATAATAGTTTTTCTTGGTGCTTCGAAAACTTTGGAACCAAAAAGTTTTAACTCTGGCATACACGCATGCATGCATTTTCAAAAAAAGACTTCCGTTTTCGTTTTTCTCCGAAACGGTCGGAAATAAGTTTTCGTTTTCAACCCTATTGCGAAGCCTTCCATTTTCTAGCTTAATACAACTTTTTTTTTAAAAAAAAATGTAACCATCTTTTAAATAAATTTACAAAAATAGTCCCATTCACGACCGTGGAAGGCGCAACAAATGATATGTCCCCATATTACTGTAAAACACTGGCAATGCGGCAGGATGGGACCCACTAGCCTACCGCGTCGTGGGGCCATGGTAGGTTGCTATTGAGCTCTCCTTCCTCGTTAGGAATGTGCCGATAAAATCAATTAATTAATCACTTAATTTATCATTTTACCTAATTACTTAATTAAATCTGTTAGCCTACCAAGGTGGGGATGCTTGGTAAGTCCCTACCGAGCCATTGGTCCGTGGCTCTCTAGGTCCATCATACCTACTGTGATGGAATGTGCTACCACGGTGCCGATGGGATGATGCAGTATGGGAGCACGGCAGATGACACTTATCACCTGCCACATCTTCAACGATAGGAAAGTGAGCTATTTTTATAAATTTATTTGAAAGAGGCTAGATTTGTAAAATAAATAAAATATGTGGAGAGACTAGAAATGCGAAAGCTTCGTTGCTTGCCAGTGTAGCTGGGCACTTGGGGCGGATCGTCGATGGGAAGACGATCCTCCCCGTGGCAAAACGAAGTCACAAGGGCAACTTGCCGCGCAAAGATCCTTGGCATTGGCAAAAGGCAGATGCATCCTTGGAGCAGGAGTTGCCTGGTCTTCCACTCTTTCCCATTGCTTTGAAGGTGCTACTAGAAATAACCAATAATTGCACGCGGTAACAACAGGATGCTTCACCCCTCACCGGTGATCTAAATCCATAGGAGTACGCGCTCCACCTTCTGGGAATCCATGGTAGCACCGGCAATTGGCACAACTGGTCAAGCACACCTAGCAGAGCAGGGAACGTACCAGATGAGTACTCTCCAAGTTGAGAAAGGCACCATGGCTGGAGCCATCAGACGGTAATAGTTGAGAGTTCGGCATACTATTTTAAGGCGATGTCTCACCTAGCATGCTCTCTGCTCTGCCGGTGTAAGCAAGAGTATAACCAATAATTGTACGGTCTCTCTCTGTTGTCTGCCTGCGTGTTTTCTTCCCGATCAGGCAAAGCAAAAGGCCACTCGTAACACTGGCAATTGGTAGTTTGGCACAAGTCACCACTAAGTCCCTGTTTGGAGTAGAGGAATTCCAACTAAATTTTATAGGATTTATAATATTTTTCTGTGAAATTTAGGTGTTCTTGTTGAGTTGTATGCACCAGTCAGTTCACCTAAAAGCTTGAAGTGGGCTGCAATAATTTTTTTAATTGCGCCGACTGGGTCTTGAACTCGAGACCTCTTAACTCTGATACCATATTAAGTTGTATGCACCAGTCAGTTCACCTAAAAACTTAAGCTTATGAGGGAAGGTGGGCTCCCCTCATGTATAAGCTCCCTCAAGTTTTTAATTGCGTCAACCGGGTCTTAAACTCGAGATCTCTGGGCTTTGATACTATATTGAGTTGCATGCACTAGTCAATTCACCAGAAAAATTAAGCTGATGAGGAAAGATAGACAATTGTCACGACCCCCATTTTCGCATACCTGCAAAAATGGAAATCTATTGTGCATCCCGTACTAATCCCATGATCAGTAACTAGTACGCACATACACACCAATTGGAATCACAACCATACAACGAATATTATTAAGCGGAAGCTATTATACAAAGAAAACTTTACAACTCAGAGATTGCAACAGCAAAAGAAGCAAAGTCTTGTAGTGTGCCCATCCAAAACCCGCAGGCAACTAACAAGGCATAATCCCTAGAAAGATCATGTCGAAGAAAAATCCTGCAACCTGCAACGAAAGAAACCTTCGAAGCTTCGCTAACTTATCCACCTAAAAACAACATATAAGCAAGGGTGAGTACTTTCATACTCCGCAAGACTTGAGCAAAACCTATAATATATGCAGGCCATTTCAAAGGAGGCTACTACAGTTGCTTTGCATAAAGCAGAATTGATATTGTAAAACAAGTTATTTGCAAATGGAATTTGTAAGAGCAAGTTGACTGATATGAAATAAGTAAAGCATAAGTAATACTCACAACCCTTCGTGAATATTCGAATAATCCAGAAATGGAATTCAACAATGTCGATCCTTTGACAAGAAAAACAACAGCTGCTAAACAGGTTCCAAACCAAAACCCATTTTAGAAAATACAAAACATTTAACTAGTGCAAGTTCATCAAGTTTCCCATGACCGAGGGGACGGCTAATCGATTAGATTTACACTCTGCAGAGGTGTACAACTTTACCCACAAGTCATGACCTTTTATTTTTGCCGCATGTTTCACGCATCTTCGGCGTGTGGCCAGAATGTTCATGACGAAAACCTTTACATTATCTAAGTTAACTTTGCACCAGCCCGGGACGTTAAGCCCTCGCCATAGAAACAGAAACACACACCCAAGACGTGATTCCTTTCACGCAACACCCCACACCACGTTTCTGTTCATGGCAAGGCGTACACCGTTGCATTGGTATGTAGAAACCCCTACAAGAAGACCTGGAAAGGAATGCCTGTGCAATCTCCCGCCTTCTATAAATGCAAAGTTAAACTAGATAACTTAATTGGTTTAAGGATGTCCCATACCAACACTTGTGGTTATACGGATCATCTTGGATCATACAACACTAAGTTCGGTCCTTAATCTGACACGGGCGATACTCCACCCTACACTACGTGCAAATCCCTCTGCACCTCCGACTATTGCCAATAATCGCCCCATCAAAACCATAGTTTTTATTTTGGGGTTTTAATCAAAATACCCATAACCAACAGCTTCAATTCCAACATTTTCCATTTCTCAAGAAACAAATTTTGATCTGATCATCAACCTCTTTAGTTCTAAAAGCATGGCTAAGCATGGATGAAATGTAATTGCATATACCCATGATGACATTAAGTGATTGTCTAAGCTCAATCTATAGTTATCAAGGTTCACATATTCATACTTACCAAGGAAGTTTCATGAGACAACAGGTATAACTACCAGCACCACAAAATAGCGAATTTACAGAAAGTAAACGCATGCATGAAACATTTTAATAAACACAATACGAATTAAATATTGGGATCAAGATGGTCAAAGGAGGGTGCTTGCCTTGCTTATTTATTACTTACGATGAAGACGAGGCCACGGCTGAAGGAGGCAATGACGGAGGAAGGGACGTCGAATTCTACACGTCGATCAACCGAAAATATAGCAAACAACCAACTTTAATATGGGCAAAAAGAAAACAGACAGAAAACCAAATAAAGATTCACTGCAGAAAACAGGAATGCTTTAGGGTTTGAATTATGATTTTAAGATCTCATGATTTAGGATAAATACACATTCATATACTTAGTGGCTTTTATGATGAGCAAAATATGGTTTCTTCTATAGGTTATCTATTCTTGATTTACGAATTCAAGAGGCTAAAATTATGAATTCTTACTTTTATAACTTCGAATTATAGATGCTAAAATTATTTGGATTAAAAGAATTAAAACACTAATTAAAGGTTACGCTAATAGCACTTAGCCTTAAGCGATTTGCATAAGAAGGGTTTTGAATGAGTTAGATCTGTTAAGCTAGGTTACTAGATTTATTCAGGGTTTTTAAGAAGGTTCTGGTGATACAAACATATTAGCTACAACTTCTTCGTTATTACAAGGTTCACTTATTCATATTATGAAGTTCATTAATCATAACACTTAAGGTTATTTGGCTAACATGATTTACATGCAAAACATGATGAAACAAGATTATTTCTTCGGAATTGGATAGAATATACTTTGAGGAATATATCTAGGCTGATTTCATACACTTTAGTGTTTAGACGAGATATTCTATTCACTGTCGAAAGAGCTTATATGACATTAAAGGTTACGATGACTATATTACTTAAGGGTATTCAACTAGCAGGATTTAGTTGAAAGGCAAGTTGTAAATAAAATATTTTTCTAGGATATGATAGTACATATCCCAAATATCATTTCTAAACTGATCTTCATAATTTTTGAACTTAGACGAGGTATTCTACGGGTTGATGAAAAAGCTTGAGTGTTTCTATTACTACACGACAAAGGTTTAGTTTTTGGTATAAGATTGCAACTACACCCTATAAGATAATCTATCCATTTTTCAGGTATTACTAGGGTATGACACTAAGAGTGTTTTAAAGTTGATTTTGCGATAATTGGCTTTTATCTGAGATATTTTCCATATAAGTAATCATTAGGGTCTAACAAGGACTTAGTTCAAATTCACACAAACATAGGATATTTTTGCATAGACAGCAAGGGCATTATTTTTCAGGTTATTAGGATTTAGTTTTGTCAAATTTGGAGTTAGCTTGTGAAAGTTATAGCTATTCAAATTATACAAGTATCAACACTTTGACTATTAAACATTTACTGTTTTATATAGTAAACCTTAAATATTTTTACACATATGGAATCCTCGTAATGTCAGTAGTACAATAACACTATTTTGGTGATTATTTGAATTCATTTTATCCATATTATAACTATTTGATTTTCTATGCATATATATACATTTTGTGCTTTAGTTATCTTATATTTTAAATACAGTTCAAATCAATCTTACTTCTTAATTATTTTGGCAAATTCAGGTATTATACTTTCACACTAATATTTAGAAATCAATTTTACTTATTTCATGTTTCTTTTATACAAGTTATGCTCATTTGAATTTCCAATGTATTGAAAGCAATCTTTAATAGAAAGTAATTCAAACATAGATGAAATTTAAATATTTTTAGATATTTGAACTCCTGGAATCATAAGGTTTTCACTAAAATTGGTTTCATCCAATTCTAAGTTTGTTTGTAGAACTTTTACATAAAGCATATCTTTAGGCCTTCTATTCAAATTTGAATTTAAAATTCACCCAATGATCATTTTCAAAATATTATTACATATTATGAAATTACTTGATTTTACATGAATATAGAAATTTATTTCATTCAATTTGGAGTTATAATGCACAATCTATAAGCATTTGAATTAACTCGGGTAATGAAAATGAATTAAATTGGGAAATTACGTTTTCACAGAACTGAAAGCACCTTTGCCGATTGAACTGAGTTCACGCTGTGCCACTGACGACTGGGACCCACGGGTCAGTGAGACAGAGCAGAGGAGGTGACTAGGGCACGACGGCGACGGCGTTCCGGCGAAATCAACGGCATGATGAGCTTCAGTGCAACATCGTGCATCCGAGGGTGGTGCCGATCATCTCCGGGGATGGCCGGAGTGGGCTGCCACCGGAGGCCTGCGGCGGAGGGAGGAGCGGCTCACCGGGGAAGAAATTGAGTGAGTCTCGGCTTGAATGGGTAACGATTTAAGCATCAAGGAGGCTAGAGTGTTCCGTTTTACCGATTGGTTGGGGCGTAGTTTGGCCGAGCAGTTCTGCCACCGTGCGCCGAAGTTGGAGAAGAAGGGCGCCTGGTGAGAATGCTCTGTAGGCGAGGAGGGATGAAATTATGGCGTGATCAGTAAACTAGTATGCCGGGTGAAGCTAGAGAAGGAACCAATTTCAACGATTGATACCAATTTCGCCCGAATTGAAGATTTTCCCTCATTCGGGTTTTCAACGAAGAATGGCGGGAAGAGAGGAGTTCCAGCTCTAGCGTTTGGTTCTAGGAGTAGCTAAGGGGAAGGGGACCTCAATGCGACGCAGTACTGGTATTTATAGCCAAGGGAACGTGGTGGCTCCAGTGTATGAACGGGAGAGGGAATTGCGGCTTTGGTCTTGCGCAGACACGGCGAGAGGGCGCAGGGTCTCGTCGGCAAGGAATGACATAAGGTCGACAGGGTATGGCGCACAGCTCCCAAGGATTAACGTGGCGTCAGATGATGGCACGGGCGACGGGGTCGACGCTGAGACGCAGAGACGGCAAAGTCTCGGCGCAAGCGAGCTGAGGAAAGCACGCGCGAGGGGAAGAGGAGAAAGAAAAACGGATTTCGTGACTGACATATGGGACCGGGGCCACCGGGAAGTGAGAGGACTGGTTTTCCCGTTCTTGCCAACGAACGGTTACGGTAAAAGGGCTGGCCCACATGTTAGCGAAAGAAACAAGGTAAGGAGATAAGTTCACCGGATAGCTCCATGTGAGTATTAAAATTGCTATCAAATCGCGGTATATTTTTATGAAACTTTTTGACCGACATCTCCTGGTAGTTTTCATCCTCCAGTAAAATTTTCGGATCAAAATATATTATAATGAATTAATTAAAATTCTGACACTGTGCATCAGCCAAAATTTACATTTCGGGTTTTTATTTATTTAAGGGCACGTACTATAATATTTATTTTTTAAAACTTTTATAAAGAGTTATATTCAGGTTAGGTATGTATATATAAAAATTTTAAGTCAAAATATTTGGTAAATATTTTATAAAAATTCTGACATCATTATTTTCAAATTTTTGAAGCTTCTGTTTTTGAATTTTTAGAAGGTCTAAATGACATTATAAATTCATGAAATTTTTACCAGAGATAAATTCTACTCTGAGGGTATTATGGTAATTTTTATGGATCCATATAAATCTCTAGTATTTTACATTAATTCTGACTTACATTGTTTCTAGTCAAAAGAGATGTCACTCATTTACTTTATTTATTTTTGTGTGAATAAAATTTTTACTTGTTGACTTTACTGACTTACCAGCATAGATAGGATCCCATAGTAAAGTTTCCAAAATTTTACTTTTACCTTTTTATCTTTTTACCATTATCCATTCTTTAATTCTATTTGTTTGATTTTTCATTCAATACAAAATCCAGGAAATTCCAAATAAATTCCAATAATGCCAGGAAAAATCAGAAATAATTATATTCAAAATTCAAAATATTAATTATTGCATTTTTCGGGATGTTACAACAATTCACTTATACTTCAATAGTTCTAAGCCGAATACTGTAGCAAGGAATGTACCAAGTGAGAACTCTCTCAGGCAAGACAACTAGCATAAACGGAGCACGATCAGAATCATCCGGCAGTAAAGCCTTTTTTAGGGTGCAGTAATTTCATAGAAAATAGTTCAATACCCGTAAAATTTAGAAAAAAATTCTCACATTCTATAGTTGATATTTTATCATCACCTAACATGCTCTCTCTACTATACCAGAATAAGCAAGATTGGTCAATAGGCCATCCACATCATGAGAGGTGCCACATTTTTCCAACTCACTACCACATCACACACATGGTTAGGGTTGAAAAAAGCTCGTTAGTAGGGCTCATTAGTTCGATTTAAAATTGATTCAATTACACTCGTTCATTGGTTAAACATTGAAATGAGTCAATTTCGAATAAAATTAGATTTTGCTGCTCTGGCTCAGCTCATTAGCTCGATTCTAAAAATACTTCTAAACTATAAATAAAATAATATTAAATTAAACTATATCAATTTTAAAAAAAACTCAAAAAAAAAGAACTTAGCTCAATTTCCACCTCTACACACGGTAGAACTATTTTTCCTCTAATGTTTATTATCTCATCTTCTCTCTTCAGTGGGACCTGCAACGTATAAAAAAACTCATCTTCGCTCTCTCTCCATCTCCCCTCTGCAACCCCACCCCACCATCGATGCTCCCGCGTTTGCTCATGCCGCTCACTCCGCCGCCATCAGTTCCCCCAATTCTCACTCCTTGCCTCTCCCATCTCCATCGCCATCGCCAACGCTTTGGATGGCACCTATGCCACTATCTTCGACCGCCGCTCCAAATCCACCGCCACCACAGGGGCGTGGCGGACTTGATCCGATGATAGGCCCCTTGATCCAGTGCATGGTGTGGCCTCAAGCCAGCAAAGGTGGTCTCGATCCGGTGCATGACAACCTCGATCTAGCAACTCCAAGCTTGAGCCATGGCAAGTTAACGACGACAACATCCCTGTGTGAGCTGGCGTCTGCAGTGTACCCAGTCAAGGTGACTACACTATCGACGGCGCGCGATGAGCAGCGACGATGACATCCTCGAGTTAGGCTGTGGTGGTGAAGTCGCTGACAGGTGGGCCCACACGATTTATTTAGAGTTAACACCGGTGCATGTTGTTACACTCTGATACCTCTTCTTATACACAACAGTTCTGGATCGAATTAGAGTTTTTTGAGATACGGCATAAGCGTGCATGGTCTCAAAAATAAAAAGATGAAACTTGTAGAGAGAATCAAAATAACAATGTTGAAACAACCACAACGAGAGAGAGAAAGATGTGACAAAATCAACCGTAAATTCTTTAAGTACAACCTAAAAAAAGTACATGTAATTGTTGCTCTCTCACAACCCTCTCAAATCTTGTAGGATCCTCGAATCCTTGCCCTATAGAAGAATATAGTGCTAAAGAATAACATAGCATCTAATCCTTTTATGCATATCTTGCTTTAGATGATTTGGTTTGTAGCTTCTTTGGTTGATCAGGCTCTCCATGATCACCCTATGGGTTTATATAGCCAGGTCTTGTTTGGGAGGCCTATTCCCGATCAGATCTATAGGATCGGCCGGAAATAGGCCTCCTAAACAAAGGAACGACTTGTGTTCGGACGTCCATTTTTTTCGGACGCTTGCAACATTTTCTTCCTACGCGTGCAACAATTTTCTTCGATAACAGTAAAAATGTTCGCGCAAAGTAAAATATTGTAGACGTAGAAAAAAAATGTTACACGATGCGTCCGAGAAAATGAACAGCAATCAGACATCTGATTACTAGTATCACCCCCTAAACAAGGCCTTAGTCACCCTTCAAAGAAAGTAGAAATCTTACTTCAAAATAAAGTATAAATCCCAGGATTCTTTGTAACACATTTCCAAATCTTAAATGACATACTCAACACATTTTATAAGATTTTGGATACTACGCCGCTTCCTGTGGCGTCTGAACCGGTGCAATCCTTCTCACCCTCTTCCAGCAGCGGGTTTGCACCACGCTGTGATGGACTAATTGTACAGCACTCTCGCTGTTTGTGTCGTCGTCCCAATCAGGGAAAGCGAAAGCCCAATGGTGAAGAGGACAACGATACGTCCATTTAAGAGAGAGGGATCTCCTCCACCCAGCCACTCCAAAGCCCACGAACGCCCCACCGAACTCTCTCCCCTCGAAGGCATTGCCCCGCAACGCGACCCAGCCCGACGCGGAGAGGAGGGGGAGGATGTGCGAGGGGAAGCGCCTGGCCGACACGAGCCGGCCGGTGTCGTCGGCGGCCGAGCTGCGGCGGAGGGAGGCCGCGGCGGACGCGCACCTGGCGGCGGCGCGGGCGCGGCTGGCGGAGGCGCTCGCGGAGCTGGATCGGGCGCGCGCGCGCCGCGGAGCTGCAGCGGCGCCTGGAGGAGACCTACGGCAAGCGGCGCCGGCTAAAGCGGGTGGCCGCTGCCGTCGGGGCGGCCCGCGAGCGGATCCAGGAGACCCGCGCGCGCCTCCAGGAGCAGCAGCAGCAGCACCCCGCCGAATCCGATCCCGCCGCCGCCGCCACCACCTCCTCCTAGGTAGGCCCCTCCCCTCCTAGGCGTTTCTTGATCCCTTGCTCTCGTGGTTTCTTGCCTTGATCGATGGCGCCATCCACCATATCCTCCCGTTGGGAAGATTTCTTGATTTCTCATTTCAGCTTCGTTCATCAAATCGATTCGATTGCTGTTTTCTGCTAGTAAATTTGTTCCAGTAATCTATGATTGAACAGTAAAAGCATTTAACTGAGGCTGCTGTTCTTCTGGTTCATCAATCATCTGCAGGGGCAAGTTGCAGACGGATGACGTCTGTTGCTGCAGAATGATCGGTCAGCTGAGTGCTACACTGCCATTGCTTTACTTTCCCTTTTCTTTTCATATTGGGAGCTAACTAGCTAGGCTTTGTAACATATGACGCGTGTTGCGTTGAACATCAAAGACTTTATAATTATCGTCCAGTGACTGAAATGAGACTTATTATTATCATCCAGTGACTGAAATCAATGGGAAGTTAGTACTAGAAGTATTCTAGTTCGTGGTGCTGAAATCTTCAGTGACCATTGCTCATTTACCTGAGCAAACATATTCAGTTTCTGTCGATCTGAAATCTTCAGTGACCATTGCTCATGTACTTGTGCAAACATATTCAGTTCATCCCGTATGGGCAAGGAACGAATCTGCCAGCCACAATGCCACATTGCTGATCAAAGTAACAGACCCGACGTTCGCCATTAACCGGCTGGTGCAACAGCGTTACCTTCTACTGCCGGACCAACAACAATAATCTGTTAGTAAATCTCCCAGAAATTTCACACCCCTTTTGTTTTAAAAAAAACCATGGGTTAATCTTCAGTTCTTCGAATATGCTAGCGATCCTCTTGTAATTTAACCTGGGTGCAGAACCCTGCATCCTCTACCTGTAATTTCTTCTCCTATCTAATATAATTCACAGTCTAGCTGTCTTTCAAAAAAAAAAAAAAGAATATGCTAGCGACGCTAATGTTTAGTTGGGTAAATCGTGATGTTACTTGTCTTCAGCAGCTCATGAATGGTAGAACTGTCTTATATCATTGCACACCAAAATGTCGCAAGCCATGGCTTATTATGCAGTGAAGAGCGGGAGTAACGGAGTATATAGTTCGTGGACGCTGCTTAGGACGGTAACTTAAGCAGTTCTTGTGGGACCGTCCGATTGAAAAGCAACAGTTAGATCTTTGAGGGAACATTGTAGCAAAATTACTGTATCAATCTTTTTTCACTGTAGCATGTATTGCAGCAGTTTCCTTTGTCCAATCCGATCCGTAGCCTCGATCGGACAGCCCAAGTCATAATGACTGTTTAGGGACTACACTGTAACTACTGGCATAGTTCGTCAGCCTGGATTCTTACACGAGTCCACACACACGCATCCCAAAAAGAAATCCAGATATCAAAAGGTCAAATCTACGGAGCTCTTGCATGCACGGTTCCGAGGTTTCACAAAACCCGTCTAAAAAAAGGCTTCACAAAATCAAGTCCCGTTATAAGGTCTATACTACAACGAATTAACTTGATGAGAAGAGTAAAGGCAGCCGAAACACTCGCTTGGATAGGCAGATATGGGATGCAAGTAATCGAATCGAAGCATCTCTTGTCATTGTGATTGGGATAGTACATATACTTCCGAATCAAGGTCTGAAATCCAGAAGAAGTGCGCAAGTCACAGATATGAAAATAGTGGAAAGAGGAGGGCATAAACACAATACAAATGCATCATTTTTTCATGGCCATTTGCATCGTGTTAGATAGGAGCCTAGGAGGAACTGACGTGAAGAACATAGCGGCGGGGGCGGTGACGGTCACCGTGTGTATCCCTATAGAAGCCGCACTTAAATCTTGAGGCTCGAGGGAGATGCGGTTTCGATGCAAAGGAGGTTGAAAGAAGTCTGCAAGGTTACTGGTTCCATGTTGGTGCATTTAGGACGATGAGTGTGATCCTCCGACAATGGGTGAAGTGGTTCAGGTTCTTGAGGGCGTAGAAGAACTTGATAGGCAAAAAAAAAATTCAAATTTAGCCCGTGTGAACGTAATTACAAAAATAGTCTCTTCCCCTATTGCGGAAGTATCGACAAGCGATATGTATCATCTGCCGCGCTCCAGTACGGCAGAAAAGTCATGTCGAACTCCCCTTCCTCGGCAAGAATATGGTCATCAAAATCAGCTAGTTAATCTCTTAATTAACCATTTTAATTAATTAATCACTTAATTACTCGCTTTACTTAATTAAGTGGCTTACCTAATCGTACAGCCATGGATGCTCGGTAAGTGTTGCTGTTGAACTCGTGCTATGCGTCAAGTGCTGCCGCCATATCGAAGCGCGGCAGGCGACACCGCATCGTTGGTAGTCGGGGAGTGAGTTATTTTGTAAATTCGTTCATAGGGCCATGTTTGTAAAAATAAAAAGTGCGGGAGAGGGGGAAAAAAAGGCAAAGCTTCGACTTAACACGCCACCAATGCCAAGACGCTTCAAGCTGTCGTAGAAACTCTCCTGCAAAATCCATGTTTTTGAAGGTAAGCATTCTACTGTTAGAAAGCATAACCTTTGCTAAATAACTAGCATTTTTTAAAAACTAAGTAGCTAGTAATTTTATTTTGGTTACAATGTACACTCAACATAAATAATAATTTGTGTGTGGACATATGTTTTGTGGCGATGAGAATAGAGATTAAACACAAGCTCTTCTTTTGCGTAGGCACACGCTCACGCTCTAACCGATCCGGTTGTGTTGTGATTGTCTTCGAATGTGGATTCTTTTGGCTCGGGTACTTATTGAACAGTATCGGATCGGAAATGTTCGATACAAATATAAATCTGGATTATCTTGCAATTCAGGAGACTGAATATTTGAAGTTTATATCCTCTATTTGCTTTAGCTCAACCTATTTACATGATACTTTAGTAACCTATTATACATTAACATATACGTCGGTACAAGGAGTTAACGAAGGAACTCTAGTTAAAAATATGAAGAATTCGTGAATGTTTCAATCAACTAAAGTAGTTTTGTATTTTCATTTATTATGTAACAGTGTAAGGGTGTTTTCATGTTACAAGGAATATTTATGACTTTTTTTACTTATATTCGCTATGTATTTTTATCCAATATTATTTATATTCCTATCGGTATCCAAGAAAAAAAATAGAAAACAAATATGACCGAGTGTTTCTGTACATCCCTATTCACCTCTAGTCATATGTGCGGTGAAAGGCTATATAGATCTGTTTAGGATGGCTTCAACTTCAGCTTCTCCCCTTTGGAAGCAAGAAGATGTTTCAAACGGTTGGATTCTCCTTAGCCAATAGCCTATTTGTATTACGCGAAGCTGAAAGCTAGTTTGGGATAGCTTCTCATAGTTTCGGTGGGTTGGGGTTTTAACTTTGCTACTTGAGTTGAAAAAAAATTACCCCCTCCTACCAAGTATAAAATCCCAATTTGCACCTCTCTCACCCCGTTTTCGACCCGCATCCCTCATACCTAAAAGCTATACTGAAAGCCAGACTGCTAAACACCAAACTTGAAGGACCAAAATAGCGATCAGAGGAGGGTGAATGATTCTAAATAAAATTCCCCCCACTCAAAATAATTCAAACAAGCCCATAGATAATTTAATCAAAATGAGCAAATCAAAATGGTGGAAGTTTTCATGCAAGTCCGGTATGACCGTACGAAGGATGATATGATCAGGCTCAAGAACAGCAGGAAGAACAGAGCCAAGAACAACACGAACTCAAAAACTAATTCGAGAAATCTTTTGATCGGCTGAACAAAAACTCATGAAACTTGGTAGATGTGATCTTAAGGATGTCAGGAACTTATTTCAACCTTCAATCGCAAGGATTGACGTCAAAGTTTCGACCTTTTTGCCCTGGAAGGAAAAACACACCAAGTTCAAGCAAAACACAAGAACTTGATCTTGGACTTGCTCGTGGGGTTTTGATGATCAAGATGATCTTGGATAATCTCCCACTTGTCATAGCAAGCAAGAACTCAAATCAAAATCTTTACAAACACGATCTACAAGAATAAATCACTCAAGAACATAAGATCGGTTTCTTGCAACAAAAACGCAACGATCCTTCGAAATAAGAGCCAATAGCAAGTAGAAAGAGGGGAGGTAAATCCAAATTACGTATAAGTAGATTGTAAGAATGTAAGTGTGGAATTTAAATGCGTAAAGTAAATTCAAGTATAAAAATAATAATTTGCATTTCTGGAAGCGAGGTTTACAAAGCCTCACAACAAAGTGGACAAAAAGCTTAAAGGAGCCAAAACCTCAAAAACCTTCAAGAGTAGGAAGGCTACCCCTCTCCTTCTATTTATACTACTCTTAAGTCAGCCTCCACCTTTGGATGAGTTCCTTCTACTCTAAGGACCACTATCAAAGGTTGGGATGACTCCCACACACAGCCTTATATAAGCTAACCCGAAATCCAACATGCACACCGGGTTTTCAAGGCATGCTAATTAGACCCGCTACTCTATCACCTAGATCGCGATCCGACGGTCCTTCTTGATCCGAGTAGCTCTCTAGCTAGCATCTCATTCATTTCTTGTCTTCTAGATTCGCAGCGACTCCGTCTCCGATTATATTCTAACGATTCTCGACCGTCTGAACTTTCGACACACCTCGTCTAGTCCCGGTCATCCTCCACCTCACCATGACCTAGCACCGTCGTCCTACAACCTCCAAAAACAAGGAAACATATCACATAGCATTGCCCACTTTGCTCAAAATCGAGTCAATGAGTTGATATCGAGCATTGAGTAACCCTACTCGATACTTATAGATTCCCACTCTATTCGAGTCACTCGATCACAAACCGATGGGGCATTACTTGACCAAACCAGAACTTGACAGTAATCGAACTAACCCGCCGCTCGACCTGGCAGCATCCCTACTCGATATTTCTCAATCCTCACTCTACTCAAGTCACTCGACCACTGGTCTTCGACCAATCAAAGTCCAAACCACTCGAGGTCCGACCGATGGTTTTCGACCGACCAAAGTCCAGACCACTTGATGTTCGACCATTGGTCTTCGACCAGTATAGACTCAAATCAAACTCAACCTTGAGCACTAAAAGCTCGAATATAGTCAATTATTCATCACACACTTAGGTAGATCTCCACATGGTCTTTCAAAACCTCTTCAGCTCAGCCGTTCAGTCGTGCAAACTTTCAGCTATGCAGCCCGATCGAAACCTACTTTTTATAAAAACTATATCCATACCAAATTGGGCCATAATACGTGAGCCAATGACATTCGAAATTCCGGCCCACACAATTCGAGCCAACATAGACTTTATCGCTTCTCTACGTCTCTACCAAGCTCATTTTCCGTTCGAAGTTGCTTCCATCCCCACTTCTCAAATCCTCCCGGGGAACCGACTGCCAACTCCCGCCACGCCGAAACCCTAGACCCCAGATCCCGCCGGCCGCCACCGCCGGATCGCCCAGCCGCGATGTCGAACCCGAAGGACTCCGAGATGCTGCAGGTCGTCAACTACGGCATGCGCGTCACCATCCAGGACGGCTGCCAGATGGTTGGTAAATTCATGGCCTTCGACCGCCTCTCGCGCCGTCTCCCGGCGGACCACCGCATCTGCAGCAGTTCATGAGGGGGCCGTCGCCAGCGATGTCCCTCCCAGGCCTGGGATGCCTGGGGTGCCGCCACCACCGAGGCCAGGGATGCCACCGCTACCAATGTTCAGGCCCGGCTTGCCGCCGCCACCGCCCGGCCCACAGCAACCTGGGCAGAACCCACCGCAGTAAACTATTTCTTAATGGTGAGGTTTCAAGCTCTACAATTGCTGCTTTAGGTGATCGATGGTGTATACTAGTATGCTATTTTCATAACTCATAACAGTGAATGCCGTTTACTTCAATAGCTTATGTATTTTATTAGTTCAACCCTGATAGTAATTTCAACTGCAAGATTGTATACCATCCAGGCTCACTTAGTAGACTTCAGTGAGTTATTCTAGTGTATTTTGGATCTAACGATTAGCTGAATATTATGGTTGAGTTCTGCTTTTCCTTTTCTCTTTCTTTCGTGCATAGATGCTGCACTTGGGGCCTTTTCATTTTAATTTCGACATTTTGATTAGCTACATCATTCTGCACCCTGAACTACATGGATGGACTATTAATTTGTATTGCTTCAACTAGTTGATTACTAAAGCTTGAATGTTAACAATCAAAATTAAGAGAAATTAGCAGTTAGACATTTAAGTTGCTTTGTACATTCTTCGCCACATAGAAACTCCTGAATTGGCAGGCATACTTCCCTTGAATAAAAAAATGCAGTACCTAAAACCCTGAATGCCCAAGGGCATAGATGGATCGGCATTTATTTGGGATACATGAATCTCAAATTTTTAGCATATAGGTCTTAATTGTTTGAACTTTCACTCACGGAACACAATGATAATTAGTGCATTTTTAAAAAAATGGTATTATAGAGGATTCTTGATATTACTCTGAAACTCTGAATGCCTGGGAGCAATATTTCCTAAATTTGGATAGAATAATGCTCGAATTATAATGTCAATATTCTTTTGCGAGTGCCATTTTCTCTTATTAGCTATGAGACATTCTTCGCTACAGTTACTATGTTTTGAACACAAGGACATGGTCTCTGGGAGTCAAATGTTTTATGCGCCCACCTACCGAGGCCATTCTGCTATGAATCTTGCCTGTCCTGATGTCTTCATGGCTCTCAAATGTTTCAAATCCTGGCCAGCGATGTGCTCTTGTCGTGTAGCATACTGTTAAAAATTAGCCATGTCATCAATTCGTCATAAGTCACATTCAATCATTCTAGTATTGTTCACTCCACCATGGGATTGCAAATTTGCAATTGCTGTGCTCACTCTGAGCTGTCAAGATCTGCATAGGCCTGATCAGCATGGTTACCCATCTGCTTTGGTTGGCATACCTATCGTGGGATGGGAATTAGTAGCCTAGCTTGGAGTTTAACTAATTCACTGAAAATGAGCTACATCAACAGTTGTAAGCCATTTTGGGACACTCAAATTGATATTAGGGCGTGTTGTTCAGTAATATAGCCAAACGAAGGTTGTGCGGCCCTTGCCAATTGCCATTGCCATAGCGTATTTGACGGTGCCAAACCCCTGTGTACTGCTTCTTCAATGTGAAATCTGGTTCCTGATATGACATTTTTTTTCCCAGATAGATGCATTTGAAAGAACTTGCTGTTTAAGTTTTTTTTTACTTAACAAGTCCTTTGTCTTGTATTCTTTGTTTGTTGTTTAATTATGGCATAGGAGACAACGGCATACATTTACCCATGGAATTTCTTTGCCTTTTTTTTGCTGTAAAATTTTGTTTTACTGGCCCCATACAGTTATTGGATTAAGTTGACTACACTTCATTGGTTGCCCTTTCGAAATTGTGTGGAGGAAATTGCACATTTTCCAGCAAGCAACCGAAAATAATTGTGCGAAACTTATTTGTTTGAGCTTAATTTTAGCTTGTGACCAATAAGTTCTTGCAAACACCATGGATTTTTCTTTGTTATCATTTTAGTTATTAAAATCGTGTTTCTTTATGATTCTGCTAAAGTGTTCTGACAATGACAGGCAATCATGTTGACAAATTCATTGTATGCCGGCGAACAACTGAACATAAATGTGAACATGTGCTGATAAGTTATGTAGTGAAAAAGTATTCTAAGTGTGTTGTGTAGGATCGAGGCGCACCAAGAGGGGGGTGAATTGGTGCAAACTAACACCTAAAACTAATTTTTTTTATGTTTTTATTAATTCTGGAAATTAACAAAATAATGACTAAACTGAACAAATCAATCTAGCATAAATAATCCAATACCATGAAAGAAACCTAGACTAAACATGCATACTAGAAAACGATTGTACGTAAACACGAATTAATAGATCGAAATCCATACTCACTGATTTTCATCAAAGAACGTGCATATGGATCCTTTACATGAAAGCACAACCCTGCAATAATCTCTCAAATTTTTCCTCAATTTTTCTCCTTCTCTCTTTCTTCTTGTTTCTTTTCTCTCACTTCTCTCTCTGATTCTTTCTAGCGCTGCACAGGTGGATTTCTCCTGTTGCTTCAGGACGTCACTTTGATATGCACGGTAGCACGCTGCTCTCCTCGCTTTGCTGCAAACCTGCAACTGGTCTCTCCTTTTCGCACTGCCTCCGCACGGAGGTGTTGCGGATTTCTCTTTTCTTCTCAGCGCTGTTAGCCGCCTCCGACTTTTCCCTTTTTACGCGGCTCACAAAAACCTGGAGGGACCCCTCCTATTTATACTCAATAAACCCTAACTTCTTATCCCTAATAATCTACATGCATGTATATCCATCTGGCCCAATACATGCATATATCCAAAACTCACACATGCATGCGTACGGCCCACTGCCGCACTCGCATGACCTACTCGTCTGCACGGCCCGCTGGCCATTACACTGCGTTGTCCATCTTCGTAGACCTCTACGCGTCCCGTCTCGCTGCACCTGCGTCCTTCTCGTGCTGCGCCTCATGCACCTGCGACCTCGTGTGCCACCTGCACCTCTGCGACCTCATGTGCTGCGCCTGCACCTCTGCGACCTCCGCGTGTGCTGCTCTCGGACTACGCGCCACCTGCGCGGATTCTCCCCGACCTGCAGTGTACGTTCATCTGCGTCCTCCTACGCTGCAATGTGCATCTCGCGTCCCTGCGTTGTACTTCCTGTTGCTTGCACTGCTTCTCCTATCACAAATAAAAACACCTCTCACAGTACCTTGTTCCATAACAAATATTGTTGTCACATATATCATCACACATATATTATATTGTTGTCAAATTAATCATCACATTTATATGTTTCGCAAATGGAATTAACATGTTATTACGATAAGAGGCACCTTAGAATTTTGTACTGTGAACGATCATCCGTTGCATATCGGTGTAATAATTCTAGATTGTTGTTTAGTCAACTGATCTGTTTATGAACTTAGGTTGTGCTTGCTATTGCTCCTGTGTAGCATCTCCGCCTCTCCAATCACACGATAGAGAAAACTTCATCATGCATGTATTATGAAATTTTGAGTAATTTTTACATGCATCTTGTAACCACGTTTTTGTTGTGCCCATACACGTTTATTTTTGACTGACCTCTCAATGAAAATTCCAGGTTCTCCAGCTCCTAGCAGTCTAACACCAACCAAGGGTTTGTGTATTCTGCCTTACCTTCATCATCCCGTAAGTGCTACTTTGGACAAAGTAGTTTCTTGTTGTACTTCCTGCAATGTACGTAGAGAGTCGGAGGTTTGTTCAACTGTAAATCAAGTTGTGGATACGGGTAGCGTGATTGATTGCACCTTTTAACTCCGTTCTGGCTGTTCATTTGATGCCGTGCTTTCGGAAAATCGAATTGACCATAATTAACTTCAACTCGATGCATGTGTTCTAGCTTCGATCGCTGATTTTGTCGAAATTTTGTGCGTTATGGTATTTCTGAGTATAATTTCTTCCTTGCAGTCGGAATTATGTATCTGCTCTAATGCTTGATCTTGCACACCCAGGTTGGGGTTTAGCTGTAGTAGTACGTCAGTAACAGGTGAGCTACGGCTAAAAGCCTACAAAGAAATATAATGTCAATATCAATTCTTGTGGTTTGCCTGTCAGGGACAGGACAAGTACAGAATTTGCTGGTCGATCTGGCTTGTGCTATTCTTTTTTGGCATTCATAGGTTCATGCTATTCTGCATAAAGACACTATATTTTGATCATTTTTAAGAAGTATTTCCTAGTGATTATAGAGGCATAGTGTGTCAGTTAGTTGATAAGAGTTTGTTTGAAGCGAAAAGGATGATATTACATCTTTGATTGAGAGGTCGTGAAACCAGCATGACAAAGATGATGTTACATCTTTCGTGCTTTATCTCGTTTCTCATGAATTGTTTACTTTTCTAGCCTCCTCAAAAAAATTTTTTGGCAAATTTGGCTTTCTTTCCAATGAAATTGCAAATCTAGTTCCTCTTTACCACACAGAAGGCACCTTCCACGCTCCTTTACCGTCGAAGCGCTTCCCGTGCTCACCAGTCGCGACAGCGCTTCTCTTTGGGTGCAGCAAGGGATAGATGTCATCTACTGTGTCTTCCGCAGTGAGAAAGGGAACTTTATTAATAATTCTATTTGAAAGAGCTAAATTTGTAAAAAAATAAAAACACGAAGGCTAGAAAAGTAATCAATTGTATTCTCCTTTCCACTGGGCAATCATCATCGTCATATGTATTTTCTGTGTTTCACATGGGTCAGAAAAGGCTCGGGCCACAGACATTGTATTAATTTGCATGGTCCCAGAAGATTCTACACTGGTCGCTGGTGCAACACGACCCAAAGCCTGTCACATGCTCACAGTCACAGCCTATATATTGCGTCCTTCCAAAGCTGGATATTCCCTTGTCGTCTGTTTTTCTTCCGTTTTTTCTCCTCTGTATCCCTGCATCTGCATATATAGGCGCACCGCCGCACTCTACCACTCGGAACTCATGTAACGACCCAATCTTTGACGTCTCGTATACTTACATCGTTTTCGTGCTGGATCTAATCCCAACGGTCTATTTTTTTTTTCATCTCTTTCCTTCGTCCGCACTCTACAGTGGCTTCTGAACTGTGATGCATATATTGCGTACGGAAAGAAATCCAATGTTGTCTTATTAATACTGCAACCTAAGTAGTTACACATAAACTGTTAGATAAAAAACGATTATCTATCCGTTAGCTCGATCGAACAGTGCTGAGGATGGAGAACTTTTTAAGTCGCTGTGTCTGTTGGGACTGCACAGCACCCTTTACGCTACATGTATAATGCGGCTGGTCCGTGTATGTACTAGTTATCTGCAGCGGTAGCTGTAACCGTAATTTGCAGCATAAATAAATGCACACCAAAGTAGGACTAATTCTAGCACTCCTGTTAGTTGTCACTTGTGACGCCAAAAAGGTCTCATTGAAGCCTGCTCTTTCGCTAGGCAGCGTCAAATAGTGCCGTAGCAGTAACCCAGATCACCTAACCTTCGTCCTTGCATGCATGGTACTCTTAATTACCACCTTCGATCATCTCTCACAACGTGGTTTCCGGTTCCCTAAGGATATATAGCTTGCATTACACGTACGTACGTAGCCATTGAATGGCTGCACTGCATGCCGATCTGATCTGGATGTACAGAGGACACCATGCATGCACGAACGATCGGATCAGACAGGTGCAGACAGTTCAACTGTGTCAAGCTGAAGACGTATCGGTCTATATCTCCATCAATGTGATCTCTGTTACGGATGGGCAAATCTGTTTAGAAACAGAGCTCTTCTATCGCAGAATTAGACCTGATATTAACGTGGGCTTATCTGTCTGTCACGGTGGTGGCGTTGGCACTGTATATGTACGTGCCCGCATGGCTAACGAACGGCACTGAATTTCCTGTACGACGACGGTTGCATGCGTTCGTACGTGTGCGGCGGCGACGGTATTTACTCCCTGTTCGGATCGGGGTAACACATGATCACCATGGCTGCATCTGCATGCATGAGAAAGGATGAGGCCATCGTTGGATGCTAAGGTAGTCACGGCCTCAGGCGAGTAATGGCGCCAAGGAAACCGCCAGCTACCAGACCAGACGCCGACGTCAGTTAATGGAGTTCGTACGTGCCAATTCAGTCACGTACGTACGTCCCCCGACAAGACTGCGCTCACCGACACGCACATCATGCAGATGCATTGTATGCACATGCTCAGTTTGCTTGCTTGCTTCGCAAACTTTGGTGTCGTCCCAAGCTAGAATTGATTTTCTTTGCAATCTTCGTGATGAGCTTTCCTTAATTTTCTGTTAATTTTGCTAGTAACTGTTAACCAACCTAGCTGGCTACACTTATTAGTAGTTCAACTCGTAAGACACTCGATCCAGTGTTAAGTATACAGACTGTGAGAGTTCAAACCCTGTATATGGCAGTAACTGTTAAAGCGGGGAGAGAATCCTATCCAGCTAATTGGACATCATTAACTTCTTTGTTTGACACTACAAAGTTATCAAAAGTATGTTCCAAATGAGCGATTAGTCTGTCAAAAGCTCGTGTCTCTCTTGATGTCGTTGTAGTAGGGCATCACACCATATGCTAATTTTGATTCTCGTACGATGAGGAAAGCAGACATGTCTGGCAGTACAAAAGGTGCTGCAAGACAGGTCACTGGTTTTCTTTTAAAAAAGGCACGGCTAATTTGGAATTACTAATTTGAGCACGTCTTTATCAAATCTTTGGTGATGATGTTCTTTTGTAGTGACATATGGCAACATTTCCTTCTTTCCCCCACTTCACTCCCTCTTTAGAAGCTCTCTCGTCGCGACGCTTGTGGCATCCCCTTCATCCCACTTTCGTCCCCAGTTCCCTTCCCTTAAACAAAAAAAAGTCTCTGTTTTCAAATTTCCCCATAAGTTTTTGATTGAGAGGTACTTTTTAATCTTTTTTGAATTCGACCCAAAAGTCTTTTGACTCGACACTTTTCGAACCAAAAACTTCTGAATTAAAAGTTTATGAAATTTCTCGTTCTAAAATGTACTCACTTGATTTTTTTTCCAATTTAAAATTTCTTGAGATGAAATTTTCCTAGTTGAAAGTTCTCGATTTGAATTTTCCCGATTTGAAAGTTCCTTGAGTAGAAATTTTGCCTAGATAAAAAAATTTGTGTTGAATTGTCTTGATTTGAATTTTTTTAGTTGAATATTTCTTAGTTAATTTTTTTCTAGTTGAAATTCCTATTCAAAATTTTCAAAGTTAAAATTTTCTGATTTGAAATTTTCTATTAGAGAGGAAGGAAGGAGGTGAGGGAAGTAAGTAGGGAAGAAAAAAGGAGAAGCATAAAGGTCGATGGAGAAGATGACACATGGTATAAGCATAAAGGTGGGTGGAGAAGATGACACATAGTATTCTATGAAGATGTTATTGAAATTTTAGTTTGAGTAACCTCAAGCTAGTGGTACTCTAGCTATTTTGTGTATTTTCCTTGTTCTTTTGAGAAAGAAAGTAACTATCCAAGATGATTCTTCTAGGACCATAATTCATCATTCATTATGGCTCGAGGAAATGAAATATGTTGGGGGGGGGGGGGGGTTCACTCGTATTTGTCCTACATTAACAAGCACATTGCTTCACCGCATTAATTGTAAGAACCATTGTTCCTTGAAGTTGATAGAAGTTATAACTGTTAGGTACCTAACCAGTTCCAAAAGGCATTTAGATCATAAATCATCACTTTTCTAGCTCAATGTGTATTTTTTTTTGGCAAATCTAGTCTTCTCCCGAACGCAATTCTATTTTTACAATTGCGTTCGGGAGTGGGCCAAATTTGCAAATAAAATTGTTAGAAAGCTAAAAATGATCTCCTTACATCATGATGAAATGAATCAGATGCACAAGAGAAGGGAAGAGGATGAATTACGATTCTTTTGGCAACAAATGCTTAATTAAAATTTAAACTTTATTAGTCTAATATATGTGCCTAGGGTTTCTATGTGACTTTTGCAACCTAATTTTAACCCTACACAATTCTAAGAATCTAGGACTAGAAAAACGACAGAGTATATGTAGAAACGTAAAAGATACAAGAGGCATGACCAATTTTTTACCGAGGTCTCGGAGATTCAACGATCTCCCCTGCTCCTCGTTAGAGCACTCTCGCGAGAGTCTATCCCTGACTTAAAATTGCGCAAGGAATCAAGTCATCCACTCATGATAGTCCTTCTCCACTCCAGATAGGTGGACTCCAAACCTCCACATGGCTCTCGGTGACTTCCTCAATCACCTCCAAAGGAATGTCATCGTGTCAAACGCCTCCAAGACATCTAGGAATCACTGACCTCTAAGAATAATAAACCTAAAACGCTCACTTTAACCTCACAAGGTCAATCAACTAGGAGTGATGCACAAACAAGGCCTATCTACTCTCTTAACACTCAAAGGATTTTCAATCCAAGGTTCAAAGTGCCCTCAAGGTCCTCACTAAGATGAACACTAGGATGGAGTCATCAACTCCTACATAAGGACTCACGTAGGGCCTATATATAGCTACACTCCTCATAAACTAGCTAGATGACACAAAATTTTCAAAAACTGCTTTTGGGTAAGAGCATCTGACTATCTCAAATTATCTACCTTAAACGCTTTTAACGGTAAAAAGTATAGCCGCTATGCATAGTTGGATTGTCTGGCCCAGTTGGATCACCCGACTCACTTGGATTATCCGACCTTGTGCAAAGTCACAAAGGCATCTTTTCTGCCAAATTGATCCAACCCACTCGGATCATCCGAGTTACATTGAAATCTTCAGAACAAGTCTTCTGCTGAATTGATCCGACTTGTGGTCCAACCAACTCGAATCATCCGACTCCTATTAAAATCTTCAGAACATGTCCTATGTTGAATTGATCCGACTTGTGGTCTGACCTACCCGGATCATCCGACTCCCATTAAAATTTGCATATTATGCCCTTTGTTGATTGATCCAACTAGTGGTCCAACCACCCGAATCATCCGACCCCAATGAAATTCCTAGACCAAGTTTTGAAATTTCGCACCAAGTCCAATTTTGGCATCCTCAATTGCTTTATTGTCTTCCTCTGACTAGATTTAAGCAAGAGAGTCCTATTGTGCATCACAACTAGCTACTCAACCTTACCGAACTCAAGTTACTGGCCTTGAACCCCCCTTAATAGCACAACCAAAACAAATACCAAATATATTATTAAAATGATCCAAACTCGACTCCTTGGATCATTTCTAGTCTTAAGGTCTTTAATCTTCATGCTTTGTTGTAATTGTACCTTTTGGGAATCTATAAATATCAAGAACTCCCAATATATAAATGTCAAGCACTAACTTACTTGAAAACCTTGAAACATGATTAGTGTTGACAAATAAGCATCATTAATTACCAAAACATGTAATAACTGAAATTAGGGATCTAGATCCTTACACCTGGTCTTCATTTTCTCTCGTAATAAGTGTCTGTGTGTGGTTTAAGTTGGACAGTCTACTTAGTACTGCTAGTGCCCTAGTTTGTTGTTGGATGGCATTTATTTCACATGGTTATAATTTGCATTTATATAAAGGAAAATCTCGCAAACATAAAGCACTCTGTAGTATGTACTTTATAGAGCTCTAGGTTTCAGTGCAAATAATTGTGTTCAATGTCTTTGCATTTTGTGTTCATCTTTTTTAACTGGGCCCTTCTTCCGTGCCAGGAACAGAGGTCGTGCTTTGATTCTTGCTTCACTGACCCTTATCTTTAAGCAACACATAGATGAAACGGCCCTAGTGTAAAAGTAGTTGTTACACTATGATACTTCTTATACGCAGCAATTCTCAGATTGAATCAGAGTTTTGTAAGATACGACACGAGTGTATATAGTCTCAAGAACGAAGAAGATGAATCTCATAGAGAACCAAAATAACGACATGAATCAACCATGACGAGAAAGAAACGATTTGACGAAGCCGCCTACAATTACTTTAAATACAACTTCAAAACGGTACAATAGATTGTAACTCTCTCACAACCCTCTCTAACCTTTAGGACCCTTGGATCCTTGCCCTATAAGAGAATCTATTGCTAAAGAATAACCTAGCCTCTAATACTCTTATACACCTCTTGCTTTGGATGAGTTGGTTTGTGGCTTGGTTGATTTTTGGGTTCCTATAACCACCTCTCATGGTTTATATAGTCTCTCTAGTCCTCTAAAGGGAAGTAGGAATACTACTCCAAAATAAAGTAGGAATCTTCTTATAGCGCATATTTCCAAATCCTAAAAGACTATATGAGTTACCATACTCAACAATCTCCACCTTGACTTATATTTATTGAAGTCACTAGACTCCTCTAAGAACTCGCTCCAAGTCAGCTCCCTAGATTTTGTTTATCCTCGGGAGTGCCATCACCATAGAGGCTTGTGCATGACCTCAATGTGCATGTTTGGTGTTTGGGTTTGGCCACTGATATGCACCAACTTCATGAGAAATTGATACACAGGAATTCTTATATTCACAGCGTAGGACTTCTTGGATAACTTGGTGGAATTGTGACCCGACGACGAGGAAGCCAATTGTAGCCTGCTATCCGAACAATCGCTAGTCCACGCACCGAAGAACTAATCCACACAAACTACGCACAAATACGGAATAGCACAGATTAGGTGCAATTCACAAAGAATCACAAGAACATGGCAGCAAGAACTCTCTCTTGGTTCTCAAAAAAATCATATATTGTTCAACTCAAAAACCTTCCGCATGTTCCCCTCCCCTCCAATACTAATTGTACATAGCTAACAATAGATAGAAAGTGTCCATGCATGAGAGCAGCACTTCCAGGGAATAGAAAGTAGAATATCTTGTGGAGACTAGATAGAAAGCTCTCTTCTCTCAGCATTTATTTGGTACAACATCCTTTCCTTTTTAGCTGTCTTGAAAATAAGAGCAATATTTAGATGCCAATTGATTTGGTACATCATCCTTTCCTTTCCTTTTTATGCAGTGTTGCCATTCCTTTCCATGTACCTAAGTACAATGAAAGAAGAACACATCGGCAGCACCACTGAGTTGTTAAAATCAGAAATTAAACTCAAGTTAACTTTCACCTGGTTTTGGATTTGTTTAGCACGGTTGCGCGTAATTGGACCATGATAAGCTTTCTCCTTTGAATTATCCAAACTAGAATCACCAAGTGTATGCAGCAATATCACCATGCATAGGTGATGTTTGTGTAGGTGTATATGGGATGTCCTCATCAGCCACCAAACCCTCCACTTGAGAGCTCTTTCTTTTATGTAGTTTGGTTAACCACACCTCCTGTTCCTACAGTCCTCACGCCATAGGTTTGTACTGCCTTCGAGCTCCACCTGCTCGTTGGTACCATGTGGTTGGTCCCGTCACGTCTTCTTTCTTTCAACAGCTCGCTCCTTCGCCTTTGAGTCTGCTAGATTTTGCAACCGTCGTTGCAGTTTCGCACATAACTGCAGTTGAGAACTAAGGTTGACGACATGTTTTCCTTCTCCTGATCAGGATTTTTATCAGACCTCCCATTAATTGCTATTCTTTTAGGCTTACCCATCAAGCGATATCCTCTATTGCTCCTGATACTTTTCATGATCACATGCCCTTTGCAAGTAACCCGTGTGACTCCATCTCGAAGTGATACCTCACAATCTTCGAGTTCAAGTGACCTCACATATATTAGATTTTTCTTTAAGCCGAGAATATACCGAACACCTGTCAATGTGAGATGTGCTCCATTATACATCTTCAATGTAATTGTTCTCACCTCAGTAATTGCATATTCACTGCAATTCACCAAGTGAACAGTTCCATGTGCCGGGGATAAAGATCTTTTGTCAAATATCTCCCTCGTCGAACATATGTGGAAGCAACAATCTGAATCTAATATCCATCCATGAAAATTACCTATTTGTCTAACAATCAAGGATGTTCAAATTATCTTTTACTACCGTCATTGAGCATACACCCTTCATTTGCTTCAAACTGGAACAACCCTTTATCATATGACCTTCCTCATCCCATAGAAAGCATACACACATGCCCTTGCTTTTGCTCTTCTTCTTTCTGTGACACTTGCTTTTGTCTGTAACACCTACTGTAGCCAATGCTAGATCACCCGATGATGAAGATTCTGATAGTTTTTTCAATGACTCTGCCTACAATAGATATGCAACTGCCTCGTTGAAGTTGAGAGCATTTTTTCGATGAGAATATTCACCACCAATTGCACCCATGATGGTAGTAGAGATAATGTTAGCATGACGACCTTGTTGTTCTTCTCAATTTACTCATCCACACTAATTAGTTGTGTGATAAGTTTGTTGAAGACATTGATATGGTGAACGAACTATGTACCTTCCTCCATACGTAACATATATAGTTGTCGCTTCAGCACCCACTGGTTTGTTAGTGACTTTGCCATATACAATTATTCCGAGTCATTCTATAATTTTTTTGATGAATTCTCCTTGATCACCAAGTACTTTACCTCAACGGAGAAACATAGACGGATTGTAGTAACATCCTTCTACTCCATCACCTTCTAGTCTTTAGCGGACGTCTTTTTGATTTGTCATTTTCAAGAGCAGCAATTAACTCTTACTAGACAAAGACATCCTTTACCACACATTGCCACATGTTGCAATTTCCTCCACCATTAAATTTCCTTGCTTGATTTCACATCATTGATATCGATCTTGATTTTGTGCTACCTAACGCTTTAGGGACCTTTTCACAAATCTGACTAATCTGGCCTTGTCTCTGATATCACTTGTTGCACTCTGATACTCATTCTTATGTGCAGCTGCCCTCGGATCAGATCAAAGTCTTATGAGATACAATACGAGCATGCCTAGTCTCAATAACGTAGAAGATGAATCTTGAAGAAAAAACCAAAATAATAACATTAAAGCAACCATGATGAGAGAGACTATAATTAGCGAAGATGGTCGTAAATTCTTTAAGCACAACTGCTAAAGAATAAACTAGCATTTAATCCTTTAGTGCACCTCTTGATTTAGATGAGTTGGTTTATGGTTTGGTTGCTTCTTGGGTTCCTATGACCACCCCTTATGGGTTTATATAGCCCTACTAGTCCTTGTCTAAAAGAAAGTAGAAATCATGCTTCAAAGAATGTATGAATTCTAATCCTACTATGACTCATTTAGAACTTTTTATATCACACCTTTCTAAATCATAAAAGTTTGGATGAGTCACCATGCTCAACGGTAGTGAAAGGATCTACTAACGAATCCAAGAAAAGAAGGAAAAGCACGAGAAAAAGAAAGGCCATGTTCATCGTACTTGGTGAATTTAAGTGTTGGAAAAAAGATCATACAACGTTCTTACTTTAAAAATGGTTCATTTGGAGGGTAGAAGCATCATCTAACTCTACAAGACCGTTAGCCCCCCGCACTTTTTTTTTTTTTTTTGCAAATCTAGCTCCCTCGTGCATGAATTTGCAAATTTGGCCCCATCTCTCACCGCGAAAACCTCTATCGCGCCCGGGGAGGGCAAAAACCAGTAGATCTTGGTCGACCACGGGAGTATAGCGGTTCACCGTGGCAGGGGTGCTTCCATGCTACCCAAGCGTAGTAGCACGCTCCTGTCGTGCTTGCCGCCGCGCTGCTGCACTCACCCACGCCCTGCTGCGCTCACATGTGCTGCAGCATGGCCAGCCTTTGCCTATGCTCCTCAGGCATGACAGGGGACACGTGTCGCCTGTCACGCCTTTTGTGGTGGAGGGGGCTAAATTTACAAAGTCGCGCGCAAGGGAGCTAGATTTTCAAAAAAAAATGAGGCAACGGGGGCTAAAAAAGCAACATGTTATCATGTCGTAAGTCCTAACGTGTGGTGATCCGCGCAATTAGCCCAGGGTAAAGACAGTAACACCGCAATTACTCTGGGTTAATTACACGAATCTTGGCATACTAACTAATCAAAATATCGAACGCACCCGATGTTTTATCACTTAGTAAGCCATGTTCAGAGTGTTGCAACAGAACAATAATTAGAGACTGAAATGAAAAGTTTATTACATTCCATGCCACGTAGGGCTACATGTTCAGTACATTAGTTATACATAGGATCCAAGTACAACAAAAATACATTATAAAAAATACTAACTATTCCATAGACTGAAGAAGTCAATACATGGTCTATCCAACACTCTACCCCTTCTGATAGTTCTTAGCTACCTCGTCACCCCGACTAGATGCTTGACCATTGGTGCCATTATCTAAGCAAAGGAAGATTTAGCAAGAGTGAGTACAAATCCCCTCAAAATCTAATTTTACAAAAAAAAATAGATTTTGGGTTTTCTTTAAGGGTTGTGTATTTTAATTAAGATTATGCAAAATACTACTAGCACTCGTACATGAGGCAGACTTAGCTTCTATATTGTACAATCTAGGAGACAGGTACAAATTCATGATTTAGCCATGCGCAAGTTTGTACCACTTTACCCATAGTGACTCCATCCTGTGAGGCCCCAAAATGTTTATCACTATTTTGGTATTAGATCTCCAACCCTGTTACTCGAGTGGGGGACACCTATCCCAGACTGTCTCACCAGACTTGTAGTTAATAGTTGTATCATACTATCGCAACAGCACCGATACTCAACCTAAGGCTTTAAACATATATAGCCTGAAAGAATCAACCGCAACTGATTTTCTGTGTCCTTCACTGGGACTCTCGGCACACCTAGCTTCTTACTCCTAGTTATCTACGCTTACCCAATGTGGATATCATAATACCTTCCTATGACAACCTTTTCTGGCCGATTTGACATACTATGGTTGATACTGAAAATGCGACTCATTTCCCAAGTGTAGTTGGTTGTCCTTATATCATAGTCTATGTAGAGGACCCCACTAGCTATATTCCTTCTCATCATAACCCTCTACCCACTATATACACATACATCCCCACCATTTCAAATATCATAAATCTTTCTATTTTAGCAATTCCTCTGCATATCATCATTCCATTTGATTTAAAATTTCATTGTAAAAGATACTTTTCCCATGCATTGATGACATTTGAAAGCATTTAAAAACAATTTTATAAAGATGATCAAAAGAAGCTTGCCTGGATTAAAGTGACAATAGACGTCCTCACACGGTTGCGGAAGATGATATCCTATTGGATTTATTTCAATTCCTGAAATCATGGAATATTAAAATTCATGGAGCAATTAAATTATGACGTGTTTTATGGCGTCCAACCTTTTCTGAACAGTTTGAATTTAGTAGAAATGTGTTGCTCATTTAAAATTAACATTTGTGAATTTGTCACATTTCAATGTGGTGTATTTTAGTTTAAGAGATTTTATTGCTGGTATTTTTAAAGTTAGCACAAAATTTTATTTTATGAGGCTTATTGAAATCCTTGTTTGAAATTTCAATTAATACTAGTATTATTTCCCATTTTTAGTTGTTAATGCTTTTCAAAATCCATATAACTTTATATTTAATCAATCATAGCTGTTTGCTCTCTATTTAAATTTTCTGACGGACTGCGGCGTTTAAATAAATTTAACGTGGTTCGTGATGGTCACAAATATTTTCCCATTTCACCCTTATTTTCTCTATTTTTCTCCTTCTTTTCTTCCTCCTTTTTTCTTTTTTCTTTTCTTCGTCTCTTTTTTCTCCCTAGGCTGAACTCCCTCTGGCTCTCCTTGGTTTCTCCTCTTCTTTTTCCCCCTCCAGACCTCCTCCTCCTCCTCACCGTGCCGGCCACCAGCCCGATCGCTGCCACTCCTCCCCAGCCTCCCTCTCTCTCTCCTCCTACTTCCCTCTACTTCTCCCTTCCTCTAATCGGCTCAGTCCAACGTCGGCCTGCTACGATTTGGCCCCGCGCTGCCGGTCGTCGATGACCCCCTGAGGGCCTGACCCCGCTGGCTACCAGCCGCGCCCCTCATGGCCCCTTTTCTCTTATGCCCGAGCTCACTTCCTCCCTACTGTACTCAGTTTCCCCCCTCTAATGCCACACCATGAGACCACTAGAGTTCCCCAATCTACTCGCTGCCTACTGCTTTACTTCATATATGTGCTATACATTCCTAACATGGCTACATTGATGGTTGTGCACCTGGTATTGGATGGATTCGATGGTGGGGATGGTTGATGGTGTTGGGGTGGAGGTGCTGATGGAGATGGCCGGGCTCTTGGGCTTCTGCTCGTGGTTGAAAGCATCTAGGCACCCGCTACGTTTTGGTTTTGATAATTAATGACAACTATGTTATATGATCTAATGCTTTTCTTGAGAATATTGAAAGTAGGTCAATTCCAAGATTAATGATCATGGGAATACCAAGGAAGGTTCAAACCAACCGGCAATATGTCAAGATCATGAAAAGTTAATTTATAAGGCTCTTTTCTAGTCTTTTGACGATCTTGGAGTTTGGAAGAAAGATCGGTTTACTAGATTTAGGGCCGTACTATTAAGAGGGATCTTGACGCTTATCTCGATGTCATTTAGGATCTAAAGGCTCAAAATGCACATTCAAATAGTTGCCAAATCATAAATAGTTCCAAACCTTGAAAATCCTTTTAAACAATTCAAATCTCTGGAAATCCGGCATACTCGCCATGGCGATCTTGGTGCTACGAGATGCTTGCAGTAGCACCGCTCAACGAATCCGATATGAAAATTCCAGAGAAGGGATTTTTGGAGGATTTTGTATCCCGGTGCTACCGGGATAACGGTAGCACCGGACTTTAGCCCGGTGTGAAAATCACAGAGGGTGTGTTTTTGGGTGATTTAGTGGCCCGGTGCTACCGCTCATGGGAACCCGGTGCTACCGGATCTTTGGTAGCATCGGACCTCAACCCGGTGTAAAAATTCCAGAGAAGCACCTTTTTCTGAGCTTTTGGGAGCCCGGTGCTACCGCCCATGGTGACCCGATGCTACCGGACTTTCGGTAGCACCAGACCTCAGCCCGGTGCTATATTTTCAGAGAGGTGTGTTTTTGGAGAAAGAAAAAGAAATGGAGCCCGGTGCTACCGGCCCTAGTTGGGCGGTAGCACCGGACCCCCTGTAACGGTTTATGGCAAGTGCATTAAATGCACTGTTCTAGCCGTTGAAGAGGAGCCCGGTGCTACCGGTCCTACATGGGCGGTAGCACCTGAAAAATAGATTTTTACAGATTTCGAGCTCCAACGGCTAGAAAGTTTGGTGGAGGCTATAAATACCTCCCCACCTGCATTCTAGAGCAACTCTTGGTCCTGATTGATGATATTTGAGCTCTAGCAAGTGTTCTCCATTCTTGTGTGCATTCAATTTCCATTTGTGAGTGTGAGAAGCAAGTTTGAGTGTTGCATCTAGTGTTTTGAGCTTTTAGACACCAACATTCGACCTCAAGCTAGCGTCAAGGTTTATTACTCTTGGAGGTTGCCGCCTCCTAGACGGCTTGGAGGCGATCGTGCGCGGTGAGCTTCTCAACGGAGATTGTGAGAAGCCCCGGCAAGTTGTGAAGGCCGGAGTTCGCCTACCCGGAGCGGGGAAGAACTACCTTAGTGATCGAGGAAGGCTCAAGCGAGTGGAGCCGGCTTGACGTGGTTCAAGTCACCTCAACGTGGAGTAGGGGAGACCGGCAAGTCTCCGAGACCACGGGTTAAAATTCCTTGTCTCCTATTTATTTGTGTTTGGTACTCTTGTTTGTTAAGAACCCATTTCATTAACACCATTCTATTCATAGTCTTTGAGCTCTCTAGTATATTTGCTTAGCTTGTATTAACATAGCCTTTTAAGTTTTTTGTTAGAGTTTTAAGTGTGTTCTTCATAATTGTATCTCAATTTGATAGTATCATTTGTATTTCCTAAATTGTATTGAAAAATTTAGAAACCTCCTATTCACCCCCCTCTAGTCGGTTATCCTTGATCCTACAAGTGGTATCAGAGTTTGGACTCTCTTTTGGGGCTTCACCGCCTAGAGAGTAAGGATGGCTAGCGATGGGGTGTCAATAGGCAAGACGCCATTTTTTTATGGTACAAATTATGCTTATTGAAAAATTCGCATGACCGTTTATCTTAAGGCCATGAGTCCAAGCATATGGAGGATTGTAGTTGAGGATTTCACTCCGGGGGTTAATCCCACACTCACAAATGACCAATAGGAGCGAAACACTCATCTAAATGCTCAAGCTATGAATGCTCTTTTTGGAGCCTTGAACGCGGATGAGTTCAATCGAGTGAGCAATCTTGAAACCGCTTATGAGATTTGGACAACCCTCTCGGAAATTCATGAGGGGACATCCTCGGTCAAGGAAGCCAAATTGCATATGCTTCGAATCAAATATGAGAGTTTTATTATGTTGCCTCATGAAAACATCAATGAGATATATTCACGGTTGAACAACATAGTAAATGAGCTCAAGGGCCTTGGAGCATCACTAACCGATTTTGACATTGTTCGTAAGATTCTTAGGGCTCTTTCGAAAAAATATAAGACCTTGGTGACGTTGTTTCTCAACTCACCGGAATTACCAAGAATGACGCCAACGGGACTTCTTGGAAATCTCATAACCAATGAGCTTTACAAGAAGGACAAGGAAGAGCTTTTGGAGCAAAGCTCTTCGAAGAAGAAGAGCATCGCCTTCAAAGCAAAGGCGAAGTCAAGTGATGAGATGCTCAATGACTCCGATGATGACAAAGACACCGAGGAGGAAATGGCTCTTCTTGTAAGAAGAATGAGAAAATTTATGAAGAGACGTTCAAGCACAAGTGGTCCTAAAAAATTCAAGAAGGGACAATACTCTAGCACCAATCGATATGCTAATATCCGGTGCTATGAATGTGATGAGAAGGGACATATTGCCTCAAAATGTCCAAAGAAAAGGGACGACAAAAACAAGTCCCCTCCGAAGAAGAAGTTTTTTTATGGGAAGAAGAAGCTCTTCAAGAAGTTGAATAAAGATGGGAAATGCGAGGCTCACATTGGAGAATGGAACTCCGAGGAAGAATATTCGAACTCCGACTCTTCCGAGGATGATAGACCTCCAAAGAAGAAGGGTCTTGCCGGAATTGCTATTGAGGAGACCTCATCACCTTTCGTCACTCCCTTATGTCTTATGGCTAAAGGAGATTTTAAGGTAAACACAAATGATGATGAACCCTCTTATGATGAATTAATGGATATGCTTGAAGACTTGAATGAGTATCTTGGAAAAGAAAAGTCTAAACATAAAGCTTTGAGAAAAGAATACTTTTCTCTCAAAGACTCTTATGAGGAGCTAATGGAAGCTCATGAGACTCTTCTTGCTAAGGACCATTCAAAGCCTCAAAATGATATAGGAATAAGTTGCAAAATTATTGATGATATATCTTGCTTAGAAATAGATTCGTGTTGTATATCAAAAACTAGTATATCTACCTCTTGTGATGATTTATTTGATATGCCATCAATATCATGCTCTAGTTCTACTTCATGCCACGAAAACCTAGTAGTAGAAAATAATGAACTTAAGGAACAAGTAAACAAACTTAGTAAAAATCTTGATAGATGTTTTAAGGGTAAAGACACTTTAAATAAAATCTTGAATAGCCAAAGATGCTCCTACAATAAAGAAGGACTAGGATATGTTCCTAAGAAGGGCAAAAAGATTAATAACAAAGCTCCTCGTTTTGTTAAATCAAATGGGAAGTTTTGTTATAAATGTCATGAGGTAGGGCATCTAGCAAACAATTGTATTTTGGATAAAACAACTAAAAATAACATTTATGACTTTTGTTATATTCTTAAGAAAGATAGTTTTGGCAAAATAATTGCTAAGTTTGTTGGCACTCCTATACTTGGTCGTAAAAAGAATGCCATTTGGGTGCCCAAAGCCTTGGTTACTAACCTCCAAGGACCCAAACAAATTTGGGTACCTAAAAGAACTTGATTCTCTTTTGTAGGTGAACTACAAGACCGGCAGACGGCATTGGGTGTTGGATAGTGGATGCACTCAACATATGATCGGTGACCGGAAGATGTTCACCACCTTTGAAGTAGGAAATGGGCAAAACGACAAGATCACATTTGGTGACAATAGTAAAGGAAAGGTATTGGGTTTGGGTAAAATCGCTATCTCAAATGACCTTTCTATTTCAAATGTTTCTTTGGTAGAAACCTTAAATTTTAATTTGTTATCGGTTGCTCAAATTTGTGATCTAGGTCTTTCTTGCATGTTTTCTAAGAATGGTGTAGTGATTTCTAAAGAAAATGATAATTCTTTAGTGTTCAAAGGTTTTAGATTTGGAAACTTATATTTAGTTGATTTCACCTCAAATGAGTCATGTCTTCAAACTTGCTTAATTGCAAAGACATCCCTAGGATGGTTATGGCATAGAAGACTAGCTCATATTGGGATGATCCAACTCAAAAAGCTTTTCAAAAATGATTTAGTTGTGGGCTTGAAAGATGTGAAGTTTGAGAAAATAGACTTTGTAGTGCTTGTCAAGCCGAAAACAAGTTGCTAGTTCTCATCCTTCAAAAGTATCATGTCCACATCTAGACCATTAGAGCTCTTACATATGGATTTGTTTGGCCCAACAACCTATAAGAGCATTGGAGGAAATTCTTATTGTTTGGTCATTGTTGATGATTTTTCAAGGTATATGTGGGTATTCTTTTAGATGATAAACCGAAACCTCCAGTATCTTTAAAAACTTTGCAAAAGGGCTCAAAATGAATTTGATTTTAAAATTAAGAAGATTCAGAGTGACAATGGTTCCGAGTTCAAAAATACAAAAATTGAAGATTATTGTGATGAATTTGGAATAAAGCACGAACTTTCCGCTACTTACACTCCGGAGCAAAATGGAGTTGTGGAACGGAAAAATCGAACATTAATTGAAATAGCAAGAACTATGCTTGATGAGTATGGCACCTCCGATAGTTTTTGGGCGGAAGCCATTAATACCGCTTGCCATGCAACTAATAGGCTTTATTTGCATCGTCTCTTGAAAAAGACCTCTTATGAGCTTCTCATTGGAAGAAGACCAAATATTTCTTATTTTCGAGTTTTTGGTTGTAAATGCTACATCTTGAAAAAGGGTGTTCGACTTTCAAAATTTCAAAGTCGTTGTGATGAAGGCTTCTTGCTTGGATATTCTTCAAATAGCAAAGCCTATCGTGTATTCAACAAAAATAAAGGTTTTGTGGAAGAAACTTGCGATATTGAGTTTGATGAAACTAATGGCTCTCAAGAAGAGCAAGAAAACTTAAAATATGTAGGTGAAGAAGGTTTAAGAGAAGCAATGAAGAACATGACACTTGGAGACATAAAACCAAAGGAGGATAAATAAGATACACCCTCATCCACTAAAGTTGAACCCTCCACTTCCGCTACGTCAAGTCAAGTTCAACCTATTGATGTGGATGAAAAGGAGTGTGATCAACAAACGCATACTCTACCTCAAAGAATTCATCATGGGCTCTCCAAAGATCATCCAATAGATCAAATATTGGGTGATGTTAGTAAGGGTGTTCAAACTCGATCTCGCGTCGCTTCTTTTTGCAAACATTACTCCTTTGTATCTTCTTTTGAACCTACTCACATAGATGAAGCTCTAGATGATCAGGATTGGGCAAATTCAATGCATGAAGAACTCAATAACTTTGCTCGAAATGATGTTTGGACTTTAGTGGAAAGGCCCAAGGAACACAATGTAATAGGTACAAAGTGGGTATTCCGAAACAAACAAGATGAAAATGGTATTGTGGTAAGAAATAAGGCCCGGTTGGTAGCTCAAGGATTTACTCAAATTGAAGGTTTGGATTTTGGTGAAACCTTTGCTCCCGTGGCTAGATTAGAAGCCATTAGAATCTTACTTGCTTTTGCATCTTGTTTTGATATTAAATTATTTCAAATGGATGTAAAGAGTGCTTTTCTAAATGGAGAAATTTTCGAGTTGGTATTTGTTGAACAACCTCCCGGTTTTGAAAGTCCTAAATATCCTAACCATGTTTACAAACTCTCTAAGGTGCTATATGGTCTCAAACAAGCTCCTAGAGCATGGTATGAGCGACTTAGAGATTTTCTACTTTCTAAAGGGTTCAAAATTGGGAAGGTTGATACAACACTCTTTACAAAAATTATTGACGAAGAATTCTTTGTATGCCAAATCTATGTTGATGATATTATATTTGGCTCTACTAACGAAGACTTTTGCAAAGAATTTGGTGATATGATGTCTAGGGAGTTTGAGATGTCAATGATTGGAGAATTAAGCTTCTTCCTTGGACTTCAAATCAAGCAACTCAAGAATGGGATCTTCGTGAGTCAAACCAAATATGTGAAAGATTTGCTGAAGAGATTTGGCATGGAAGACTCGAAGCCCATCAAGACACCAATGGCTTCTAATGGGCATCTTGATCTAAACGAGAGAGGTAAACCGGTAGACTCAAAACTTTATCGCTCTATGATTGGTAGTCTACTCTATCTCACCGCATCTAGGCCGGATATTATGTTTAGTGTGTGCATATGTGCTCGCTTTCAAGCTTCTCCTAAAGAATGTCATTTAGTAGCTGTTAAGAGAATTCTAAGATATTTAAAGCATTCCTCAAATATAGGGTTATGGTATCCTAAAGGTGCTAATTTTGATTTAATTGGATATTCGGACTCGGATTATGCGGGTTGCAAAGTGGATAGAAAAAGCACCTCCGGAAATTGCCAATTTCTAGGTAGATCCCTTATTTCTTGGTTCTCCAAGAAACAAAATTCCGTAGCTCTATCCACCGCTGAAGCCGAATACATATCCGCCGGTAGTTGTTGTGCTAAATTATTGTGAATGAGGCAAACTTTAATGGATTATGGAATAGATTTTAAAAATGTGCCTCTTTTATGTGATAACGAAAGTGCCGTTAAAATAGCCAACAACCCGGTCCAACACTCAAGAATCAAACATATAGAAATCCGTCATCATTTCTTGAGAGATCATGTTAGCAAAGGATATATAGTGATTAGTCACATTAGAACCGAAGATCAATTAGCGGATATCTTAACCAAGCCTTTAGATGAAGCCCGGTTCTGTAAATTGAGGAATGAATTAAATGTCATAGACATCTCTAATGTGATTTGAGCTCTACTTTGAATCTTGCTTGAAAGATTAATTAGTTATCTCTTTAGTTGCTTTATTGGAAATGTTGATTTCTTTGGGTATTTATCTCCGCCTTGTCTGCTTTCCCGGTAGCACCGCTCATACAAGAGTGGTAGCACCGGAGACCGGTGCAACCAAAAAATCCGCGGTAGCACCGGATTTATCTGGTTTTGGGGGTTAAGCCAAGTGCGGTGCAACCGTCCCCTCCTCCTTCTTCACACCGCTCTCTCTATTTTCTCTCTCTCCCCGTTATCCCTCTAGTTTCCCCTCTCAAATTTCCTCAAAATCATCCGAAGAAATCAAGTTTTCTCTCCACCCTTTTGATCTTCACTCGATCCTCTCTCAAAGGTATCCTCTTTTGTTCAAATTCTATCATTTCTTTATGCCCTAGCATCATCTTCATTCCTTTTTAGGGTTTTGTGAAAAATCAGCAAAATGTGTGGAAATTTGTTGAAATTTATGGTTAAAATGAATTTGATGAAGGATATTCTTGCTATTAGTAAACTTTTCCTGAATCAAACCATTTAAATCATGATTTCAAACAAATTATGCTCAAAACGGTATCTGGCCGGTGCTATCGGTCCCTGTGCGGTAGCATCGCCCCAGGTCCGGTGCTACCGGGTTTGTATAGTCGGTAGCACCGGATTTGCAGTAAAATTGCTCACAAATTGCAATTTTTTTTACAAAACTCTAAGTGTCTAGGGCATATCCCTTGAACTTAATCCTTGGAATTTCTCTTGTATCCAGTAATCATGCCTAAGACTCGAGGCTCCGGCTCTTATGTTAAAGTGGCTGCAAATAGAGGACGTGCTCCTCCTCCTCTTCCGCAAGATTCCAACAGTGAAGACAACATTCCAATAGCTTCAAGACATCGTGAAGTCCGACGGAAGATTAGGCAAGAGACTGGTGACAGCTCCAAGAAATCCAAAGGAAAACAACATGTGTCAGAAACTGAAGAAGTCAGTGACTCTATGGACATAGATAAATCTCAAAGTGGAGAAGAGACCGAAGAAGAAGAAAACCTTGATGATTTCGATCCTTCGGCAAATTTGAAGACAATCAAAGGTGACACGTATTTCTCCTTGAGAACTGCAAATCAATATTTGCTGCCTAGGAATGCCACTGAGGATAGATTCAGAACTTTGTTTCAGCAAAAAGTATTCTATGAGATTTACAAAGAAAAGGAATTTGCTGATCACAAATGGATAAATTGGGAGCACATTAGAAAAATTCCTCTCTTTGTTGGAGTCCCTGAGTTATTTCATGGTGCGGGACTGTCAGACTTTGTTAGTAAAAAGTGTGATTATAATGAAGATCTAATCAGACAATTTTATGCTACATTGCATGTCTCTGAATCATATGAGAGCATTACTTGGATGACAGATGTCGCAGTGCACACAGTCACCAAGAATGAAATTGAGGAAGCTTGGGGCATTCATCACAGTGGGTATCCCAGTGTGCACAGTGATAGAGTCATTCCCCTCGCCAGGAAGTTTGAGTTCTACGAACCTTCAGCTTCAGTCAAGCGTCCAGGTAAAATGGCGCATCTGCTTCCTTCTGCCAGTCTGATAAATAGAATTGTTTGAGTTACAATCCATCCTAAGAGCGGAAACTATGATGAAATCAGAGGATATGCATGGAATATTCTGAGTAAAATCATGAACAGACATAAGTTTGATGTGGTGAATTTTATGATCAGAGAAATGGCTTCATCTGCCTGTGACAAAGGTAAAAGAATCTACTTTGCTCCATTCATTACGATGATAATCAAGAGAGTGACTGGATTTCGAGGAGGATGTGGCGGTGTCCACAAGCCATATCGACCCCGTGAGGCTACTCCTCAGACCATTAGTCACGGATCGCCTTCTTCCCAACACCTCACCCTCGGGATATCCCAATGCCTCGGCGCGGTCCCTCCGTCTCAGCATATTTCTCATGATCAGTTCTTGGACAGCTTGAGGACCGACCTCATGAGCAGTTTAGCCAGCATGAGATCTGACATGATGAGTGGTTTCTCTAGGCTGGAGGAGCAGCAGTCGCAGACTAGGCAGATAGTTGAGGAGGTCCGAGGTTGACTGGATTCCATCGATTCCTCCATCTCCGAGCTTCGCTCATCTCTTCCTATTGTCTATCAGCGCTCGGGATCTCGTGCACCTCCATCTACTCCGCCTCCTCCGTCTCCTCCATCTTCTTGAGCTCCTCGGCGATCTTATTGTTTTTGGTATTTGATGCCAAAGGAGGAGAAGTAACTATAACCTTATGATGTATTTTGGTTGCTATGATATGTGATGTATTTTGGATGTTTGGATGTTGTTTTTAAATATTCTCATGTCTTGGTTAAACATTTGTACTTATTATGGTTGTCTTAAATATTCTCATGCTCTTGCATATTGTAATATCTTATTATTGTTTTAATATCCTCACTTGTTTATCCACGGATTCAATTCTTAAACAACATTCTGTCAAAAAAAATTTAAAACTTTTTCTCTAAAATGTGCAACCATCTACTTGCAATTAACATGCACATCTCTAGGGGGAGTAATTTTCATCATGTTTAATACTCACTATGCTTCAAAAGGCAAAGAAAACTTATGTATACTGAATCTCTTGAAAGAAAATTTTCTTTTCTTGTTCACTTAAAAACAATTTCAAATTATATCTTTGGGTTGTCATCAATTACCAAAAAGGGGGAGATTGAAAGCATCTAGGCACCCACTACGTTTTGGTTTTGATAATTAATGACAACTATGTTATATGACCTAATGCTTTTCTTGAGAATATTGAAAGTAGGTCAATTCCAAGATTGATGATCATGGAATACCAAGGAAGGTTCAAACCAACCGGCAATATGTCAAGATCATGAAATGGTAAATTTATAAGGCTCTTTTCTAGTCTTTTGACGATCTTGGAGTTTGGAAGAAAGATCGGTTTACTAGATTTAGGGCCGTACTATTAAGAGGGATCTTGACGCTTATCTCGATGTCATTTAGGGTTTAAAGGCTCAAAATACACATTCAAATAGTTGCCAAATCATAAATAGTTCCAAACCTTGAAAATCCTTTTAAACAATTCAAATCTCTTGAAATCGGCATACTCGCCATGGCGATCAAGTGCTAATGGATGCGCAGTAGCACCGGCTCAACGTTCCGTGTGAAAATTCCAGAGAAGGGATTTTTGGGGGATTTTGTATCCCGGTGCTACCGCATATGGCATCCCGGTGCTACCGGGATAACGGTAGCACCGGACTTTAGCCTGGTGTGAAAATCACGGAGGGTGTGTTTTGGGTGATTTAGTGGCGGTGCTACATCATGGGAACCGGTGCTACGGATCTTGATAGCACCGACCTCAACCCGTGTAAAAATTCCGAGAAGCACCTTTTACGAGCTTTTGGGAGCCCGATGCTACCGCCATGGTGGCCCGGTGCTCTGGACTTTGTAGCACCGACCTCGGCCGTGCTATATTTCCGAGAGGTGTGTTTTTGGAGAAAGAAAAAGAAATGGAGCCCGGTACTACCGGTTCTAGTTGGGCGGTAGCACCGGACCCCCTGTAACGGTCTATGGCAAGTGCATTAAATGCACTTATTCTAGCCGTTGAAGAGAGTCTGCTGCTCTGGTCCTACATGGGCGGTAGCACCGGAAAAACAGATTTTTACAGATTTCGAGCTCCAACGGCTAGAAAGTTTGGTGGAGGCTATAAATACCTCCCCACCTGCATTCTAGAGCAACTCTTGGTCCTCATTGATGATATTTGAGCTCTAGCAAGTGTTTTCCACTCTTGTGTGCATTCAATTTCCATTTGTGAGTGTGAGAAGCAAGTTTGAGTGTTGCATCTAGTGTTTTGAGCTTTTAGACACCAACATTCGACCTCAAGCTAGCGTCAAGGTTTATTACTCTTAGAGGTTGCCGCCTCCTAGACGGCTTGGAGGCGATCGTCGCGCGTGAGCTTCTCAACGGATATTGTGAGAAGCCCTAAGTTGTGAAGGCCGGAGTTCGCCTACCCGAGCGGGAAGAACTACCTTAGTGATCGAGGAAGGCTCAGCGAGTGGAGCCGGCTTGACGTGGTTCAAGTCACCTCAACGTGGAGTAGGGGAGACCAAGCAAGTCTCCGAGACCACGGGTTAAAATTCCTTGTCTCCTATTTATTTGTGTTTGGTACTCTTGTTTGTTAAGAATCCATTTCATTAACACCATTCTATTCATAGTCTTTGAGCTCTCTAGTATATTTGCTTAGCTTGTATTAACATAGCCTTTTAAGCTTTTGTTAGAGTTTTAAGTGTGTTCTTCATAATTGTATCTCAATTTGATAGTATCATTTGTATTTCCTAAATTGTATTGAAAAATTTAGAAACCTCCTATTCACCCCCCTCTAGTCGGTTATCCTTGATCCTACAGTGGTTTGCTCCTCCTTGGCTCCCTCTTCTTGATGGTCTCCTGGATCTGGACCTCCTCCTCTTGCTCCCCCCTTCTTGGTTCCTTCCTCCGCGCTTTGGTTCTTGCCTTGCTTCGGTTGGCTCCTGGTTCTTCCTCTCTTGCTCTCAGTTTGGAGTGGGGAAATGGGGGTTGTGCTCTTGGTTGGAGTGAGGAAATGGGGGATGTATGGTTGTTCGGCGTTGGCTTGATCCTATCCTAATTTACAATGATCAAAACTAACTTTTAACCTTTGGGTCATTACTACTTTATCATGTGATATTTCGCTACCATTCACGTTCAGCTAAGGATATCCGCAATCCTACCAGGTTTGTATAAATTGCCGGATGATTTATTTAAGGAATTGACAGGTTTACTTTGGAATAACTTAAATCGCTAATTTTTCTTTTGTAATCTAGATTATCTTATCCTAATTCCTTATTTACGATGCGTTAAATAGGCGGGTCCTTTCATAAAGACTACTACTTGTGTACATTCCAGGACTGGCTTACCGGTGAGCGTTAGAAAAACGAAGTTCGTGAAGTAAACCATTACAAGCCTAAAAAAACTTGAAATCATTGCTTATCCAGCTTCATGTATCTCATTTTTTTGCAAATCTATCTTCAATGCATGCATTTGCAAATTTTGCCTCTTCCCAACTGCGGAAGACACAACATACGACACCTATCATGTGCCGCACTCGGGAGCGTGGAAGCCGACCTATGTCGCAGAAGTGTAACCAAGCATGGTAGCGCTAGTGAGAGCGACAACGCACGACAGGAGCTAGTTGCCATGCTCGGTAGCACAGAAGCTACCTGCCACGGTGGGGTATGATGCTCCCGTGGTCAATCGAGCTCCACCGGCTTTCGTGCTCCTCAGACGTGGCAAGAGACACGTAACGACCGCCACATCTTTCACGATGGGGGAGAGGCTAAATTTGTAAATGAATATATAGGGTGCTAGATTTGAAAAAAAAAAATATAGCGGAGCTATATAAGCAATGAACTAAAAAAAACTTAAGGCATAAATCAACGCAATAGTTTAGTCATACTTGGAACAAGAAAGATCAAAATCTAATCCCAGGAAAGCAAGGAAGCATGGTACCTGATTTTTATTCTCTTCGGGCAATACTACTATAAAGAGTGTGTGAGAAAAAGAGTGCACTGGACTGGTACTCTCTGTCCTTTGGCTGCTCCCCATTTCCAGCTCGACCTTTGGAGACACCAGTTGTCCGTTGCCTCAGGTTCTGCGCTCTGCTTCTTCCAGTGCCGCCCCCGTGATGTGCATCGCTTCTACTAGTCTACAACAAGTAGGAGTAGTAGTTAGTGCCAGAGGTGTATGACAAGAAACAAAGAGTTTACCTTCTTGTTCATCAGTGATCCGAAGAAGGTTTTCTTGACCACTTCAATGCTGTTTCAGTAGTTGCAGGGTAAGGTTCCCTTAATTTGTTTTTTAGTTTCTTGTAAAGTAGTAATCTTGGCGCCGTGTGGTACTTAACACGCTGGTTTTGTGTTGCTCTCGACAGTTCTTGAAGGAAGGGAGCAAGTATTGTAAGGTTCTTGCAACGGGTAGCAACAGTGTTCTTTCAAGTTCTCCTCCAGTACTTTGTTGGTTAGGGATGGGAGGAACTAATAGTCTACTGCCCAGATCTTTGTGAGAGATTTGGATGCCATTCTTCACATTGTTTTTCTGGTCACCGGTAGCTTTCTCAAGCAGCTTTGCTCATCCTTTTTTTTCTTAGCTCTAAACCTCCTAATTTTAGTAGTAATCATCTCTGCGCTCTTTGCCTTCTACGCAAGTTTCTTGATCCAATACTCGTGTCTCTGTTCTTGATCAAGAAAGGGAAAAGAGCTGGCTAGTTTAGCTTCCTGATCATATTTTCTCGTCCTTGCCACCCACACCAAATCTCGATTCTACTGCTGGCGGTACTGTCCTTGATCACAAAAAGGAGAAACAATCACCAAATTTTAGTTTTGGCAGTACAGCTTCGTTGCTCATCTTTTCTGCTCATCCTGTTAACAATTGTTGATCAAGAAGCAGACTGAAGCAGTAACACTGAAGAAATCTTACTCCAATGGCGAGCCCAAGTCATCTCCCACTCATCTTCTTGTCAGTGTTGCTTGCATTGCTCCCAGAAACTACGCAGCTGCAGCCCTCCCAGACATGGACTCTGTTCAAGATCCAGCAGCTCCTGAACCACCCCCCGATGCTCAGCCACTGGCGCCGCACCACCGATTTCTGCGGTGGCGGCGGCACCATGGCCCCCTCGTCCGCCGTCGTATGCTACGGGGATACCGTGACGCAGCTGCACATCGCCGGCGCCGAGGGCGCCCCTCCCCTCCCCATGAACTTCTCCATCGGCGCCTTCGTCACGACACTGTCCAGGCTCCCTGACCTCAAGGTGCTCACGCTGTCCGGCCTCGGCCTCTGGGGCCCGTTGCCCGGAAATATTGGCCGGCTCGCGTCGCTGGAGATCGTCAACATGAGCGGCAACTACCTCTACGGCGATATCCCGAGAGGGTTGTCGCTCCTCGGGAGCTTACAAACTCTGATTCTTGACGACAACATGATGAGCGGCGAGGTGCCTGAGTGGATTGGCACGCTGCCATTGCTGGCCGTGCTGAGGTTGAGGAACAACTCGCTGGAAGGCGCCGTGCCGGAGTCCTTCGGGAGCATGCCATCGCTGAGGTCGCTCGTGCTCGCGTCGAACAACCTGTCGGGGAACCTGCCGGACATGAGCGGCCTGACAAACCTCCAGCTGATCGATGTCGGCGGCAACTCGCTCGGGCCTGCGTTCCCGAGGCTGGGCAGGAAGGTGGTGACGGTGGTGCTGAGCCGGAACAGGTTCAGCGACGGCCTGCCCGCCGAGTTGTGCTCCTTCTACCTGCTGGAGCGGCTGGACGTGTCGTGGAACAGGTTCGTCGGGCCGTTCATGCCGGCTTTGCTGTCCCTGCCGTCCATCCAGTACCTGAACATCGCCGGGAACAGGTTCACTGGCATGCTGTCCGACAAGGTGCCGTGCAGCGACAATATCCGGTTCGTCGACCTGTCGTCGAACCGCCTCATGGGGAGTGTGCCTACTTGCTTGAGGCCGGACGGGAAGCCGGCGCCGGTGGTGCTCTCGTCGGCCAATTGTTTGGACAAGAGTGATGGTTCACAGAACCCGACACCGTTCTGTCAGAACCAAGCCTTTGCCGTGGGGATAGTTCCTGGCAAGGAGAGGAAGAGAATTGGCCGGCAGGCCGGCTTCGTCGCCGGCATTGTAATGGCGGTTCTCGTCGCCGTTTCGCTTGTCGGTGCCATGACCTTCTTCGCCGTGAGGAAGGTGACCGTGGAAAGTGCAAAGGCAAGGCCTCCGGCGACATTGGTGGAAGAACATGCTTCTAGTGCCTACCCTTCCAAGATGTTCGCCGATGCACGTATGATCTCACTGGCCGGTCTCTGCATTTCATTTCTTGAGAGATCAAAACTTGATGTCAAAGTCTCTAACTTCTGCTTTCCTTTTGGCGTTTGGAACGAAAAAGGTTACATATCCCAGACAGTGAAGCTGGGAGCTCTGGGGATCCCATCATACCGATCATTTTCTTTGGTCGAGCTCGAAGCTGCGACTGATAACTTTGAGAATTCTTCCCTACTGGGTCAAGATGCTCATGGCGAGGTATCGCGTCTTCTTCTCCATTGATCAATTCACAGCTTGTTCAGAATTAGGGCAACTGACATGTTCTAGTTATGGCCATGAGTTCATCATGTTTTCATGTGATTTAAAGGGTGTCTCTTTTTTTCAGGTGTATCTGGGAAAACTAAGCAATGGCGCCCCAGTGACAATCAGGAGTCTGAAGGTTAAGAGGAGCCAGACTTCCCAAAGCTTGAACCGTCACATTGAAACAATATCTAGGCTCAGACATCGGCACTTGGTCAGCGCTTTAGGGCACTGCCTTGAATATGATCTTGACGACTCCACTGTAACCCAATTGTACCTCGTGTTCGAGCACGTGCAAAATGGGAACCTAAGGAGCAGGATTTCGCGTATGTTGTCAGTTCTCCTCTCCATTTCACTTACTCTGAAAATCCAATCACTGACAGTTTTTTATGTTGCTTTCTGAACTGTTTTTCACCAGAAGGAACTGAAGGGCGGAAGCTTACCTGGGTGCAGAGAATATCAGCTGCCATCGGAGTCGCAAAGGGCATTCAGTTCTTGCATGGAGGGATGATACCTGGTCTATTTGGAAACCACCTGAAGATCAACAACATTCTTCTAGACCAGAATCTCGTCGCTAAAATCGGCAGCTACAATATCCCAATCCTAGGAGAGGCTACGAAACCTGAGGTAGATTAGCGAAAAATTAGCTTATGATTTTAGCATTGAGCTGCTCTTGGTGAAGTTTTTTGGCTGTTGCTGACTAACAGTGTTATGTTGCCTGTCATATTAAGCAGGCAGGAGCTGGAGGCAAGCATCAAACTGATAGGTACTTACAAGTTACAAGAACTAGACCATATTTGACAGTTGAAGCTTCAACCTTATAATGTTATCATCTAGCAGTTTCATACTTTCAATCAGTACAACTAATAACACCATTGTTATTTTTTCCCAAATGTTACTTTGCAGTACAATGCTCAGCGATAAGACGGATATCTTTGATTTTGGGGTGATCCTACTTGAGGTTGTGTCTGGAAAGCCAATCACATCCATATATGAAGTGGAAATAATGAAAGAACTGGTATGTATGATTCACCTGAACTTGTGTACCTGACAATGCCAACTTGTGTGAACTTATCCAGTAGTACACAACACTGTCGCGCTGAATCTCACTGTGTCGCAGCTGCTATGGGCAATTTCCGACGAGGACCGGGCCAGGAGAAGGAGTTTTGTAGACCCGGCGGTGAGCAAGGGGTGTTCAGATGAATCACTGAAAACGGTCATGGAGATCTGCCTGAGGTGCCTGGCCAAGGAAGCGGCGCAGCGCCCGTCGATCGAGGACGTGCTCTGGAACCTCCAGTTCGCCACCCAGGTGCAGGATGACTGGGAGGGGGACATCCGGAGCAGCGAGGGGTCGCCGGTGTCGTCGTCGTCCCGGATCACCAGGTCCTCCAGATTTAGCAGATAGATAATCAGGTGTTTTCTCCCATCCAATAATCCCTCATGTGATCATCACATACCTAAACCATGATCATGCTGCTCAGTTAGATTATGCGATGACTCGTTCCATTTTCTTGGGCCTGTAGGTCTATCAGTGCTGTGAGATTTCTTGGATGATCAGTGTGCCTGAAGGCTGAATCTGAAGATGGAATTTTTGCGACAGCCTACATTATCCGCAGACTGCAGCTGAAGATGCACAAACTACTACTGTTATCTTTGTTTTGTCAATGTAGAGCTTTTTTGTTCCCTTTCCATTCTGTTTTGCTATCTGAATCCTTGATCTCAGAAGCGCCTTTCGTTTGTTTTCCACTAGGCTTACAATAACGATGTGATGTGCAAGCACCTGTACCGTTGTCAATAGCAAAGCCTGTTTCTACCAACGCTCATCCCAGAGTTACGTGATCATTATAAAACTACTACCATTTATCTCAAGCACAGGACGAACAACCTTCTCGTGATCATCTCGTGACCAAGCGGAAGTACGGCGAGAAAGCACCAAGGATTCAAGGATGAGGTCTCTGCAACCTAGCAACCACTTCTTTGCGAGTATAACCCTTTACATAAGCGTCAATACCATGATTCATCAAATAGGTCACCACTACATTTGGGAAACGAGCAGGACAAGCAGGGGATCAAGCACAGGAACACAACAACCACTGAAGATTTTTAATGTTTTTAGAGGACAATACAGGCCGGTAAAGCCAGAAATGCAGATGTTTTGGCATTGCTTATTGAAGAATCTGGCGACGCGGATACACCCTGCCTCAGTCGGCCGTCCAGCTCTGCTCCACGATCTCGCGAACTTTGCGGTTGTACTCGCGCTTGTTCTCGCTGAACAGTCTGGCTGCCTCAGAGTTTGCAGGAGAATTTGGGTTTGGGTCACAGAGCAGGGACTGCAGAGCAAAAGCGCAACAGAAGTAAGTTTGGCATGTGGGAGACATAACCCATGCCCCCCCCCCCCCCCCTCTTCTATTGCAGCAGTAAAAGGAAGGCAAATAATCAGTACATCCACCATGGAAAAGATGCAAGGATCTAGTGGGCATGCTACAATCAAACTTTAGGATGCTGCATCGTTGATAACAGCTCATTGGCGGCATGGTACCTATATGACTGGTGGTTTGGTAAACAATAACTACTGCCAATAAAAGCTGGATCTAACTTTGGTGGGTGCAAATTATGTCAAGTTACAGGAGAACAACATCCTTTTTACTTCCTTGGCATCCTTGCTATTATGGAAAACAGAACGGGATTTACTTCTGGACCAATGAATGACAGCAATGCAAAATCTTTGTGAATTTTCTACTAGTTATCGATGGTGTGAAATCATGTGCTGAAAAATTGGCTTAGTAATGAAATTGGCTTTGCAAAGTGGTTGTGATTATGGCATATGTGGTGCTTGCATGTGCTATGTCTGATGATTATTTGATATGCTGGTGATAGCATGATATTGGTTTTGCTTGATGCAATGCGCTCGTGTGAGTGTTTGCATGGACTGATGTTGAGTCAAGTCGTGGACTTGTGCTCGGAATTATTTCTTGTTTATTCATGTGCAGGTGTTGTTTGAGGGCGAACGTGGTCGATGACGGGACCGGAACTAGGTTCATGGAGGAACTGAGGTTCGGGACTAGATTCAGAGAGGAATCGAGGTCTTGGTGGTCAAGGATGTCATGCGGAACGTTCGGGCTAGAGAACATGCACATGGAGGTCGGTTAGTCACGTATTTACGTTATGTGGGGCTGTACATGCGTGCAAGAGTTGTTTTTGGTCATGTTGGGCGAGTTGAGATGTATACAAACTCTTTCCATGTGGGAAGTGGAGTTGTATTCAATCTCCTTATGTTTGCTCGATATAAATAGGGAGGTTTCTCCTGTTTATTTTCTCGAAACTGAGGTTTTAGGGTTTGTACTCTTTTGTTTGAGTATCAGTAACAGATTAGACAAAAGGAAATAAAAATCAATTTCTAGTCCTTTTGGCTTGGTGACGAGACCTCCTGCATGTTCCTTGCACCACGAAGTTCTGATCATGACGACTTCTTTCTCGGTGTTTTTTGTTTCACGCCAGAATGACACCGAGCGAAGGAAAAGCGGCGCTACTGATTTTCGCTGGCTACAGAACTCGTGATTACTGCTCGTGTTCGGTTTATGGTTTGTTTGCGGTTTTGTTTTTATAGATTGATTCATTGTCTCTTTTGTTTCAACAAGTTTAATATTGATTTGATCTATACAAAACCTTCCTAGAGTATCAACTTAGAGTTCCTAAAAGTTTCATTGGTTAATCTTTTGTAGATTGTGATTTATCACGAAATTAGGGTTTGGTCTGTTCTCGTCATAATCTGTCACAGCATACTTGCGAGGTTAATAACTTTTGATTCGTAGGTCCGATCGAGTTGATTCTTCTTGGGTTAGATTCATAATTGAATCTAGTTTCTTGATTAAAATTTCACACTAATCCAACGGTGGGATCTTGATTAATCGCCTTTGTTTGAGTTTGGTCCGTAACTAGTTTGATTTGGTCCGTAGCTAGTTTGATTTGGTCCGTCGTTGTTAGATCGGTTTCGTTTGATCGTCTTGCAAAGAATATAACTCTAGATCCATAAGTCCGATTGAGTTAATTCTTTTGTGTTAGCTTCGTAATTGAATCTAGTTTCTCGCTTAAAATTTCATATCAATCTAACGGTTAGATCTTGAAATTTTAGTTTTAGTAAACATATATCAGTCTGTCTCGTTTGGTCCGGAGTGTATTGATTTGGTTTTGCTACTGAGAAATTTGGTCCGTAGTCCATGTGAAAATTTGGTGCAGCACGAAGTTTGGTCCGAGTACAAGTAAAAGTTTGGTCCGACGCAATAAGGTTTCGCTGAGTACAAATTAAGCGATCTAAGTTTGTTTGGGGTGTTTCAAAAATCATAAAAATTTTATTTTAGCTTCCGCCAATCATTCACCCCCCCTCTGATTGCTAGATCAGTATATTTCGATCCTACAGATGGCTGTAATCCAGTGAACAACAAGCAAATAGAAAATAGTAGGACGAATGAAGCTATCAAAGCAATTCGATACGCTCAGAGAGGATCTAAATGATACCTGAATAGAGGTCAATATTGCAGCAACATCATATATAGGGCTCCACTGGTTCTGCAGGATATCCAAGCAGATGCTTCCATCTGCGTAAACTGAATGGATAATAACAACATTAATTTGTGCAGACTTTCAAGACTTCAATATGTCTGAGAATAATTTAATTATTTAAAAATACAATCAAATGATTGAAAAAAAACAGTCTTAAAGAGAACATACTGTTTGGGTGAAACATCCTCGAGACAAACCGAACAGTTGGTGGCTTGTTGGGATAATCTTCTGTAAATTGTAGCGTCAGCTTGAACGTGCCTATAAATGCAACACAATCAAATGTTAGTGGACCTACGATTACTAATTTAGCACCACTATTTTGTTCTGAAGCGATCTAAGGACGCAATGCAAGCCATACTTTACTGGTGCCATGAATCACACTTCTTGTTGTGTTACATCGTGAAGATCAAATGTTAGTGGACCTACGATTACTAATTTAGCACCACTATTTTGTTCTGAAGCGATCTAAGGACGCAATGCAAGCCATACTTTACTGGTGCCATGAATCACACTTCTTGTTGTGTTACATCGTGAAGAAAATTTCCCGATACAAATGATTTATCTGACTACACAAGGTTGCAAATCTTAACAGACCAAAATGAAGGTAGAAGATCACATGAACATTGGAGTTGGTTCATAGTTTTATACTTAATCATCCTAATCCCATACGACTGAGTTTTAGTCTTACAGGCAAAATATGGATACATACTAAATATCACCAAATACTAATAAGTGTCTTTCTTGTATCACATAATCCTATATCCTGGCACAGTTTTATTGCAAACAAACAATAGCCCACCAAATGAAGCTGCCATCTAATTACTACAGCCCTATCTAAGTATCTCTCAAAAGTCCAAACTGATCTGTCCTCTAGAGAAATTAACTACGGATTAATCCCATCTGAAAGAAATACTTTACCATCCCGATGAATGATGACAATTGTGTTATGATATAAAATAAATTCCAAGAATTAATTCAACAGTTGCCTACTCCAAAAACAATAGATAGTGTGGCCCCATTTAAAATGAGGCATGCGCCCATTCCCGCTCATATGATAGCTGGTTAGCTACATTGCATATCCTGTGACTAAGACTAGGACTAAACAAGTAATGACCAGCAATTCACTAAAAAAAGTTCCGACAACTGCAGCAAGCGGTTCCAATGGAAGTCAATAAGTCTTCCTCAATTTATTATTCCAAAGTGTTACGGAGCATGTTCTTTTATAGGTTGTATGCTGATTGCTGATGATTTCAGGTGTTTGTTAGCATGCCAAAGTGTACATTTAAAGAAACAGATAACTACTTTTCGACTTTAGAGTATGTATTTACTTGTTAGAACGTGCGCATTTGTTGGCTAAAAATGCATACACCCATAATTGCCTAAACAATTTGAATCATCCCAATCAAGCACTTTTTCATTAGCTTGTGACAACCCTTAGCATTAAAGGGCCAATCAATCGCGTGAGGAGATATAGCTCTTTACCTTTTCAGTAAACAACAATCCATCACAGATGAGATGACATAACTGTAAGTTTCCTAAATCAGAAAAAAAAACACTAGAATGGAAGCAAAATGAAGCGCAAGGCTTAGCTAGGCACTAAGCAGGTTGCTCTTTCGATGTCAGGGGACAACGGTTCTTGTACACCCCATTTCTTTACATCTACACCTTTCAGATGTGAAATCAAAGTAGAAAGATAGCACGTTTTCACAGAATTACATATTAAAAATAGGAGTAACCTAGAGTCCCAATTTACCAATCGCCGAGTCAGGAAACTAGCAGTATGCAAACACTAGGAACAGACAGAAATGAGAAATCGAACTTGCTCACCTCCATCCCACGGCGTGTCATCCGGTCTGCACACCATAAGCGAACGGCATCAGCACCAAATTAACCCAACCCAGCAAGGAAACCCGGTAAAAAGAGTAGGGAAATCGCAACTCTACGAGATCCCCCCAAGCTCTCCAGAACCCAGCGAGAATCACAGGGCGGCGTGGTTACCCGAAGATGACGGCGTTCCAGAGCATGATGTTGTTGTCGTGGGGCGCGCCGCTGATGCCGGCGGGCGGGTCCTGCTGCAGCCGCTTGAAGTCCCGCATCAGCCGCTTCCTCGCCGGCGTCGACATCTCCGCTCCCTCGCCCCGGTCCCGATCTCTCTCGCTCCCGCCACGCGCGCGCGCTGCTCCCGCCACGCGCGCGCGCTGCGCCCGCCTCCCCTCCTCTCGCCGGGCTGTGGCAGGAGAAGCTTCGGAGCGAGAGGGAGGCGCGCGGGTACGGAACTGGGTTGAGAGGAGGCGGGTGCGAAAAGGACATGATATAAATAAACACGCCGCTGCGCTGCGCACGACGCGAGCGAACGCGACGTAGTAACGTATTGACGTCTTCCCTCCCCGTAAAGCTCGCGTTATCGCCCCGCACGGCTCGCCTCCTGGGTCACTGACGAGGTGGGGGCGAGCGTACGGGCCCACCCGTCGGTGAGGATCGTGGGCCAACTGCCTATCCGGCAGCCGCTCTTCGCTCGCGTGTCGCGTGCATGACCTGCGCGCGTACCCACACCTCCACTGACATATGGGTCGCCCGTAGAAGGTAGGCCCACCTGTCGGTGGGCAACATCCTGCTGGGCTAAAGGCACTTTGTTCGTACGCGAGGCGATGCTGATGCACGTGGTCCACGTAGGAAAGTAGCTCGCAGGGGCCCACCTGTCGGTAGCGGTGGTGGTGGGCTCCGATTCGCGATTTGGACGTGGACGGTGCGAAAGGTAGTGGGCTGGTGGGGCCGGGAGGGATTGGCGGCAGCCGAGGCCTCTTGACTCGTGACTACTCAGTGGGCTGGCTATGGAACTTATTATCAAATTTCTTTTTTTAAATGATATAATTTAATATAAAGCTATTTTATTTATCATGTAAATGATTATTTTAAATTTAAGCTAACAAGCCACTGTCGAGATAAGCCTCATTAATATTTTTTGTTTAAAATAAACTCATTTCAATTTTGAATTATTAACTATCATAATCGAAACAATTTTAATTAATGCTCTAACGAGCTTTTTAGTCCGCCGTACTCATTAGTGTCATCTTTACCCATCTTTTTTTTCTCGTTTGTTTTTTAGTTTTTATCCTGGCCGTAGGAAATAGTACAAGGGATGGATTCCTGCCAGCTCCTCTTAATACGACATGATCCACAACTTTCATTCGATCGTTTCTGCGAATTCCATTTTGTGTTTTCGTGAATGTGGCTTCTCTTCGTTGTCAAAAGAGAGTGGTTCAAATTTCGTTTCTGATTTTTTTCCCTTTAAAATTGATAAGAGCCTAACCTTGCTTAATGAGGCACCATAGCCTTGCTATCATGCTTATCACATGACTGTATTCCCGCAGCTCCCGTTGATAGATGAATGGAAAGCGCTCCTGGTCTCGAAAAAGAGTCAGATGTATGATATGAAACATGTCAACGTTCCTCTCAATGGTAAGCTAATTGGCTTTTTCGCGAGTATGCAAACACTTATCGATATCGTCAGGGGCGAATCCACCATTGGGCTGGTGGCGCGCCATTTCACCTCCGGCCACCAATCCCCTCCTCCAAAGATCCTCAACGCCAGAAAGAAGCAGAGATGTGGTGTCATGACGGCAAATTGGTAGGTTTAGTAACTCACAACTAGAAGTAAGATGTAATAAGAAAAGTAGAAAACAATCATCACGAGCAAGTGAGTCATCAAAATTAGTCATGGGATCCCTTACTCTCATGGGCTTTCATCCGTACAAGATTTCGGCATTCTTTATCAGAGCGCAAAGACACGGGAGTTCGAGAGATAAACGATGTAATCGGTGTCGTCTCGCAGCGACAGACCATTACACGGCGATCGCGGCGAACGTGCATCACCAAAGGAGAGGAATCGGCGGCTCGGAGCGCCGTCTAGCCGGCAGCCGAACATGTATCTCCAGAGCTTAGAGAGGAACCAAGGCTCACTCCGTCCGGCCGGCGTAAAACGCTTGATCGCCAGAGCCCGGATGGGAACCGAGGCGATAGGCAAGGAAGAGCGACCGAGGACGAGGAGCCTCTCAGCTTCGTATTGATCGCTAGGACGAGGACACCAGAGCCAAACTAATTCGCTAGCGCCACTGATTGCTTTGCTCGGTATAAAAAAATTGCCCCAAGCCCCAATGCAATGCCTCATGCCTGAATGCCTTTGTTGTGATAACTGATGTCTGATTTTTTATTCTATTGCCCCAAGTCTATATTCTATTGATTGATTGATATTTTTGTCTCTCTGATTTAATATGATGAATTTGTAATTTGGTTGGCAATATATCGGCAGATGTATCATTAGTATGCGTATGTTGAGTTAGAACTTCGACATAGGAGCCCCACCTCTACTTTCATCCTGGATTCGCCACTGGATATCGTATCGGAGACTATACCGATTTGATTTTTGGAATGGTATATTTTGATACCAATTTATAGGAACGTACTGTTTCGAGTTTAATATAATCTATACCCATTTATAATGCACTTAAGCAATTTTTCCTACGTCCACCCTAAATAATGCACCTCATTAGAGATGGTCTAATGTTCGTGCACCCAGCAAAACGTCCCCAAAAACTTGCATTCATCAAAATGAACGTCTCAGATCTTTCCTCAGTTTTACTCACCCACATCCGATGGCCATTATTTAGTGTGTCTAATCATCTCTGTGGCCCACAACAGACCTCCCCCACTTACATATTTGGAAGGAGAGCGAATCAAACAAGGAAATAAATAAGGAGGATCCGCATGCAAGGAAACCAGACTTGAATTTTTATCGCCAAAATTGTACGTACTACATATTTGGAAGGAGGTGAATCAAACAAGGAAATAAGCAGGAGGATCCGCATGCAAGGAAACAAGACTTGAATTTTTATTGTCCGGCATTGTGATCGTATTTTTCCGAATATGACCCTTCTCGAGATTTTTTCTGATCTAGCCCCATAGAGTCTAATTTGAGCACGGAGAGCGCTGAATTTTTGTTTTATTTTTATCTAAGGAACCAACATGCATGAGTCTTTGCTTAATTTTTTTAATTTTTCTCGCGGAACCGCCATGGCCACGAAACCATTATTTAATTTTTATCTTTTTCCTTGCGAATCCAATGGTCGATTTAACGCAATTTATTTTTTCATATTTTTCCAAATCATCCCTATGGCCCACAAATGCACCTTCCTCACCTCCAAAGATCAACAAGGAAAAAAAAAACAAACGTCTTGGAATCAAGGAAAAGGAAACAAACGTCCCGGAAAAGGAAAGGACCATACATTACGTCTTTGGGAAAAGAAGCGGGAGATGGGGCGGTAGCGGCGGAGAACGCAGTCCGCAATGGCTCCACAATCACCATCGGTGGCTTTGCCGACGCCTGGCGAGGTTCTTTGGTCACGACCTCATGGCCGTGTGTCTCTCGGCAAATTTATAATTTAAATTTTTTGAAAATAATTTTATTAAGTACAAAATAATCGAAAGTTTTTTGAGATTTTTCTAGAATTTTTAACCTAATGTGCTATCTTTTCAAAATCCTTCTATATTTAAAAAAATGAAGGCAACTCACCTGTAGCTTCTTCTAGTGCAGCCCGCACTGCAGAAGCTTCTTCTCTTCCTCCTCCATTAAAGCAAGAAAGAAGCTCCAAAGCTCCATCAATCCCGCACCAAATCTCCTCTTTCCATTTATGGTATTAATTCCCAAATTTCGTGCTCTATTGCCAAAATTTCCTCCCAATCTGATTTGATCCCAAATTATGGTTTCCATAAATATGCTTGTTTGGGGCTATAAAAGCCGGCTAGCTCTCCTCCACCCCATCACATTGCGTAAATCCAAGTGCTCCTCTTGTAAAGATCGCGGATTTTGGAGGTAACCCAAGCCATCACCGTCATCTTTCCCGCAAAATTCACCGTGAATCGTGACTCCTCCCATGCAGGCGTCGGTCTTGGCGATCTCGCCGCATCTGCCGACCCATCATGATCGCCGCCACCCCGGCCTTCCTCCCCTCCCTGGTTGGCCAAGCCCGGAGAAACCTGCTGTACTCTCTGTGGAAGCTGCAAAAAAAATAATCTAAAATCAGAAAATTCTTTTTTCTTTCTCTTTCTTGATTTAAAATCTTTTGGGAGCCCGCTTTCGCCCATTCGACCTCCATTTAGTTCCGTTTTTCTTTCTAAATTCATTTAAAATTCTAAATTTCTCTTTTATTATTAAGTGTTGTATTCATACTTATCTTCTCATTTAATTGATAAGCGGGTGTACTGCCGTCGTAGCGTTAGCACAGGCACTATACTAGTAATCAATAATGATACCAGTTTGATGTCCAAGAAAAATGTTCATCTGGGCGCTTCACTCTCACAGGGTTCCTCCTCCATCTAACCTTGTTCATATCTCTCCATGCCTCAGCCAACCATTCCATGCTGTCAATCTCTCGCACACGGGCATCCATGTCGCTCCTCCTCCTTATCAATCTCCCACCGAGCGTCACAATAGCTGGAGCCTGCAAGGAGAGCTGGTGTGGCTAGGCTAATGGTCCATTCGAGGCTACGAGGAGGTCGTCGTCATCTCTCGTGTTTGCGAGAGGTCGCCGGCATCGGCATCCATGAGCACCACTCAAGCTCCACCTTCACCACTATCCACACATCTCCTTCTTTGGTAGGCTTGTTTTGGGGATTTTTTGAAATGTTGTAGCCCGCTTCCTCTAATGTTTCAAGAAATGGTTTTTACTCGTTGCAATATGTGTTTTTTAGATCTAGTAGCAAAATATATTTTTTTGTTGTAGTTGATGGTTTATTTGTTACATAAGAGTTCTTTCCAGTCGTAAAAGGATATTTATTTTGCAGCCCATTTTTTTGTTGTCATGGATTGTGAAATAAGTTATTTCGAGATGTTGCACTAAGTATTTTTTATTGTTACATGTGCATCTCCAAAATGTTATGGGTTTGCATCTTCATTATTTAGATATGCATTTGTTGTTTTTGAATACTTTTACACCATTTTTTCAAATAGGTTGGCCAATACTATTGATGAGGACATCACTTCCTTATATACACACAATACTCCTCTACAAGATGCTAGGCAAGGATCAATCATACGAGCACGTGCATGTCAATTGAATTATCAGGTAACTTCGTTTTTAGGAGTGAATTTTGTTTCTAATGAGAATATGATGCTGCCTAATGCGTGTGATTTACTTATCCTTAGAAATCATGGAGAGGACTATAATGAGTCAGAATAAGAGAAAAAGGCTACAAGACGAAGAGCCACAAGGATGATTCGAAACCTAGCCCTAGCCGACTATTTCAACTCCTTTCCCTACCAGCCACCACTTCCACAAGCCCAGCAGGCCGATCCAACTATATTTGAAAGCCTTCATAACATGGTGATGCACCATCTTTGCCAATTGGGCTTCGACTCATGTAATAGAAGGCCCAGGGAGATCGCCCAGGAGGAGTCCATGGCCATGTCCACCTCTTGGCTGCACCCCCCTTTAGTTGCTTATTTAAGTTAGCCGTACTCTCTCATGAGGCTTGGGTTTTTGTTAGATTAATTTTTCACGTAAAACTTCTGTGTTCTTTGCTTGAATCGGCTAGACCAACCGTCAAGATCGCTATTGAAACCTCAACACTTATCCTTAATCCATATTCGTAATTTCAGATTGCTTTTAATTTGTTCTTGCTTGTTTTTCAGTTGCTTGCAAGAACTGATCTTCTAGACCAGATCAATCAGGCTTTGACACGGTTGATAATAATTTAGAGTTTGGTTCAATGATTGCTTGGCGTCGATCGTGTTTTGGTCGGTAGCTTGGATCGTGAGGGTCATCTTCACAAATCGAGAGTTATCCATCCCACCGAAAGATCGAGCCTCCATTAGCCTCATCACTAATTTAGGGATAAAATACTTCTCAAGTTTGTCTAAGTTATTGAGAGAGTGATTTTTTTTCAAATCTTTCTTCGGTGCTGCTTGTGTGTTTTTATAATATTGCACATGCCACCATAAATTGTTGCATACGTTAAAAAAAATTTGACGTACTGCTTTCGGGTACGTCCAGGGGCTAGAATCACCCTATAATAATATATATTTATAAGTATACACATATTTAATTATATGTACACTATATTTCACTTACAATATTAGCTCAAATACATAGTAGTACTATCAAACATAATATATAGTTCAATATGTCATATTATCAATTCCACTGGTAGACTGGTATAGCTGATATTAGTCATTATCAAAGCCAGTATGGGCCAGTATTGAACCGGTATCGAGGCCAGTATAGTATATATGGCTATTTTGTATGGTTTAGGTGTTGAAATGATACATACCAACCAGTACCGGTACGATACTGATAAATATGGTTTAAAAGAGGCTAAATGATGTATTAGTTGATTTATGAATATAAAATTTAATAGAAATAATAATAATTGAACTATGTAGCCAATAATAAAATGTTTAAGAGTATGACTATTTTGAGGTTAATCTCAAACTAACAAATTTAAGAACACCTTTTTAGGATGTCATATGTTATCTTCTCCATCCACATCCCATCCTATTTCCCTACTCACTTCTCCCACCCCCTTTGTTCATCTCTAGCACAAAAAATTTAAATTAGAACATTTAAACTTTAAAAAATTTAAATAGAAAAGTTTCAACTCAAAAAATAAAACTCGAAAACATTTAACTCGAAAATTTTCAAAACAGAAGGTTTCAACTCGAAAAATTTCATATTAGAAAGTTTCAAATAAAAAATATTTCAACTCAGAAAGTTTCAACACGAAAAGTTTTAAATCGAAAAATTTCAACTCGAAGAGATTCAAATCAAAAAGTTTCAACTTAGAAAACTTTCAATTCAAAAGGTTTCGGTTTGAAAAGTGTCGATTAAAAAACTTTTGGTTGAAAAAGTTTCGATTGAAAATTCAACTCGAAAAATTTTCAATCAAAAAATTTCTAATCGAAAAGTTTCAACTAAAAAAAATAAATAGAAAAAAAATTAAATTAGAAAGTTTCAACTCAAAAAAGATTAAATCGAAAAGTTTCAGCTCCGAAAACATTCAATTCAAAAACTTTCGGATTGAAAAGTTTAGATTCAACAAAATTTTAGTTCAAAAAGTTTCTATTCAACAAACTTTCGGTTCGAAAAAAACTTTCGAAAGTGGTTAAAAATACTTGTTTTCAAAAACTTGAGTGGAAACTTTAAAATAAAAAACTATTTGGAGTTTGAGGGGAGGGAATGTAGCAAGAAAAGGGGGATAAAAGAGATGATGCTACTTATCATAAAAAGAGGGCCTTTGAAGGAGAAGAAAAGTAGGGGAATGAATGAAATGATGCCACTTTCATAAGTAGAGAGCCTTTTAAGGGGAGGGGTTACCATTTGTGACAAGGAGAATGTATCATCACCAAATCTTTAATGAAAGTGATCTTAAAGGGTATGACTATTTTGAGGTTAACCTTAAACTAATAATTTTAAAGTCAACTCTTTAGGATGCCACGTGTCATCTTCTCCATCCATCTCCACTATTCCCTTTTCCCTACTCACTTTCCCCACCTACTTCTCTTTCTCCAACATAAAAATTTAAAATTATGACATTTATACTTTGAAAATTTAAAATAGGAAGTTTCAACTCGAAAAAATTTAAATCAAAAAATTTCAAATTAGGAAGTTTCAACTCGGAAAGTTTTAAATCAAAACATTTCAAATCAAAAAGTTTCAAATCAAAAAGTTTCAACTTGAAAAATTTCAAAGCGAAAAGTTTCAACTCATAAAACTTTCGATTCAAAAAACTTTTGGTTCGGAAAGTTTCAATTTAAAATTCAAGTCAAAAAAATTTCAACCTAAAAAATTCTAATCGGAAAGTTTCAACCCAAAAAAATTTAAATCGAAAAGTTTCAAATTAGAAAGTTTCAAATCGAAAAGTTTTGACTCTAAAAATTTTAAATTAAAAACTTTCAAATTTGATTCAAAATAAGCAAAAAATTCGTTCACACTTGTTTGATGGTTTGTAAAAAAAAAAGGGTATCGGGTTCGAAGGAGAAGAAGAGATTAGTTGCTTGTTGTTAATAATGTTTATTAATGTTCAGAGGAGACGAAGACATACACGGCTACGCGATTAATCGTGATGAGGAGACCGAGAAAGAGACACGTGGTCGCGTCCGGATGGTGAGCGCACATCAAGTTGGCTGAGGGCGACCGTAAACTAGTCATTCCAGATCTTGAATTAGCAATTCCCAATTTTTAAAAGGGTGATTAGTTGCCCACATAATATTTAGCCTAGGTCACACGAACCATCCCCGGTGGGTTGGATGCTTGGATTGGCTCCACAGATGCCCACTAATTGAAGGTTGTAAAGCTTAGTTGGCTGCACGAATCTATACATATATTGATGTATCTTCTAAGTGTGCGTTGCAAAGTGGTTGCAAACCTGTAAATTTTGAATCTGTAGCCCAGCAAATTGATCAAGTTCAGTTTTCTCTGTGTGGTACGAGTTTATCTTGCTTTGAATTCTAAATTAGTGTCCTGTTTGGCAGAGTTCTAGATTCCAGCTCCACCTTAGGTCTAAAACCTGTAAACTAAAATAAAATAAATTAAGTTTATATTTTTAATCTAAAATATAAATAAGATAACTTACTTAAATACTCTTTAATATACCTATAGTTTCAACTCCATGTATCTGATAACCGTACAAAACAAAGCCTACGCGAGTCAAAACCTGAAACGGTGGAACCGGAGAAGATTTTCCCCGGATATTTTCGCAGTGGAGTGGCCGGCCGGTCCGGTCCAAATTTCCAGGCGTCGCCAACTCGCTACGTCCAAACCAAATCCAACTCCTCTCCCCCCTCTTCCCCGCAGCGCACCCTATCCTCCCGCCTCCGAGGCTCCGACCACCACACCGGCAAGCTCGGCACGGCGCTCTACCCCAAACTGCACGCCGCCCCATGGCCGCCGCGCTCGCGACCTCGCCCCTCGTCCACCTCACGGCCTCCCGCCTCCGCTTCCCCAGGCCCAGGGCCTCCGCACCCGCCTCGACCAGCTCGCAGTGGGGCTGTTCGAGGGGTGTGTGCTTGGACTGGAGGCCGAAGGTGGGGCTGAGGGCCCTGAGGCGGTGTGACCGGCTACGGTGCTTCTCCATCGACGGGGGCGGGGAGGACGGGGAGAAGCGGAGCGAGGAGGAGGCGGCAGCGGAGACGAAAGTGGGGGCTGCGGAGGAGCTGGGTTCCGAGCGGAGCCGGTCGGGGAGCTTGTCCTCATCGTCCGGGGTAAGGTTTATGGTGGATTGCTTAATTGTTTGTCAATTCATTTGTCCGAGGATACAGAGCCATTGAGCATTTCGATGGAGTACTGGACTGAGAGGAAGAACTGTGAGCAATTAGAGTCGCGCGCGGTAAGGATATTATTATTCAGTTACCCGTTGTCGATTCAAAAGGGAATTAAATTCCCGGATGAATCCTTGTGATTAGTGATTACAATGTTGTGTCAGTATGACTATGCTAGTACAGAAGTAGGCCGCACGACATTCAGCAGTGAGAAATGAGAGGGAGGGAACCACAATGTGTTTGCTCTGGTGGTCAAAGCCCAGTGCCAATGCATCTAGCTAATGTTACCCTTCACTCAATATTCTGGCACTGCATGCTGAGTTGTTAGATGAAAGTCTACCTAAATGATGAATCTCACAGTGACTCCGCTATATTTGACACCTGTCTCATATGTGTGGTATATTTAACAATTGTCTCATATGTGTATGTCTATTAGTTTATTTAGCCTCTGTTGGCTGCAAGGTCCAATGAATAACCAATAAGACATACATCCACATTCCTTTTAATTTGTAAAGCATATGTGTTTTAATACTATGAGCATTGCTGATTCTTTTCTCAAACATATTTTTAACATCTCTGTTTGCGCAGACTCCTGGTGTTTCGAATGAACCGCCACTTTTGAGCTTCAGTGTTGATAATATCGACACAGTTAAGCTATTGGAACTCCTAGGCCCAGAAAAGGTTGATCCAGCTGATGTCAAGGCTATTAAGGATAAGCTTTTTGGCTACACAACATTCTGGTTGACAAGAGAAGAACCTTTTGGTGATCTTGGGGAAGGAGTCCTTTTTATTGGGAATCTCCGAGGGAAGAGAGAGGAAATCTTTGCAAAGCTTCAATGGCAACTACGTGAACTTACAGGTGACAGATACAATCTTTTTATGGTGGAGGAGCCCAATTCAGAAGGTGAAGACCCACGTGGGGGACCACGCGTTAGTTTTGGTTTGCTTAGAAGAGAAGTTTCCGAGCCTGGACCTACTACCCTGTGGCAATACGTCATTTCGCTGTTACTTTTCCTCCTCACTGTATTCTCCTGTGTTGAGTTAGGAATTGCATCAAAGGTATATTTGCCTTACTTTTCAGTTGTTATATTCTACCATATATTAATACCATTCTATGCCAAGTTGCTAATAAATGTTAAGCTCTGTGCAGATTGGCAGTCTTCCACCAGAAATCGTTACATATTTTACTGATCCAAATGCTACTGGACCCCCGCCTGATATGCAACTTTTACTGCCATTTGTGGAATCAGCTTTGCCAGTGGCTTATGGTGTCTTGGCTATCCAACTATTTCATGTAATTCACGTCCTATATTTGTTTTGTTGAGCATCTATTTGTCTTCTAGCCTTTTAACTCTTAAAGAATCTATTTGAACTAGAATGCACCTTTTAGATCAGTCCAAGTCTTCAGGATATAAATTGAACTAATTTTCCTGCTGTGCTCCAATTTGTTTCGAAAAAATTTCAGAACTAAATTGACTTCACATATTTTATTTGTCCTACAGATTTTTTTTGCTGTCATATAAAGTATGGGGCTAGGGGCTAAGTGCATCTATCTTATTGAATTGCCTTGGTTCAGAGTTACTGTTCAACTAATTCTAATGCTGAAATCATTGTTACATAAAAGGTTTGTTTAAGGACTCAAAACTGAATTAGTGCTATATGAATTATTCGTGTATAAGTTGTGATGTGAGCAATTGAATTTTAGCCTCAAATGGGGCAGACAGCAATCTCAGAGGATCCTTTAATCCTGTGAGGCTGTTGTTTGAACTGCTATTTCATGAAGCCCCTTTTGTTTTTTATTGTTTTAACCTGAACTGCCGTGTTGCATCCTGCGTGCAGGAAGTTGGACACTTTTTGGCAGCATTTCCCAAAAAGGTGAAACTGAGCATTCCTTTCTTTATACCAAACTTCACTCTCGGAACTTTTGGTGCAATTACTCAGGTTAGTATTTAATAAAAAAAAATTTAATTGGTAATTAAATTGTCTGGGACATGGATGTGCTGCTATTGCCTTATTATATTCTGATAGTTGATCACTAGCACGCCATGATGGCGAACAATTGGGTAACATCTTGATATTACGGTGCACTTTATCTTCATTAACGGATTTACCACCTACAAAGGTGATATCATGGTAAACATATGCCTCCTTTTTCAAATCCCAATGTCTATCTTGTCAGGTAATATTAAATTCACTGAAATGATGCCTGAGTAGTGATACATTTTTTTCCGGCTATTTCTAGTGTCATTCACCGGAGGTACACCACTACACCCTAGCGTCTAAATGCTAAGGAATCAATTAAATTTTTCTGGCCTTACCGGTTGCATTTTGTTCCACATTTCTGGTTTTGTGAACTAAATTGCAAAAGTCTGATACAGTGATACATACTTCTTTTTAACTACTGGCTTGGAACTTTTCTTAATTTCATTGTTCACTCCTGTAGTTCAAATCCATTCTGCCGGATCGAAAGACGATGTTTGACATATCAATGGCTGGTCCTCTGGCTGGAGCCGCACTTTCTTTTTCAATGTTCTTTGTAGGCTTGTTGCTCTCCTCAAATCCTGCTGGGGAAAGTGATTTAGTTCAAGTACCTAGCAAGCTATTCCAGGGTTCATTGTTGCTTGGACTTGTTAGCAGAGCAACACTTGGCTACAGGTCTCTGATATTTGATGTTTTGAACATTTACTTTTTGTCATTTAAACTAGTATTTAAGTTTTTATCTGTCTTAGTTCTGTCTGTGATACCTGCACCTTTTCCTTCATTCTTTTGTGTTTTTCAAGGCTTATAGACACTTTCAGAACATGCAGAAAGATTTGCTACTTCCTTAGTTCTATCTCACAACTATTTTCAGTCTTTGAGAAGCGTACTGGATTAGCTGAAACTTTTGCTTGACCAATTCAAGTTAAATATCAATTGTCTTCCAAACATCCAACTTATACATATTTGGTGAATAATTACATGCAATCGGATCTTTTATGGACTTCATCGGTGTGGAAAGCTTAGTACTTAAACTGTCCTGTTGGCACAACATCTGATGAGCACACTACTCTACTCATCATCTGTGATATAAGTTGAAATAATTTTCTTTGTCTACTATTCAACTATATGTATTTATAGTTTTAAGTGAGAACTCTATATGGCTTTATAGTTTTGAGTAGGAGCGCTATGTTTCTACTCCTTAATTAACTTAAATTGATTTACAGAGCTATGCATGCTGCTACGGTTTCTATCCACCCTCTTGTGATCGCAGGCTGGTGAAGTATCGTTCACTAAATCCTTAACCTTTGTTTTAATGGAAAAAAAATATTTGACCTCTTGTAATTGTAACCAAACAAGTCTTATTTTTTTTACTGTTCCTGCAAATTTTGTAGGTGTGGTTTAACGACTACTGCCTTCAATATGCTTCCTGTTGGATGTCTTGATGGTGGAAGAGCTCTACAGGTAAAAATTACTAAGTTTTGATGAAATGCAACCAAATAATCACACTAAACCATATGTATGAACATGACAGTAACTACTCGTTTTTTTTATTTAAAAAAAGCATGGTATCTAATTATTTTGGGCATGGTCCTCAGTTGCCCTTGCTAGACACCTAATACCATTCACCTCTCGTATATGAGTTTGTAAATGGTGTAAATCTGAATTACGAATTTGCGATGCCATGACTAAACGGAACAAATGCAAAATGTCTTCCATTTATGTTGTCTATCTTTTTTACTTGTATGCTGTCACATATGCTATCTGTGTGACTTCTATTAATGATGGAGAGTGCATCCACTCTTTTCAAGATCTCATGATCAAGACATTAGTATTTGCAAAACTGGAATGCATATTTTTCTTAGAGATTCCAGTGGCTGTCAGTGATCACCAGACAGTGTGAAGCATCACTTTGTACATTTTTTAAGTGGAAAGTATCACTTATTAGCTATTATTATTGTTGGTCCAGGAGTTTGAACGTGTTTAGAAATTAGAATTGTGACTCTGTTGGAGCATTGAAATGCAGATGCTTTTCCTGTGCAACTCCATTACAGAACAGTGGGAGACTCTCCACCTGCCATGAAATATCCTCAGTACTTGTACACTTATTTGGGTTGTTAAGTAACTTCGACTATTTATTTGTTGCAAGTACAACTTTACTAATTGCAAGGTTTACTGGGGAGGCTTCATTGGCATGGGAACAAGTGACACAGTGAATATATCATCTCAATGTTCCTTTTTAAATTATTGTTGATGAATTGTTGAGTAGCTTGAAGTTTCCAGTGCATGTTTTGTCAAGCTTCCATCCAAAATTAACTCTGCAATGGATAATCTCTATAGAACTTCTGGTGCTTAACCTAGTGGCTGGAGAGAACATGATTGTGTAGCAGCAAAACTTTGAGCTTCTGTACCAAATAGTGTGTCTTAAGTTCCCTGATATGTTCAACAGGGTGCTTTCGGCAAGGATGCTTTGTTTGGATTTGGCTTGACAACATACTCGTTGCTTGGACTTGGAGTGGTAAGTCCGTTGATCTTGCACTTCAACTTGGATCTTTGGCTTTCAAGTTTCTATTGCAGTACAGTTTAATTTCTTACCTCTATGACAAAACATTTTCACCCATACACAAAGTACTCCCTCCGTTGATAAATATAAGGCCTATAGTTTGAATGGTCTTGTTGAAAAATATAAGGCGTGCATGTAGATTTAATGAGCCTTTCCACTTATACCCTTATTTATTCTCTCTCAACCATATGCATTTATTCATTATCTCTCATCTTCCAAGACAATTAAGAGGGATATGTAAGTCATTTCCTCATGCCTTTCTCAATTTCATCACAACCTTAATCCTTGTGCAATGTCAAAATACGCCTTATATTTATCAACGGAGGGAGTACATAACAAGTATGTGTGATTGATTTCCAGTGAACACCACATGCTATTCTATGTATACCAAAACATTGATGATTTTGTAGAGTTGCCATTAAAGAAAAATGCTGGAGTTGACAGGAACCAAGACAACACTGCCTAGTAGACTGTAAATATCTTTTTTTTTATTCTGGAAACCTCTAAGAAGCTAGAGTTAGGACAGAAGCATACATAGAAGATAAATTCTCGGGAGTCATGTTTTTTTTTTCTTCTTTTAAGATGAGAGATTGATTTGAATTTTACTGTATATTATGCTGCACTGGTGCTGATCCTGTTTTATTAAAATTGTGAAACGATGTATATTGCGTTGTATAGGAAGTATTTTTTGGATGACATTGTCTGGGAGTCTTGCTTAACCTTCTTAGTTCATATGAATTCAATTCATGTTGCAACATGATATTGTTAATGTTTTACTATCAATTAAAAGCAAGATGAATCATGAATCTAATATTTGAAGAACCAATAGGACTTGGTACTAGGTTGTTTTCACTTTCAACCCAAGCTTGATGTGAACTATTTAATGCTTGACCTTGAACATCGTTTACTGCTGATCGTGGTGTCGCATTGACTTCTAATGTTCTTCCCCCTTTTTGTTTTATTTAGCTTGGGGGGCCGTTATCTCTTCCTTGGGGCTTATACGTGCTAGTATGTCAGGTAAATAGATGAACAAATTGGTGATTGTGAGACACACTAGACATATTAATGTTTTATGCACTAACTCAATCTGTACCTTTTGATTTGTCTCAGAGAACACCAGAAAAGCCATGTCTGAACGATGTCAGCGACGTCGGAACTTGGAGGAGAGCAGCCTTGATAGTTTCAGTGTTTCTTGTTGTATTGACTCTCATTCCATTGTGGGATGAACTTGCGGAGGACGTAGGTGTAGGACTTGTGACTTCGTTTTGAGACGCAGTGCTTACCGGTAGAGTTAGGTCATGATGTATGTCAATTTTGTATCGAAATTTAGTCCCAATAGTAGGAAGTGTTGTAAAGGCCTGTGATATTCCTCTTCTAGGTGAAATATGAATTTACTCGTGCAAGTGTAATTAAATTGCACCGAGATAGCCAGAGCAGAGACCTCGTCCCATCCGAATTGTAGTCCTTGTTTGAAATCATTGTCTGGTTGGTGTCAGTAATATTATGATGTATTACAAGTTTGTAATCATGTGACTCTTGTTAGTAAGTTTGAAGCAGAAGTATTGCCTGATCTCTGACGTGCGTTAGCTCGTTGTTTTATCGCACAGGATGAAACATTTGGACGACACTAAATGGCGTATTAGGAGCACATCTATCCAAATCTTAACACATTCAACCAAATCAATATAACTGTGGGTTGATAGCCTGATTAGAACACAGAAATTTTATATGAATTTTGCAAAAAAGAACTGTCTAATTCTTGTAGGAATCTCAAAAATATCAAGAGAGAGGAAGGTCTTTTGAGATCCATTGGCGCACATGGCTGAGGAGGAGAAGCCAACGAGATTAGCGTTGTCTTTGCTCGAGGCTTGTCTGATCAAGCCTCTTCGTTGGTGTCCCGTGGAGCGCCACACCGGCTTAATCTCTTTGGACCTCTTTACTGGCTAAGAGCATGATGGCTAGCTCTGTCTGCTAGGCATGTGTGACAGGATGCATCCATGAGAGAAGGAATGGAGAATTTCGAAGCAGCCAAAGGCAGTTTTAGGAATACAAGGAGAAGATTGACTGTAAACCATTCAGAGAGTGCTTCCGGTCTAGTATGGATCATAGTTACCAGATTCATTGTAAGCCCCGCGAATCGTAAATCGGATTCGTCGAACTCGAACCGATTTAGAATATGGAGTTCATGTTCACAATAAAAACTAGAAGAAAAGTAGCGAATCACAAACCCAAATTACATACCGCGATTCATACTAACCATATTTCTAAGTACTATAATCTGAACCAGAAATACTAACAAGTTGAATCAAAATATACCACCACAGACTTGAATGAAATATTCTCACCTTCTCTAAATTCAATGTGGTATGCGCTTAGGGCAAGTACAATAGCAAAGCCAACTACTGGCTAATAGTAAGCTAAAAGCCACTTTGTACAATAACTGTCTTTAAATGTTGTCTCTAGATGTTGTGCAATAACTATCTTTTCTCTCTCGTACATAAATGATCTACCTATACTTCCGTGCAAAGCTGGCTACTAAATAAGAGCCGGCTCTCTTATCTCTCTTTTTCTCTCCTCCACATAGATCAAAGCTGATGTGTACAGACTAAAAACCAGTTGATGTGATCTTATTGTATATGTCTTTAGTCACGCTATCCTAGTAGGGAAGAGTGATATCGCAGTTTATTTACATTAGTTACCGGCATGATTCTCAGTTCCACTCTCGCTTGCATTCCATTCTATTCCAACCCCCCTCGTTTCTCCCGTGCTATAACATCTAATTCGAAGCCAAAAATCCAATCTCCCCAAAGCCACCTTCCCTTCCCGAGAGCTCCTCAGCTCCAAACCCTAGCCTTTCTCTTATGGAGGACGAAGACGCCGGCGGCTGGGGCGACACCTCCCCGCCGCACGCCGCGGAGCGTGGGACGCCGCGGGACATCGAGGCGTCGCCGACGAGCTCGCGGTCGGTGACGGAGACGGTGAACGGGTCGCACCGGTTCGTGATCGAGGGCTACTCGCTGGCCAAGGGCATGGGGGTGGGGAAGCACATCGCCAGCGAGACCTTCACGGTGGGCGGGTACCAGTGGGCGATCTACTTCTACCCCGACGGGAAGAACCCCGAGGACAACTCCGCCTACGTCTCCGTCTTCATCGCGCTCGCCTCCGAGGGCACCGACGTGCGCGCGCTCTTCGAGCTCACGCTCCTCGACCAGAGCGGCAAGGGCAAGCACAAGGTGCACTCGCACTTCGACCGCTCCCTCGAGTCCGGCCCCTACGCCCTCAAGTACCGCGGCTCCATGTGGTAATCTAAATTCTCTCCCTCTCTCCCTGCAGTTTCTCGTTTTCACTTTCTGAAACTATCGGCTCATGTTTAGAGTGGCCAGATTGGTTACGAGGTCTCCTACTATCATTACTGTCCGAATTGGTTTTGATTTGAATGCAATTCGTGGTTGTGGCGAGTTACTTTTCAGAAATTAGGCCTAACATATGCTGTTGTTCGACCTGATTTGCTGTTATTCGATTTGGGTGTGTTTGTATTTCCCTGGCGTTTGGGGTTGGCAAATTCCCTTTGTAGTGTGAGGATAAATCGATAATTTTATGGCAGATAGACGTGATTCAATTGTACTGTGGGCATGTGGTTTTCTTCTGCTACAATCATCCAGATGCCTGTAGTAATGCAGCAGCAGCAACAACAAAGTCTTTTGTCCGAAACAGGTTGGGGTAGGCTAGGAAAGAAAAGCCCAATCAAAGTCAATAAAACCTCTAAACCTTCGATCTTGGGTCATGGTTTCGATACGTGGATCGCTAACTTCCATGCTCTTCTATCCAACGCCAAATCTTTGAGAACGTTCCAATCCCTCAAGTCTCTTTTAACTGTTGCTTCCCATGTCAGTCTCGGTCTACCTCTGCCTCTTCCTATGTTTTTGAGATGACTTAAAGTTACACTATGCACCGATGCCTTTGGAGGCACTTGTTGGAGATGTCGAAACCATCTCAGACGATTTTGGACAAGCTTTTCTTCAATTGGTAATGCATTAATTAAAATTTTATTCCGGTTCTCAACACAATCTGTTAGAAGGGATATTTAACTGGATTCTATATTTGCTTTGGATACTTGATTAATTTGTCATATACAATCTCCTAAAAGAATGTATTAGTCTACGTTTCCACACTTGTTAGAATTTCTGTAATTGATCAATTTAAGTTGTATTTTATTGATCTACACCCTTATAACTTAGGTGCAGTGAATGGATGGATAATATTTTTTTCTGAATTAATGACAGATCTTTAATTTTCAGCTAAGGTAGGAGTGGCTAGAGAATGTGTAAATAGTACAGATAGATATGACATCAACTGTCAAAAAAGAGTTTACCCATTTAGATGCATGCATGTTAATCTCGTTCCTTTGACTCATTCATATATGCCCAACCGTATCTTCCATGATGCTTTAAGTGTGATCAGATGTCATTGGTTGTTAATTGATTCTGAAAGTAGTAAGTGTAGATTGTTTTCTGAAATTTGAGCGACTTTGCTCTCTGAAGCTACCTTTGTTCTTCATCCTGATTTGTATTTTCAGGGGTTATAAAAGGTTCTTTCGGCGTATTGCTCTTGAGACATCAGACTTTCTTAAAGATGATTGCTTGAAGATAAATTGTACTGTGGGTGTTGTGGTATCAACTATGGATTACTCTAGGCCACATTCAATACAGGTTCCAGAGTCTGACATAGGCTATCATTTTGGGACGCTTTTGGACACTCAGGAGGGTGTAGATGTTATTTTTAGTGTATCGGGAGAGAAGTTTCATGCCCACAAGTTGGTGTTAGCTGCCCGATCTTCTTTTTTTAGATCTGAATTTTTTGACCATGATTCAGATGAGGAGAAGAATTTGGTTGATACAAGTAATGAAATCAAAGAGATTGTGATTGATGACATGGAGCCAAAAGTGTTCAAGGTGTGTTCCAATTTCTATGCCGAATCCTTTCGATTTCACAGTTTAACAAACTCGGAGATTTATATTCATCATATGCAAATATTCTCTCTTGCAGGCTGTGCTTCATTTTATGTACATGGACAATCTTGTTGGTGATGATGAGTTGTCTGCATCAAATTCTGACTGCTCTATCTTTGATACTTTAGCTGGGAAGTTGTTGGCTGCAGCAGACAAATATGAGTTGCCAAGGCTAAGAGTGCTATGTGAATCTTACTTGTGCAAGCATATTTCTGTAAACTCTGTGGCAACCATTCTAGCATTGGCTGATCGGCACCATGCTATGGAGCTTAAATCTGTTTGCCTAAAATTTGCTGCTGAAAACCTTTCAGGTAATAAGACTTCACAAGAAATGCATTTCTATGTTCATCACTTCCTATGTAGACACCCAACATTTGCTGTTATATTCATATCTTCGATCTGTACTTTCCAGCTTTGCGTAGAGACTAGAGTCCAAAAAGGGTTCTATGTAACAGCACGGTTACATTTGATTCTTCAATATATGCATCTCAAATTCTCAACGCATACTCACTGGATAGAATAATCATACATATGAATATATGATGCCTTTGTTATTCTCAATCTCGGCATAGCTAGAACGAAAGGTGTGCCACTTAGTAATGCTGATACACATGTTTCATGCCTAGCAGTGTTTAATATGACCTAAGGTATTATGGCAAGATTTTTGTTCCATGATTTCTGGCCAGATTGCAAGAGTTAATACAGTTGTTGGCTCAAAGCAGTCTCCAAACCTCATTCCTTGCTTTTATTTTGACCAACATCTTATAGACCATCTTAATACTTTCGTGTAAGCTATCCTAGAAATTTAAATTTCAGTAGTGTCATACATTGAATTACTGCTTGAAGATTAATTCCTTAATGCACGCTCTATTTTACTCATTTGTTGCCTGGTGGCGCCCAAAGAAGTGTTTTGAACCGTATAACATTCCAGATGCCCGTATGTATCTGCAGCTGTAATCCGGACCAACGGATTTGATTACCTCAAAGATAATTGCCCGTCGCTGCAGTCAGAGATACTGAGGACAGTTGCCGGGTGCGAGGAGGAATGCAGCAGTGGCGGGAAAAGCCAGAGCGTGTGGGGGCAGCTCTCAGACGGCGGCGACACCAACGGGCGCAGGGTGAGGCCGAGGGTCTGACGCCGCCACGGCCAGGACTGACCTGTGTATAAATGGGGACAGCTATTTTTATCATTTGTGACGAACTCTTGAAATAATGGCGTCCGCTCGTTGTACTACTATCTTGCTGTGCTCTCCTACTCTCTGTCTTGTTCGTAACCGTTCTAGCCTTGGTCAGTTACCAATCTGCTGTTGCAAGTCTCGCAAGAGCACGGCAAGACTTGGCTACGACGACTTGCAAGCGCCGCAACAATCGGAAGCAACCCCTGGCGATGCCATCCTTAAGGCCAGGCCCACGTACAGGCAGACAGAGATAGAATCACAAGGCTGACAATGGTTCAAAATGAACAAGACTGAAGCTAGTCATCCACACGAGTTCGGTACAAACTGGACCAAAGTACATACAATAGGAGACACTCACAAACCATGCGTTGATCTAGCGGACTGCAATGACCGAGACGGAGTATCCTTGCGCCGCAGGAAACAGACCTATGCTCGGGGTGTCTGCTCAACCAAATGTAGCGACCAGAAACTCCTTGTAAATGCTCATAAACTTGGCCACAAAAGCTGCACAAGCGTTGGAAACGGGGCACATAGGTTAAGTATCACTCTCGTGATGAAGTACATACTAGTCTAATGAGTACCTAACATAACAGCCAGAGTATAAGCACAATAAAACAGAGTATAAGATCAGTTACTGCTGGTAATAGCCAGAACCTGGACATAGTAAAGTGTACAAAGATGCCTATCTAGGCTTACCCAAACCAAGCCTTCTCTGTCACACTCAAAGCTCAGCTTTGTCTACTGCCCTACCATAGTACTAGCATGCACGCATAACAGCAGGAAAAAATTGTCGAGCGCATAGCGTACATGCAAGGGGGGGAAATGCAATATAATAGTAGAAAGTATAATAGTACTAGCATTTCGAAACAACAGTGACTGCCTAGGATACGGCATACCAACAGTCACATTAATATTATTTACAGGACAACAATTAGTAAAAGGTGCAATAGAAGTACCTTCTAGATGGAAAATGGACTTGGAGCCAAGGCGCATCTTGTGTTCCTGCAACAACGTGGTATCAGAGCTTGACAAGCAGATATATCAACTTGACTGACAGCACAAACAAGGAATAAAAAAAGAACCTAATTTAAATAAAAAAAGGGAAACTGCTATATATCTGCTGACAGATTTTCTTTTTGTGTGAAATCGGTCGAGGTGTACATGTTTGTATTTTGTGTGATTTGGGCCACGCGGATATGTGAATGGTCACTTCTCTTGTAGATGGCACATTTAAGTGCCCCGTTGGAGCCTAGTAAGGGTGACCTCACACCATATCTGCGCATAATTTTGTTGAATTTTGCATCTGCATCATTGACTGCTAACTTGAAAATGTAGGAGTAAAAAATGATTATTTCAGCAACAAGTAGATTGTTTGACTTCATCTAGAGAAATAGTTAACCATCATTCTTTTTTATTATTGGGTTCACCAAAAGCATAGTCTGATTTTTTGTAATATAAAATATTTTTTTATTATCCTTTTCTTTTAATTGTTGGGTTCACCAGAAGCATAGTTTCAGTTTTTGTACTTTAGAAAAGATATTTTTTCATTTTGGTCATTTAATTATTTTTCTCCATATGCGGCCATGTTGTGTAGTCATGATATGTGTTTTTGCATTTTATATATGTATTTATGGTGCATACTTTCATTTGATCAAAGCATCAGCTAAATCTTTTTATCATTTTGAGAAAAATAAAGGCCAATAAACCACAGCCAGTTAAGAATTTCTGGCTAGTTAACATTTTGCAGACTCATTAAGCATGTGCCATGGTTCATTTTTCTTTGGAACGTGGAAGCTATCTATGTTCTGTTAGTTTTGATCACACGGTTCAACATCTGACTGATTTCCAAAAATAAAAATCAGTCGAAAGATCTGTAGACACTCCCTAAAAAAAACTAAGTATATGGCCTTAGAACTAGGACATGAAGGCATCTAAATGACAAAAAAAGAGTACATGGAACTAGATTGACTAGGCAGAAATGCTTCCACATTATTTACTCACATAGTGTGCGGCCCAGTGACAAATTTCATGTTTCAAATCGGAGTCTAGCTTCTTTAGTAACTCTGCCAACAACTTCTGCAGCAGTCAAAAGACAAGTTTAGCTTGCAGTAGAATGAAAGGACATGGAAAAAATGACAGAAAGCAGCGGCAGAAGGAATGAAGGGGTTTTATCACCTTTAAGATACTTTCAGGTGGGATACAATTGACTAGTAATTCATAGAATTTCAGGCGTACAGCATATAGCCTGAAATGTCAATTTTACAGTTCAACATAAAATCAAAGAAAAAACCATAAAGCGCTGAAATGTACCACTACATAATGCAACCAAAAAGAAAACTGTAGACGTGGTGTAGAATAGAACTGCGTTCACAGGAAGAGGTGATTGTATGATTTGTATCAAATCCATATGACGTGCCACAAGTAAGCGATATTTTGCAAAAAGGAAATAGAAGATTCCTAGCATATCCATCATTGCTTTCAAAACCAGACATGTGCAAGATCCCTCAAGACATCATTATTGGCCACTTGCTGCACGTAGTTAAGACCTGAGCCTTCTTAGATTCAGAACATTTTCCTCATATAATTGTAGGTGATACAAATCAGGCATGTCCAAGATCCCTCTAAGTCATCATTATTGGCTGCTTGCTGCACGTAATTAAGATCTGAGCCTTCTTAAATTCTGAAAATTTTCTTCGTAGAATTGTAGGAGATACAAACAGACACAAACTGATGAAGCTACGATCTATGTCAGGCCCTTGAAAGGAAAATATAGACAAGCAAGGATACACATAAGAGATACATGTATGATGTATCAAAAGAGGGGGTCCAGGAAACAGTATCAATATCCAAAAGCACACTCCATGTCAACTGTAAGATTTCAGCGATTTGGCACAGCCCTTGGCTTTAAGCACCAGTACTAAACAATAAGAATATGTCCGTTACAATACCAAACTTAATATGAACTACAGCTTTTCATTTTATTTTATTTTTCGAGAAAACACATACTACAAATAGGTCCGGCCATGCATTCACTGCATTCTGTGGAGTACATGCCGTACAGAACTCATAGTAAAATCAAAGCACTATTGTAAAGTAGACAATTTCTTCAACCTTTCTGATTGAAGATAAAGAATGAAAAGCATGCAACAGGGATAAGAATGCAGAAGGAAAAAAATGAGGAATTGCAATTCAACAGAAGTTGAAAAGAAACAAGACAAACCTTTTAGGGCTTTGTTCTTTCATGATATCAGATGCTATTTCGGACACATACTGCTCCCAGTCAAGAGGAGGCGCCACTTGATTTGATGCAAAGGGATATCTGAAATCCAAAAGGAAATGCATACTTAAGATAAAAATAGACAATTGTAACTGATCAAAAGGAATAAGGTTGTGATACACATAAAATTGGGGACACAGCACAACCGGTATGAAGGAAAGTGCAAATAATTAAAGTTAACTGAATAGCTTACTGCTGCACTTTGCAGGTCTCAAAAAATAATATTGCTCGTCTCAGATTACGGTTTGACTGTGCTGCTATCCGGGCAGCAAATCCAGCTGGAAGTTGCAGGCTTTCTTTCTTCCCAATGAACCCCAGAACTTGGACAATCTGTGAAATGAAGAAATTTTCAGCAGGGTTAAGTGTATATGCTTTTAATTCAGCATAAGTTAACGAGTATTCGAGCAATATAGCTGCAATGCCAAAAAAAACTTTTTCTTCAACTACTGTCACAATTTCCCACAGAAGCGTAGAATTGAACCTTAAAGTGGACAGCTTTAACCACCCCCCAATAACAGTCCCACTTGTACATGCAATTCACCATGCTAAAAAACAAGAACCAAATTTACTTCCCCGTCATTCAACTAAACACTCATAAACAATCAAGCAACGCATAAGGGAAGGTCAATGCTACTTTTAAACTCCACTATTAGACAGATCAGTGTTAACCAAACACTCAATGCATTGACAGAGCTAGTGACACCAAAAAATGATAATTGAAACATCCATCACCAACCTGATCTTCGCTAGGAGCATTCACTCGCACATTCAAGCAACGGGACCTTACAGCCTCTGTCACCTTTGAGGAGCTATTACAGCATAATATCAACCTGCATGATGCACTGTACTTCTCCATTGTCCTACGAAGGGAATGCTGAGCTTCTCGCGATAGCTTGTCAACTTCATTTAAAACAAGGACTGCAAGTTCACACAAGCTCGGTTAAGTTCATGTGGAAAGAAGCAAACAGATTAAATAAAGCAATACATTTGGCATAAACCAGAGGTGTGCAATCTCAGCACGGTATCCCTATTTATGCTCTTGAAGGCACAAACATTTCATGGAAAACTATACATTGACAACTAACAAGCAATCTACTAAATTTTTTAAGACAACTGCACACTATATAGAGACAAGGTAAAATTTTCATCCTAAGCCAACCAAGAAATTCCTAGAGTTATAACAACATAATGAGAGAAACGTGCCATAAGGAAAAGCACCCACCTTTAAACGCTCTCTTGCCTTTGGCATCGATCGGCCTATTCTTTGCCATCTCTTTGATGACCTCCTGAACAACATACCTGTCCTGAAACCCTGCATCACTGGGGTTCATCTCCACATGGTGGGCACTCGACAGCATCGCCAATTCTAGTTCAAATGTCCTCGTCCCAGTCTGGGGAAAGGAAATAGGCCCTCAGGTAATCCAACTTGACAGCTTACACAATACCATAAAAACTCTAAAACTTCCAAGTTAACACAGAAAACTACCGTCTGCCATGGTGCTGTAATCAGCAAGATCACACAAAAAAAAAAAGAATCAACGCACTCCCTAAAAGTGAAAGGCACAAATTTTTAAAACATATTAAGGGTCTGATTTGCAAGCATCCACTACTCCATTACTAATAGTTAAGCTTTAAAATTTGTGCGAAGTAGGTTTTTTTGGGGGAGGAATAACTTAGAAACCCTGCTCAAATTCTTACGTGAACCAGTTGTTAGTACTCGTGACATGCAGGGTACTCAATGTGAATTACTCATCAATACATTGCGATTTGTAAAAGTAGCAGGAAGAACAGAAATGGGCTTAAAAAAAAGGCTAGCACTCACATCGATCTTCCACGTCTTGTTCTCCATCTTCACCTGCAATGGAGGCATCAAAACACACGAAAACGTCAACACCGAAACCTCACCTCTCTCTCTCTCTCTCTCTCTCTCTCTCTCTTCACACACACAAGAAAAAAAGAGTAGAGGTCTCAGCAGAACATGAAATACAAGGAAATGGCACACCTTATCCGCGCCGGCGCCAAACATCTGCTTGATGAGGGCCATGATTAGGGTTTTCTTCCCGGACCCCGGTGGGCCATAGAAGAGCAGGTGCGGGCAATCCTGCTCCGCCACCTGAACCAAACAAAAACCAAACCGAACGCCATTAGAACAGAACGGCACACGCCGGGGGGGGGAACCCTATACCAATCTGCAGACAGGCGGGGGTCGTGCGCGCTTACGAGCTTCTTGAGGTTCTGCGCGACCTGGTCGTGGACGGTGACCTTGTCTAGGGTTTTCGGCCGGTACTTGTCCACCCACAGCATCTTCCTCCTCCTCCCGCGCCTCGCCGCTGCAGAGAGAGACGGGGAGATTTGGGGATTGGGAGGGAGAGGGGAGGGGAACTGTGGAGAGTGGCGGGAGTTCGGGGCTGATGCGCCCTCTCTCGCGTCGCGTCAGGGTTTTCTGACAGGTGCGGCCCACATGCCAGTGGGCGGTTGCCGAGCCCGAACGAGCGAGGCGAGTTGGGCTTGCGTCGATTCGATGCTCGTGATAGGCACGACGAGGGATGGGATAATGGCAGGCCCAGTTGGATGGAAAAGGATCCCGTGCAGCAGACAAGATCCAAATTTCGTTTTTGCTTTAAATTTTGCTTTATTTTGAAATCCGAAATTTCGTCGAAATCTCGTTATTTTGGACGAAATTCAAATTTGGATTTTTTTTACTGAAATTTCACGCGAAAATGCTGAAATTTCAGCAAAATTCAACTGAACGAAAAATAGTTCAAACGATGTCGAAAAATTTTGAAATTTTTTTTGGAGGTTTCTGACACATCAGTGATGTTCTCATAAAAAAATTCAGATGATTACCAAGTCTTGGGAATTTTTGCAAATTTGAACATTGCTACTTGTTCTGATAAAACGCTGACCGGCAAGTTTGAACCGAATGAAAAATGGTTCAAACAAAGTTAGAAAATTTTGAAATTTTTTGTGCATGGTTATGATGCATCATTAATGTTCTAATAAATTTTTCATATGATGATAAAGATTCATGAATTTTTAAAAATTTAAAAAGTGCTACTATCCTGTTAAAAGCCTTATCGGCAAACTTGAACAAAATGAAAAATGATTCAAACCATGTTAGAAAATTTTGAAATTTTTTTGAATGGTACTGATGAAGTACTAATGTTTATATAAAATTTTTAAATGATGATAATTCTTAAATAATTTTTAAAAATTCTGACAGCGCTACATCTTGATAAAAGCTTGATGATCAATACATAGATTTACTTTAGCAATCAAAAAAGGTTTAAAATTTTTCAAAATTTTACAGAAGGGTGATAAGGAAATGATTAAGATCTAATAAAATTTTTAAATCATGATCATACTCCAGTGAATTTATAAAATTCTTACAATGTACTGTACCATTTATGTTTTTTCTCTTTTTGATTTTTGAAATATAACAAATGAAGTTCAATGCTTATATAGATTTGATTGAGCAAGCAAAAAAATTTAAATTTAATTTTATATAATGGTACGTAATGAGGCAATTATTAAGCTCATAAAAATTTTGGACCATGATCACACTCGAGAAAATTTATAAAATTCTGACAAGGTTACTGTCCCAATTATATTCATTCTATTTTTGATTTTTTAAAGATAACGGATGAAGTTCAATTATTTTGAAAAAATTTCTATATGATACTACACTACTAAATATTGTACCATAAGTTTTTTAGATAATTGTCAAGCCTGCAAAATTTTATAAAAATCTGATAGTGTTTCTGCCAAAATTTTAAAATATTTCAAAAAATCGGTTTTTCAACAAATTTTCATAAAAGATGACCTTATTCAGAGTCGTTGGATCAAATCCGGCCATAAAACAACAAAAATCGGTCATCAATTCCAAATTTTCGAACGGCTTTGGCGAAATTTCGGCGAAAAAGCGAAAAACTATAGTGATTTCAAATTTTTTATCCGACCGGTAATTTTGATTTCGTGGTGGTCCGAAATCCGATATTTCGGTGAAATTTCTAACCTTGGCAACAGCAATGGTCAATTATCTACACCGTTTGATTGCAGGAAACGATGGTCTAGATCATGTTACAGTCTCACAAACATAATTCGATACAGTGTACCGTCGAAAACCTTGACCATTTCTTTTTATCCAATGATAGGTTGCATGACGTTTCTACTAAGCCCACGAATTTAATTGGGTTTACGAGTTAAATTAGTGGGTTTAAAAACCCCACGAATTTAATCGATTAAATTAAATGAGTTTAAAAAACCCCGAATTTAATCGATTAAATTAAGTGGTGAAAAAACCCACGATTTAATCGATTAAATTGTAATTTGAAAAAACCCACGAATTTAATCGATTAAATTCGTGGGTTTTTCACCACAATTATTGAATTAAATTCGTGGGTTTTTCACAATTTACAATTTAATCATTTTACAAAAAAATGTGTATATATCCAAATGATTTATATATATATATGTATCGCACTCAATACATATATGTATATATATCCAAATGTATGTATTTTTATATATATATATGTATCGCACTCAATACATATAACAACTAAAGAAGAAAAGAAAAGGCAAAAGAACATTGAAACTAAAATTGCTAGCGAAGAATAAATAAGATCATCTATTTTGTTCAAATCGATCGAAAATGTAACACAAAAGACAAACTCCACAATGAAGTTGAATCGAGCGAATAATTAACAAGCGAGACACGAAACCTATTACCGATACTAAAATACGAAACCAACCTTTTAACACTTCAAAACCGGCTTAAAACTAAGTCTCCGAATGTACAAAATTTCGGCATGACCTCTCTTGTAAATAGGACATCCACTCGTGAGACAAAAAACATTTGCGCTTATAATATATATATATCAATCTCTCAAATCGAAGGAGACATTCTAGCGGATCCTTAGATAATCCAATCACACATCCAACGGCAATTTGTAAACTACGCAATGACGTACAACACATTACAACCACAATAGATACAATCCACGATCCATTAAAATAAGTCCATCACAATAAGTCGATCACAACGTATCCATCACAACAAGTTATAAAATACAACATTATACACCAATCGAGCTCACAATGGAATTCATGCCTCGGGGTTGTTGGAGTTGTGGGCGCTACCACCACCGTCGGTCTTTGTTGAAGATGTCTTCTATGATGTAAATCGTTAGAACGTCTTTGGAGGCGTGACCTAGAAACCTGCAAGTTCAAGATTAACTTAGGTTGTGCTACAAGTAACATTATCTTTGATTCACATGAATGTCAATATGAGAATATCAATAGTACTATTCAACCAAGACACAATATGAGAATATCAATATGACAGTCAAGCTAAACAAGAATAGGTATTATATATAAGAACTACACGTCGAGCTAGTCAAGATATCTTGCAATAATCATATGAACATCAATCTCATATTCAATGAAGTATCAAAGTAATACTCTCTAGTATTAACATAAGGCCAAGATTACAACTACAATTATTTAATTCAACTTCCAAAGACCCCAATTGCATCACCGAGTATTCAAAGATAACAAGCAGTGAAAATAGTTCAAAGAAGCAATAAGCGTTTTGGTAGTCATTTTAAGAGTTCAATATCTGAAGTAGAAATATAAAGCATTCTACAAGGATAAACAATCAGTTGTACATGGGCAAACAACATTCTACAAGGATACCATATGAAGCATTTAAAATATAAGTTCACAATTGAACAAGTTGTCTTAAGATAACTTTTCAATCCCAAGAAATCGACACAATATAAGGTTCAAATCAAAAGTTATCTACATGAGCACGATATATGGGTTCATAATTTGGTAAACCATCACTTATCTACATGAGCACGATAATGAACTTTCATAAGCACACAAGTTAACCTTTCCAAGTATGAACATTGAGATGATTTGTGCAAGGTTTAAGAAAGAGTTGCCTAAATATCCTAAAATCGACTCAGTTGTGCATTTCAACAAAAATTATCACTTTTGCAACAGATTACTAAGATTGATATATACTAAAAGAATGAACTAGATTTCCTACGAAGTATATGTCCATCCATTGCACACGTAATCTCATATTCAATGAAGCATATGTAATCTCATATTCAAAGAATGAACTAAAGTTCCTACGGAAGCATATGTTTCTAAATTTGAGCAAGAGAAAGGAAGGGATGGGGCGGTAGCTCACCAAGTAATCAAACTCCACAACAAAGTTCAAGCTAACAAAAATTAATAAATGAGACACCAAACCTACTACCTCTACTAAAAGATCTGAAACCAACCTTTCAACTCTTTCAAACCGGCTTAAAACTAAGTCATTGAAATGTACAAAATTTGGCATGACCTCTCTAGTAAATAGGACATCCACTCGTGAGACAAAGAAACATTTGCGATTATAATATATATACCAATCTCTCAAACCGTAAGGAGACATTCTAGCAGATCCTTAGATAATCAATCACACATCCAAAACGGCAATTTGTACAAGAATTGACAAACTTAGCTCGTGTCGCAAACTTATAATATTTTCGACATCCATACATGTGGTGTAAATGCAGAGTGGCTGCAGGCCCACGGGTTGAAGTACATAGGCATTCCTTGGCTTGCATAGGTGGTGGGTACATGTAGAACGGGTTTGGAGGCTAGGAGCCCTGTAAGGCATAGACAGTACACATCATGCCACATATAAATCATTCATCAAATTTTACATAACGAATTGAACCGATCCGTCTTTACCTGGTGCCTCTCACTGTAGAAGGTGGTGCATCGTGGATTGAACATGTAGAAAGGAGGAGGAGGTCGGAGCTCTGTGGATCATAGTTTGTGATATGAAGTACACATAATAGAGTTTTTCAAAATAAAGAATGCATGAGAATATCATATAACCTGAGGTGCATCTCCTAGGGGTGGTGCACGCATCCCGATGGGTTTATGAAGGGCGCCGGGAGGCTGAGCACCTGTGATGCTTCTCCTTGTGGTGGTGGCTGCATGTGCGGAGAAAACATGTAGAAGGGAGGTGGTGGGAGCCCTATGACATAATAGTCAGTTTGAGAATTCGTGATTTCTGAGCTAAGTGAATTAAATAGTAATGAACTCAAGTATCTTTACCTGCATGAACAGAGAGGCGAAACACCGCACGTTAGGTCCAAGAGATTGTGACGATTCTTGCATATAGATTGTTTGTTAGATTTTAATCACAAATGTAAACTTGAGCGTTTTGTTCAAAGTTGAGATTGTACTGCAGATACATTTTCATGTATTACAGTCTTCTCGGCTTCTGCGAGCTTCCTCTCGTGCTTGACGAGACTCTTCTCGTGCTTGAGCGAGCCTCTCTCGCGCTTCACGAGCCTCCTCGTGCGCTTGTGCTTCCGTGCGGACCTCGGCGAGCGAGCACTCCTGTGAGAAACCGAGCCTCGTGGAGGACGATCGCATTCCACAACTCTATCCCCATGGCCCACCTACAAGCGATATATCTTGAAATGTGACCATGCAATTTTTTTCTCTTAGTAGAGCGAAACAAATAAAATCAGTTTTATTAACGAACCTCCCATGCTTTAGGCCCCCTCCAACGTGGTACAACGCTTCCACATCGGCCGTGCGGCCCTCCAATCAACCTCCGGCCCATGACGTTGTGTCATTTGTTCCATATATGCGCCTACAAAACAACATTTTGGTGCTCTGGATGTAAATTTGCACAAAACATATTGTGTCATTTATACTTACCATCCTCTCACTAGCCCTCGTCGTCGCACAACACATCCGGGTTACATGGATCCTCGCCTTGGTGCCCCGGATGTAAACTTCCACAAAAGTGGAGTACTCCCACTTCGACCTCCTCTGATGCAAAGTTGTAAACATAGTGATAAATTTACTAACAATTATAATATCGATACTTACCATGCGTTGCTCTAGGCCAATGTGTCCGTCTGCCGTACTTGTGCTTCCCCAATCTACTTCTTCTGCTCCTCGATTTCTATTTGATTTTTCTTGAAAATCCTCCACCCCGATCTGCAGACATCCACCTCCAAGCCTCCATGTCCTTCATTATCCAATCGACCGAGCTCGGAGATACTCTTGTTCACATCGGTGTATCCTCCTCGCCTCTGGTCCTCTTCTCATGTTCACCTTCTTCACCCTCTTGTAAAAATTGATGACGGCTTGAATCGTGCATTCTTTGAATGAATCTCAAACAACCTTTTGTGCATACTCGTTGAAGGCGCTTTTGGCCTTCTTCAAAGCGTAATCGTCTTCGTTCTCAAGGCGGAACCTCTCATGCATATAATCACACCTTGTCAAATTGTACTTACATTTAAAGCAATACTCAAATAGAGTAATACATAACGCAAACTCACCTGAAGCTTGACCCACACTGCGCCACGACATGTTTGGTTGTCTTCGCCTCCTTCCACGTTCTCCTTCAATGCCCAAGTGCTTCGGTTGTGGGCGTGAATCTTTCCCTTTGACTCAACCATGCGGGTAGTAGTAATGCGGCCAAGGGCTCCTCGATGACGGTGTTAACCTTTGTAATGTGGCCCGTCCAGTCCAACCCGCTCTTTCCAATTACTACAACAAAATACAAGACAAAGATGCATCAAAACAATAAGTTGTCACCTAGCTAATGCTAAAAGAGAAGATATAAGCATTACTGCTCGTGTACCTCTATCAACCTCCTATCGGCGGGTTGCATCTCGGACGAATCGAGACGGATTTCTGAAACACAAATGCAAATAATTAGTTCATAGACATTACAATGTAAATATGGAGATTAAAGATAATCCAATACTACATATATACGATGGTACAAGAAGACCCGCCTCTTCAAGCGGCTCTAAGGTCGCCTCCAACTCTGATCTGCCACGCCTCGCCTCGGCGTCTGCATCTGTATCTGTTGTCCCATCGCCACCACCCCAACGACCTCCTCGTCGTCCGCCTCGCCATGTCGTCATGCTCACATCCCAAATGCCCTCCTCTGCAACCCCTACCCGCCTCGTCCTCCGGTGGGCGCTCTCGCGCTGTTCGTGCTGCTCCATCGAAGCACCTCTGGGCTGCTCCCGCCGTTGTCTAATCTGCGCCGCCCGACAAATATGGCGCTGCCCGGCCGAGTCCTCGACCATCGAACCCTTGCTCCTCGACCTTACGGAGGACGACCATTGAACTTGCCTTTAAGCTTGTCAACTTTGATGCTGAACATACTCATCTGCTCAAATTTGACAAGAGTTAGTATCTGAGTTTACAAATAATTTTCAATAACTTGCAAAAAGAATGAGACAACTATAACATGTAAAAAATGAAGGAGACAACAATGACTTGTAAAAATGAGCGAGGCAACAATAATCTTACAAAATATACATATCAAAAGTCGTCGTCGTCGAATGCATACGTGACTCGTATTTCATTGAGGCGTGCTTGAAGGCGTGCAATCCTACCGACTTCGAGGCGTTTAGTGACGGGCGGGTTCATCTGTTATTACGTCGTGGCATCGGTAGGTAATTGATCGAGTCCCGCCCGTCGGAGACAAGGAAGAATCCCTATAGCTTCTTCTTGATATACATCACCCACATCATCCTCTACGTTACTTGCCACATACGAAACATCCCAGGAGGGTATACTTCAGGGTTAACTTTAAATACAACCCACCAAGCCTTCAAGCTACGGTGAGGATAGCTCAGGTAGTACACCTGCTCAACCTGATGTGCAAGCACGATGTTATTGATATGGCCCTGAAGCCGCGAACTGTGCTTCACCTCCACCATCCCAAAGTCATCGACACGTGTGCCGTTGTGTGGATCGAACCAATGGCAATCAAAAAACACGACCTTCAGATCTTTGCCACCCCCAAAGGTATACTCAATTATGTTTTGTACAACACCGTAGTAGTCTAATATATCGCTGTGGAATCGGATGGCGTTGTGACTACTCCATTGTTTGAAGTGGCCGCAAGTGGACGGCTAGCTTCTAATTTCACTGTTCAAAAGCGGAACCCGTTCACATCACAATGACTATAGCTCCACGAGCCTCCTCGATGCGCTTGTGCTTCCGTGCGGACCTCGGCGGCGAGCACTCCTGTGTGAGAAGCCGAGCCTCGTGGAGGGCGATCGCATTCCACAACTCTATCCCCATGGCCCACTACGAGCGATATATCTTGAAAATGTGACCATGCAATTTTTCTCTTAGTAGAGCGAAAACAAATAAAATCAGTTTTATTAACGAACCTCCATGCTTTAGGCCCCCTCAGTGATGGTACGCCTTCCACATCGGACCGTGCGGCCCTCAATCAACCTCCGGCCCATGGCGTTGTGTCATTTGTTCCGCATATAGCGCCTACAAAACAACATTTTGGTGCTCTGGATGTAAATTTGCACAAAACATATTGTGTCATTTATACTTACCATCCTCTCACTAGCTAAATCGTCTTTGTAACACATCAAGGTTACATGGATCCTCGCCTTGGTGCCCCAGGATGTAAACTTCCACAAAAGTGGGAGTACTCCCACTTCGACCTCCTCTGATGCAAAGTTGTAAACATAGTGACAAATTTACTAACAATTATAACCGATATACTTACCATGCGTTGCTCTGACCAATGTGTCCGTCTGCCTTGTACTTGTGCTTCCCAATCTACTTCTTACATTCCCTCGATTTCTATTTGATTTTCTTGAAAATCCTCCACCCCGATCAGGCACATCCACCTCAAGCCTCCATGTCCTTCATTATCAATCGGCCGAGCTCGGAGATACTCTTGTTACGTCAGGTGTATCCTCCTGCCTCTGTCCTCTTCTCATGTTCACCTTCTTCACCCTCTTGTAAAAATTGATGGCCGCTTGAATCGTGCATTCTTTGAATGAATCTCCGACAACAACCTTTTGTGCCATGCCTGTTAGAAAGCGCTTTTGGCCTTCTTCAAAGCGTTATGTCGTCTTAGTTCTCAAGGCGGAACCTCTCTGCATATAATCACACCTTTGTCAAATTGTACTTACATTTAAAGCAATACTCAAATAGATACGTACATACGCAAACTCACCGGAAGCTTGACCCGCCTGTGCTTACGACATGTTTGGTTATCTTCGCCTCCTTCCATTCTCCTTCAATGCCCGGTGCTTCAGGTTGTGGGCGCGAATCTTTCCACGCTGACTCAACCATGCGAGGAGTGAAAAATGCAAGCCAAGGGCTCCCGATGCAGTGTTAACCTTTGTAATGTGCCCCGTCCAGTCAACCAGCTCTTTCGATTACCTACAACAAAATACAAGACAAAGATGCATCAAAACAATAAGTTGTCACCTAGCTAATGCTAAAAAGAAGATATAAGCGTTACACGCTCCGTGTACCTCTATCAACCTCCTATAAATTGCATCTCGAATGAGGCGAAACTTGAAGTTTTTGAAACACTGAATGCAAATAATTAGTTCGTAGACATTACAATGTAAATATGGAGATTAAAAGATAATCCAATACATATACACATGGTGCAGAAGAAGACCATACCTCTTCAAGCGGCTCTAAGTCGCCTCCAACTACCATATCTGCATGTTGCCTACCTCGTGCCACATATGTCTGTTGTCCCGCCGCCACCACCCCCAACGCGACCTCCTCGTCGTCAGCCTCGCCATGTCGTCATGCTCACATCCCAAATGCCCTCCTCTGCAACCCCTTTCGTCTCGTCCTCGTTGTTTGCTCTCGCGCTTTGTTCGTGCACCACTCCTTGAAGCACCTCTGGGCTGCTCCTGCCGTTGTCTGTCTGCGCGCCCGACAAATATGGCGTGGCTATAACCCGTCAGTCCGACCATGGAACCCTTGCTCCTCGACATTACGGAGGGCGACCATTGAACTTGCCTTTAAACTTCAGCTGACTTTGCAGAACATACTCATACATTTCAAATTTGACAAGAGTTAGTATCTGAGTTTACAAATAATTTTCAATAACTTGCAAAAAGAATGAGACAACTATAACATGTAAAAAATGAAGGAGACAACAATGACTTGTAAAAATGAGCGAGGCAACAATAATCTTACAAAATATACATATCAAAAAGTGGTCCATTGGAATGCATACGTGACTAAGCATTTCATTGAGGCGTGCTTGAAGGCGTACAATCCTACTTGACTTACGAGGCGTTTGGTAGCGTGGGCGGGTTCATCTGTTATTACCGTGCGTGGCATCGGTAGGTAATTGATCGAGTCTGCCCTTCGAGGAGACAAGGAAGAATCCCTATAGCTTCTTCTTGATATACATCACCCACATCATCCTCTACGTTACTTGCCACATCTGAAACATCCCGGGAGGGTATACTTGAGGTTAACTTCAAATACAACCACCAAGCCTTCAAGCTACGGTGAGGATAGCTCAGGTAGTACACACCTCAACTTTGATGTGCAAGCACGATGTTATTGATATGGCAACCCAGCGCGGTACGTGCTTCACCTCCACCATCCCAAAGTCATCGACCGTGTGCCGTTGTGTGGATCGAACCAATGGCAATCAAAAACACGACCTTGGATCTTTGCCACCCCAAAGGTATACTCAATTATGTTTTTGTACAACACCGTAGTAGTCCAATATATCGCTTATTTGGAATCGGATGGCGTTGTGACTACTCCATTTGTTTGAAGTGGCCGCATAAGTGGACGGCTAGCTTCTAATTTCATTTGTTCAAAAGCGGAACCCGTTCACATCCACAGCGACTATAGCTCCTTGTCGTCACATCACCATGTGAGAGCTATCGGAGAGATCCTCATAGACGGAGGCATCAATACACTATACTAGCAACATTCATCACTTTGTTAGTCTAATATTAAGTTACTACAACAATTCATTTTAGAAAAATGAATAAATAGTCAAATTACATCTTGTGGAACCATTGCCTGAAGCTTGGGCGCCTTTCAACCCATCACGGCGTAGGTTATCCAATTGCTTAGTTGTGGGTTGTCGAGGTGACTTCAATTTTCTTTGTCAAATACTCTGCGTCATTTATTCTCGGGTTAAAAAGACACTACAACTTGAAATGTTCAAAACATAATTGAGAAAGTCACTTACTCAAAATATTTTTCAACTTCTACCATGTTAGTGAACATGTAAAGCATAGCCATGTTCCACTCCTCATACTCAACATGGTTGCGATTATACGATAACGAGTTGACCCTTGCATTGAAAAAGCTTAAGTTAAGCTCAACGGTTCTTCTTCGCGGCGCAGTGCAGATTCTTACAGACGTTCACATTGTGCTTGCGTGCGAAATACTTTGTTGAGAAGTTTGTGATCTCTTTACTTGCATAAGCCTCTGCGATACACCCTCTACCCTTGCCTTGTTGCGCTTGCTTCAGCTCTAAGCTTTTTCAACTCCCTTTCGACTATACATCCATCTGACTACGCGGGACCTCAACCTTACGCTTCCCAAGGTAGATGCCCGGTTGCATCACATTCATAAAACCAGTGTGAAAGTTTTTCCAACTTGCATACAAGCAATGGAATTCCCTTCTCTAACGCATCAGCGTCTTAGAGATTTCCTTACCGCATATATCGCCTATAGAAATGCTTGGAGCTCGGCCAACATCCTCCACAACTCATTATCAAAATAGCCACGAAACATTCAGGAACAAGTCTTTCCATGATAATATGGTAATCATGACTCTTTAGCCCGTTTAGCTTACAGTCTTGACATTCCACGACCCGTTTTATGTTAGATGCATAAGCAGTCGGAAACTTTAGAGTTTTCAACCACCTCAAAATCTGTTCTGGTCTTACGGCTTCACATGTATGGAGCTCGTGGTGGCTCTCATTCCCATTTAAACCAACTTTAACCTCGAGCCACGAGCTGCACAATGATCACCCATGTCTTTCCTAGCACTCCGTTATCCTTTGTTTTGTCGGTTACATCAAACACCATGCTTGATGATGCTTTACATACATTGCGCTCTTGGTGCATTAAATCTATGTTATCTGGCGAGAATCAAAGCTTTCGCGTAAAGCGACTCCCAAAGAAAAGAAATATGAGTCGGTTGTGCTCCTTTCCATAGCGATGAAACCCACCCGTGATCGAACAAACCGACTATGCCACTCGAGCTCTCCTCTCCTGTGAAGTCAGCCGGGGCCCTTTTTTTTTACTGTCCTTCAAATGCTTTGGCGTCGTTCTAAAGGGTGCCTCGCGGAAGCCGGCGTCGATGGCAATCGAAGAATGTGATCTTTTTACCGTGCGTGAGCTGAATGCATCAGTCGACCATACAAATTGGACAACCGCGAGTGACCATGAACACACGCGGTAGAAGCAGATGCCATATGCCGACAAATCATGGATCGACCCGCAGGTATGCGGCTCCGTAAGGTAAACTCTGCGCCTGCGCGCCGTATGCCTTTTCCCCTCGCCACAACTTCTTCAACTCATCAATTAAGGACGCATGAACATTTGAGATCCTTCCACTGGATGCTCGGGACTGGAATGACAAAAGCAAGGAATATGAACCCCTCTTTCAAGCAAATCTCGGTGGAAGATTGTATGGCATGAAGAACCGGCCAACAAGAGTAGGGGCTAGCGCTTGTCTTTGAAGGTGTGAAACCGTCAGGTGGACAAACCAAGACGGACACTCCTAGGGTCGCTTGCAAATCACGAGGATCGAATCGGTCCAATGCTGCCATGCCTCGCCATCAGACGGATGGACCATCATATCAGGTCTTGGTCCTCCCGTTTACCTTCTTTGTGCCACGCATATGTTTGTTGTTTCTTTTGACATGTACGACCGTTTAAGCCTATCCGTGATCGGCATGTACCAGAAATTTTATTTAGTCGCGACCTTTGTAGTCAGCGATACCCTTCCTCATCTACCACCTCAGCGAATCTGCACTTACTGCAATGCATACAATGGGTATCGTTGTCATGATCCTTCGAGCGACGTGCAATTATTCTACACACATCAATCTTACGGTAATTCATCCGGCCGACCATCAACTTTTTCGATTGGTACAAATCCTTTGGCATCTTGTGGTTAGGCGGAAGGACATCATTCATTAGTTCAAACAAGCGTTGAAGCATTTGTTCGAAAAGTTGAACTTGACTTCGCCGACATAAGCGTATAGCAACGCTGCGGAGCGGTCACATTGGTGAAGTCATGCGACTTCTCGTCAGGGCGTCAAGTAGCCTATAGAATTCTTTAACCTCCTCATTGTGACCCCTCCCGGAGTTAAATTGATCCCCCACCAGAGATCATCGGCATGTCTTCCATCCAGTCGTGTGATCCTCCACATGGTCGGCCTCTCTTACATCTCGATAGCACATACTGCGGCCTCTCCATGGTGATTGCCACACCAAATAGTTAGGCATGAACCCGTTTTTGCAAATGTGATCTTGCACTATATCCTTTGTAGTAGCATTGTACATTATTCGAGAGAGGTACACGGACAATACACATATTACTCCTCCTGGCGAATGCTTGCTTCAAGAAAGCATCCGTGATCTGCCCCATTCCTTAGTGCCCCATCACTCCTCCATCAGTCATACATCGCCATTCGATCTCGTCACCCATTAGCAAAGCTAAACAAATGAAACAATGTCAGCGTCTGACAGTGGCTTAGGTGACAAAGACAACCTAATAGGAAAGATTTGTCCTAAACCCTTAAGAATGGAGGCTGTTGCATGCGACACATGTGTACGCTACTGAGCCGGAACGAAATTTGGCGGCCTTAACCCAGCTGTTCTCAAGCACGCTTTGATCTTTGATGCGTCGGAGAACAACAGGGTATGTGTGGCGAAATCACGTTGCTAAAATTATAGTCACGCTAACGCTACCGATTGTATTGGATCTCAATTCCAGCTAAGTAGGATTGCACGACAGAAAAAAAAAAGAGAGTTGATTTTGCAATTCACTCGTACAAATTGAGCTTGTTTCACGTGAAACAAGGTTGTGCGGTCCCGGCTTCTAGCTCGTACGTGAATCACGGAATGTGCTGCTCATGGGCAAATCCAGCGTGTGAATATGGGTGTACAAATATATATCTAAATTATTTTTGATAAAAATCTATTATGTAATAAGTATATTATGTGTATGTACTAGTAAGGGAGCTAAAAATACGTATTTCAATCTCTAAGTCCGTTTCAACCCATTCCACTCACTCTCTCTCCCAATCTTTTCTGCATGGCCTAATCATCTAAAGTCCAGTCTTTCTTTATTTTTCAAGTTCAACACTCAACTCCGTCTCCATTCCGCACACTCTCTCGCTCTCTCTGTAACGATAACGACGGACGATAGCCACAGGATAGGTATAAAGCTGGCGAGGACTAAGGTAGCGGACGAGCGCCGAGCAGCCACCAGCATCGGCAAACAGACAGGCTACTGGGTAGGCGGCGACACAAGGAACAGCGCGCGACAAGGTAGCTTTGGCCTCTGTGGCCGCAATGAGTACCGACTCAGGAATAGAGGGTGTGACACTAGCGACGGCCGTTAGGTCAGGACGGTAGTGTCCGACAGGGCAGGGAGCAGCACGCGGTGTGTTGCAAGGCAGCCATGTGGGTGCGGCGAGCATGAGTCGGGGATGGAAGGTTCGACGCCAGCGGCAACTAGCACGGGCAGGAAGCGGTGCTAAAACAACAAGCAACAACTGAACATTTGGCATCGGCAACCACACAAGTTAATTTTATTCTTGATTCCCTAATATAAAATCTCCAATTCGCAAACCTATCAGCGTTATGTTGATTTGTAACGGTGAATCGTGATTTTTGAAATATAACATGTAGAGCATTCAAAAATGAAGAGAAAGTATGTAGATTTTAAATCCCTAATTCACAACTCTCTAAATTATTTCTAGTAAAAAAATTTGTTCCTTGTATTTTTAATATCATGAACCTTTATATTTAATATCGAATAATATTTTTGTAACTTCAAATACCCATTTTAAAAATTCTGGATCCGTCAGTAGCGCCGCCCTGCTTAGTGATGCCTGCACTTGTAGGAGTAGGTGGTGGTAACCACACTGCTAAGGATGGAAGGGGCCCGATTCGATCCAATTATTGCTCGCTGACCGGATGTATTGATCCACGGAAGGAAGAGCAATCGTGATATACGTGGGCCTGCACGCCGTGCGGATCGTGAGAGGAACGAGTAGATTAGGTTAGGTTTGAAAAATTGGATGGTACTGATGAATCATAAATATTTTATAAAATTTTTAGATGATGATCAACCTGAGAATAATTTTCAAAAATCCTGACAGTGCTATGTCCTGATAAAAGTCTGATGATCAATACATAGATTTGTTTGAGCAACTAAAAAGGTTTATAATTTTTGAAACTTTTACAGAAGGGTTCTAAGGCAATTATTAAGTGCTCATAAAATTTTGGATCATGATCACTCCAATAAATTTATAAAATTCTTACAATGGTACTATACCATTTATGTTTTTTCTGTTTTTAATTTTTGAAATATAACAAATGAAGTTCAATGCTTCCATAAATTTGATTGAGAAAACAAAAATAAGTTTAGAATTTTTATAGAATATTTATGAGGCAATTATTAAGCTCTCATAAAAATTTTGGATCATGAGCACAATTGAGCAAATTTATAAAATTATGACAAGGTTACTGTCTATGCTATGTTCATTTTGGTTTTGACTTTTTAAAAATAACAAATGAAGATCAATTATTTTTTAAAAATATTTGTATGATCCTAGACTGCTAAATATGGTACTATAATTTTTTTAAAGTATAATCAAGCTTATACAATTTTATAAAAATCCGATAGTGTTTATGCCAAAATTATAAAATATCTCAAAAAATCAGTTTTTCAACAAATGAAATTATGAAAGATGACATTCTTATGGGTTATTGGGTCAAATCTGGTCAAATAAAAATTCATTTTTTGATAAAAAATCCAAAATTTCAGCAACATTTACCGAATTTTTGAAAATACTATAGCAATTTTATTTTATTTTCATAATTGTATATCTGGGTAGGATTTTGAATCCCATCTCCGATCGAAATCCGATATCTCGTCGAGATTTCGCAAAATTTCGCTGGGATTTGTAACCTTGGACTCAGTACGAAAACTCAACCCCTACAGGTGTTAGCAGCTACATCCGTTTTGTCCTATTGCACCACTGATGTGACTCAACACCGTATCTAATTCTCTACTAATATAAAATAAGAGTTGTACGTTGTCCTCTCCCACGCGCACAACATGCTCTGCCCACTCCCACGTCTCCTCTGAGTACATACACCGTCATGTGGACCGCATCATTACCATTAGCCGCCTCCTTGTTCTCTAGCTCCCTCTCCAAATTGCTCGTGGGCTCGCACACCCAAACTGCTTCTTCGATGATTGTCCCACCACACGCGCGCACCACTCCTCTCCACAATCTTCTTCGTCGGTTTTCTTTGCCCCTCTCTCTCCATCTGCCCTTAGCCCCGATTCCCTCCACTTCTTTCCACGCGCCGCCGACACACGGAAAGAAAGCTTCGCCTCCATCATCTCTAAGGGCATGTATAATGGTACATATTAGCTGTCTATAAGGCTATGCCACATAAAATTTTAAGTGATGTGGAGGAGAGAGAAAGCTACTATCTACTATTTAACAAACTGTCTTATAGACAACTTTCTATTTTATGTACCATTGTATAGACGCCTGTTAATTGGATAAGAGACTATTACACACAAATATATAAATGATCGAATGTATGAGTTATTTTTAGTGATGTCTATAGATGATATAGAAATATATTACAAACAGCTGTTGTTTATGCGACTGTACGTACCTAACTAAACAGTCGCCTGCCCACCTCCCTTCGTCGTTCCCACCGCCATCCCCGCAGCAACCTCCTCCATTTGGATTTGGCTTCTGGCGAGCTTCCTGCGTCCAGATCTGGCGATGGTGGCGGGGGCGCGGCTAGGGACCCCGTGGTGGTGTGCCACGACCGAAAGCACCTCATCAAGGCGGCAACTGAGCACGCTGGTGGGGGCGCACGCGACGCATACGGGGGCGCTGCACTCCATCACTGACGCGGTCGACGTCTTCGTCGCGTGTAACACCGCACTGACATCGATACTCATCAGTCATCACGCTCACCACCCGACCGGCCTCGCCCCTCGGGTCCCCCAAGCCAAGTTCCGCTGCTCCCCTTGCCGCCCACATCCACACCGTACACCATCCTCTCCTCCGCACCAGTTGCGACCTTTCTCCTCCCCTCCGTTGCCCCCTCGCTGATTTGGCTGCCGCGCACACCAATTTGCTCACCCCGTGCATCGGTTTGGGTTCGAGCAATCCCCTCGTCGGTGGGTCGCTACTGGCGGCAATCGTTGTGGTCCTCTCCTCGTCGCATCTCCACTGATGTAATCGCCTCTCTGTGATCTAAAAGAGTGAGTTCTTCCCCTATCTCACCCGAGTAAACTCCTTGGAATATTTGAAATCCACCGTTGCATTCGTACTTCACGAATTCCCCATCTCATGAACAAGCTGTAGGCAAAATAATACCTGATCTGGAGATATGCTACTTTGCTTGTAAATAAACTTTCTTCAAGGAACAAAGAACAGAACTACTTCCTCCTGTATGCAAGAAGATTTCAGAGAACAAGAGCAGAACACAGCATTTGGCGGTGCGCAAATCAACTCACACCTTTTCTGGTTTTTATTCTCCCTTTATATAATCTAAAGGTTACAGATAGATTCGATTACCAACTAACTTACCTAACCAAGTCTGATACAAATCTAATAACAAGAACCAAACTGTTTAATGTTTCCTAACCGACAACAATTCTAACTGAACCAAACTCCCGAAACAGAGAAACCTGACTGAAAAACGACAATAGCAGAAAAAACACCAAACTGAATTACATGTCAAGATTAGAAGTCTACAAATCACCTCCCTAATCTTGACACTTTTGAAGATCAACCAAACCCATCTTCTCCTAGGCACTACAAAACGCTGTCTACTCAAAGGTTTCGTCAAAACATCTTCTATCTGATCTTCAGTCCTCACATGACTGATTTCTATTTCCTGCTTCTGAACACAATCTCTAATGAAATGATGCTTTGTTTCAATGTGTTTACTCCTTCCATGGTGAACCGTATTCTTAGCAAGGTCAATAGCCGACTTGTTGTCAATCCTTAGAACTGGCTTCACAGTTTCAGTTCCTTTCACTTCACCCAAAAGGCATCCTAACCAGATCCCTTGACATGCTCCAGCTGTCGCCGCCACATATTCAGCTTCACATGAAGATAATGCCACAACTCTATGTTTCTGAGAGAACCAAGTCACTGGTTTTCCCCCCAAGCAAAACACAACACCTGATGTACTTTTTCGATCATCAATATCACCCGCCATGTTGCTATCCGAATAACCAACCAGTTCTTCATATGTGTGTCTTTCTTTTCTATAGTAGCATCCAATATTCACTGTACCACGTATATATCTAAGAACATGTTTTAGCGCAGACATATGATCTATTGAAGGTGACTCCATGTATCTACTTAGCACACCAACCGAGTAAGATATGTCTGGTCTGGTGTTAACCAAGTATCTTAGACTACCTATGATACTTCTGTATAAATGGGGATCCACATGAGGGGAGGTATCATACTTACTCAGTTTCAACCTCGGCTCCATAGGTATCTGACATGGATTGCAATCTCCCAAACCAAGTTTCTACAATATTTTCAATGCATACGCAGTTTGGCTCATCTTAATCCCTGTTGCATTCTGTTGAACCTCAATGCCAAGATAATATGTGAGCAGTCCAAGATCACTCATATCAAAGTTTTCTTTCATCTGCATCTTGAATTTTCTTATAGCATCCACACTGGTTCCAGAAATTATCAGATCGTCCACATACACCCCTACTATCAGGAGTGAATCTTCTTTTCTTCTGGTATAAAGGGCATGTTCCAGTGGTGATCTTCTAAAAACAAGTGTTACCAGGCATGTGTCCAATTTATAATTCCATGCTCTTGGAGCTTGTTTCAGACCATACAATGCCTTCCTTAATCTCAACACTTTTCCTTCTTTGCCTTCTACTGCAAAACCTTGAGGTGGCTCCACATATACTTCTTCCTCTAATTCTCCATTCAAGAAAGCTGACTTCACATCAAGATGATGCACCTCCCAACCTTTTTGTGCAGTAAGAGCCAAGAGAAGTCTGATTGTTTCCAGCCGAGCAACAGGAGCAAATACTTCATTATAATCAATACCTTTCCTCTGAACAAATCCCTTTGCCACTAATCTAGCTTTGTGTTTTGCAATCTGTCCATCAGGTGTTTTCTTGATTTTGAATACCCATTTGAGTCCAATAGCCTTGAACCCTTTTGGCAGATCAGAGAATTCCTAAGTGCCATTTTTCTCAATTGCACTTATCTCCTCCGCCATGGCTTGCTTCCAATTTGTGTTTCCAGCAGCCTCTTCAAAACTTGATGGTTCTTCAACTGATAGGAAGCAAAGACCAACTTCACCTGTAACCTCAACCGTTTCATTATAAATATCATGCAAGGATCGATATTTTATATGTCCCTCTGGACTCTCAAGTTCATCTTCCACATTCTCTTCTATGTCATTGGACGGTAAGGAAAAACCTTCTGAACCATGTACTGGTTCCTCTGTATGTTGTTCCTGTATAGAACTTCCTTGAGGTACTACAGCTGGTTGTACTGCACTCGGGTAATTTGGAACTGTAGTCTCATTTTCATAATGAATAGTGAAAATATCACATGCAGTTCCTCCGGTGCTTGTATTAGCCTTTTCTATCTTCCGATCCCATTCCTTGTCTTCAAGAAATATCACATCCCTGCTAATACAAATCTTTGTATTAACTAGATCAAATAATCTATATGCTTTGGAAGCAACTTCATACCCTACAAAAATCATTGGAATGCTCCTGTCATCAAGCTTCTTAAGATGTTTGCTAGGGACTTTTGCATATGCCAAGCAGCCGAAAACCTCGGCCCTCATGTGATGCACATTTGGTTGATGGCCATGCCAACGTTCATATGGTGTTGACTCCTTTACTGCTTTTGTGTAGGATCTATTCAAAATGTAAAATGCAGCACTCACTGCCTCACCCCAAAAAACTCCTGGCAAATGTTTGCTCTTCAACAGACTTCTTGCCATAGCAACAGTGGTTCGATTTTTCCTTTCAACCACTCCATTATGCTGCGGAGTGTATGGTGCAGTCAATTGTCTCCGGATGCCAAGTTCCTCACAGAAATTTGTGAATCTATTACTGATGAATTCCTCTCCTCTGTCAGTCCTCAGGGTCTGAATTTTACAACCAGCTTCCAATTCAACTTTCGCTTTAAATTTCTTGAAAGCGAGGAATGCTACCTCCTTGGAACTGAGCACTTCCACCCACATGTACCTTGTGTAATCATCAACAAATAGGATGAAATACCTATTGCCACCAAGAATTGCAGGAGTAATTGGTCCACAAATGTCACTATGAATCAATTCCAATACTCTTTCAGCCCTGAAAAATTGCTGACTGAGGGAATGGTTCTCTTGTATGTTTAGCCAACACATATCCATCACAAACCTGGGTAATATGAGCTATCTGAGGCATTCCCTTCACCAGACACTCTTTTGACATCTTTCTCAAAGATTCAAAGTTTAGATGACCGAATCTAGCATGCCACATCCAAGCTTTAGTAATCATACTACTGAGGAGACAGACTGGTTGTGAGATATTTAGATTCAATATATACAATATGTTTGAAGTTCTCTTGACTTTTGCTAATAACATATGAGATCTATCATAAACAAATAGAATCCCATCACTTATTACAGTTTTGCAACCATTTTCATCAAGTTGTCCCAAGCTAATGATATTGCTTTTGAGTTTTGGAATATAGTAAACTGAAGTGAGAAGTTTGTGTTCACCTGACAGGCATTTGAACAAAACAGTACCTTTCCCTTGTATAGCTACAATTGAACCATACCCAAACTTCACTTTTTCCAGTAACACTCTCATCAAGGTCAGTGAAACATCACCGAGAACCAGTCATATGATTACTTGCTCCTGAATCCAAATACCATATATTGTTGTTCTTCATACTATCTTCCACAATGCCTAGCTTGGGCTTGATTTTTTCTTCAAATAACATGACTTCATTATCTTCTGATGGATTGAGGTACTGAATTTCACAAACCTCAGCAGCTAGCAGAGCCGTTTCATCATCATGATCTTGCTTTTCTACCAAATTTAATCTCTCAGTTTTCTTTTTGAACTCAGGACAGTCATACTTCAAGCGCCCTAATTCTTTGCACTTGTAACATCTAGCTTTTTTTTATATCAAAACCAGATTTCTTCATTTGTGAACCTTCACCATTATCACATCTGCCTCCATTGCTGCGCTCCTGATTGCGTCCACGCCCGCGACCACGCGAACGTCCTCGCCCACGCCCCCTGAATGATCTGCTGTCACGTTCATCTCTAGCTTTCCATTCATGCTGTGTTAAGAAGGCCCTTTCTTCTACCTTCTCATCCATTCGCGCCGACCAATGAAGTACTATTTTGAATTTTCAGATTTTTCGAAATTGATTTTGGGATATCTTTCAAGTTTTGTGATTTTATCTCAAAATGGTATCTCAAATGTTACTGCTTTGATACCTTCAATTTTTTTTCAAAAACAAAATCAAATTAAGGGATATTGATTTGTATCAAGTGGTATCATCTATTTCTTTGTTTCATGGATTTTTACAAATGGTATCCACACTCTATCCCTTATGCATGTTTATGAGTTTTGATGGTATTTCAAAATCATATGGATGAGTTCCTCATTTGAAGCTTAATTGTAAGTTCAATCTCTCAAGGACTCTCTGTGTGAGATCCTTTATATGATTGAAATATCTAAAGGGGATAAACTCATATTGAGTTTATATTAAATGGAAATGCATTATTCAAAATGATTTATTTGACATTTCTTATCTTACAAGTGTTTCTTCAAACAATGCCCCTTGAGATTTTTCTCAATGATATCTTTCTTTCTCAAGTGGTAACTCATGATAAATGATCTTTACAAGTGGTATGAAGAAATATTTACATGTGGTATAATTTGAAAAATAAGCATTACAAGTGGTACAACTTTCTTGTTTTCTTTAAAAGTAGTACTATAAGTGATGCTTCTTCAAAAAGCCTTATTTCAAGTGGGTTCATTGAAAAATTTATTAGAAAATTGGTATCAGGCCTTCTTTTGGATAAATTCCTCGTTTAAGTCCTATTAGACAAATTATAGAATCTTCAAGTGAGTCATGATGGATTCATTGTATACCCTAATAAAATGAGGAGTTTTATTTGAATGTGTTTCAAATAATCTTTTTGAGCTTTAACTCTAAATATGACCTCTTTCAAAAAGTGGTTTACTCTTTTAGGTCATATTTCAAAAGGTTTACAAAAACATTGGTTTTCATTCTTTAAAACCAAAATTCCTTGCAATGGTCATATGATTTCATTTCAAATCCTTTTATGACCTATATTCGATTGCTTCTCTTGCCAAGCTCTATACTCTTTATCATTTGGCACGTGATCTTCCAAGTGATGCTAAGCTCTAAATGTTTTCAAGTGATATAACCTCCTTTGGATTGGTTTTTCATTTTTGGTGTTTAATGCCAAAAGGGGGAGAAATATTATGAGCTTAATTCCCTCATTTAGTTCCTTGAAGAGAAATGCCAAAAAGGGGAGAAATGTTTTGCATCAAATGGTATGAGAGTTTGGATTTGTTGTTTAATTGAAAATTTGATGCAAATGGTATAAGTTCTTGGATTTATTGATTATGTTAGAAAATTTATATATAAGTGGTACAAGAACTTATTGGTTAAATTTATAAGTGATATGAGAGCTCTTTGGTTTGGTTAAGTGATATAAGTTAAGTGGTATAAGAGCATGATGGAGTTTTATTCTTATGTCATAAGGGGATATGCATTTTTGCAAATTTTATTGTGTTATTCGATCTTTGATTTTCAAAACCCCTTCATGCGTTGTTTTTCATCCAAATGAGAAATTAATGTATGATTTGTCATCAATCACCAAAAAGGGGGAGATTGTAAGTTAAAACTTCATTGGTTTTGGTGATTGATTTAATATTAATATTTAATCATTATTTAATGACAAATCTAATCATTATGAGACTAACATGTTCTATTGAGCCTTATTCTTATTAGTCTCATATTTGGATGGAAAATGAAAACCTAAGGTATGCACTCGTATTCATTGTATTATCTAAATGCATACTTAGAATTCAAGTTAAAGTATGAACTCTTCCATTGCTTTAGTCCAAATATGTGCATTATGTTTCAAATTCATATATACATGAATGCACACATCTAGGGGGAGTTGATAATTTAACTTGATGTTTCAATTGTATTGATCCATGTCCTCTTGTCATATAATATAAAGGATCAAGACCTTGAAACAATCTTTTGAGTATATATAACATGTGTAGTTGTAATGTACCCATGCTAATATAGGATAAACTCATATGCAATCTAAGATTGATTATGTGCATATTGATTCCATGTTCAATTAATTATATGCACATACTTAATGGAGTTTATTCTATAGTTGATGGTCTCAAAAGTATTGATCCTTTCCATCACTCCAACATATATGGATCATTACTAACCATCACATTGAGCATATGAAACTTGTATAGTTATATATAATCATGTCAATTTAAATGAAATTTAAATTGAGTTCGGTTGTCTTTTAATCAAATCAAAGAACATTTCATCATGTGTTGATGGTGCCTCTTTGTCGATTAAAGACAAGCGGACAGTTCTTGAGTATAATGAAGCATTAGTTGCATCAAAGTACTCAAGACACAATTAATCATTCAAATTGATTAGGGTTGTGCTCAATCGATCTTAGAGGCATCCATTATGTGTTAATGGAGTGCGGTGATGATTGAGACAACTATGTTTGTTGGACTAACATCTTCCATGAGTTGTGAAGTAGGTTGAGTCCAAGATGATAAAGAATCGGGAAGAAGAGGAAGTCATGTGTTGATGAGCTTCAAGAGGTGATCCCGAAGTAAAGAGAAGGGCTAGAGAAGGTTCATCGTGTGTTGGTGAATAAGAAGAAGAAGATTCGATCCCGGAGAGAAGATGATTGGAAATCATAAAAGCTTAAGTGGATCGCTAGAGGTTGTATAACTAGCTAGGGATAAGGATGTGTTCCTAGTCTTTTTTACCGATCTCAGTGTTTGGTTGGGAGACCGGGTTGCTAGTTAGGTTGCCGTACTATTAAGAGGGGTTGAGTCTTTTAGCTTGAGCTTCATCATGAGTTGATGAACTCAATCCGATTCACTCTAGCTCACTCTCTTGTTTGGTGTTTGCATGAAGCTAACCATTTGGCATGTGTTGCAAATGGGTGAAGCTTGTGCATTGCATTTTGCATGAGCTAAGTATTTGCATGTGTTGCAAATAAAGGTGCTCATGCTTGCATCTTATTTGATTTGGTTTTTTTTGCTTGAAGCTAAGTTTTGCATGTGTTGCAAAAGGAGAGAGCTCATGCAACTTGATTTGAATATGTGCTTGTTTTGCATGATGCTAAGATTTGCATGTGTTGCAAATAGAGAGCTCATGCTTTGGTGTTTTAGCTTATGATTGGACCATGTGTTGATCATCACAAGGCTAAGTGTGCTTTGTGGTTTGAGTTTGCAAAATGTGTTTTTGCAAAATATTGAATGGATTTGTTATTTGCAAATGTGTTTTGCAAATAAGCTCGAGATTATGGGTTTCGATCCTAGAGCATGTGTTGGCATTTGCAAATGTGTTTTGCAAAGTGTCGGGATCATGTGTTGATCCTTACATGGCTAGAGGACTAATCTCATATGTTTGTGGTTTATTTGCGAATGTGTTTTGCAAATAAGTTGAATTTGTTAATTTGCAAATATGTTTTGCAAATGAACTAGAAGTTACGGGTTTCGATCCTAGAGCATGTGAATAGGGTGTGCAAATGTGTTTTGCAAATTGACTTGATCATGTGTTGATCATCGCATGGCTAAGAGGATTGATCTCATAGGTTTGTAGTTTATTTGCGAATGTGTTTTGCAAATAAATTGGAGTTTACAATGATTCTTTGGAGTATGTGATTAACATGTGCAAATGTGTTTTGCATAGGGTTGTGATCATGTGTTGATCATAACATAGCTCAAAGAAACAATTCTTGAAAAGTTTGGAGAAAAGATTGCGCAAAATCAGTTTTGAGGTCCTTAGGGTCGGTATGACCGGACCCTCACCGGTCATACCGGATGTCGGTATGACCGGGGCCTCCCCGGTGTGTAAATCACAGAAGACTGGTTTTTGGCGCAGAGGTGGCGGTATGACCGGACCACCTCCGGTCATACCGGTAAGCGGTATGACCGGAGAGGTCATACCGGCTGTGCATTTTTTGTGAGTAACGGCTAGTTTTCTAGCCGTTGGCTCTGAGGCCGGTCATACCGGCCCTAGGGCGGTATGACCGGGCCTCCTGGACACTTTTGCCCTAATTGCGCCCCAACGGCTAGTTTTTCTTGGGGGGCTATAAAAGGACCCCATGGGGGGCAAGGGAAAAGGCTATTGATTCCATTGAGTATTTGGGTGAGGTGTTGCATGTGTTGCACACTCACATTTGGTTTTTGAGCTAAGAGTGAGCTCTAATTGCATGTGTTGCAATTAGAAGAGGATTGAGAGCCTCTTGTGCATCTGTTGCACTTGAGGAGGATCCTAGTGCATGTATTGCACTTAGGAGGTCACCGGAGTGCATGTGTTGCACTAGGTGAAGTTCAAGCTGAAGGTTTGACTTGTTACGCTTGGTGTTTGCCGACACCTAGACGGCGTGCAAATGTCTTGCGTGAGCTTCTCGGCGAAGGTTGTGAGAAGCCCCGGCAAGTTGTGAAGGTCGGTGCTCGCCTACCCGGAGGGGGAAAGAGCAACCACTAGTGGATTCGAGGTGGGTGCTCAATTCGTGGAGCCGGTCCAATTCGTTTGGGCTAACCTCAACGTGGATTAGGGGAGACCGGCAAGTCTCCGAACACCACGGTAAAAATATCGGTGTGTCTCTTGTGCTTGCATTCTATTCCTTATTCAAGTAATTTATATTCATAGAATTAAATTGATTGATTGCTTGTATTTAGGATTGCAATTTATTGTTAGAGACATAATTAGTTAGTGCACATAGTGAGCCTAGAGAATTTAGGCTTTGATTGTTAAAACCTTAGTTTATCGCTTCCGCATTATTTAATTGTTAAGGTTTTGGCATTAGGGTAATTAGGGGTGAATTTCTTTGTAGAAATTAAGAGAGAGATTTTTAAAAGCCGCCTATTCACCCCCCTCTAGTCGGCATCCTCGTCCTTACACATGTTCCTAGCACAGAACACGTGAGAACGTGGCTCTGATACCAAATGTAAGCAAAATAATACCTTATCTGGAGATATGCTGCTTCGCTTGTAAATAAACTTTCTTTAGGGAACAAAGAACAGAACTACTTCCTCCTGTATGCAAGAAGATTTCAGAGAACAAGAGCAGAACACAGCAATTGGCGGTGCGCAAATCAACTCGCACCTTTTCTGGTTTTTATTCTCCATTTATATAATCTAAAGGTTACAGATAGATTCGATTACCAACTAACTTACCTAACCAAGTCTGATACGAATCTAATAACAAGAACCAAACTGTTTAATGTTTCCTAACCGACAACAATTCTAACTGAACCAAACTCCCGAAACAAAGAAACCTGACTGAAAAACGACAATAGAAGAAAAAACACCAAATTGAATTACATGTCAAGATTAGAAGTCCACACAAGCAATCCACCTAGATTTTGTTGATATGCATTACCATTTAAATTTTTCAGGGTGGAGCAGTACGAGAAGATCGCGTAGCGGTAGCGTGCTAGATGGCGGCTTGGTGCGGACGGCGAACCAAGCAGCCTGCGCCCTGCGGTCGGCTCCGTGGGGTTCGTCCATCCAGATCTCTCTCTCTCTCTCTCTCTCTCTCTCTCTCTCTCTCTGCGTGGGCGTGTGGATCGACTCCTGCCTCTGCTTGGCTGGCCATTGGCCAATTTTACCGATTGTTTTCACCAAAATGGCAGACCTCCCGATCCATACATGTGGATGTGATGCTTATGTACATAGCCTTGCTGCATAAATTTCCTTGATTTCCTTTGATATTATGTTATAGTTAATAGTTCTCCAGATTAATCTTATCCCTTTCATTAAATCCATCTAGATTGTTTTACGGAAGACTAAAGAAGTGAAGTTTTGGTCTTTTAGATCCAAAAGGCTGTTGAATGCCTGTGTTGTTCAGTTAGAACTATAGAGTTCAACGTAGCTATGCAAAGTTTAAATTTTCTTTTTGGTATAATTTGCCATTAGGTGTAGTAATCAGCCTATCTTTTTGTCCATGCAGGTCAAATCAGAATACATCTGAAGCCCAAGAAATCTTTATGGTATGTACAGAAATTCAACCTTCATATTTATGATTTAGTTGGTAAACATAGCTAAGATTTGATTTTCTGCAAGGAGGGGTGTGACATATTTTATTATTGAAATGATGTTATTACAGTCATTTTTTTTGTTCCAGATAAACTAATGATAGTTTCAGTCCCATAGTTCTTTAAGAACAAAAAAGCTTTGCCTAGAAAAAAGGTTTATGTTCTTCTTGATGGTAGACATACACACTATTACAGTTGTTCCCTTTTACCCTTGACCATGAGTAGCTGAGTTACAGCTTACAAGGCTAACTCCCCTGTTGTCTAACAATTAGTAAAATACATGGAAAATACAAAACTTCACGTCTGCTCTTCATTATTTGAAAACTATTTCAGTTTTGGTTGGTTTATTTGGTTGATTTACTCTACTTTAAGTGTCAAAATCGATTACATAGATCAATACCACAAAAGGCGGCGCAATGGTGTGGATGCGGGTGGCTGAGCACGACCCTTCTTCGGAATATCATAGAAGGTTTGCCCATTTCTTTCCATTATGTGCTTTTATAATATCATGTGTGCTTTTAGATACTCGATTAGTCATAATGATTAACCCAAATCTTCAAATATTTTCATGAATCAAGAAGTGTGTCTCAATGACTAGGTAGTTTTGGTTAGCTTGGTTTAGCTGCCAAAGAAAGAGCATATAAACGAATTTCTCAAAGTTGGCAAGGACAAGCTTTCATTGATCATGCTAACTAGAAATTGTGTTATAATATGACTTCTATTTATCTACTAATAAAAAGTCGGGAGTTTTGTGAGTCCACTTACGCTGCATTTTTCCTGAACAGAGGATTACTTGAGACATCCATTATTGGCTGCAATTTTCTGAGCCAGCAAGCTGCCCTCGGGTGCGAATTATGCTTATTATTTGCCAAACTATTTCAGTTTTGGATGGTTTACTCTACTATAAATGTCAATCCATTACATAGAGCAATAGCACAGAAGGTGGCGCAATGGCGTGGAAGCTGGTGGTTGAGCATGACCCTTCTTCGGAATATCATAGAAGGTTTGCCCATCTTTTCCTTTGTGTGCTTTTAGAATATGACGTGTGCTTTTAGATACTCAATTAGTCATAATGATTAACCCAAACCTTTTTATGGATCAAGAAGAGTCTATCAATGTCCAGGCAGTTTTGGCTCATCTTCTTTTCAGGGATTGACTAAATACTTTGAACCTTCATAAAAAAATTTCCATGTTGACTTCATAACTGTGTTGTATGCAACATGGACAGTGCAGAAACACTTGGTTACCCTTCTTTTTCCATTGCCCTTTCAATTTTTGTTATTGGCAGAGTATCGATCTTGTTTGGAAATTATTAAGTGGATTGTTACAATTTACTTATTCTAAGTAGATTGTTGGTATATGCATCCTAGCCTTTGACATTATCCTTATTATTAGGCTGGTTGGGTTTGCCCGCATCTACCCTCTAAAGTTCCCCTAGATGACTCATTCAATGAGTCGGTGCCTCCTTGTAGGATCAAGGATAACCGACTAGAGGGGGGTGAATAGGAGGTTTCTAAATTTTTCAATACAATTTAGGAAATACAAATGATACTATCAAATTGAGATACAATTATGAAGAACACACTTAAAACTCTAACAAAAGCTTAAAAGGCTATGTTAATACAAGCTAAGCAAATATACTAGAGAGCTCAAAGACTATGAATAGAATGGTGTTAATGAAATGGATTCTTAACAAACAAGAGTACCAAACACAAATAAATAGGAGACAAGGAATTTTAACTCAGTGGTCTCGGAGACTTGCCGCCTCCCTACTCCACGTTGAGGTGACTTGAACCACGTCAAGCGGCTCCACTCGCTTGAGCCTTCCTCGATCACTAAGGTAGTTCTTCCCGCTCCGGTAGGCGAACTTGGCCTTCACAACTTGCCGGGGCTTCTCACAATCTCCGTTGAGAAGCTCACCGCGCACGATCGCCTCCAAGCCGTCTAGGAGGAGGCAACCTCCAAGAGTAATAAACCTTGACGCTAGCTTGAGGTCGAATGTTGGTGTCTAAAAGCTCAAAACACTAGATGCAACACTCAAACTTGCTTCTCACACTCACAAATGGAAATTGAATGCACACAAGAGTGGAGAACACTTGCTAGAGCTCAAATATCATCAATGAGGACCAAGAGTTGCTCTAGAATGTAGGTGGGGAGGTATTTATAGCCTCCACCAAACTTTCTAGCCGTTGGAGCTCAAAATCTGTAAAAATCTGTTTTTTCGGTGCTACCGCCTATGTAGGACCGGTAGCACCGGGCTCCTCTTCAACGGCTAGAACAGTGCATTTAAAGCACTTGCCGAGATCGTTATAGGTCCGTGCTACCGCCCAACTAGGGCCTGTGAGCACCGGCTCCATTCTTTTCTTTCTCCAAAAACACACCTCTCTGGAAATATAGCACCGGGCTGAGGTTCGGTGCTACCGAAAGTCCGGTAGCACCGGGCCACCATGGGCGGTAGCACCGGCTCCCAAAAGCTCAGAAAAAGGTGCTTCTCTGGAATTTTTACACCGGGTTGAGGTCCGGTGCTACCGAAAATCCGGTAGCACCGGGTTCCCATGAGCGGTAGCACCGGGCCACTAAATCACCCAAAAACACACCCTCTGTGATTTTCACACCGGGCTAAAGTCCGGTGCTACCGGGATGCCATATGCGGTAGCACCGGGATACAAAATCCCCCAAAAATCCCTTCTCTGGAATTTTCACACCGGGCTGTTGAGTCGGTGCTACCGCGCATCCGGTAGCACCGCACTGCCATGGGCGGTAGCACCGGATTTCCAGAGATTTGAATTGTTTAAAAGGATTTTCAAGGTTTGGAACTATTTATGATTTGGCAACTATTTGAATGTGTATTTTGAGCCTTTAAACCCTAAATGACATCGAGATAAGCGTCAAGATCCCTCTTAATAGTACGGCCCTAAATCTAGTAAACCGATCTTTCTTCCAAACTCCAAGATCGCCAAAAGACTAGAAAAGAGCCTTATAACTTTACCTTTTCATGATCTTGACATATTGCCGGTTGGTTTGAACCTTCCTTGGTATTCCCATGATCATTAATCTTGGAATTGACCTACTTTCAATATTCTCAAGAAAAGCATTAGATCATATAATATAGTTGTCATTAATTATCAAAACCAAAACGTACCGGGTGCCTAGATGCTTTCACTCCTGGGAAAAGATATCATGCAAAACAAGTTGTTAATAAACAAAGAAAAGCCAGCTAGGAAGTAAGTTCTTCTTGCTAGCTAATTTTCACATGACACTAATATATATGTTATATCAACTTATGCTGTTATTCTGTTCCATAATTTATTGTGTCCTTTACATTGTGAGGACTACCATGTTTGTGCAATGGTTTGTTGTTCACTGTTTCAGTGGTCTTCGCAGTCTCCTTCCTGTTGCTGATGTTCGACTCATGTTTCAAAATTAGAAGTACATGTAATATACTCTTTGAACAGACTCATGTTTCCAAAAAAAATAGAAATACACATGTCCTCTTTGAAAAGATTTAGACGTTCTGTTAAATTATCAGAATTTTAGGACATGACATTGAAGAGTTCTTCTTATAGAGCAGTTCAAGAATTATCCTATATTGTTCATCAATGTATCTATCTCGCCATTTCATTACTGTGTGAGATCCAAGAGCATTGATTAGATGATTTGGCGATAAGAAACAAAGAGTTCTAAACAACCTATCTTCAACGTTCACTTACATAAGGGGGAGCATTGTTTACCTGATGTTGGAGTGCATACTCGTCGCAGGGTTTTAAAAACCGTGCGAAATTCGAATCGAAGGGAGCCTGGCAATGATCATGACCACCACATGGCTTTCGTACGTCATGTTGGACAAGATACAACGTCCACTACTAGATTTGGACATATGTGTATGTCTGTTTGATTTGATTTCTTTACAAGCTTGACATACATGTTTTGCTTGATACGTGCATAAAATAAAATTGATATTATGTGCGGTTTTGGATCATATTTGATTATATGTATCGTCCTCTTTTGATACTCTATTGTGAAGCACATGTGGTTTGGCAGTTTGTGGGGGAACGATTGTATTAGTGGGCCGGGTAGGTCGCCTGATAGCTGAACTGATGTGATCACTAGGTCGATCACTGATAACGTTTGATGATATGTATTACCAACCTTTAAAGACTCCATTGCAATGCACGGGTATCTTACCAATCGAAGGGTAAGGGCGGACGGTTCCACTGTAGGGTTGAAAAATGGATCCATAGTTTCGACATTCAAACTATTCTCAAATACGGATTATATCGGCTCGGATATTATCAGATTGAAAATAAATATGATTTTTTTTTTCTATCGAATATGAATACGAATTTGGTAGTTCACCATCCTTCCAATATGAATACATATATGAATTATCCGGATATTTAGAGGCCAAATATCCACGGCATATATCCTCTATTTTAGTCCAATTTATTTATGTGGTAATTTAGTAGGCTATTATATATTAACATAGTGTTCTAAAAAGTTAGCTATAGTTTTTTTTACCTCAAACGCGAAGCTATAAGTCAATGTTCTGTTATATTAGTTACAAGCACTATAGTAAGTAATAACTTCGCTATATAGTGTAGCTTGTAGCTAGCGAAAGTTTCGCTATCCTATATAGATACACATAGGCAAAAAACACTCGGAGATTTGATGAATTGCTGTTGGTGCAATTGATGATTAGTAGTAACTTCGTTATATACTTTAGCTTGTAGCTAGCGAAAGTTTCGTTATCCTATATAGATGCACATAGGCAAAAAACATTGGGAGATTTGATGATTTGCTGTTGGTGTAATTGATGATTTGCCTCGTATGTCTTACTGATATGTGGCTTCAGGACCCGCATGTTGGTGAGGCATCACGGAGCAAATCAACGATTTTTCGAAAAACATTAGGCCTATTTTGAAATCCAACATTACTAGAAGACCCAAATGCATCTTTTATAAGGCTAAACTATGAGAAAGCCAAGTAAATAATCTTATCTCACCCTTTTTCAATAATTCATCATTCATATTTCTTAGTGATTAAGTTCTGTTGTATTATGATATAGTTATCAGTTGTGGCCTTTGACATGTATTAGCATGTTTTTTTTACTATAGACTTAACTCATGTTCTTAATATAAAAAATATTAATACATTCTAAAGTACTATAAATTTATAATTTGTTTGGAGACGACTTATATTATATACATTTTTAAATTTTTTAATGCTGCAAACGCGACAAACGAAAGCTTCCGCGATAGCTGAAGTATCTTTTTTGGATCTTATTGCGAAGCCGCGAAAATCTTGATTTAAAACCTTACATTAACATATACGCCAATACAAAGAATTAGGGAAGGAACCTTACCTTGTACAATAAATTTATGGATGTTCTTCACAAATGTTTAAATCGAATAAATTAGCTATGTTTTTTCCATTTTACACATACAATTTAAAGAGTTTTTATATTTCGATAAATATTCATGACCATATTTGATTAGATTTATATTCGTTTTGTATTTGTATTCAATATTATTTATATTTATATTCATTCTTGGTATCCGCATTTATATGAATAATAATATGAAAAATGAACGTCCGTATCCAAATAAAAATATAAAAACAAACATCTGTATCCGATACGATCCGTTTTGACCCTAACACTGCCAGAGTTAGATTTCGAAGCATTCTGCGCCGACTACTTGAAGCACAAACATCAAAGTGCTTGCAAAAACGGTGCTGCGGCTAGGAATAAAGTGTGCAAGGTATGTGCGCACACACACTGCCTCACAAAATCGACCAAAATCACCCGCAAGTCACGAAAATCAAGTATATTGAGCCGGTGTGATCTCTAAAACCGCTCGGTAAACCGGTAGAGTTCAAATACAAATTCAAAACATTCAAAAAAAATTTAAAATTTTAAAAAAGTGTTAATTTTCATATCATTATCAGACTTGTGTATTTTTTTAAAAAATATGATAGTTCTACTGCCTTTTTATATACTGTTATGTATTTTTTAGGGGTACTAAATGAAGTCTAATATTTTTAAATTTTTTTGCGTGAGGTCTAGAGGCAATGCTAATGATCACGTAAAATTTTTAGATAATGATCAGACGCCTGTATTTTTTTAAATTCTAAAAGTGCTGCTGTCTTTGTATATACTCTTCTGCTTTTGATTTTCTAGGGACACTAAATGCAGTCTAATATTTTCGAAAATTTTACTACATGATCCTTGGGAACTCTTTATAATACTATTAAAATTTTATAGCATGCTCAATCATGTAAATTTTTACAGTGTCTCTATTCCTTTTTATTAATTGTTGTTTTTGATTTTTCAGAAATACTAAATGATTTTAAAAATTATTGAAATTTATCTGAGATGTTTTATATATTAATTGGGTTTTTTTTGCAGTTTTTTTATTTTTACATTTTTTTTTTGCTTTGCTGTGCCAAAAATCGAATAAAATCGCTTGATTTTCCCTTTTTTCGCCGTTATTTGACTGTCGAATTAAAAAAAATTGAATTCAATTTTCTTTGATTTCTACCTATTTTCGAAAATAAAAAATGGTTAACCCTGCTGCCTCCAAGGCGTCTCACTCAACCTTGCACAGTTGCGACGGCAAACGCGGTAGAACACAAAGAGGAAAAATGAATTATTATTTTTAATAATATTTCTTATGGAAAAATTACAGAAATAATATGCGGAATTAAAAAATTACAAATATACATATTTGTCGCTATTTCAAATAGCGATAGCTCTCTATAATCATTGATGACAGGGTCTTTGTCGCCAGAGTTGTATATTTTTAATTTGGCATATTATTTCCGTAATTTTTCAAAAAAAAATATTATTAAAGAAATACTTCGAGGAGAAATTATAGGATCAAGTGGTTAAACAAAACTTAAGAACTTCCACATGGCTTATGACAACAAGGCACCAGTGGTCTAGTGGTAGAATAGTACCCTGCCACGGTACAGACCCGGGTTCGATTCCCGGCTGGTGCAGATTGACTTTTTCGAGACCTTTTTGATCTCGATGCATACTGGCATGCTGCCTCAGATTTCTATTTTCATGGAGCATATTCTTTTTTTCTCGCAGATATCACTTGAGCCAAGCCTTCCGTAACACCAAATCCCTGTTACAACGACTAACTTCAAGACAGTGATCACATCATGGGACAAAAACCTTCTCTCTCCTTTTTTCCCCTCTGCGAGATCCTTCATGGAGCGAAAAAAAAAACGAAATCGATCTGCGAGATCCATCATGGAGCGAAAAAAAATACCAAATCGATTAACTTGAGGAAAAACTGGAACACACGGCGTCTTCATTTTTCCAATCTACGATGTGTTGATGTTGATGTTCTTCACTCGGCATCAATCAACTGCTCGGCTATGCGATAGCCACCTGCTTCTGTTCTCTCCGTACTGCTTGTTATCTCAAATACGCATCACCCAATGTTTGCGTTGCAGGAGCATATATGTTGTACCTAGTAGCTACAACCTTACGCTTGTAGCAACTTGTAGGGCAAAATTGTAGCAAACATTGCTCCCGCATCAGCTTTAAGAACATTCGTGCATATCATTTGCATGTTTTTTTTTCCTATGGTTCAAAATTTTGACATTGCCATTTGCTCGAAGATTCATACTCTAGGTCAACATCTCCGTCGTAGTTATTTTCTACCCGTCATCGGAGATGAAGCCATCGGTAAAGAGAAAAAAGGATGACAACAGAGGAGAAAGAGGTGAGAATAGAAAAAAAAATATTCATATGATATGAAAAATATATCATATGAATAATATATAGACACTTGATATCGCCACCGATCAATTGCTATAAAACTCCTACGAAAATCATTTGTTTTAAACTAGGACCTACCAGATATACTAGGAGCGGGCTGGATCGATGGTTTGTTCAGGCCAACGGGCAAGAGATACCCGATGGACAGCGATGTGGTTACTCAAGTCTAAAGCAAAATGCAAATGCAAACCACTCTGCTTGTACTTGGTAGTAGGTGCCTAGGTGGTAAATGGTAACCACACTGCCAGCGTTAGATTTCGAAGCATTCTGCGGCGACTACTGAAGCAGAAACATCGATCGAAGTGCTTGCAAAACGGTGCTGCGGCTGGCGCAGATCGACCATTTTTTTTTTGTGAATTATGCTCACTTTTTTTTTTGACAAACTCTATGTGTACTGCGATTAGTATATTAGTTTGTAACGATTGATAGGAGCTCAAAGCCTCAGATTGCTGATTTCATAGAGCATGTTCTTTTTTTTTCTCGCAGATATCAATAGAACCAAACCTTCCTCAAACACCAAATCCCTGTTACAACTACTAATTTCAAGACAGTGATGAACAAAAACCTTCTCTCTCTCTCCTTTTCCGAAATAATCACTTGTCGAGTACCTCGTTTTTTTTTAAAAAAAATCTAGTATCCTCATGTGCATTTACAAATTTGATCTTCTCTCACATCACAAAAAGCACGGTAGCCGATAAGTATCCCTGCTACACCCGGAAAGCACGGGAGCTAGCCGACACTGCGGCAAGACGCGCAAGTGACATGCGCGGGAGACATGCTACCGCTTACGGGCAGCGCGGAAAGAGCTCTACCGCGCTACCTGAGCACGGAGCCTTGCTATAGCGGGCCATGTCATGTCGCGGTAGGAAAAAAAGGTCAAATTTATAGATACATATACGAGGGTTAGATTATATTTTTAAAAAAGAAAAAGAAAATGAGATACATGATCAAGATAAGCAATAATTTATCTTTTTTTTCCGTCGGAAATATCCATCACGAAGCGGGAAAAAAATACCAAATCGATTAGCTTGAAGAAAACCTGAAAACACGGCGTCTTCATTTTTCCAATCTATGACGTGTTGATGCTGATGTTCTTCACTCGGCATCAATCCACCTGCTTCTGCTCTCTCCGTACTGCTAGCTGTTATCTCAAACACGCATAATCCACCATTTGAGCTGCAGCCTGCAGGAGCAGAAAGAATATCATATTTGGCCTTTACCTTTTTTTTCCCTTAAAAAATAGCTTCTTTTTAAAAAAATTTATAAAAATAGCTCATCTTCATACTACAGCACCCGTGGTACTATAGCGCGGAAATTTTATTTGCCACGGAATAGGAACGTGGGGATTTAATTTACCGCGGAATGGGAGTGTGGCAAATCGGTGGCGCGAAATCCACCGACGGCAGTACAATTGCTGCTGAATGGGGGCGCGTAAATACAATTTTCGTGGAACGGGTGCGCGAAAAATGCAATTTCCGTGGGATGAGTGTGCGGTATTTGGATTTAGAAAATGCAGAAACATCGATCGAAGTGCTTGCAAAACGGTGCTGCGGCTGGTGCAGATCGACCATTTTTTTTTTTGACAAACTTTATGTATACTGCGATTAGTATATTAGTTTGTAACGATTGATAGGAGCTCAAAGCCTCAGATTGCTGATTTCATAGAGCATGTTCTTTTTTTTTCTCTCGCAGATATCAATAGAACCAAACCTTCCTTAAACACCAAATCCCTGTTACAACTACTAATTTCAAGACAGTGATGAACAAAAACCTTCTCTCTCTCTCCTTTTCCGAAATAATCACTTGTCGAGTACCTCGTTTTTTTTTAAAAAAAATCTAGTATCCTCATGTGCATTTACAAATTTGATCTTCTCTCACATCACAAAAGCACGGTGGCGATAAGTATCCTGCTACACCCGGAAAGCACGGGAGCTAGCCGACACTGCGGCAAGACGCGCAAGTGACATGCGCGGGAGACATGCTACCGCTTACGGGTAGCGCGGAAAGAGCTCTACCGCGCTACCTGAGCACGGAGCCTTGCTATAGCGGGCCATGTCATGTCGCGGTAGGAAAAAAAGGTCAAATTTATAGATACATATACGAGGGTTAGATTATATTTGTAAAAAAGAAAAAGAAAACGAGATACATGATCAAGATAAGCAATAATTTCTCTTTTTTTTCCGTCGGAAATATCCATCACGAAGCGGGAAAAAAATACCAAATCGATTAGCTTGAAGAAAACCTGAAAACACGGCGTCTTCATTTTTCCAATCTATGACGTGTTGATGCTGATGTTCTTCACTCGGCATCAATCCACCTGCTTCTGCTCTCTCCGTACTGCTAGCTGTTATCTCAAACACGCATAATCCACCATTTGAGCTGCAGCCTGCAGGAGCAGAAAGAATATCATATTTGGCCTTTACCTTTTTTTTCCCTTAAAAAATAGCTTCTTTTTAAAAAAATTTATAAAATAGTTCATCTTCATACTACAGCACCCGTGGTACTATAGCGCGGAAATTTTATTTGCCACGGAATAGGAACGTGGGGATTTAATTTACCGCGGAATGGGAGTGTGGCAAATCGGTGGCGCGAAATCCACCGACGGCAGTACAATTGCTGCTGAATGGGGGCGCGTAAATACAATTTTCGTGGAACGGGTGCGCGAAAAATGCAATTTCCGTTGGATAAGTGTGCGGTATTTGGATTTAGAAAATGCAGAAACATCGATCGAAGTGCTTGCAAAACGGTGCTGCGGCTGGTGCAGATCGACCATTTTTTTTTGACAAACTTTATGTATACTGCGATTAGTATATTAGTTTGTAACGATTGATAGGAGCTCAAAGCCTCAGATTGCTGATTTCATAGAGCATGTTCTTTTTTTTTCTCTCGCAGATATCAATAGAACCAAACCTTCCTTAAACACCAAATCCCTGTTACAACTACTAATTTCAAGACAGTGATGAACAAAAACCTTCTCTCTCTCTCCTTTTCCAAAATAAGCACTCATCGCGTACCTAGTTTTTTTAAATCTAGTATCCTCGTGTGTGTATTTGCAAATTTAGTCTTCTCTCACATCACAAAAGATGTGGTAGACGATAAATATCCCTGCTACACCCGGAGAGCACGGAAGCTAGCCGGCACTGCGGCAGGACGCGCAAGCGACATGTACGGGAGGCATGCCACTGCATACGGATAGCGTGGAAAAAGCTCTACCGCACTACCCGAGCATGGAGCCTTGCTATAGTGGGTCACGTCCTATCGCGGTTGGAAAAAATGTCAAATTTATAAATATATATATATATGAAGGCTAGATTAGATTTGTAAAAAAAAAAGAAAACGAGATACATGATCTAGATAAGCAATAATTTCTCTTTTTTCCCCTTCGAAATATCCATCACGAAGCGGAAAAAAAATAATACGAAATCGATTAGCTTGAAGAAAACCTGAAAACACGGTGTCTTCATTTTTCCAATCTATGACGGGTTGATGCTGATGTTCTTCACTCGGCATCAATCCACCTGCTTCTGCTCTCTCCGTACTGCTAGCTGTTATCTCAAACACGCATCATCCACCCTTTGCGCTGCAGGAGCAGGAAGAATATCATATTTGGCCCTTACCTTTTTTTCCCCTTAAAATACAGCTCTTTTTTAAAAAAAATTATAAAAATAGCTCATCTCCACACTATAGTACTCACGGTACTATAGCATAGAAATTTTATTTGTCACGAAATAGGGACGCGGGAATTTAATTTACCGCGGAATGGGAGTATGGCAAATCGGTGTCGCGAAATCCACCGACGACAGTGCAATTGCTACGGAATAGGGGCGCGTAAATACAATTTCCGCGGAACGGGTGCGCGAAAAATGCAATTTCCGCGGGATGAGTGTGCGGCATTTGGATTTGCCGCGGTGTGGTGGCCCGGTAAATTCTATGCTCCTCCTGCGCGGAATGGAACCATTTTTACAAAAAATCTTCTACAGTGGCTAGTTCCGTAAAAAAATATATTAAGAGGACTAGAATAGTAAACAGTTCGCAAGAGCACATGTACCAAGTGGCTACAAACTTACAATTGTAGCGAGTGTCTTTTTAGGGCAAATTGTAGCTAACATTGGTTCCGCATCACCTTTAAGACCATTCATGCGTATCATTTGCATGATTTTTTTTTCTATCATTCAAATTTTTATTCTTATAATTTGCTTAAAGATTTATGCACTAAGTCTACGTTTCCGACGTAGTTCTTTTTTACCCGTCACTATAGGTGGAGCTGTCAGTGACGAAAAAAGATTGACAACAGAGGAGATAGAGATGGAGGAGGAGACAAAATCCAAATGATATTGAAAAAAATCATATGAATGATATATAGGCACTCAATATCGCCGCTGGTTTGTTTCTATAAAACTCCTACGAAATCATTTGCTTCAAACCAGGACCTACCAGTTATAGTAGGAGCGGGCTGGATTGATCGGTTTGCTCATGCCAACGGACAAGCGAGCCCTAACGACAGCGACCTGGTTACTCAAAAGTCTAAAGCTAAATGCAAATGCAGACCACTCCTCAACTGCTCTGCCAAGCCTACCAAGCAAACAGTGTGTTCAGTTGAACAGTCGCTCGTGTGCTCCGCAGGGTTTAAAATGCCGACGAAAACCGGTCGGTTTTCGCGAAAACCGACCGTGCCGAGCCGGTTCGGCAATTAAAACCGTTCGAAACCGTCGATGAACAAAGAAATTTAAAAATTTGAAGTAATATATCAAAAAGTGTCAAAAATTTTTGAAAATTTTTGTGCACGGTCCTGAGGCAATCCTAATGATTCTGTAAAATTTTCAGATTATTATCAGATATGTACATTTTTTAAAAATTCTAACAGTGATACTGTCACAATATATGCTCTTCAGTTTTTTATTTTCTAGGAGTACAAAATGAAGTCTAATATTTCTTAAACTTTTTTTGTGATGTTATAACGTAATTAAAATGATTATGTAAAATTTTCAGATGATGATCAGATATGTGTATTTTTCAAAAATTCTGAAAGTGCTATTATCATTTATATGCTATTCTGTTTTTGATTTTATATAAGTACTAAATGAAGTCTAATATTTCTTAAAATTTTATTTCATGATCCTTTGGAAATTTTTATGGTTAAATCAAAATTTCATAATATAAAAATTCTTTTAAATATTTATAAAAATCTGACAATGTCTTTGTTCCTTTTCATTAATTTATGTTTTAGATTTTTTAGAAGTAACAAATTATTTAAAAAATTTATTAAATTTATCTGAGGTGTTTTATAGATTAATTGGGATTTTTTTTAATTTTTTCAATTTTTTTTGCAATTTTTCAAATTTTTTTGCATTTTCACAATTTTTCCTTCTGCTCGTTTGTTTTCGTAAAACCAATCAATTTCGACCTTTTCGACCGGTTTTGATTTTTTGAATCAGTTTGACCACGTGTTTGACTTGCATAAACCGACCGGTTTTTACTGAATTTGATTTGGTTTTGAAAAACCTATGTCTGAGCAAGTAGCGATTTCAACTCAAACGAAATTGTAAACCCCGTGCTCCGGAGGACATTAATTTTTATACATATATATATATATATATATATATATATATATATATATATATATATATATATATATATATATATATATACACACACGTGTGAAGTTTATTGGGACTCATGGAGCCCGGGCACCATTCCTCTGGACCTTAGGATTGCATTAAGATGCATGTGTTTCCATTGGGTATGATAATTAACGGGTAAACCCGCTAACTATCGCTGATATGGAAAGGTAAAGAAACTTTGAATTTATTCACCAGCATATTAAGGCGAATTAGGTATGTGCATTAATGTGAACCGTTTCCTTTTGATAGAAAGAATACGTAATAAGTATCAATTAGTGATTTAGGTATGATTCAATATGTAATAAGTATCAATTAGTGATTTGGGTCATGCAGCATGTGTAATTAACAATATGTGTCTTCCTTTGTGCCTCAGTGTCAATCTGGAAGAAAAATAATATTTTGTGCCTCAGTCTAGAAGAAAAATAAAATTTCTTGCTGCCTTGCTTTGTGCTTCTGCAGCGTCTCATGTGGGGACCAAATTAAGAAGATCATTTGTCCTTCTTGGCTATCAATCTATTGCGTCTCTATTAGGTATGTGTGCATACAATTCATGTAGTTTCATTACCTTATTTGTAATAGATAAAAAAGGTAAAGTGGAAACTTGCATGTCAAACAAAAAATAAGGTAGAGTGACTAAAATATAGCGATTTCATTGCACGATGTATTTTTGTTTTGATCTCCATTGGAATAAATATTATCAATAAGTTTTTAAAAAATTGCACGAATGGTTCTCTGTACAGTGAAAATATTAGCAATATGAAAATATAAGTGTGAATGTACAATGTTTGTACCTTTAATTGATAGTATGTGATGGTTTGCGAGTATGTTAGCAGTCGTTGGAAAAAATTATTGAATTCATAGGTACTTATACTAGGATAAGTGTTGAAATTGTTAGGTACGAGTTGTGAATATTAGGATATCGAGGTATAGCTGTGATAGCGAGGTATGTACATTGCTCATGCTCTCAGCCCATTAGAAATCAAAATTAGTTGGATGTAATCTTATAATTTTTTTAATAAAATTTGATACAACTAATTTATATTACTGAGAATATATAATAGTATTTGATTTTCTTATGCACGCATGAAAATTGAGCTAACTTTAGCAATTATCATTGAATAAGTTTGAAAGATATATTGGGCAACATGTTTTGGATATGTACTTTGCTATACCTTCTGATAATATGAACTCTAAATTAGTGAGGTATGACCATTATTAGTGAGGGTGTACAGTTCGATTCGGATGAAATGGATTGTAGGGCTGGGAGGTGAGGATTCACGTGAGGATGAATGGTTTGATGCGAGAGCTGGAAGAGTTCAGGTTTTGGTGGTGTCAGAATGCCGAAGCGGTTACACCATCTCGTGGGGCACTCTCTGATGAAAGTATTTGTTTGTAGATTATGTTAGGGTTGTTAATGAACTAAATTATCTTTTAGAGGTATATACTAGAAATTGATTTTCTTTTATATTAGCTCACCATATAAAAAAGGGTGAGCTGAAATAGATGAAAATCAAATCCGAGTATATAGCTCTAAAAGATAATCATTTAAAATACCTTACTGAAATTCGAACGATATGTTATATAGTAGGTTATGGATATATACTCTCAGAATTTTGAATAGATCATACGAAAAAATTAGATGGAAGTATGTTTTTTAATATATTTTCTAAGAAGGTATGTTAGACAATAGTTTTATGGAAGTATTGAAATTCTCCTGTGGACTCCGTGCTGGAAATTGTTTTTTTCGCGGACGCAGACAAATATAAAAACAAATACTTCCATAAAACTATTCTCTAACATACCTTCTTCAAAAGTATATAAAAACAAATACTTCCATCTAATTTTTCCATGTGATCTATTCAAAATTCTGAGAGTATATATACATAACCTATTATGTAACATATTTGTCTGCGCCTGCGAGAAAAAACAATTTCCAGCGTTTGGCACCGTGTAAAATATAAATCCAGCGCTCGGCGTCCCTCAGAAAAATAAAATAAAGAAAATTCCTGCGACAGGTAGGCGCGAGAAATAATACCACGCTTACGCTGTACTGAATTTTGCCTGCTCATGGCTATATTAGCAAATTTGTTGCGATTAGGGCCATGTTCGAAAAAACAAATAGAAGCGGCTAGTAGTAAAATTTTTGTCTCTTCATAAGTGAGGTACTGATGGTGCGTGATATTATAATATCTAATTGCTATTTTATGAGTATTAATTTATGAAACAAATTAGGAAGTGATTACATAACATCAGTTCAATATCTCGAGTAAACGATTGCAGGGAAAATCAATATTTCCATTTAGGAAGTATTTAGTTTTGAGTGTTAGTATGTAGTTCTTTTCCACTCGCTTGTTGCAATGAATATGGCCCATCAGTTCTACCGTGAGTTCTACCGTGGGTCCCGTTGGTCAGTTGTACAATTACTTGGGACACCATGGTGTCTGGACACTATGATCCAAAATGAAGTCATCATCGTCGGAGTTGAATCCAGAAGGTCTAACTCCATCAGCCATGGAATTGTGCCTACTCGTTCGTCTGGCGCTTGCTCCTGGTGGTAGTCTAGGCATTCTGTGAAATAACAATCCGGCAAAACATAAGGATTTTTAAACATTACAAGACTTGAGAAATTACTTAACTAACAAGAAAATAGTTTGATCCATCTCGCAACTGGTTGATATATGTAGTGGATTGAACGACCAAACCAATCGGACAAACACTAAAGAACAATCTAAAGAATGAATCGAACATATTTAAACATGACATATTGTACAAAATTATTAGAGCATTTGGGATCAAAAGAACATACATGGGTTGATAAACCAGAAGCCAAAGCTTAGTATAGAAGAGAGGGCAATGAAGCTTTGCAATGAAGCGTGCATGCATGAATGAACGTGGAGACTAATTTTGAAAACAAATGTACTATGGAAAGAATGACATGGGATCAAAATATTTTGAAAAATAAATCAGAGTCTCTTAATTGGAAAGATGTACTTGCAAGGTATGGAAATATTTGCATGTCTATAATATGGAAAGAACAATCATGCATGCGAATGATTCGATTTGATCAGGATGCAGATATCATTACGGGTCGGATCTGGTCTTTAATTGATGAAATACCTGTTTAGTTTCTCATGACTTCTAAAGCAATCATATGGCTATTGGGTTCAGTGCCTAGGCACCATGTAGCCCCTGGTAATTATACTATATACTAGTTCAGTGCCCGTACATTGCTACGGAAAACAAAATTGATAACGAAACATAAAGGTCAAGCAATAAAAGAAAATGGCCGTGTGTTGCTACAAATAAAAAACATGTTATCTAACACATTGAGTTGGCTTATATCAAGTCATCGACTTAGTTGAAGTAACCAGCTGAACTCTGCCCGACCCACATCGTGTCTTCTCCACTGTACTTGATCTACACTCCTCCTGGTCTACACACCTCCTCGACTCCATCGCCACGCCTGACTATGCTCTGCTCCGTGGCGTCTTTGTCGAGCTTATCCCCTATTCCTAGCCAAATCATAAAAAACACGGGAATTATGAAAAAAAATCATATTTGATGATAACATTTTACTATATATATCACCTTCTTTTCATAATCAAGTGGTAGACAGATCGGAGAACCGTAGAGGGGTCGGAAAGGGAACCTTGCCGAGGACGAGGAGCTGCAGCTGTGCATCGATTGCCTGATGTCGCTCCATAGCCACCTTCCACGTGGGCACGGCCATCGGTAGTTGTGCTTGCGCGCGCAGAACCACGAAATCTGACTGAATTGCCCCACGCGTGGAGAGAGTCGAAAGCTTCGCAAACTCAGCTTGAAATTTTTTCAAATTAGAAACTTTCAGCTTGAAAATTTTTCAAATAGAAAATTCTTAAATTAGAAAGTTTCAAGTTGAAAATTTTCAACTAAAAAGTTTCGATTAAAAAACTTTTAGTTTAAAAAATTTTGGTTTAAAAACTTTCAAAAACGGTTAAAAATAGAGAAGGATGAATGGGATAACACTGAGTAAGGAAAAAAGTGATAAAAGGAATGAAGTGTTGTTACTTATCATAACGAGTGGGCATCCTAACCTCACCATCAAATTAGCTATTCCCGAACATTTTTCCATTGCACTAACGCCTCTTCTTCTTTTCCAGAAATCATTCCATAGCGTTATTAACACTTGGCCAAGAGACTTACAAAAAGCAGCAATATTACCATCACCACTGTTACGACTTACATGGCTAAACGAATCATGCACCGTCGAAATCATTAGGTGCATGACGTCTGCCTGAACCCGAGCCACCGGTTCCAGAGGTCAAACTCCTAGAGGTGCTCCTGCTGCAGGATGTCGCTGATGACGGACACCCCGGACCACGCGCCCTTCTGCAGCCCAATGCATTTCACGCCGGGCGCAGCGTTGATCACGTAGCTCTTCGTCGGCGGTTCCAGTTGCGCCGACCCAACGAACTGCACCGTTAGCTTTGTGATGGTCGGTGCACCAGTCGTCCAGTTGTAGCAGTAGTCGAACGGGTCCATGCTCACCCGCGGCAGACCGGCGAGTTGCTTGCTCAGCGCCGAGACCACACCCTTGTACGCCGGGGTGGTGAGGATCGTCAGGATCATGTCGGAGTCCAGTATCGCGCCACCCTTCCTCTCGACGTTCCACACTTCGCCGGGGATGTCGAGGGCCTCGCCGGCGATGGAGATGGCCTCCACCATCAGGGCGTAGAACGGGCTCGTCCGGCCGTCGAGAAGCAGCGACGTCTATGACGACGACGCGGCGGCGGAGCTGGAGGCCGTGTCTGGGCCTGGGCCGAAGGTGAGGTAGCCTGTAGCGTTGCGCGGGGCGAGGTGATCAACCAGGTAGTAGAAGCGCCCGCCGAAGGAGATGTTGTTGCCGAGGTTGAGCACGCCGTCCGAGACCTGGAAGCTCTGGCCATCGTACGATATGGTGCACCCCAGCACCACGTCCTGGAGCTTCGCCTCCTTGTCTGGCCCGCCGCCGGACAGCGCAACGGTCGCCGAATCGGTGTCGACCAAGCCGCGCGCCGACAAGCCGTCTTTATACCTACCACGTCCACGATTAGGTGACGTTAGTTTAGTTAGTTAGGATGAGGATGGGCACGCGGCGACGTCAACGTCGACAGCCGTGGTGTCGCCCATGGTTCTCGCTCGGCTTGCTCTGTTTCTTGCACGCGCGAGGCGAGGCGGGGTGGGGCGGATGGCTACGGTTGCATGCTTATAAGACCACGACATGTACGTACGTTTTCTTGATTTGCGCGCTGTGATGGCGCCATCACAGATTCATGGCTCATGACAAACAAAGTAAAATTTTCTTTTCTTCTATCCAAATTTTACATAATCTTCTACAGATATATCAATTTGCAATCAATTATCAAATTGTGGTATGATACATTACTATATTCCTTTTCTTCTGTCCAAATTTTACGTCATCTTCTATAGAGATATCAATTTCCAATCAATTATCAAATCGTGATATGATACACTACTACTTTCCTTTCAAATCGTGGAGAATGGACCACCGCCACCAACCGGTAATTAGAAGTAGTAGAGATATATGTATATATAATTACTTAAGGCACCATGGTGCTTGGGTATTATGATCTAAAAAAATGTTGTCTCTATGTATTTTCATGCAATTTTTTTTAAAATTTTTAGGATGCTGAGTTTAACCAGTTACTAACTAGTTCAAATAAGTTTGAACTGAAATTCAAACTATAGTTTCCCTTTTTGATGATAGTTTGGTTGTAATTATGTGCTGATTTTATATATAAATCAGCAAAGCATGTGATCCAAACTCGTTCAAAATCTTTGAATTCGAGTATATTTTTTTCAAATGTATGTGTTTCATTTGAATTGTTAAAGATAGGTATATACCCTACAACTGAAATTTTTGAAAATTATACTCGAATATGACTTAAATTTGCGTATTTGAAATCATAGTGCCCACATTTTATGCTTCATATATATATATATATATATATATATATATATATATATATATATATATATATATATATATATATATATATATATATATATATATATATATATGGTATGCGTGAGTTGTATGCCTCCGTTTTACACTAAACAGTGTGTATATCTCGACGATGCCACATATCACAAGGGTCAGTTGGTAAAACGTCCTTCTCTTTAGTGCCGCGGAGTGGTTGTTTGCAAAAATAATTCGTCTGTGATCCTGTATCTATAAAAAATGGCCTCCACGAGGTCTCTGACTGCGCGGAAGCACGTCGGTTGGTAACACGATGTCGAAATGTCGCCCGGTTAGATGGTGTCCGGTCCGTGCATGCCCGGAGATTTGAATCGAGGGCGTTTTAGTAAATGGGCCTGACGTAACGGACGAATGGACCGGAGGAGCCATTGCACGACGGATCTCGGCAAAGACGCCGGCCATGTAGTCCGTTTCCGGATACTCCTGTCTCTGTGTGCTTTTTTTTTTTCTCAATCTCTTTCTAAAAAAGAAAGAATTCCAACCATGCAAATTACTACAACAGTATATGATCACAACAAGCTCTTTAAGAAAATTTTGATTTTTGTCCCTCCTACTCTCTTCGGTAATAAATAGTTACATGTTATTGTTTTGAACATCGATATGTCTTCGAAACACAGATTTGACCACTAATTTCTATTTTAATATATTTATTAAACCTAATAAAATTATAATATTATAGAAGTACTTTTCGAGATAATTATACAAATATGATTTTCATGTGTCCAATTTAGATATTTAAAAAGATATTAATAGTTAAATTTCGAAAGTATGATTGCACATGTCCAAAATGATATTTGTGACCGAAGCAAGTACATGAAGCTCAAGAAGCAAAAAATGATTTTTTTTTTCATACCGAGGATATGTAGTAACTTTTTTTGTTGTGTACGTTACTTTTTTTAGCCCCGTGTGTTGTTTTTTTTTACAAATTTGATCCTCTTATAAACATAATTGCAAAAATAACGACATCCCCCTATCGCAGAAGCGCCAGAAGACGCCACTGCTCTCCACTACCATGGTAGGTATGGCATTGTTACTTCCGATACTTACACGATGAGAAATAAAGCTAGTTTTACGGTTACATTTTTAAAAAAGTTAATTTTTTTAAAAAAAATATATACACAGAAGTACATAAAAGTGACCAACCACACGATAAGGGAGACGCGCGCTGAGCAGCAGGAGTGTACGCGCCCCGGCCCGCCCCACGTGGGCTCCACCAGTCAACCGCTGAAGCGCGTGCCACGTCGTCCCCCTCCTATGCACCGAAACGCCCGCGCGCCGAAATGACGGAAACGCCCATCCCCTCCACTGGAGACTTACTTAGACCACTAGCATCACCTCCCCACATCCCCTCCCCGCGAACTCCTTGCTCGGCTACTCCCCACTCCCCAGTAGGCAGGCAGTCCCAGAGTTTAATGCCGGCTCTATGATCGCTGATCCTTCTCGGTTCCCGTGTTGCTTGATTCGAAAGTCTCCGCGTTTTCTCCGATCAGTCTCTGTCCCTTCAAATAGTCGCGTTAACACTGCCAGCTGCCGAACCGTCGATCTTTACCGTTTGGATCTTGGGATTTCCGGCATTCACACGTGAATTTCTCTGCTTTCTGCGAGCTGTTAATGTCACAGATAGGAAAGGAAGGATTGGGCAAGTGAGAAGAAACCGTGTTTCGTGTATAATCTTCGTTCTCCCACTGACGTTTCTTGGATCTCTGCGTTTTTGCCATCTGGGCTCCTATTTACAGGTTTCACAGGGCGTCATTGCTCGACTCGGATCGATCTTGCCTAAGTTTGGATCAGAAATCTCCGAGTCGGGTTCCTGTTCCTGGATTCCTAAACCATCGCATCCGGGAGACCATATTTATCGTGCTTCGATTAGTCCGTTCTGGGAGGAGATCTTTTCTGGGTTCCGATCGGCTCGCCCGAGGAGCCACATGGCGAATTTTGCCGTGCTCCGTCCGTGGCTCGGCGTGCTGGTGGCAATGGTGGCGGCCGTGTCGTGGCACGGCGTTCCGGCGGTGGAGGCGCTGGGGATGAACTGGGGCACGCAGGCGTCGCACCCGTTGCCGCCCAAGATCGTGGCGCAGCTGCTCAAGGACAATGGCATCAAGAAGGTGAAGCTGTTCGACGCCGACCAGGCCTCACTCAGCGCGTTCGCTGGCTCCGGCATCGAGGTCATGGTCGCCATCCCCAACGTCATGCTCGACGTCATGACCGACTACGACACCGCCAAGGAGTGGGTCAGGCGCAACGTCTCCCGCTACAACTTCGACGGCGGCGTCACCATAAAGTGAGAGCTTCCGCTTCCGCTTCAGTTTCACCTCTTTAATCGTTCTCATTCATGTCGCCGCCGGGTGATGTGACGTCTTGTGCTCGTCTTTTCGTTCTCGTTTCCAGGTACGTCGCCGTCGGAAACGAGCCGTTCTTGGCGGCCTACAATGGCACGTTCGACAATGTGACCTTCCCGGCGTTGCAGAACATCCAGAACGCGCTCAACGAGGTCGGCCTCGGCGACACCATCAAGGCCACCGTGCCGCTCAACGCCGATGTGTATAACTCCCCGGAGAGCAACCCGGTGCCGTCGGCGGGCCGCTTCCGCACCGACATCGCCGACACGATGACGCAGATGGTGCAGTTCCTGAGCAACAACAGCGCGCCCTTCACCGTCAACATTTACCCGTTCATCAGCCTTTACCTGAACGACGCCTTCCCTGTCGACTTCGCCTTCTTCGACGGCGGAGCGACGCCGGTGGTCGACAACGGCGTCCAATACACCAACGTGTTCGACGCCAACTTCGACACGCTGGTGGCCGCGCTCAAGGCGGTTGGGCACGGTGACATGCCCATCATCATCGGCGAGGTCGGCTGGCCCACCGACGGCGACAAGCACGCCACTGTCGCCTACGCGCAGCGCTTCTACAACGGCCTGCTCAAGCGGCTGGCGGCCAACGTCGGGACGCCGCTCCGGCCGAACCAGTACATCGAGGTGTACTTGTTCGGCCTCCTTGACGAGGATATCAAGAGCGTCGCGCCGGGCAACTTCGAGCGCCACTGGGGCATGCTCCGGTACGACGGCCAGCCCAAATACCCCGTCGACCTGACCGGGCAGGGGCAGCAGAACACAATGCTCGTGCCGGCTAAGGACGTCGAGTACCTGTCCAAGACGTGGTGCGTGGTGAACACCAACGCCAAGGACACGAGCAAGCTCGCCGACAACATCAACTTCGCGTGCACCTTCGCCGACTGCACCGCGCTCGGCTACGGCTCGACGTGCGCCGGCATGGACTCCAACGGCAACGCCTCCTACGCCTTCAACATGTACTTCCAGGCGCAGAACCAGAAGGACGAGGCCTGCGACTTCCAGGGCCTCGCCGTGCCGACGCAGACCGACCCGTCCACCGCCGCGTGCAACTTCACAATACAGATCGCCTCCACCTCGGCGGGCCACCGGCGATCCACCGGGCCGGTCGGCGCGGTTGCCGTGCTAGTGCTGGCTCTGGTCCAGTTGCTCCTGTTGCATTAGCGGGGACTTGTGCTTGAGATAGATTTACACTTGTCCATTTGTTGCATTATTTTTGGATTAGTAATTAGTACAAGTATTGTACTGGAGGTACATATACACCAGCCTTCAGGATATATATATTGAGACGATTTTTCACATAAATATCTACACACTAATCACTACTAGAGCTAGATGACGACTAATCGACTACAGTTAGCGAAACAATGCTTCACATCATGGCCTCATGGAGTAAAGGAACTGCTACTATGCAAGTGATCTAGATTTGATTGGCTTTATGCATTACAGTATTCCTACAGATGATTTGAATTCAAAGCCGAGATGCACATGGTTCCGGCTTCCGGGATCCAGCATAACATGCTCTAGATGCACAACTTTTCCTTCGTTGCAAGTCGGCAAAAATAACTGGTTCGGTGGTTCCTCTGCAGGTGAGGCGACCCACTAAACTAGTCTCTCAAGATGATGCGTCCAAGCATATGGAGATACAATCTCTGCTGCTATTTTTAATTACAGCAAGAGTCTGCTCGTCAATGATTATAAACTCTCTCCTATATGTCGTTTTGAGAGACACACAGTTCAACATTCAAAAATTTGACAATCCATATATTTTTAAATATTTATATTGGATCCATAAAAATTATATATATATATATATATATATATATATATATATATATATATATATATATATATATATATATATATACTAAAGGTGGGAGTACTAAAGGTGGGAGTACGTACACCCAGGAGTATGGAATCATTTTCCTATATAGGAAGCCTTTTCCATACTCCTACAAGTACATACTCCCACATCTAATATACCACTTAAATGAATGCTTTATACATCTTTATCACTTTCGGTATACTCCAATAATAATTCTAATATATTCCAATGCAACATGGTTGAAAAAAATTCATCAGAGCACTTTATTTTTTTGCTATATACCCTTTTCCATATGTAAAACGAATATATAAACAAATTATGCTATAAATGGTAGACTTTAATGAAATTTTTCATAGAACTCACTTTGGAGTATCTTATAATCAGTATTAGAGTATACTCAAAAGGATAAAGAGATATAACAGCATCATTTAAACGGTATTCTAGAGGTGGGAGTACGTACACCCAGGAGTATGGAATCATTTTCCTATATATATATATATATATATATATATATTTGTCTCGAAAAATACTGTCACAATATTATAATTTTATTAGATTTTATAAATATATTACAATAGAAATAGTAATCAAAGCTGTCTTCTTAAGGACCAAACAAATGTCCAAAGCAACATGTATTGTGATATTGTGACTGAAGGGAGTACTTCATTATTTTCAGCGAATCATCTCCTAGTGGTGGCTGTTTTATACTCGAGTTCACGGACAAAACAAGATCACAGACACTTAAGCTTATCTCCAAGAAAAATCATTCTAAACAAGCCCAGAAATTGACAATTAAGCTGGACCATCCTAAACAGCGCCCCAAGTGGAAGCAATGACTTTTTCAGAAACAGCAGTAGGTAGCACACATGTCATGATATATTACTATTGTCACAGCGATTCTTTTCTGCAACAAATTATTAGTGGAACTCTCAGAAACAGACATGACAAGTTCTCCTCTCTGATTCACAATATGCAAAAAAGTATTATTTCTACAGAAGATCAAGTTCCACAGAGAAGCATCTAACCACAAAACACACCGAAATCTATCATGATTTACACTTAAAGATGACCACGGAAACCTGGAAAGCCTTGAGCATAATAATGTAATCAGTAGAATTGCATACCATTAAAAATAAATATTTACATTATTCATACTACAAATAAAGAGAAGTGCAACTGTGCCAATCAAAGTTCCCACACAAACACCAACAGAATATAGCCCTTGGGCGTGACCAACTCAATGCAAAAAATGGCCCAGCGAGCAATGCTCAAGCACAAGTGACAGACATCAGTTGGTGGTGTTTGACGAAGGCATTCATTGGCAAAGCAAATTCCAGGAGAATGATAGACACAAGTCAACCCCCGACACATAATTTTGAAGTAAACTTGACGGATCAAGTAACATCATGAGGAAATAAACGAGCAGCGCTCCTACAGAACCACCATCAGATTTTGGTGATCTTGTCAGCTTTCAAGAGAGGATTCTGTTTGGCTATCTGCTCCCTGGCAGCCTGCTTGTAATCGAATGTGCATTTGTGTGAATCTGCGTAACGGTGCATTGAGCAGAAGGTACCTTCACAGCGGCACTTGAATCCTGTCAACCCAACCTTCTTCTGGCACGACAAGCACCGGTTACTGGGTGGCTTTGGTTCCTCCTCCACCACTACTTGCTTCCCATCTACGACTGAAGCAGACCCTCCATCTGTGGTTTCTGCCGCCAAAGGTGTGGAAGGCGATGCAACAACAGCTTTCTTCTCCACCACTGTGGCCACTGTCCTGGCCTTAACGGTGTCTCTGTAACACTTTGAGCACATGTTTTCTGTCATTCGGCTGCCAAAGAAGCCGCAGTTGTTAATGCACAATATTGGGGCCTCAGGTGTGTGGACACCAGTCTCCTCTGCTTCCTTTTGCCAGCTCTCTTGTGCCATTCTACAGAACACCAATTGCACCTTCATTAGCATAAACCAACGATCGTTAATCAAGAAACTTCAAAAATAATTCAACATGACTAGTACACGAAATGTAAAGAAAGTAGGCGGAACTAGGTAAGAGTCAGATGTCCATCAGAATTATTTTTCCTGCAACTGTGGAACATAACATGATTATATGACAGAATTGAAATGACCATGACAAGAACGCATGCCAACCTACAGAACAAATTTAGTTGGCTGTTCCTGTCAATAAGGTTGTAAGGTCATAAAGAATAGTGTTGATAAAACTCCACAGCATCTGATCAACTGAGCTCGATAACACAATAGAAACTGTCCTGACTATGACAAGTATTCATCCCAACCTACAACAACAATTTTCCTATCATACGGAATTACGAATTAGAGGTCAAGAGAGGCACTGAACACCATCAATTAAGCAATATATTTGTGGACAGAGAACCCCCTTAGCATTTAGCAGTTAGCAACCCATGCACATGATCAAACCTCGACATGGACTTGTTCATTACAATTTGCCTGATTGGGCTACTCCCCTTTGCAATAGATAGTGATTTAAATATTGCCTTAAACAAGCAAATATATGTGGCAGAGAATCTAAAATGTGCAGATTCCGGATAGCTTGTATGGAGAATAGAGCGCGAGACCAGCCCAGGAAACTGGACAATTGTCATCGCTGTGTTAAACCAAGACTAAGAAATGAAGCAACCAAGGCTCCATTTCTTGCCCTGATATAGTGAATTATCATTCTCGTCAAGAAACCTTGTGCAATTGTCCCGTCACCACAGCATCATCGATGGTCAATGGCCATGCTCGCCAAGCAACACAAAGGTGAATTTCCATGCTTATTGAGAAGTTGTAAACTTGTCGCCTTCACTTTCTTGGCATCATCCAATCTTCCATGAGTAAAGGAAGAGATCCTATCGACAGCAGCGAAAATCATAAGGAACCAATTCTGCCAGCTAAACAATTCACCTTACTACGCTGGTCAAGAAACCTCGGCAAGGCAACACGGCAGAAACTAAGCCTAGCGTGTAATCCAGACCTGCACGAATTCCCCTATCTGAAAACTAATCCTTTATAGGTTATTAACTAGCCCTTTCTCTTCGGTTCTGCTAAACTCAAAGGCAATCAATCATCCATCATCAGAATCGCAACAAACTCAAGCATGCGAATCCCTTATTACCAAGCATCAGAGGCAGCAAGCTAGTGATCCAACGAACCAACCAATCCTAGATCGATCGCAGCCAGCCAAGAACGACGCATCAAACAATTAAACAAAATTCTACAAAAACCAAACAGACGTGGAACAGCCGAAACAACAGACAAAGTAAAGCTGGAAAATTAATTCGCGAGAGCAAATTCAGATCTAGCCGTACTTGCGACGATTGGCCGGGGCCTTGATCGATCGATCGGATCTGCGGAACAGCCTGCGGGAGAACGTGTCCTCCCCTCTCGACCTGTTCTTGCAAGAGAGAGAGAGAGAGAGAGAGAGTTTAGCTTTTTTTTCTCCTTTGGGTGCCGAGTGGCGTCGAGTTGTAAAGGCCAGGAGGCTTTTCCGAGTCTGACTACGGCCTTTTCTTTTCGATTTTTTAAAAAATGATTAATTTAAGTTGGTGATTAGGGGTTGTTGAGTTTGAGTTAAATTGAGTGGAGATGTACCCTCCGTCGATAAATATAAGGTCTATAGTTTGAATTGTCTTATTGAAAAATATAAAACGTGCATGAAGATTTAATGAGTCTTTCCACATATACTCTTATTTATTCTCTCTCAACCATATGTATTTATTCATTACCACCTATATAAAGTATTACCTCTCATCTTCCAAGACAATTATGTAAGTCATTTCTTCTCATATTTTCCTCAATTTCATCACAACCTTAATCCTTGTGCCAAATCAAAATACGCCTTATATTTATCAACGGAGGGAGTATAAGACTATGTATAATACTAGATAAATATACGCTGCGCCACGTCGAGGGCGTCGCTCCCCACGCGAGCAAATCAAGAAAACGCACGAAAAAGAACCTAAAAAGGATTTTGTGTTTTCCACAAAAGGACTTAAACATAGTGCTAGAAAAACGCAAAAAGGACCTAAATGCAATGTAGAATTTTTTTTAAAAAAAAGGGACGTGAAGGTATTTTTTCCCCGAAAAGGGCCTAACCGTAATTCTGTTTTTTCGTAAAAGGACCTGAGCGCAACGCTTAAAAATGCATAAAGGACCTAGACGTAATATATTTTTTTTCGGGAAGAGTGTTAGGTCGAGAATGCCGACTAGAGGGGGGGGTGAATAGGCGGCTTTTAAAAATTTTCTCGTTAATTTCTACAAAGCAATTCACCCCTAATTATTCTAATACCAAAACCTTAACAAATATTAATGCGGAAGCGATAAACTAAGATTTTGACAATTAAAACCTAAATCAACTAGGCTCACTATGTGCACTAACTAATTATGTCTCTAACAATAATTGCAATTCTAAAGACAAGCAATCAATCAATTTAATTCTATGAATATAAATTGCTTGAATATAAATAATGAAAACAATGCAAGCACAAGAGACACAATACTTTTTACCGTGGTGTTCGAAGACTTGCCGGTCTCCCCTAGTCCACGTTGAGGTTAGCCCAAACGAATTGGACCGGCTCCACGAATTGAGCACCCACCTCGAATCCACTAGTGGTAGCTCCTTTTCCCTCTCGGGTAGACGAGCTCCAACCTTTACAAACTTTGCCAGGGCTTCTCACAACCTCCGTTGAGAAGCTCACCGCGCACGACGCTCTACACCGTCTAGGAGGCGGCAACCTCCAAGAGTAACAAGTTAAGCCCTTCCGCTTGAACTTCACCTAGTGCAACACATGCACTCCGATGACCTTCTACATGCAACACATGCACTAGGATCCTCCTCAAGTGCAACATATGCACAAGAGGCTCTCAATCCTCTCCTAATTGCAACACATGCAATTAGAGGCTCACACTGCTCAAGAAGCAAATGGAAGAGGGCAACACATGCACACAACTCCTACAAACACCCAAATGCTCTAGCACACAGCCACAACTACTGCCCTTGCTCCCCAAGGCCTCCTTTTATAGCCTCCAAGCTAAAACTAGCCGTTGGGAACGAATTGGGCAAAGTGCCCAGCAAACCCAGTGCTACCGCCCAACTGGGACCGGTAGCACCGGCCTCCTCGCCAACGGCTACAAAACTAGCCGTTGCAGGATTTCCGGTAGCATCGGCCAATTGGGAGCGGTGCTACCGCTCGGGCGGTAGCACCGGCCTTCACCCCGGTAGCACCGGACCCAAGCCGATCACAAAAACATCCCCTCTGGATTTTTCACACCGGCCAAAGGACCTCCGGTGCTACCGGTCTACCATGGGCGATAGCACCGGACCGCCAAACCGCCCAAAAACATCCCTCTCTGGAATTTCCACACCGGCCAGAGGGGCGGTAGCACCGGACCTCCGGTGCTACCGGGCTACCATGGGCGGTAGCACCGGACCGACCTGCAATACATGCTCCCATAAGCGGTACTACCGGCCAGGCGGTGCTACCGGCACTACATGGGCGGTACGACCGGCCATAAGGAGAAAACACGGTTTTTCACAAAAACTTTTCTCCAAACCATTAAAGATTTATTCTTTGAGCTATGTGAGGATCAACACATGATCACAACATTATGCAAAACACATTTGCACATGTTAATCACATACTCCAAAGAATCTCATTAAGCACAACTTATTTACAAAACACATTTGCCAATAAACCAAGAACTTATGAGATCAATCCTCTTAGCCATGTGATGATCAACACATGATCAAGTCAATTTACAAAACACATTTGCAAACCCTATTCACATGTTCTAGGATCGAAACCCATAATCTCAAGTTTATTTGCAAAACACATTTGCAAATAACAACTCCAACTTATTTGCAAAACAAATTCGCAAATAAACCACGAACCTATAAAATCAATCCTCTTAGCCATGTAAGGATCAACACATGATCCCGACACTTTGCAAAACACATTTGCAAATGCCAACACATGCTCTAGGATCGAACCTCATAACTTCCAGCTTATTTGCAAAACACATTTGCAAATAACAAGTCAACACTTTGCAAAAACATATTTTGCAACTAAACCAAGCTTAGCCTTGTGATGATCAACACATGACCCAATCACAAGCTAAAACACCAAAGCATGAGCTCTCTATTTGCAACACATGCAAATCTCTAGCACCATGCAAACAACCACAACAAATTCAAGTGCATGAGCTCTCTATTTGCAACACATGCAAAACTTAGCTCCAAGCAAAAACCAAATCAAATAAGATTCAATTAAGATGCAAGCATGAGCACCCTTATTTGCAACACATACAAATACTTAGCCCATACAAAATCCAATGCACAAGCTTCACCCATTTGCAACACATGCCAAATGGTTAGCTTCATGCAAACACCAAACAAGAGAGTGAGCTAGAGTGAACCGGATTGAGTTCATCAACACATGATGAAGCTCAAGCTAAAAGACTCAACCCCTCTTAATAGTACTGTAAGTTCAAGCTCTATTGGTTTTGGTGATTGGTTTAATATTAATGTTTAATCATTGTTTAATGACAAATCTAATCATTATGAGACTAACATGTTTTATTAAGTCTTATTCTTATTAGTCTCATACTTGGATGGAAAATGGAAAACCTAAGGTATGCACTCGTATTCATTCTATTATATAAATGCATACTTAGAATTCAAGTTAAAGTATGAACTCTTCCATTGCTTTAGACCAAATATGTGCATTATGTTTTTAATTCATATATACATGAATACACACATCTAGGGGGAGTTTATAATTTAACTTGATGTTTCAATTGTATTGATCCATGTCCTCTTGTCATACAATATAAAGGATCAAGACCTTGAAACAATCTTTTGAGTATATATGACTTGTGTAGTTATATGCTCATGTCAATTTAAATGTTTAAATTGAGTTCGATTGTCTCTCAATCAATCAAAGAATATTTCATCATGTGTTGATGGTGTTTCCTTGTTGACTGAAGACAAGCGAAAAGTTCTTGAGTATAATGAAGTATTAGTTGCATCAAAGTACTCAAGACACAATTAATCATTCAAATTGATTAGGGTTGTGCTCAATCGATCTTAGAGGCATCCATTATGTGTTAATGGAGTGCGGTGATGATTGAGACAACCGTGTTTGTTGGACTAACATCTTCCATGAGTTGTGAAGTAGGTTGAGTCCAAGATGATAAAGAATCGGGAAGAAGAAGAAGTCATCATGTGTTGATGAGCTTCAAGAGGTGATCCCGAAGTGAAGAGAAGGGCTAGAGAAGGTTCATCATGTATTGGTGAACAAGATGAAGAAGATGTGATCCTGGAGAGAAGATGATTGGAAATCATAAAAGCTCCAAGTGGATCAAGTGCGGCAAAGGTATAACTAGCTAGGGCTAAGGATGTGTTCCTAGTCTTTTGCCGGTCTCGGTGTTTGGTTGTGAGACCGGGTTGCTTGTTAGGTGCCGTACTATTAAGAGGGGTTGAATCTTTTAGCTTGAGCTTCATCATGTGTTGATGAACTCGATCCGGTTCACTCTAGCTCACTCTCTTGTTTGGTGTTTGCATGGAGCTAACCATTTGGCATGTGTTGCAAATGGGTGAAGCTTATGCATTGGATTTTGTATGAGCAAAGTATTTGCATGTGTTGCAAATAAGGGTGCTCATACTTGCATCTTATTTGAATCTTATTTGATTTGGTTTTTGCTTGGAGCTAAGTTTTGCATGTGTCGCAAAAGGAGAGAGCTCAAGCAATTTTGGTTTAAAGTGGTTGCATGGAGTTAGAGATTTGCATGTGTTGCAAATAGAGAACTCATGCACTTATATTTGTTGTGGTTGCTTGCATGGTGCTAGAGATTTGCATGTGTTGCAAATAGAGAGCTTATGTTTTGGTATTGCTTGGAGCTAGGTTTTTGCATGTGTTGCAAAGAACAATGCTCAAGCATAAAATTGGTTTAATGTGTATTTGCAAGTTCGTTGTGCGAATAAACCGAGGTCTATGAGTCCGGAATCTCGAGAGCATGTGAGTAGGGCTTGCAACGGGTGTTTGCAAGTTGACTGGGTCTTGTGTTGACCTTCACATGGCTAGGGGGATTAATCTCATAGACTCGAGTTTGATTTGCTTAATATGTTTTGCAAATAGATCTTGAGTTGTTTACGAAATGTGTTTTCGTTAGTTGGATTTGTTATTTGCAAATGTGTTTTGCAAATGAACTTGAGATTATGGGTTCCGATCCTAAAGCATGTGAATAGGGTTTGCAAATGTGTTTTGCAAATTGACTTGATCATGTGTTGATCATCACATGGCTAAGAGGATTGATCTCATAAGTTCTTGGTTCATTTGCATATGTGTTCTGCAAATAAGTTGTGCTTAATGCGATTCTTTGGAGTATGTGATTAACATGTGCAAATGTGTTTTGCATAGTGTTGTGATCATGTGTTGATCCTCACATAGCTCAAAGAATATATCTTGAATGGTTTGGAGAAAAGTTTTTATGAAAAATGTGTTTTCTCCTCGAGGCCGGCCGTCATCAGCCCTGTAAGGCCAGTAGCACTGTGGTCCGGTGCTACCAGATTTGGCCGGTAGCACCAAGGTCCGTGCTACCGTCTCTCCGGCCGTGTGGAATTTCCAGAGAGGGTGTTTTGGGCGATCCGGTGGTCGGTGCTACCGCCCATGGTAGGTAGCAGTAGCACCGAGGTCCGTGCAACCGCTCTTCGGCGGTGTGAAAATTTCAGAGGAGGTGTTTTGTGTTCGGCTTGAGTCCGTGCTACTGGGTGAGGGCGGTGCTACCGCCGAGCGGTAGCACCGCTCCCGCTTGGCGGTGCTACCAAAAATCTCAGAACGGCTAGTTTTGTAGCCGTTGGCGAGGAGGCCGGTGCTACCGGTCCCAGTAGGGCGGTAGCACCGGGTTTGCTGGATCTTTGCCCATTTCGCCCCCAACGGCTAGTTTTGGCTTGGAGGCTATAAAAGGAGGCCTTGGGGGGCAAGGGCAGAAGGTTGGCTGTGTGCTAGAGCATTTGGGTGTTTATAGGAGTTGTGTGCATGTGTTGCCTTCTCCCATTTGCTTCTTGAGCTAGTGTGAGCCTCTAATTGCATGTGTTGCAATTAGGAGAGGATTGAGAGTCTCTTGTGCATGTGTTGCACTTGAGGAGGATCCTTGTGCATGTGTTGCACTTGGTGATCACCGGAAGCACATGTGTTGTGCTTGGTGAAGCTCAAGCGAGAGGTTTCGGCTTGTTACTCTTGGAGGTTGGCGACTCCTAGATGGCGTAGAGCGTCGTGCGCGGGAGCTCTCAAGGTTGTGAGAAGCCCCGGCAAAGTTTGTGAAGGTTCGGGTTGAGCCTACGCGAAAGCGTGAAAAACCACATCTAGTGGATTCGAGGTGGGTGCTCAATTCGTGGAGCCGGTCCAATTCGTTTGGGCTAACCTCAACGTGGACTAGGGGAGACCGGCAAGCCTCCGATCACCACGGTAAAAAGTATTGTGTCTCTTGTGCTTGCTTTGTTCTCTTTATTTATATTCAAGTAATTTACATTAATAGAATTAAATTGTTTGATTGCTTGTCTTTAGTATTGCAATTATTGTTAGAGACATAATTAGTTAGTGCACATAGTGAGCCTAGTTGTTTTAGGCTTTGATTGTCAAAACTTTAGTTTATCGCTTCCGCATTATTTTTGATAAGGTTTTGGCATAAGGGTAATTAGGGGTGAAGTGCTTTGTAGAAATTAGAAAGAGAAAGTTTTTTTTAAAAGCCGCCTATTCACCCCCTCTAGTCGGCATCCTCGACCTTACAAGTACGACGATCTAAACTAGACTCTTTAGCCTATCTAGTTATACCTTTGCCGCATGCGATCCACTTGGAGCTTTTATGATTTTCAATCATCTTTTCTCCAGGATCAAATCTTCTTCTTGTTCACCAACACATGATGAACCTTCTCTAACTCTTCTCTTTACTTTAGAATCACCTCTTGAAACTCATAAACACATGATGACTTCTTCTTCTTTCCGATTCTTTATCATCTTGAACTCAACCTACTTCACAACTCATGGAAGATGTTAGTCCAATAAACACGGTTGTCTCAATCATCACCGCACTCCATTAACACATAATGGATGCCTCCAAAATTGATTGAGCACAACCCAAATCGATTTGAAAGATTAATTGTGTCTTGAGTACTTTGATGCAACTAATGCTTCATTATACTTAAGAACTTTTCGCTTGTCTTTAATCAACAAGAAACACATCAACACATGATGAAATGTACTTTTATTGATTTAAAGACAATCGAACTCAATTTAAATTTCATTTAAATTGATATGACTATATATATAACTACACAAGTTTCATATACTTAAATGATTGTTTCAAAGTCTTGATCATTTATATGTTATTTAGTAATAAGACATGGATCAATACTATTGAAACAACAAGTTAAATTATAAACTCCCCCTAGATGTGTGCATTCATGTAGTATATGAATTAGGAACATAATGCACATATTTGGACTAAAGCAATGGAAGAGTTCATACTTTAACTTGAATTCTAAATATGCATTAAGTCAATAGAGTGAATACAAGTGCATACCTTAGATTTTCCATTTTCCATCCAAATATGAGACTAATAAGAATAAGGCTCAATTAAACATGTTAGTCTCATAACGATTAGATTTATCATTAAACAATGATTAAACATTAATATTAAACCAATCACCAAAACTAATGGAGCTTGAACTTACAAAGAGGACCTAACCATAACTTTTTTTTTCAAAAAGGACCTAATCGTATTTTTTTTTGGAGAAAGGACCTAGACGCAAAAAAAAATCGCAGCTCGGCTCGAGCCGCGAGCCGACTCAAACGCTCCTGGACGCGCGAGCTCTGCCAAGTATAGTAGATGGATTATTTGAGACTATTTTTTCATGCCATCTAATAGCACGTATAATAGTTTAGACGAATGTTGTCTATATGCTTGTACATATCATCTAAAGAAAAATTTCACAATGAATGTCATCTTGAGGTTGTCTCTACGAGATTCTGCTATTTTTTAATTATGTTATAAAAAATATTTATTAATAATAATTCATATAATAGTGTTTTATGTTGTCTATATCATCTCTTATATACTCTCTCATCCTTCTCTTTCCTCCATTTCAGTAGAAATCTTACGTGCCAAAGTATATAGATGGCTAACATCACACCATTATACTTGCTCTAAAGACAAAAATAACGAAAACTTCTACGGTAGATGGCATCTTAAGTTTGTTTTTTATGACATCTTATAATATTTTAATTACGACATAAAAAAATATTTATTATAGATAATAATCTATACAATAGTATTTTATACTATATATATATATATGATCGTCTTTCCTTATATTAATACAAATTTTACGTGATAAAATATCCAGACAGTTTACTTTACACTGTAAGTGCATGTGCGAACGTCACAGTTGTGCCACCCCAAACGTGTAAGAGCTAGACTGGGACAGAAGCTGTGAATGACTAGTGGGGTCAAAAGAGTAATAGATGCATTGTTATTGAGTTTGTACACATAGTCTATGGACTAAAGAACCCATGTGTCAGTGGGAGCTTGAGAGGTTTAAAGGCTAACTTCCTGTACGCACCTGCAGATCGACGAAATCAATTGGAAAACCAAAAATTTCCCTTCCTGTTTCTTCTTCCTCAGGCCTTCGTCTTCGTCTCAAGTCACGGCAATCCTCGCCGGCGACCATGGGATATTTACCTAATTTGAGAGTTGAGGTCTCACGTCTCGATGATTCCATCGCCAACGGCCAAAGGACGTGACAGTTGGTATCAGAGCTCTTGATCCCCAGCCTCACTTCGTGTTTGGGAGTGTCCGATCATGGACGAGAGGTGGGGGAGATGGTGAATCGAATGGAGTTGACGACTGCAGCGGTGGCTCAGATCACTGGTGCCCGAGCTTTTGGAAGAAAGGAGGGCGTGCCTGAGCCGTTACTTCCACCACTGACACCATGCAAGGGGGTGCGCGGCTGCAAGGATTGTGGTGGCACCATGCTGCCACACTAGGAGCAGCCCATGGTTGCTGCCTCTCAAATGTTCGATGAAATTCCACACACTCTTGAAAGTTCGTTGTGGAAGCAAACGGAGGAAACGACAGCAGCAGTGAGGAATATGTGTGCCAACCTAGGCATTGGAGGTGCAGGTGACGAGAGCATGCACTAGGTGTTCGATGGAATGCCTCACGAGATCACGGTGTCCTGTGACCAGGAGGGCAAGGAGTGTGATACTAGCCCATGGTTGCTGCAGTCTCTGGTAGCAGGTGCTGCCCTTGAGGTGTTCGACGCAATGCCTCTTAAGGATGTGTAAGGTGAGGAGACACCACACAACCTCGACCTTCACGATGGCATATTGCAGCAACTAGCTCCGTGTGGAGAGTACTTGAATGGTGGGAATAGGAAGCCAATTGTCGATGACGTGCTCACTCAGACAATAAATGCACTTGACATACGCAATGAATGTTCACATCATCTGGCATGGTGTGAGGAGTGCTTGGATGACCAGAAAGAGGAGCCATTCGCCAAGGAGGTCACTGGTGACGTGCTCACCTATGTTGGTGGCTTGTCACTATTCCTGAAGCTTGGTATGATTGATGCAAACCAAACATTCATCAATACCAGTGAAGAGGAGTTAGTTGATACGGTGGCATCACCAAGTTTGAAGGCACATGGCAAATGTCATCAGTTGGGAGGATGTAAGGTACATGGGTTGCTTCACTTTGCCACTGCCCACATATAGTGCCATGATTCTAAGACTGAGGTTTACTACTCCTTCTCTTACAATGGAGTGAGTGCTGGCCATGAGTGGAACGATGGCAGTGAAGAATTTGTCTCTTTACTTTTCAGATTTTACAAGAGGTGCACATAAATTAGAAAGTTCTCACATCCAGCACCTGTTATTGCATTTGGTATTTCTCTGATCAACCTTCACCCCAAGCTGTGTTGCAAACAAGTGAGGTATCATTTTTTGGCTACCACGCTGGTGATGTCTAGCTCCTGTGGATTTCACTTCAAGTATCACAATAGCTGTACAGATGGCAGCAGCTTGGGGGCAAGCTGCTCTTCATGTATATGTAGTGGTTTTAGTCTAGGAAGCAAAGCCAGTATGTCCAAGAAAACTACACACGATAATGAGGATAATGCACTAGTTAGCTTGTCTATCAACTGGCCATGGGACCCTTGTGTGTTTAGGTTCATCTTCTTAACCAAGATATAGTAAGTTTGCCATTCTCAATTCCTATTGTGATTAACACAGAGAGCAAGCATATCAAGCAATTCATTGTTGAGTGTGCCACTGCAATTCCTATTGTGATTGACACCATGAGCAAGGTAACTCTGTTCCAGGAAGTTAATAATGTGAATTCAACTAACCAAATTCAGGCAGCAAGGATAGTTTCTCTTAAAAGGCCTTGGGATCCGGGTGTTTTTTTTTTAAATAGAGCAGGAGCTCTGCCAATGCATTAAGGATAGAGATAAAAGATAGTTACAAACTGCATTTGATTTGATGAGTTCACATTGTGGTGCTTTGGGTCGTTCTGCCTTTTCTGCTAGTGAATGTGGCACCAGAGATTAGGACAGGGAAACCAATGGACCTAAAGAAATATTTGGCACAGGAGAGTTGTTCTAGAGGTGCTTCTCAGAATCATAATGGTGCAGCTACGAGCTTTGATAGCAATTACAAAGGACTGAGATCTGTGTTCACTTGTTTACTATGGGGCAAAGAATTGGAAGGGCAAGGCTGATAGGATAAGCTTATATGTGCTTAATGTCTTAGTCCTTTAGAAGATACAAAGTAGCTGTGCTCCTTCAAATGGTACACATGCTTCACTTAGATCAATGAAAAGGGGGCAGAAAACACATGAGCCACATACTGCACAAGTGTTTTAAGGATGCAAATTAAAATAGAAACTAATATCATTGCTCAAGGTATTAAACACTAGGATTGGCACCGAATTTCAGTTACAAGCGTCAAGCTTCACTTTGGTGATCATCACAGGAACTACTACTTACACCTGCTACGGAGAAGTACTACTTCGTGCTGTTTAGGCAATTTCCAATTCGAGAGTTGAGGTCTCACGTCTCGACGATCGTATCGCCGACGGCCAAGGAACTTGACAGCGGATTAGGAGCGAGATACTTCTAGACGCGTAGATTCACGGGGGAGACTCTTGTGGCCCCTGCGCTCGGGCCCACAGGCCTGTGGCCCCCGCTGCAGCCGGATGATTGAACATGGCTACGTGTCTGGCTCGTCTCCTGAACCGGACTGGTTATGCTTACGCATAACTGAGTGCGATTTCAGCTATACAAATACGGATATCTGATTCATATTTGGAACGTGGAAGTTTTGTAGGAATCTTGCATGAAATAGTTCGATTCGTACAGGAACTGGAGAGAAATTTCGGTGTATTCTAATGAGGCACTGTACACAAAGCTTAAGGCCCGTGCGAAGATTCGAACACGACAATCCATCAACGAAAACGAAAGCGTAGCATGCGAGATACTTGGACAGCGGAGGCAGCAGCCGATCGATCTCCATCGGTGCTGGGCTGCGATCCGTCGAGCCAGAGCTTTTTTTTTTTACCGTACGTTAAATTTAATATGAATCGTTCATTCTTTTCAATCCAATAGATTAGATTAGCTATAGCTTATTTATACTTCCTCTGATAATAAAATAGTATAAATACCTTTAACAAATTAATAACTAGATAAGATTTTTTTTCTACCCACTATATACTATCGGTATAATGTACATAAAAATTTCTCCACATGAAAGAGAGAAACCACATGGAAAATGAGCTGTTCTTTCAAAGGTTACACACTGCACAGGTCATAATACATCGACGGCAAGGATATTACCGTCACGGCGAACTAGCTAGTGTTGTACTTGTACATACACATGCCACGACTAGGATTTGTGAAATTAAGGCAAGAAAAAAAAGAAAATCCTCAAACTGCCCTTGATTCCTACCAGACATTTTATCATCTTTAGGAGATACTAAATTTTATCATCTTTAGAAGATACTAAATTTATTTATCATCTATAGGAGATACTAAATTTACATTGAAGTTCTAAAGATATCTATAGTAAAAAGTGTCGATTTCTATTCGTCCTGGTGGATGCACTACAGAATACTACCTATACTAAACACGGGAGGTTTCCTGGCTGGGAGCCTCCCCACGTGTCCTCCCTCCCCAAAAGCTCCTATAAAAAATACGCAATTACGTTTAGATCCTTCTATCTATTTTTACATTTAAGTCCTTCTTTGGGGAAAAATACGTTTAGATTTTTTTACAATTATTTCATAATATCGTAAATCCAACACATATATTTGAAATTTGCTAAAAGCATAATATAAATAGTTCTAAGATCTTAAAAATTCCAAACCGCTAAAATCAAAACTAATTCAATAAATAAATTTAGCATATTAAAAAGATGATTTAATACAACTTTTCAAAATTTTAGAGGTGTCGGCACCCCTAGTACCGCCCTTGCCACCATGCACCACCGTTAGGTGTGGTGCCAACACAACATGCTGTAGAGTGTTAACAACACAGTGTTCAACAGTTAATCGAGCCGGTTACCTAGCACCTCGAACCGTACCGTAACATCCTGCGATCGTTTGGGACCATTTTAACATTGATCCTACGAAGAATCTAAATCAAGTTGCACCATATAGTGACTCATATCTTACAGTCCTTGCGATAAAAAAAAAGAGTGGATGAGGCCACCGAGACTTTGCTGTAGTTCTAGGCGAAGTGACAATTAGTTAATTAATTGCAGCCTCGTCACAACGACAACGATAATAAAAAAGATCGTCCAGGAGTTGTATACACACGCGCTAAGAAACACATCATGTGGAGAATGATGCGGTTAGAGATAAAAACGGAACGAAAATTATTGGTAAATGGTCGTTCTGTTTCTATTTTCATATTTTTTACTAGTAACGGAAACGGATACGGAAACAAATAGTGACAGAAACAGATGTGGAACTGAACGGAATGGATACGGAAATGAAAGTGAAAATAAAAAATTACACAAAAATATAGTACATGATATATCCAAAGTTTTAAACATACCAACTTTGAATGGTATTGCAGTCACACAGAATAACATCTTAATAACATCAGTTAATATTGAACATGGTATGAACAAGGACACTAACGATAATGATAATGATAATAACAAGTTTCAAAGATGGTTAGGTTCTAAATGACCACTAATGATAATAACACTAACGCTGGATCTGATCTTGGATTAGATTGGTGCCTAGGTTGATTAATCATTCAAAAAGTACATCCTTGGCTAGTTGTTGTGCACATCTGCTCCCTTCCCCAAGACAAGACCTATCTTATTTAGTTGAGGGCAGACTTGCATTGACCAAGAATATGAACATGGAAAATTTTACTCTAATTAGGAGATTGAAGAGGCATTGAACTTGAATGATTGGCTGCATAAAATATACTAGGCAAGTGCCCGCGGCGTGCCACGTCGCGACCGCCGCCTGCCACGCGAGCAAATCGAGAAAACGTGCGCACGTCGCTCTTAACGCGACCAAATCGAGGAAACACGCGATGTAAGCGTTTTTTTCCTGTAAAAAGACCTAAACGTAATAATTTTAAAAAATGAAAAAGGATCTAAACATAGCGTCTGCTTAACGCTAAAAAACGCAAAAAGGACATAAACAAATTTTTCTAAAAAAAAGACCCAAGCGTATTTTGTTTTCGGAAAAGGACCTAAACGTATAAAAAACAGCAAAAGGACCTAAACGTAGCGCTTAGTTTTTGTTTCCGGAGAAAGGACCTGACGGCGTTTTTTTTCCCGAAAAAGGACCTAAACGTAATTTCGATTTTCCCAAAAAAGATCCGAGCGCTACTGTAAGATCGAGGATGCCGACTAGAGGGGGTTGAATAGGCGGTTTTAAAAATCTTCTCACTAAACACACGCTCTATTGATCTCTATGTCAAAACCTAAACCATAATCAATGCGGAAGCAATAAACTAAGGTTTTGACAAATAAAAGCCTAAATCAACTAGACTCACTAAGTGCACTAGCTAATTATGTCTCTACTCAAGAATATACAATCCTAAAGACAATCAAGCAATTAAATTATACGAATGTAAATTGCAACAATGTAAATAGAGAATTGCAAGAAAACACAAAGAGACACACCAATGTTTTACCGTGGTGTTCGGAGACTTGTCGGTCTCCCCTAATCCACGTTGAGGCAAGCCCAAACCACTTTGGACCGGCTCCACGAATTGAGCACCCGCCTCGATTCCACTAGTGGTAGCTCTTTTCTCCTCCGGGTAGGCGAGCTCCGACCTTCACAACTTTGCCGAGCCTTCTCACAATCTCCTTGAGGAGGTCACCATGCACGACGCCTCCACACGCCGTCTAGGTGTCGACAAACACCAAGAGAAACAAGTCAAGCCCTCTAGCTTGAACCTCACCAAGTGCAACACATGCACAAGGATGCTCAATCCTTCTCTAGATGCAACACATGCAACTAGAGCCTTCTCTCCTTGCTCACAAAGTGCAACACATGCACAATGTAGAGGAGAGGCTCACACTAGCTCAAGAGAAGCAAATCAACACCAAAGAGATTCTAAACAAGAAACTCTAAATCAAATTCATCTCAAATCACTCAAATATGGCTCTATGAGCTCTTGGGGTTTTGCTCTCACAAAAATACCTCAAATGGGTGCAAGAACCGCCCCAAAACCCTCCTAGCTCGGCCCCTTTTATAGCCCCTCAAGAAAACTAGCCGTTAGAGGGTGAAATGGGGTAAAAATGCAGCAAACCCGGTGCTACCGCCCTACTAGGGCCGGTAGCACCGGCCTTTAGGCCAACGGGCACTTCTGTGCATTCAAAACACCAAAAACTAGCCGTTGCTACAGTACCCCGGTACTACCGCCCATCTAGAACCGGTAGCACCGGCCATTTCCAAAAAAAAACACTTCTCTGGAGTTTTTACACCGCCTCTGGGCCGGTAGTACCGCCTCGGGCGGTTCTACCGCCCATCTGGGGTCGGTAGCCACTAAACGCTCATAACTTTTTACTCCGAACTCCGATTTAGGTGTTTTTTGATTCTATGCGAAGCTTATTACGAGGGCTACAATCTCCACCCATTTTCAAGATTTAAGCAACCATATATATTTTTAAATATCACAAAAATAAAAGACTCTAATGTAGGTTTTCAAGTCTAAAAACTGATTTCTCGAAATCCCTCACATAGACTTGATCAAGAGCGTGACTACAAGCTAGAGAGAGTCAATAAGATCAAATCTTATGCTATTTTGTGATCAACTCATGATCAAAACCAATTTGCAAAACACATTTGCAAATAAACCGAGAACCCATGAGATCAATCCTCTAGCCATGTAAGGATCAACATATGATCCCAACATTTTGCAAAACACATTTGCAAATGCCAACACATGCTCTAGGATCAAAACCATAAACTCTAGATTATTTGCAAAACACATTTGCAAATAGAAAAATCATAAACTTTACTTAGCCTTGTGATGATCAACAAATGATCAAATCACAAGCTAAAACACTGATGCATAAGCTCTCACCTTTTGCAACATATGCAAAACTTAGCTCTATACAAAAACCACATAAACCAAATTACATGAGCTATCTCCCTTTTGCAACACATGCAAATCCATAGCTCTATGCAAAACAACCAAATCAAGATTCAATAAGAAGCAAGCATGAGCTCCCTTATTTGCAACACATGCAAATACTTGCTTATGCAAGAACCAATCAAGAGAGTGAGCTAGAGTGAACCGGATTGAGTTCATCAACACATGATGAAGCTCAAGCTAAAATACTTAACCCCTCTTAATAGTACGGTACCTAACTAGCAACCCGGTCTCCCATCCAAACACCGAGACCGGTAAAAGACTAGGAACACATCCTTAGCCCTAGCTAGTTATACCTTTGCCTCTAGCACATCCACTTGGAGCTTTTATGATTTCCATCTTCTCTCCAAGTCGGGATCTTCGTCTTGTTCATCAACACATGATGACGTCCTTGTCCTGCTCATCCATCTCAACCTTGCACTTAACCTATTTCAAACTCATTGAAAGTGTTAGTCCAAAACATATGGTTGTCTCAATCATCATTGCACTCCATTAACACATAATGGATGCTCCCAAGATCCTTTGATCTTTTCCTGTGATGATTGACCACAACCCAAAGACAAATGATTGAAAGATTAATTGAGTCTTGAGTATACTAATGCAACTAATGCTTCATATACACAAGAACTTTCGATTGCCCTAGGATCAACAAAGTGAACCATCAACACATGACTAGTTCTTTGTTGATTGAATGGCAACCGAACACAATTTAAATGTAATTAAATTGTCATGAGTATATATTAACTACACAAGTTTCATATACTCAATTCGATGGAACCTAAAAGTAATGATCCAATTTATATGGAGTGGTGGAAAGAGATCAATACTCTTAAGACCATTAATTATAGACTAAACTCCGTTAGATGTGTGCATGCAAATAATTGAACTTGAATCAATATGCACATATTCAATTTTGTATTGCTTTGGAGTTTATCCTATATTGCTACGAGTATACTACAACTACACAAGTTAAATATACTCAAATGGTTGTTTCAAAATAATGATCCTTAATATAGAAAGATGGATTAGATCAATACTATTGAAACTTCAAGATTAAGCATGAACTCCCCCTAAATGTGTGCATTCATGTATATATAGAGTTGGAAACAAAATGCACATATTAAGGTTAAAACTATGGTGGAGTTCACCCTTTGTCTTGAATCCAAGGAATGTATCTAGAAATAATAAAGTTACATTTGATACATACCTTTTGGATTTCTATTTTTCTTTTTCATGAGACTTTGATATTTCCATCTTTTCATCCAAAAGAGGCTAAGAGAGTTAAGCTCATCGAAAGTGTTAGTCTTATAAAAGATTTGTCATTGCTTAACAATTGAGACTAATCAATATTATGATTATGAAAAGAGTTAGTCTCAATATTAGATTTGTCATTAACACCAAAACCAACTTAATGGATCTTGAACTTTCAGCTACGCCTAAAAACGCTAAAAGGGTATGAACGTAATATATATTCTTTCTCAAAAAAAAGACCCGATTGTAATTTTTTTTCCCGAAAAGGATCTAAACGTAATTTTTTTTCCTGAAAAAGGACTCGAGCGTAATTTTTTTGAGCCGGCACTCCAACGGCTCAAATGCATGTGGAGGCGGGAACTCTTCCAAGATTAGTAGAAGGGATTATTTGTCAAGCTAATGGCGGGGCAAAGCAGGTTTGAGGGTCTTGATTAGTTATAAAGGCCATCTTGGACACGCATGCTCTTACTTCAGAAAGAGAGCACCACTTTGTCAAGATTTGCGCTCCCAGCATAAATTCTAGAATAAGATTTTACAGTATTCGTCAGATTTTAAAATAATTCAAAACCTATTGGGCTAAAATAATTCAAAAACCTACTTGTCTGCTACTCGCAGACAATAATTTTACAGTTCATAGTCAGCTCTTAAATCCCTGTTTGTGTGCACAATTCCTGAAATGCAAAGTGTTACTAGTAGTAGTCTAGTAGATCACAGTATCACAGTATCCTTAGAAATTGTAAGCACAGAAACCTGTCCAAACTTGAAACTAAGAACAGAACTAAATACAGCTAGCTCATTATGTGGAGAATTGAAAACATTATTAGCATGATCTCATTAAACCATCCCTTGACTCAAGAATTTGTTTCCGCGGTTTAGTAAACAGAAGATAAATCTTACTCGAAGTGTTTTCCAAATTTGATGTCTTATAATAGTAAATACATGTTAATATAGACTTTACAATTTGACATTCTTAATTCAATCGCACAGACTAGAAAATAGATGGACCAAACCTCAAACAAAGTCAAATCTGGGGGTAGCACGGTGGGGGCGCTGATCTGGGGGCGACGGGACTCCGATTGGGGGTGGCGCGATGGGGCCGGCGGCGCAGCGCCGGTGAATCGGTGAGCCTGGGGTGGGGGGCGACGCCACCGACTCAGGAGTCGGGAGGCCGGGACGGGAGTCTCGCGTGATGAGGTGTGGGCGCCGATCTAGGAGCGACGCGGTGGGGGTGGCAGCGCGGCACCGGTGAATCGGTGAGCCTAGGGTGGGGGGCGGTGCCGCTGGCTCGGGAGTCGGGAGGTTGGGACAGGAGTCTCGCGTGATGAGGTGTGGGCGCCGATCTGGGGGCGGCGGGACTCCGGTCAGGGGCACCAGGGCGGTGCGGTGGGGGCGGCAGCGCGACACCGGTGAATCGGTGAGCCTAGGGTGGGGGGCGCCGTCGACTCAGGAGTCGGGAGGCCGGGATGGGAGTCTCGCGTGACGAGGTGTGGGCGCCGATCTGGGGGCGACGGGGTGGCACAGTGGGGGTGGCGGGGTGGCGCCGGTGAATCAGTGAGCTTGGGGTGGGGGGCAATGCCGCCGACTATGGAGTCCAGACTCGGGAGGCCGATGTGACAAGAGAGCTGACTAAGAGCCTAGGGTTTGTTTTCAATTTCACTCGGTGCACAAGCAGCGCATGGCTTGGGCCTGGCCGCTTGGGTGGGTTACGGTCTTACGACCGGGTTGGGCCTTCAATCCGTTCGGAATTTTCGAATAATACTATACAGAATTTTCGTCCCGTTTCCGTTTCGAAAAAAAATTTTTTCTGTTTTCGTACCGAAAGTTTTCGTTTCCGTTTTCATCCCTAGATGCAGCCTACATAGACTTAAATCTTAACAAGTAGGCGATGTTCTACATATACATCAAACAAACTCTTCGAGGCTGGATAATTTTCGGTTTCAGAGCACAAACGATCAACACTGACATGTATATGCAACTTGCAACTGCTCTCCGTGAACTGGAGCGATGGACAAACTTACCGTGATGGTGTAAATTGCCAAGGCACCTCAACGACGGAAGAAGGTAAAAAGAAATCAAAATCTTCTGAGGATGCAGATCGACAATGCCCACTGCCGAAAGGTCCACTTGTCACATCCTGCACCCCGATTCTGCTCAGTTTGCTCGGCTGACTGACTGGATGAAGCAAACGTTTAACAAACATTACAAGTTCAGAACAGAGTTACTGATCCAAACAAAGAATCGGGCTCAGGGCTCGGCAACTAAATCAATTCGGAGATGCGTTAATGCAACTTCGCATAGCATTGTGCCTGCGAATCACATCGGCAAGACAACCGCGGCGAGGTCGCAAATCTAAGAACAAATCTGAGATCAAACACAGATAGATACCCAAGGCCAACTACCCTTAGGGACCATGAACAGCTGTTCTGTTCGTACGGGTGGATGCATGGGTCGCTTCCTGATGTTGAGAGGAAGCGAACGCGCGCTTCAAACCCTGGCAGCAGCACGATCACCATCGGTGGCGGGCCGATCCGTCGAACCAGTAACTCAAACTCACACGAAAGAGAGAAACGACATGGAAAACGAGCTGTTCTTTCAAAGGTAACACACTGCACATATCATACATCGACGGCAAGAATATTGCCGTCACCGTAAACTAGCTTGCGTTGCACACATGTCACGACTAGGATTTGGGAAATTAAGACAAGAACCAAAAAAAAAAAAATCCTCGAACAGTTCTTGATATCTATTCCTTCGTCCTGATGGATGCATGTGTCGCTTGCTGATTTTCAGAGAGGAAGTGAAGTGAAGGCTCAGATCCTGACGATCTTGTCGGCAACGGCGAGCGGGTTCTGCCTGGCGATCTGCTCCCGCCCGGTGCTCTTGTAGTCGAACCCGCAGCCGTGCGCGTCCGAGTAGCGGTGCACGCCGCAGAAGGTGCCCCCGCACCGACACCGGAACCCCATCAGCCCCACCTTCCTCCGGCACGTCACGCACCGGTTCGCTGCCGTCGATGGCTTCGCGGAAGCCGGCTGCTCCATGGTCGTCACGGACAACGACGACGGCTCAACCCCGGCACCAGCGGCAGCACCATAAGAGGACAACGCGACGGTGACGCACGTCTTGGCCTTCTTCTCCGGCGGTGCGCTGGAAGCAGCGGCGAAGACGCTCGTCATGCAGTTGGCCGCCTCCTCCAGGGTGGCCGTGGCCAGGAGGTGCTCCCGGTAGCACTTGGAGCACATGTTGTTGGTCGCGGCGGTGCCGAAGAAGCCGCAGCCGCTGACGCACATGACGGCGCCGCCCGTCTCCTCGTCGGGGCACTTCCGCTTCCGCGCCACAGCTAACGTGCGATGTGCCATGGCTAGTCAAGCACGCACGTTTTTTTTTCTGGGACACCGAGGCGTGGGTGATGTATCGTGAGACACACTGCGTTTGGGCCTGCGCTTTAAGGCCAGGCGAGACGGATTGCAAGACGGCGGCGGTTTATTCCATGTCCGATTCGCGCTCGGATTCCTGAACGCGGACTAACAACGTCTGCATGGAATGGCCCTGCGTGCTTCGACTAGAGTAAAAGACCGTGAGCTCGCCTTGTAAGTACTACTAGTACCTGCTACAAAAGTAGAAATGTGATTACATCGAATTGTCTATCATTGCATACGTAAAATAACATTGTAAAAAAGTATTGCTTCAAGTACCGACTTGAATTGCGTAGATTTAAGGAAAGCTTAATGCCCTGGACCGAACAACTGGACCAGAGCACATCTTCGTTTATTCGTAATAGTAAATTGGTCTGGGGTCTGAACTAAAGGTCCATGGACACTCTTGAAACTATTCCCGGCCGGTGTGTGTGCAGGTCAGACGGCTGCGAACGGGCCGCCGCGACCTGGACGTGCTGGACAGTGAACGTGGACGGCGAGCTTCACGCCGGACTGGCGGTGTGTGTCGACGCCGCCGCAGATGAAGAACCACTCCCCGGCCTTCGTCAGCGCCACCTTGTCGTCCCCCGAGCTCAGCGTCGGCGCGTCGCTCGGCACGAAGCACGCCTCGTCCACCGGCACAACGTTGTGGTCGTCCTGCCCCTCCGAGTAGAACAACTCAGCACGCGAATCAATTCACGACGCGCGTATAGACACATCATTGATCATATCACGCATGCCAGCAGTTGCATTGGATCATATCATATGCTAATGTTGTGGCATTATAACGTACCGAGCGTGTCGCCGACTTTGAACTTCTCGCCTTTGACCCGAGCACTGTAGCCTAAAAACTGGCTTTAAGCTATAAACCAAAAAGGCCTAAACAAATAGGTCCAAAGAGGAGCACCGGCAATCACCTAAGCAAACAGATCCGTGTGGCCGGAAGATCATGACGAAAAAGAATAGAGAGCTGCTAGAATTCCCCGGTCGAAAAACATTTGTGTACTTTTAAAATAAAAGATGCGCCCCAAAAGCCAAACAGTTCACCCAAAAAACCCCTCACGTATAGACTCTCTTAAACCTAAGACGTGAAATAGAAGTAAGCTATAATTATTTTTTTAATTGCGTCAACCGGGTCTTGAACTCGAGACCTCTTGGCTCTGATACCATATTGAGTTACTTTCACCAACCAGTTCACCCAAAAACTTAGCTAATGACGAAAGGTGATCAATTTACTTATACTTCAACAGGTACAACTCCTAGCGACAAGAGAAAAAAACAAAACATCTCGCCGGAACAAGAACAACTGAGCTCTATCTCGTATGACCTATCAACCAAAATCCCGGACCCAAGCAGAAGAACAAAATGAAAAGAAACCTAATTGGATCCCAGAATTGCCTCAGACTGCACCTTTGTGCAACCTAAAAGCATCGACCTAGTAGAATCTTGAATGCCTCCAACTGCAGCAGCATTATGCAGTCTGCACCCTATAAGCTCAACTGACTGAAGTAGAGAAAATTAACAGCAATTTGCGAGTGTTGTCAGGTTTGCATCTATTGGGGCAACACCATTTACAGGTACGGTCACCACAGCCTTTTGCTCTCCTACAATACAAAGTTTCTCAGGTCCCTGCTTTCCATCGGTTTCTTCATTTTCAGTGTTGCTGGCAACAAGCCGCTTTCTATTCATGATCTGCAGGACCAATAACAGTTGGTCAAATAAGTTCACTAGCTCCACCATTTCTTAAAGTTTAAACACTAAACTGACAGAACGATGTCATAAAATTCACCAGGGCCAAGCTGCAAGAAGGAAAACGATGCAAACCTTTACATTACTAGCAAATGCTAAAATTAATTATCAAATACCAGATTGTACTCTCATCAACATAAGCCACGGACATTTTTCATGCTAAAAGGCATTCGTAGGACATGCACTAACACAGAGCCAGCTCTCGGTAAAATGCACTTGTATCAAAGCAAAACCATTTACTGATAAGATTCACACGCAAGTAAAGCATATAAAAGTGGGCTCATCACATAAAGCAAGCTGGTTGCCATGTACCTTCTCCAGCGGATGCTGCCGCCTTGATTTCTTCTCCTGCACTATCTTCTCGCGGTTATCATAAAAGCCAAAGTCATCCAAGATGGATGTCTTGCAGACATGATCCTTGAAAATCTTTAGAATCTGAAGGCCTTGTTCAAGCTTAACCTGTAGACATCACAAGAAGGTGGGGAAAACCCATTTAGCACAGCATTCAAAGAGTTTAACTTGCAAATTTGTTAAACAAATTGTCAATTTTTTTAATACATAGCAGCGTGCCTGATTACTATTAAGGTTTGCAAGCATACTGAAAAACGCTGTCATGATGTGCCACCAGAAACTTTACAGAGGAAATTGGTAAAAGATGATAGAATTTAAAGTCATTGTTCTCGCCTCCTGCATATCTCTGCTGTTAGTCACTGGTTTGTTTTCATTATACTCAAGAATAATGTGCTTCAATAAGTTGTTGGGAGTGTCCTTTACAATGTGCCACTTGACAGGGAAACAACCAGTCCACTTGTCTTGCTGCCAGTATTCCACTGCCTTGCTAAAATCAACCTGACCAACCATCTCAGCTAGACAACAAACTGTCCGCTGGTGTTGACCTGCAAAGTAGAGGAAGACCAATAAAATCAGCAACCAATCATAAAGGCTGTTTACAGCGAGAAAACAAGCCCTTTTTTTTAACAGAACACAATAACTTACAGAGAAGAATAGGAATACAGGAGAATTGCTCAAGTTTCCCTTAGCCGCTTGATAAGCAGTGTCAAGCTTTTTATTTCCATTGGGGGTGCTTGCCCAAACATTGTACTTGATGCTCTTGTGAACATCATCCTCACTGTATGATTTAATAATAAAGAATTTGGCATCTGAGTAAGTTTCCTCAAAATCAGCCCGATTGTACTGATCCCGCATAACTGCATTAGAGCCATCACTAGAAGGAAGTTCCTATGCTTTCACAGGTGTCACAGCAGCTTCTCCAAAGCCCTGCTGGCTTCTAAAGAGACCGCTTCTTGGTCCTCGCTTCAACTCACTCAAGCCATCCAGGTTTTCGTTGCCAAAACCATAGACCCATAAGTTTTTCCTCTGGGCTTGTACTTTCCATTGGACAGTGCATTCAACCCACCATATAGCCCGGGGCCATAGATATGTGATCCATACCAAAACCCCGATCCATATGCATTTGCATTGTACATTCCACTACTAGAGTATATTGAACTCATGAATCCAGGTGATGGTGGCCGGATTGGTGAACTCTGCCCAAACAAACCCTGCAAGAAATGTGTTCAAGTTGAGATATAGGTTATCCCAATACATCAAATATACAAACTTGTAGATACGCAGAATCTGTAAATTTCACTTAAACCAACAGAATTCATCATAGTGTGTACGCCTAATAACCCCAATAATACGAAACCAAAGGACAGTGACATATAGCACGAACCAAAATCAATAAAGAATAAGCGCTATGACAGCCACAGTGAATCATACGAGTAGGATCAACAATAAACAACAGTGCTCGTAATTACTGGAATTCTATGGCACATGCGTTTGAGCAATGATCAGAAAACATCACAACAGCATGTTTTTTGGACACAAGCATGAGCTCACCAACAAACGAGGAAGAGGTTGCAATTCTGTTTCTTTGCCTGTACCTTGCTTTTAGGATTAGAAGCAATTGACGGATTGCCACCAGAGTGTCTCTGCTGTTTTTCCGAAAAAGTACAGCCGGCAGACCATGGGTAAGCTGCTTTGCCACCTTGATTCTGGTAACTACCCGAACGCCCATTTGGTTTCAGAAGCAATGTCTCTTTCTTCAGACCTTTTACACCATCAATGTTGTTTGAACTAGCTTTGGAAGCATCCACCAAGCCAGGCTGCTGATCAGCAGCTGCTGCGGTACAAACCTCCTCTTGTGATGAAGGAGCTGATTTGCCAGTTTTACACATGTATGCTGGCTTACTGGCAGTAGTCTGCGATTGGTGGTATGCGGATGGCCCGTATTGGTAATGCTGAGATCCATAAATCTGACCATCATGTCCGGACGCAGTAACACCATATTGAGGATAGCAGTACACGTCCCCATAAGCACCCTGAAGAAACCAACATAAAAAAGAGTAAACCAATTCATCCAAATACACTTCCCAGCAATTACAATCTTTAAGGTGCTTTACATGTGCTACCTAACTTAAAAGGATCGGCCATTAGCCCATTAGATTGAACCCCGTAAGCACAGGTGTCTGCAAGCTTTGTGAAGAAGGGGACTCACAGGAGTAAGTGCCTCCGCTCCATGGCTCACGTACACGGAATAATCTCCCCAGCCTGCAAAGCGTGAAAGGCATTAGTTAGGGTTCAGATTAATCGCTCTAAATTTTGTAAGAGCGTGTGACTATATAATCTGTTTTTAGATCTGAAACTTCTATCCTGTTTTTGGCTATCTAAATGGATTCAAATGAAAAAAAATTGTATACAAAAGTTGTAGATCCCGTCGAGAGCTACAATTTGTATAGAAAGTTCATCTCTATCCGACATCATATGAAAAAGTTATGATTTTCTTTAGCAACTGACTGTAGACAGATGAAATATCGCGCGTTGAAAACCGCACCGATCGCCCGTGTATGGGGCAATCGCCCCATGTTCGGGCGACAAAAGTATATTTTTGTAATTTTTTGAAATCGACGTATATTTTTGCAATTTGAATAAAAAATGTATTATTTAAAATAAAAATTCATGTGTTTCGAGCCGCGGTGACTCAGCAGTGATGTAGTAAAGTTTACCTAGCCTATTTTCTTTTAGAATATAGAATAAGAGGATATTAAAAATGACTAGACAACCTTTGATTATTATCACTAAGCACTATATTCAATGCTTGTATATAGAGAATATTAAGTAAATATGAATATTTATTAGGTGTATAAAGAGAACATCATAATAATTTTTACATTGGAATATTAATTACATCCGATATCTATGGATAAGATCTTCTTTTAAAAATACGTATTATAAACTTGAACTGAGCGCGAGTACTGAACAACATCAAATTTTCCCCTGTTTATTTCACAGTCCCACGACTATTACGTGATTTGCTAATTAGTTTAGCATCTGTTTACAACATGAGAATTTTAGTTAGAATTTTGTAGGAGCAGTACAATTTTTCCAAAATTTCTACCAAACTAGTCTGCCCAAAACAGATTGCTTGGTGCATCTTTTCTTAGACTAGGTAAATGGATTACTGTAGTGATACACGGAGTTTTCTAGAGTAAGAAATCATTTCACGGTCGGCACCATCTGTGAAGGGAAAAAAATGTAAAGCTTGAGCGTTCGTATCATGCATAAATTCAACGCGATTCATGGTGGGCACAGTAAAATAATGGGAATTTCAAAACAAAAGACTCCCAAATGCAAACGAAGAGAAAATAGCACAGGGGAAAATAATTAAAAGAAGCCTAAACATATCCTGATTCCTGAATCGCCGCAGACTCCAACTTTCTGCAACCTACAAGCATTGAAAGGAACATCTACAAGCGGTTTTAATAAGCATATCACTAATGTTGGGATGTACGGGGCTGTCCACGCGCCCTAAATCACTGTAGTTTGTAAAAGTGTAAAGCTACAGTATTTTATTTTCATTGAGGTTATGGGAGCCACGCAACCAGCGCGCAATACTTTTGATTGGAATCAAATACGAGTATACAACTACAGATTCATAATATACAGGATTTTGAGGAACCATTCACTGAGCAAGAAATTGCCGCGGCCGTAAATCAAATGCCGGCAGACAGGGCGGGCGCCCGGCCAAGATGGCTTTACCGGTTGTTTTTACCAGAAAAGCTGGGCCATCATCGAAGACGTGCTAGCCGTGTTCGCAAGACTACGCCATGAACAGGCTGAACTTTGCCAAGATCAACACAGCGAACATTGTTCTTTTGCCAAAGGAAAAAGACGCAACCGAAATAGGTGAGTTCAGACCAATTAGTTTAATTCACAACCTTACCAAACTCATTACTAAGGTGTTATCGATCCGCCTAGCCAAGCACATGGACAAGTTGATCTCGAAGAGCCAGAGTGCGTTAGTTTAATTCACAGCCTTACCAAGCTCATTTCTTGTATGCGCAAAATTTGGCACGCACCTACCACAGATCCAAGACACCGGCGCTCATGATTAAACTTGACATAGCAAACGCCTGTCAAGGAGGTGGAAATGCTTAAGGACTTGCTTTAAATTTTCGGTGAAGTAACGGGCCTCAAGGTAAACATAAACAAAAGCGCCGTCATTCCCATTCGACGTCAGGATCTTGATCTAGATCATATATTGCTGAATTTCCAAGCTGGGAGCGCGGCGCGGCTGCGGCAAGCGACGCGTCGGCTGCACTGCAACCAGGCAGGCACAGTAGGCTATATCTGTGAGGTATGATTTCCGTCATTTTGAATGTGCACATCCATTATAAATTTTCTAGTTCCGCCGCTGATGGCAGTGCCCATCTACCAAACTCACAGTTTCAGACTTGTGGGTGAGAAAACGGATAGATATGCGCCGAAGATCCTGGTTCTGGAGCGGCGATGATCCATGCACAGGTCGAAAGTGTTGGATAAACTGGAATGTAGTGTGACGCCCGAAGAGACTTTGGCGGACTGGGTGTAATCGAGCTGAATCGATTTAGCCGAGCACTACGACTTGGTTGGCTACGGTACCAATGGAAATCACCGGAAAAACCGCTGTGCGGAATGCCATTGCCGGTCAATGAGGATGATCGAGTGCTCTTCAGAGCACCCACGGGCCATCATTCTGGGAGAAGGAAACAAAGGAGAGACGCTTGGCTGAACTCTGAACCCCCAAGAGATGTTGCAGTACCAGAGTTGTACCAGATTGCAAGCCGGGAAAATAGAACGGTGCAGGAAGCGTTAAGAGGAAACAAAATGGATCTCGCCGATCTAAGAAAGAAGGTGACGCAACAGTTAGTTCCGGACTTCGTAAACCTGTTCGGCAGACTCCAACAGGTCAGTCACACTAGCACCGAACAGGCAGGACGACGAGCGGTGATTACACGGCCAAATCGGCTTACAACGCTCAATTATTGGGCTCGGTAGGAAAACCTTTTGAACGCCTCGTGTGGAAACCATGGGCGGTACTGAGATGCAAAATCTTTTCATGGCTGCTCCTACAGAATCGTTTGCCAACGGCAGACCGACTAGCGATGCGGAATATGCCCAACGATCACTGATGAGCTATGTGTGATTCTCACCAGGAAGCTGCGATTCATCTCTTCGTTGATTGCCAATATGGCAAAAGGATGTGGAGCTTATGTGCGACTTGGTCTCAACTCTCAACGACCGAACTTGCACCCGGGGCAATGGAACATGCATGCAGGAGGGGATGTCTTACGATGGTGGTTTGAAGAGAAATTTTATGGTGGTAGTATATGGTAGGTAATAGAAACCAGATCTAACAATTGATTTGTTAAGCGTGTTCTTACTACTCTACTAACAGAGGAAGTATAAATAAATGCCAGCTAATCTGATCTATTGGATTTAATGTACTGTAAAAGAGCTCGGTTTGGATGGGCTCAAAGTGTAATAAGTGCTCATCGAAATGGCCAAACCAGGATGATTATTCTTGGTCTCTGGTAAATTTGGGAGGAACAGAATAGGAGTGACGAATACTAATAAAAAGGATACCCCAACAGCCCGAAGCGACGAGCCAGCGGCCTCAAGCATATCTCCATTAACAGTCGCGCCCGCCCGCCGCGACCGAATCGCTGCGAGACCACGTAAGGCATCCGCTCCCGACCGCCAGGAAGCGAATCAATCGACAGCGCTCGACCCCTCTTGGCGGGCGGGATCTCCGACTCCAACCAAACCAAGGTGACGAACGCCGAGTGCCGCGTGTCGTCCTCATCGCCTACCGCCACGCACCCCGAATAAGGTCAATCGAGCGACTATACAAGGACAAGTGGCTCCTTCCCAAGAAGATCCGGTGATTGCGAAGACAAAGCTTCGGCCCCATCAACCGATCCACGATAAAGACGAGCGCACGCTCCTCCCGAGGCACCAACGTCACGCACCTCGGCGTCGGCGTCGCAAGGGTCACAGAGGGCGAGCACGCTATTTCCGGGAATACCTAACCTCCCGACCACCAAGGCTACCAACCCGGCATGGGCAAGGCGGGTGGCGACGATCCACGTGACGAAGGACCGGAGCTCCTAGCATAGGTCACCTCGCTCTTCCTCCCAACTCGATGTAACCCGCCCTTCCTTCGTATAAAAGGAGGCGGGGCTAAGCGATTCAAGGGGAGAACGAGAGAGAGAGCGCTATCAAACCCATCTCGCTAAGCCATTGGCATTCTAGCTTGTAAAACTTTGTGCAGTCATCTGTACCAAGAGTAATACAACACCACCACACGAACTGGAGTAGGGACCTTCAGCCCGAACCAGTATACATCTTGGACTCACGAGTCTAACCATTCAGGAGTGGAACGCGCGACCCCTAGACTTACAAATTTACTTGCGGCGCTCTAGCGCGGCCGGTTGGCGCGCCGGTAGGGGCTTCGCGTCTTCATCACCATCTCCGATTCCGTTTATCTCCACGATAGCATCCACCCACTGCGATGGCATGATCGCACCGGGAACGGATCCGCCGGCTCCTCGACCGCCGTCACCCGACGGAGGGCTCATGCTCGTCCCGCCGCCTCGGAGGACAGCGCCACGAGAGCTTGGGCGTCCTCTCCGACGACCGCTAAGCTCGGCTTGGGCGCCCTGCAGCCCCGGCCGAACCCGAGGAGTGCTCCGCCACGGTCGGCGAAAACTCCGTAGGCCCGGCGGTGACCATGTCACCCCGTAGGCTCGCGATCGTGGCGATGGTGGCTACCCGCCGCCTCCATCCACGAAGCCGGAAGACTCTTCCGGACGCGACTCCGGCTCAGACACGGAGTACCACTTGCGGCGGCACTCTCGCGAGTGCAACATGGCGGCACCGTCGATTGCCGTGGCCCTCGCGGCGCGGGACCTCTGTCCGACGCTTTCGAGCGCAGGAGGAGGAGTGCCAGCCAGCGTCTTGAACGCTTTCGGACACGCGCCGAGCTCCAACAACGGCGCAAAGAGTTGGAGGAGCGAAGATCGAGCTCGGCCGGCTCGAGCCAACTGGGCGGGAGGGCTCGAGGCCCGCATGTGCTCGGCGACGCACAAGCGCTGGCGTCGCACGCCCCAGCAGCGGAAGGGTCCGGCGGTCCTCACTTATTCCCCACGCCCGATCAAAGCGTCGCCGCGGCCGCAATCTTGCCGAGGCCTCCGGAGCCGATCGACCCGAGGCCAAGGCCACCTACCAAAACCTCCGGCCGGTAGAGCACGCGGCCGTCACGGCACATGCACGCCTCGGCTCCTATCGCTCGGAGCCACCTCAGTCACGGGCCCGTACCATCGTGGCGGCCGGATGGGTTCGCACGGCGTCGCCGACCGCGAGCCGCGCCGAGCCTCGCGCGCCCGGTGCGCCAACGCCTCGGTGATGCCTCGACATTCGCGCTACCCTTGAGGCGCGGAGAAAGATGGCGGAGGAGGCGCCCACTCACGGGTTGCGGCGTGGGCACCACCACCGCGGCCGAGCCCCGACGGTCTGGACGCGGCGTTCGCCGGGGATCCGCCAGCGGACTTCCCCGCAGATTCGCGCCTACCAACATTGCCAAATACACGGGCCACAAACCCGGTGTCGGCTCAAGATTACCGGCTCGCATGCCGGCGGAGGAGCAACGGATGACCTCTTCATCATCCAATACCTTCCCATCTACCTCGCAGACTCGGCCCGAGCACGGCTCTAGTACTTGCCGCCAAAACCATCGTGGATGGACCGACTTGAAGGCCTCTTCGTCGGCAACTTCACAGGCACTTACAAGTGCCACAGAAACTCTGGGACTGAAGGGCGCAAAGCAGCGACCGTGGAAACCCTCCGGGACTACATCCGGCGGTTTTCCGCCAAGATCAACGAGCTCCTCAACATCTCCGACGCCGATGTCGTGGGAGCATTCATCTGGCACCTCTGCAAGGCCTTGGTACACAAACTAGGCCGCCTCAAGCCCGTAACTACCAAGGAGCTCCTCGATATCGCCACCAACCACGCCTCGGCGAGGAGGCCGTGGGGGCCATCTTCGAGGAGGAAAGGCCCACCGAACCCGGCGTCGCGCCGGGTCCCCTCTCGACCGCTCCGACAAGCGGGCGGCACGGAAGCAGATCCGCGAGCCCCAAGTGGTCGCCACCGTCGACCGCCATACCAAGCGGCGAGTCGCGACCGGCCGTCGCGCCGACCACTTCAAGAAATTGATGGGCGGCCCGTGCCCAAACCACGGGTTCTCCGTCAAACACAAATCACGGGACTACGAGGTCTGGCGTTACCTCTCGGCGTCCCATAACGCCGCGTGGCAAGGGAAGAAGCTGCTGCGCGCCCCCGCGGTCGCAGAGAAAAAAGCGACGGCGAGTTCCTCGAACCCGACGGTTGCCTCATGATCTTTGGAGGACCGGCTGCTATGCCGACAAGCGGCGGCTCAAGCTCGCTTATCGCGAGGTCCATACCATCGCGCCATCGTCCCCAATACCTCCGGTGGTCGGAGTTCCGATCACCTTTGATCGGACCGACCACCCGACCACGTTCCACACCGGAGATACCCCGGTGGTCGGCCCGTCGTGGGAAGAAGCGCCTTTCAAAGGTGCTCATGGACTGAGGCGGCCCTCAACATCCTCTACGTCGAGGCGCTCGGCGCTATGGGATCCGCGCTCAACCCTCCGACCCGGCAAGGCGCCCTTCCATGGCGTCATTCACGGCCAAGAAAGCCCATCCACTCGGGCGGATCGACCGCCTGTTACCTTCGAGCGGAAACTTCCGCGACCAAACCCTCGCTTTTGAAGTCGTGGATTTCCGGTTCTTACCATGCCATCTGGGGCGGCCATGTTACGCCAAGTTCATGGCGGTCCCAGCTACGCCTACCTCAAGCCGAAGATGCGGGGCCACGGAGTCATCACGTGGCATCGTCTTTCGACTTGCCTACAATCGCGAAGCGCAGCGATTTGGAGCTTGCCTCGGCGGTCATCGCGTCTGCCGAGCTCGACAACCTCAAGAGGAAGCCTCGAATCCGCCCCGAGTCCGGCAAGTCGGGGCGGGATCCTTCAAGTCCGCCGAGGACACGAAGGAGGTCGCGGTCGATCCTATGATCCGACCAAGATCGTGCGGATCGAACCACGCTCCCGCCAAATAGGAAAGCGCGCCGTCGACTCCTCCGCACCAACAAAGACGTCTTCGCATGGAGGTCCTCCGACATGCCAGAATCAAGGGAAGTTGCCGAGCACTCCTTGAGCATCCGACCGTGCTCAAAGCCGGTCGCCTAACGCTTCGCGCCGCTCGACGAGGAGAAGCGCAGGATCATAGGAGGAGAACGCCAAACTTACGCCGCGGGGTTCAGTAAAGAGGTGCGCCACCCGAGTGGCTAGCCAACCTCGTACTTGTAAAAAGAAAAATGGGCAATGGAGGATGTGCGTTGACTATACGAGTCTCAACAAAGCATGTCCCAAAGATCCGCTCCTTTGCCCGCGATCGACCAAGTCATCGACTCCACCGCAGGTGCGAGTCCTCTCTTTCTCGGATGCCTACCGGGCTACCACCGATTGCGCTAAGGAGTCCGACCACCGCGACTTCCTTCATCACCCCGTTCGGCTCATTCTCGCACGTTACGATGCCGTTCGCCTAAAGAACGCGGAGCTACATACCGGCGATGTATGCAAACGTGCTTCAATAACGGATCGGCCGTAATGTTGAGGTGTCGTCGACGATATTGTCGTAAAACCAAGAAGGCCGGCGACCTTGTCCCCACAGAAGAGACCTTTGCGAACCTTCGACGATTCCGCATAAAGCTCAATCCTGAGAAATGCGTCTTCGGGGTCCCCAAAGGGAAGCTCCTTGGCTTCATTGTCTCCGAGCGAGGCATCGAGGCCAACCAGGAGAAGATATTGGCAATCGCAAGGATGGGCCCAATCGGAACCTCAAGGGGGTCCAGAGGCTGACCGGATGCCTAGCAGCTTTGAGCCGTTTCGTGTCTCGCCTCGGCAAGCGCGGAATGCCACTCTATAGGCTACTCAAGAGATCCGACCGCTTTAGCTGGACCCCGGAGGCTCAGGAGGCCCTCACCCTTGAAGGCCTTCCCCGTCCTCGCCTCGATCTGATCGCCCGGCACCGTGGAGCCATTGCTTTCTCGTCGTCGCCGCCACTACCCAAGTCGTCGGTAGCGGCCCTCGTGGTGGAGCGGCGGAAGAAGGCCGCGAACTTAAGGTACAACGGCGGTTTACTTCATTAGCGAGGTCCTTCCGAGTCCAAGACTCGCATACCGCAGTGCGAAGCTACTCTACGCGGTGCTCATTGCGAAGAAAAGCTCGTCCACTACTTCGATCGGCACAACATCACCGTGGTGACCACGTCCCGTTAGGCGAGATCGTCCGCAACCGCGACGCCTCGGGAAGGATAGCCAAGTGGGCACTCGAGCTCGGCGACCACGACATCACATACGTCCTCTGACGGCGATCAAGTCGCGAGCCCTAGCCGACTTCGTTGAGTGGACCAAACCCGTGCACCACTAGGTGATCGAAGACCCGTCTTGGACAATGTACTTCGATGGGTCTTACAACAAGAATGGCGCGGCCTGAGTTATCATCATCTCCCACTTGGGAACAAGCTCGATCGCCATCGGTACGCTGACGCCACCAACAACGCTTGCCGAGCACGAGGCCCTCGTCAACGGTCTCCGGATCGCTCTTGACCTCGGTGCTCGCCGACTCGTCGCCCACGGGACTCAAGCTTGTCGTCGACCAAGTCATGAAGGCGCGGAGCCCCGAGACGCCCGTATGGCCGCGTCTTGTCGAGAAGTCGCGGGCTCGAGCGCGGTTCAAGGGCTTCGAAGCCACCATAGCTACCGACGCTACAATAGCGACGCCGACTACCGCCAATCGGCCTCCAGCAGAGCCGGTCCGCCGGAATCTTCGTGCGTGACCTCTGCGGCCTTCCATCCACCGGGCCGGTGGTCGAGCGGTCCCCGACCTACCTAAGACGGTCGCCCGACCGCCGCGCGGGCGTAGACTTGGCCGGTCAAGCCACGGCGTGCTAGCAACCGATTCCATTGGAGAAAGCCATTCATAGATCGTTTGACGGACGGGTCGCTTCCTCCGACCCGACCGAGGCGGCGCCTCGCCCGCCCCGAGCAAAGTCTTCGTCTGGTCGGTCCGGACCTTTACAAAGGAGCTCCGGTCCTCCAAAAGTGCATTCGCCGACCGAGGAAAACAATCTGCGGACGACATACACAATGAATTTGCGGTCACCACGCTGCGCCCGATCTCACGTGGGAAAGGCCTTTCGGCAAGGTTTCTATTGGCCGACCGCCGTGTCCGACCTGCGAGCGATCGCACGCCTTTGCGAAGGATGCCAATTCTTTGCCGGCACACATCCGCCATTTCGGGCCTTGCGCACAATCCCCATCACGTGGCGTTTTGCGGTTTGGGGCTCGACACGGTCGGGCCTTTCAAGAAAGCGCCGAGGGCTTTACCCATTTGCTCGTCGCGGTGGACAAGTTCACCAAGTGGATAGAGGCCAAGCCGGTCGTAAGCGCCACGTCGGCACAAGCGCCATCTTCTTCCGCGACATAGTCTTTCGATTCGAGTCCCAAACTCCATTATCACCGACAACGAACGCGGTTCACGGGAAGGAATTCCTCGAGTTCTGCGATGACTTCAACATCTGCGTCGATTGGGCGCCGTGGCCCATCCGCGGACCAACGGCGTCGAGCGCAAACGGCATGATCCTTCAAGGGCTCAAGCCGCGGATCTTGATCGGCTCAAGCACTTCGCCGGCGCTGGGCGACCGAGCTACCCTCCGTCTCTAGAGTCTACGGACCACGCCGACCGGCGACCGGGTTCACACCGTTCTTTATGGTATACGGTCTTTGAGGCCGTCTTGCCGGCTGCACAGAGTATGGCGCCCCAAGGCTGCAAGCCGAGGAGGCTCGGGGCTCGCCGCACAACAAGACTCCGTCGACGGATCGGCGAGGCGCATGACGTGGCCGTCCCGCGATCGGCGGATATCAACAAGCTCTGCGACGTTACCACAGCCGCCAGGTTCGAGGGCGGTCTTTGATCTTGGCGACACAGTCTGCGTCGGGTCCGAACCGGCAAGGATAAGCACAAGTATCGCCGCCACAGGAAGGCCCCTTCACCGTCGTGCAGATCCTCCGGCCTGGTACCTTTTGGCTCAAGGACACCGACGGCGCATCCTTCCAAATGCATGGAATATAGAAAAGTTAAGGCAATTCTATCCTAAACTCTTTTCCTCTTCCTAGCATGCTCTTTACTTTCTTCCTTCCGAGCACACAGGTCGCCATGCGATGACTCGGGTGCCTTCAGCGCCTGCTCAGTCTGCTCGGTCGGCGCTATGCGGGTTGATGACCCAACCGACCACAAGGTCCTTCCCGAGCGGTAACCCTTTGACCCAAGTGCTCTGACCACGCCCGATGGCTATGGTTGCTAACACTTCATGGAAGAAGGAAGTACCCGAGTGGAGTGACCTTTGGTCGGCAGGAACACCTCCCCGCACGAACTCGGCTATCCCACGCGCTTACAGTGCGTGACCCGACCGGTCATGAGGTCCATCCGAGCGGTAACCCTCTCAACCCAAGTGTTCTGCCTCGCCCACGGCTATGGTTGCTAAGTAGCACTTGCGGAAGAAGGAAGTGCCCGAGTGGAAAGATCCTGGCGGTCTAGAACACTCCTATCCTCACAAGTCGCCTAACCGCCGTGACAGCCAAGTCTCCAATCCACCTCGCTCCTCCCAAAGCGACCCGACCTCGCGCAAGTGACCCTGCGGTCCTTAGGGCTATGGTCGCCCAAACGCTCATCCTAAATACGAAAAAGGACGAGGGACGATTCTGGACTTGATAAATTCAAAATTGTTTAAATAGCGGTCTTTACAATCTAAGAAGGATAAAGCTAACTTTTTCTATTCTTCTTGGCGGGCGGCCGTGGCGAGGCGGAGAGTTGGCGCCTCGGCCTCTGGAGGCGGCTGCGGTGGGATGTGGTGGCGATCTCCGGGCGTCGCGGCTCGACCAGAGCTCGAACCGGTCGATCTCTCGTCGATCCGGTTCCAGCTCGCCGCCCCCCACCACCGCGAGGTCGATGCCGTCGTAGTAACGAGATGGTGTTGACCAGCGATGAAGCTCAAGCGCGTGCCGGTGACCACCGCCTCTTCTACGGCACTCGGGCGGCCAGCGGGCAAGGGCACTCGGGCTGCCCGGCTCAAGGATGCGGTCGCGAGACCTCCCGACCGGCCTTACGGAGGGCCTCGGTTGGCGCTCATCTCGGCCCGACCGTCCTCCGCAACCTTTAACGCCGCCGGGCCTCGTCCCGCCACGATCGCCACGTCGCGGGCATCCGGCCGTTCTGCGCCTCCGCGGCGACGCCGATTCTTCTGCGCCTCTGCGGTGCGGAGATTTTGGATAAGTTCGCCTGTGGATCGCACCCCAAACTTAATCGAAGAATTAAGACACTTACCGCGCGAGTTGGTCGATTGCGGCTTCCGACTTGGCGCCTCGATGAAGTCTTCACTCGGCCACTCGCCGGCGATCGCCGCTTCGGGCGAACTCGGCGGCGTCCCCGAGCCTTGTTTCGCTCGGTCGCGAGGCGTGTTACTGCGTCTGCGCGATCCTCCGCGGCAACGGCGGCATCCTTGGCCTCGGTGACCTCCGTTGAGGAGGACTCGATTCGCCACTTTCGCCCTCAAAGCCTCGGCTCCTAGGCGCTCATCATGAAGGGCCTTCGTGGCCTCTTCAAATCCTTGGCGGATCACCACCGCCTCGACCGCCTAATGCCCGGGGCCTCTGGCTAAGCGCACTCAAGCGCAACTGATTGCATTCCTCATTCTGCACTACCGACCGGCTGTCGGGCGCCGCAGAGCTCAACTCGACGCCTGGCGAGCCCGCAAGTGTTTGCAAAATGTGGACACTCCGTTAGTCGCGCGGAAGAACCATCAAAAATGTGCAGCGAATCGAACTTTTCGTGACCTACAGGCGATCGTGGGACTCCCCAACCATCATATCCACATACGGTGGAAGACTTGAGCAAGGGCGGACCTTCACGGATCGCCTATCTCGGCCGGGCCCGGCGCGCTTGCCAAGGGCGGCCCACTCGCTCTCCTCCGCGACCCATGATGCCCGACCCGAATTACACCCGGCGGCCGCTTCGCGCTCGCCGTTTGGGCGGGGCGTCGCCGCTCGGGCGGGCGTCGCCGTCCAAAGCACCATGGGCAAGGGTGACGAGGTCAACCTTCGAAACCCCTCGGCGACCTGCGCCGAGGAGCATCGGTCGGCACCTCCCACGGGGCGGGGGTCGAGCACCTCCGTCGCCGGCTCGCCACGATCGGGCGCGATCACCGCGACGCCATTGTCTCATCCTCCAAACGACGATCACGTCGTCCGAGGGGTCCCGCCGAGGCGGCGGAAGTTCTTCTTCGCACGACCTCGGGTGGGGCCCGTCCCCGAAGGCGATCACAGGCTCGGGCGCCGACGCCGCGACCGCGCGACCCAACCGGGTCACCGAAATCACCGGCGCCACACTTGCGAGCCGATGTGGCACGCCCCACGGTCACCCCAAAGATAGGCGCCTGACGTTGCAAAGATTCAAGAGTCGCTTGGCGGCTTTGCCAAAAAAAAATTCTCCAATAAAAGAATACACTTACAAGGCCGGCGGGTGCGTGCACGCGCGCCTCTTCTTGCCGCCCCGCCAAAGTCGTCGGCCGGCCGCTTCCTGAAGCCACCTCCACCGAGACGCTGCGACGATCGCAAGCGCAAGATCACCCCGCCTGGGATCCGTGGCCACGGGGCCGTGATGCCGCCGGCCGAGTCCACGCCGGCCGCCGCCGATCGGCAGTCGGGAAAAACCCACCATAGGGGTGGCCGAGGCACTCCCGCCGTCGATGGAGGTTGTCCCCACGGCGGTGGTCTCCGACACATCTCGCGCAAGGCCGCCACGCCACGCGTTCCTACTTTTCTTCCTCCACCTTTCCTCCTTCCGCTTCTTGCGGGAGGAGTCGACCTCTTGTCCTCGCCGGGCGGCCGCGCTTCCTTATCCCCGGGAGCGGCGCTGGGAAGACATCCCATGAGCCCCTGAGAGGATGCAGGAATGTCGGTCAAGTGCTAAGGACAAAGAAAAGAGAAGCAAAAGGAATTTCACCGGCTTACCAGATTTGGCGGAAAAGCCGCCGAGAATGGCTCGGGTGGCCATCCACGGCCACCGTGGCGCTTCCGCCCGTAACGGCCGCCACCCGAGCCTCCACCTCAGACGCGGCCAGCTCGGGTTCTGCCATCCTCGCCCGGTCGGACGGCCCCGATACGGAACAGGGGTGCGGCACGTGCACAAGTGGTTGCACGCATCCCCATGAAGGCGCGCGACAACCACATCCCCGTGAGCCCCGCCTCCTTTGAGCCACGATCGCTCCACGATCGAGCCGACTTGTTCTTCTCCCTCTTTGGCGCCCGCCCACCTCCTCCGCCATGGGAAGCTCGCCGGTGAAACGAGGGGCGCTGTCGCCGACGTTTGAACGTAGAGCCATTGAACGCCACCCTTGTTGGGCGAGGTAGCTTTACCTCCGTGTACTCCGTGCTCGACCGGGCGAAGCCGAGGGCGAGCCACCTGTGGCGCCAAGCGTCCGACGGCTGTCCTTCCGAGCCTTGCACGGAAGAAGTGCCTCCACAACGCCCAAGGCGGCTCGATCCCCAAGAAGGCTTTGCAGCGTGATGAAGATGGCGATGTGGAGGACCCCATTGGGGTTGAGATGGTGCACCTCCACCTTGTAATGAAACAACGACCCGGACGAGCGGGTGCGTGGCGAGCCAAGGCGCGCTCGAAGAACGAGGCGGGCACCACGATCTCGCCGCCGCGCGGGTGCCGCCCGGTCGGCACCCTCCAAATGGAAGGTCTGCGGCATGAGGAAGCCCTTCTTCACCAAGCCGAAGCGCGGCCGCCTTGCACGAGCACTCCGGCCACGACATCTTCACGGGGAGACGACGGAAGGTGAGAAAGAAAGGTGGGGTTTTCTTTCCTTAGCTCTCGGTGCTTTCTTGTTTGAGGCGAGACAGAGAAGGCAAGAAAGCGTGACCACTCGAAAGCACTCAACGGCGTATTTATAGAGGACGAGCGAACGCCGCCAAGCCGCGCCCGTCAGCGAAGCGTCGCGACCACCCTCGCTGTCGCGTCGGCTGTAACTCCGGTTCCAATACCACTCCGCTTTTAATCCTGTCTTGTCAGCGACAAGGGCCATAAAGACGCCGCCCGAACAACGTGTCCGTAACCTCTCGGTCTCCGCCTTTAGGCGGAACAGTTGCTCGGCGCGCGTGAGAAGCCCATCAGGCCAAGCGCCCCAAGACGGCAAAAGCTTTGTGGCTTGCGCCAGGGCCAGAGAGGAGTGGGTTCAAAAGGCCTACCCCACCAGATGGGTATAAGGCCGCCCAAAAAACTTGAGCAAGGGGCGGTATGAGGTGAGCCCCACGGTGGGCCCTCGGTTAGGTCGGTGACGGCCTAATCTCCTCTACTCGGCCCGAGACCATACTTCACACTCTCCGGGAGCTCATCAATGAGCGACGGCCACCGTGCTCTGGGTCGTGACGACCTAGAGTCCATACGTGATTGAGTAGAGAAATGTTTTTATGGGTCGCCCCACGGCAGGCGGGACACCCTACTCGGGACCGTCCGCTCGGAAGGGTCCCCTTGGTGGGACCTCCCAGACCCACTCGGACTACCCGCTATTAGCTCCACGAGCACGGCGTTCAAACCAACGCAGTAAACGCGCGCGCTCATCCCCTCCAGTCCCACACCGCGGATGGGGTATACATGTGGGATAGACGGCGGCCATTCCTCTCGCAGCTACCCTCGCCCGACGAGGACTCGAGAAGGATGCCCCACGTCCAGCTACGACGGTAAACGAGCACACACGTCCAGTTACGACGGTAAACGAGCACCCACGTCCAGCTACGACGGTAAACGAGCACTCGCGTCCAGCTACGACGATAAACGAGCACTCGGACACCAGAAACTCACAGAGGCATCCGGTCGTCCCTGCCAACCGAGGCACTCGGACACCCGAACCTCACAGAGGCATCCGGTCGTCCTGCCAACCAAGGCACTCGGACACCCGAACCTCACAGAGGCATCCGGTCGTCCTGCCGACCAAGGCACTGTCTAGCTACGACGGTAAACGAGCACTCGCGTCCAGCTACGACGATAAACGAGCACTCGGACACTAGAACCTCACAGAGGCATCCGGTCGTCCCTGCCGGCCAAGGCACTGTCTAGCTACGACGTTAAACGAGCACTCGGACACCCGAACCTCACAGAGGCATCCGGTCGTCCCCGCCACCAAGGCGATCGGACACTAGAACCTCACGAGGCATCCGGTCGTCCTCGCCACCAAGGCAGCGTCTAGCTACGACGTTAAGCGAGCACTCGGACACCAACCTCACGAGAGGCATCCGGTCGTCCCTGCCGACCAAGGCACCGTCTAACTACGACGATAAGCGAGCACTCGGACACCGAACCTCACGGAGGCATCCGGTCGTCCCGCCAACCAAGGCACTCGGACACCGAACCTCACAGAGGCATCCGGTCGTCCTCGCCACCAAGGCACTTTGTCTAGCTACGACGATAAACAAGCACTCGGACACCCGAACCTCACAGAGGCATCCGGTCGTCCCCGCCGACCAAGGCGATCGGACACTAGAACCTCACAGAGGCATCCGGTCGTCCTGCCGACCAAGGCACTTTGTCTAGCTACGACGTTAAGCGAGCACTCTCGGACACCGAACCTCACAGAGGCATCCGGTGCGTCCCCGCCACCAAGGCACCGTCTAGCTACGACGATAAGCGAGCACTCGGACACCGAACCTCACGGAGGCATCCGGTCGTCACGCCAACCAAGGCACTCGGACACCGAACCTCACAGAGGCATCCGGCCGTCCCTCGCCACCAAGGCACTTTGTTTAGCTACGACGATAAGCGAGCACTTTCGACACCCGAACCTCACGGAGGCATCCGGTCGTCCCGCCAACCAAGGCACTCGGACACCCGAACCTCACGGAGGCATCCGGTCGTCTCCGCCAACCAAGGCACTCGGACACCGAACCTCACGAGGCATCCGGTCGTCCTCGCCGACCAAGGCACTCGGACACCCGAACCTCACAGAGGCATCCGGCCGTCCCTCGCCGACCAAGGCACTCGGACACCCGAACCTCACAGAGGCATCCGGTCGTCCTGCCAACCAAGGCACTCGGACACCCGAACCTCACAGAGGCATCCGGTCGTCCCTGCCGACCAAGGCACTGTCTAGCTACGACGATAAGCGAGCACTCGGACACCCGAACCTCACAGAGGCATCCGGCCGTCCCGCCGACCAAGGCACTTTCGGACACCGAACCTCACAGAGGCATCCGGTCGTCCTGCCCCAAGGCACTTGGACACGAACCTCACAGAGGCATCCGGTCGTCCCAAGGCACTTGGACACCGAACCTCACAGAGGCATCCGGCCGTCCTGCGGACCAAGGCACTTGGACACCGAACCTCACAGAGGCATCCGGTCGTCCCGCCACCAAGGCACTCGGACACCGAACCTCACAGAGGCATCCGGTCGTCCTGCCAACCAAGGCACTCGGACACCCGAACCTCACAGAGGCATCCGGTCGTCCCTGCCGACCAAGGCACTGTCTAGCTACGACGTTAAACGAGCACTCGGACACCCGAACCTCACAGAGGCATCCGGTCGCCCTGCCGACCAAGGCGCCATCCACAACGATTAAAATTAAAGCAAACTCATCGCAAAGACATTTTCATAAAGAAAAAGAAAATTTCATTATAGGCCAACAGGCTCAAACTTTACACGACTTTACACACAGTACCCGACAGATACAAGAGTGGCCACGCTGCACCACGGCAGGACTCTACCCACGCCTAGAACCTATCAAACATCCGTGCGGCATCGGTGGCACCGACGGCATCTTTGGTAGGCCCTTGCTCGGTCGACGGACACCGCCGCGGCCGCTGGCTAACACGCCGATGCCTCCACGCCGTTCAATGACATCGACGCGGCCGCACCAACTTCGGTCGGCGCCCTTGCGCCATCTCCTCGAAGGGCCCCTTACCACCTCGAGCCTCGAACGGCCTCGGCGGCGCGTCAACGAAGCGGCGTCACGGCGCAGCTTCTTCCTCCTAAGCTCGGCCATCGCTGGTCGAACTCACCCAAAGCTCGGCGGAGGATCTTCTTCTTCCACCGCAACACCATCGCCAAAGCTAAAGACTAGAGGGTGTCTCGAAGCCATTTGAAAGAACGAAAGAAAGAGCTCTCATCCCCTTCAAGCAAGCTACAGCGCACATATATATATATATCCGGACGAAGGGAGGCTAAGCGTCTCGAGTAAATGCGGTGCCGGAAAGCGAAGCATCCTTCACGTAACCCGGCGATCAAGAAGACGAGCGGCGGCGCGCAAACTATACTCGGCATGCGCAACGAGGCGAGTAAAGCCCTCATGGTTCAAATGCCCCGGCCAAACTCCGGGACAGCCGTCGGATCCAACGGCACACCGACGGAAATCGCTAACCGGATCGGCCGGACCGACCTACGAACCCGCCACCACTTTCGTCCAAGTTCAACCCCAACCGAATCGCCAAAATCGCTTGGGAGTTCGGGCTATTGACGAATACTAATAAAAGGATACCCCAACACCAAGCGGCGAGCCGCCGCCTCAAGCATATCTCCATTTAACAGCGCGCCCGCCGCCGTCGACCGAATCGCTGCGAGATCGCGCAAGGCATCCGCTCCCGACCGGCCGGGAAGCGAATCCGACCAGACAGCGCTCCGACCCCCTCTTGGCGGGCGGGATCTCCGACTCAACCAAACCAAGGTGACGAACGCCGAGTGCCGTGTGTCGAGTCCTCATCGCCTACCGCCACGTACCCGAATAAGGTCAATCAGAGCGACTATACAAGGGCAAGTGGCTCCTTCCCAAGAAGATCCGTGATCTGCAGAAGACAAAGCTTTCACCCATCAACGATCCACGTGCGGACGAGCGCACGCTCCTCCCGAGGCGGCACCAACGTCACGCACTCGGCGTCGGATTCGCAAGGGTCACGAGGCGAGTACGCTATTTCCGGGAATACCTAACCTCCCCGACCACCAAGGCTACCAACCCGATGGGCAAGGCGGGTGGCGACCATCCACGGGACGAAGGGCCGGAGCTCCTAGCATAGGTCACCTCGCTCTTCCTCCCAACTCGATGTAACCCGCCTTCCTTCACGTATGAAAGGAGGCAGGGCTAAACGATTCAAGGGGGGGAGAACGAGAGAGAGAGAGAGCGCTATCAAACCCATCTCGCTAAGCCATTGGCATTCTAGCTTGTAAAACTTTGTGCAGTCATCTGTACCAAGAGTAATACAACACCACCACACGAACTGGAGTAGGGACCTTCAGCCCGAACCAGTATACATCTTGGACTCACGAGTCTAACCATTCAGGGAGTGGAACGCGCGACCCCCTAGACTTACAAATTTACTTGTCGGCGCTCTAGAAAACGCCGACAAGGAGAATATTCCAAAATCAAAGAACATAGCCCACGGAAACAATGGCAATCATTAAAGAAGAAGCTCGTGCATGGATGTTAAGTGGAGCAGCAAAACTGGCCGCTTTCTTGCCGGACGAAAGTCATTCTATTGTACCTTAATCTGTTAATAGCGCCGGCTTCCTAGTAGCAAGGAAGGCTATTATATGTAAATTATAACCTCCTTTTGTTTTTCCTCGATCTTTAATGAAATAATAGTAGATCTTCTGCTGTTTCTTCAAAAAATAATTTCACAACACCAGCCTTTCTTAAGGTCAAAACATGTCTGGTAATCAGGGGAACACTCAAACAACGAAAGGATGTCATGCAATTCACCAATGGGGAGAAAAATGCAAATCCTTAAATTTTACAAGGATAATGGCTAAAAAGATTTCTCAACTACCAGCTTGTATTCACTATTCACACCAACAAAACTAGGAACATTTAAAATGGCATACTTAAGACATAAACTAACATAAAGAGCAAGTTTTCAGTAGTTCTAATTTGTAAGAGGTTCACACCAAGTTAGACTGCCGGTAAATGCACGTGTTGACGGTTCTTTGCCTTCTTCAGTGGATGCTGCCGCTGTGATTTCTTCTCTTGCATTATCTTCTCATGGTTAACATAAAAGCCACAGTCATCCAATATGGATGTTTTGCAGACATGGTTCTTGCAAATCCTCAGCATCTGAAGACCTTGATCAAGCTTAACCTGCAGCCACCACAAAAAGGTGAATATCCATTGGGCACAGGATTTAAAGAGTTCAACATGCATAGTTGTTCAATACAATATTTAACAATTTAATGCATAGCAGTGTGCCTGATATACTACTAAGGCTTCCTGATGCGGAAAAATCTGCTATGGTGTAACACCATGAAGCTTATAGAAAAGAAAATTTGGTCACAATGGAAGAATAGAAAGGCACTATCCTCACCTCCTGGGTATCTCTGCTGTTTGTCACTGGTTTGTTTTCGTTATACTCGAGAATGATGTGCTTTCAAAATAAGTCACTGGTTTGTTTTCATTATACTCGAGAATGATCTGCTTTGAAAAGAAGTGGACGGGACACCCGATTCAGATCGTGTTCTTCATGTGCCATTCGATTCTTCTTTGCAGAAGCAGGACGGCAGGGACCTCTTGATGCTTGGGGCGGACAAAATGACCGAGAGTGGCGAATAAAGTGTTCCAGAGGTCAGGTGGCTGGGGCAATTCTGCTGGACTGCTCCAGAGCTGACTTTGTGATCTTTGCTCTGCCTTGTTCTAGCCCTGTTGGAAACCTGCTTTTGTTTTTGTCATGACCTGAACTGTATGTAATTATCGTAGTATGCCTGCTCATTCAACATAGGGTTATCCGATATGTCAGAGGCCTGAGAAGTATTGGTTGTTATCTCAAACTAAAAACATATACGAAGGGGGCGTTAGCATATCATACATAAATTCAACGCGATTCATGGTGGGCACAGTAAAATAATGGAAAGTTCAAAACAAAATAAAATCATTTCAATCCTCTGGAACAACTCCAAGTTACATCGCAAAACCAGTACAGATCTCAGCTCCTAAGTACATGTCCTAATTATGAAAGATAAAGAGAAGGCATCTCACCGGAACAAGAACTGCTGATATCTATCTCCTATCAACCAAACTCAACTCCCAAATGCAAGCGAAGAGAAAATAGTACAGGGGAAAAATTCAAAAGAAACCTAATCACATCCTGAATTGCCTCAGACTTCAACTTTCTGCAACCTACAAGCATTGAAAGGAACTGCTCAACAGAATCTTGAAAGCCTTGAACAGTTGAACTGCACCAGACTTTTTCCAAACCCTATAGCTGTCACCTTACACTAAGTTCAAATGGCTGAATTATAGAAAAAAAAATCAACAGCCATTAGCAACAGCCAAGCCTTCAGCTGTCGGGTTAGCATCTTTCGGGGCAACACCATTTACAGCGACCACCACCACACCATTTTCAATCACAGAATTTTTCTCTCCTACAACCTCGAATTTCTGAAATCCCTGCTTCCCATTGTCGGCTTCATTTTCAGTATTGCCTACAGTAGGCAGCTTTGTATTCATGATCTGCAGGGCCAAGAACAGTACTTCAAACAAGTTAACACAACTCCAAACTTTCTTAAAGTCAAAAATTTAGATTGGTAATCAGGGAACACTCCAAACTTTCTTAAAGTCAAAACTTGATTGGTAATCAGGGGAACACTCAAATGACAAAAGGATGTCATGCATAACACCAATGGGAAAAAAATGTAAATCCTTACATTTTACAAGGAAAATGGCTAAAGATAATCCTCAACTACCAGCTTGTATTCACTATTCACACAAACAAAACTAGGAACATTTAAAATGGCATACTTAAGACATAAACTAACACAAAGAGCTAGTTTTCAGTAGTTCTAATTTCTAAGAGGTTCACACCAAGTTAGACTGCATATAAATGCGCATGATGTTTTTTTTTTACCTTCTTCAGTGGATGCTGCCGCTGTGCTTTCTTCTCTTGCACTATCTTCTCACGGTTGTCATAGAAGCCAAAGTCATCCAATATGGATGTTTTGCAGATATGGTCCTTGAAAATTTTCAGCATCTGAAGACCATGATCAAGCTTAACCTGCAGCCACCACAAGAAGTTATGGGACATTGGGCACAGGATTTAAATGAGTTCAACATGCAAAGTTGTTCAACACAATATTTAACAATTTAATGCATAGCAGTGTGCCTGATATACTACTAAGGCTTCCTGATGCAGAAAAATCTGCTACAGTGTAACACAATGAAACTTACAGAAAAGGAAATTGGGCCAAAAATGGAAGAATTGAAAGCCATTATTCTCACCTCCTGCGTATCTCTGCTATTTGTCACTGGTTTGTTTTCATTATACTCAAGAATGATGTGCTTCAACAAGTTGTTGGGAATATCCTTTACAATGTGCCACTTGACAGGGAAACAACCAGTCCACTTGTCTTGCTGCCAGTATTCCATTGTCTTGCTAAAATCAACCTGACCTACCATCTCAGCGAGACCAACAAACTGCCCACTTGTGTTAACCTGAAGAAACAACATCAGAACCCAACTATACACTGTTGACAGCAGAATGATGAGCATTTTTAAAAGAACACAATGATTAAAACTTACAGAGAAGAACAGGAATACAGGAGAATTGCTTGATTTCTCCTTAGCCTCTAGATAAGCTGTGTCAAGCTTTTTATTTCCATTGGGTGTGCTTGCCCAAACATTGTACTTGATGCTCTTGTGAACATCGTCCTCACTGTATGATTTAATAATAAAGAATTTGGCATCTGAGTAAGTTTCAAGAAAGTCGGTCCGATTGTACTGATCCTGCGCAACTGCATTAGACCCATCACTGGCAGGAACATCCTGTCCTTTGGCAGGTGTCACAACAGCTGCTCCAAAGCCCTCTTGGTTTTTAGATAGTCCACTTCTTGGACCTCTCTTCAACTCATTCAAGCCATCCAGGTTTTCGTTGACAAAACCATAAGATCCATAAGTTTTCCCACGGGGCTTGCATTTTCCATCCGACAGTGCATTCCACCCACCATATAGCTCAGGCCCACAGATGCGTGATCCATACCACAAGCCAGGTCCATAGGCATTCCCATTGTACATTCCATTACCAGAGTACATTGAACCTCCATGCAAACCCTACAAGAAATGTGTCCATTTTGAGAAACGGGCAATCCCGATAAAGAAAAGCTATGAACTAAAATGTATTCAGAATATGTGAAATTCGCATTGACCAAACAGAACTAGTCATAGTGTGAGTGTGTGACACTACAAATATAACACGAAACCAGTCACCAGTGGCATGGCAAGAACCAATCTCAATAAAGAACAAGTACTCGGCAAGCCAAAGTGAAGCATAGGCGTATGTGCAAACAATAAACAACAATATCACACAATTTTTGAAATTCTGTCACAAGCTTTTGAGCAATGATCAATAAATAACACAATAAAAGGTTTATTGGAAACAAGGGCAAGCTCACCATCAGATGAGGAAGAGGTTGCATATTCTGATTCGTTGATTGTCCCTTATTTTTAGGATTCAAAGCAGTTGAAGTAGGATTGCCACTAGAAAGCCTCTGCTGTTTCCCTGAAAAGGTCTGACCACCATACCATGGATAAGCTGGTCTGGTACTTTGATTCTGGTAACTACCAAAACACCCACTTGGTTTCAGTGGCAAAGTCGTCGCCTTCAGGCCTTTTACACCATCAATGCTGTCTGAAGTGGCTTTGGAAGCATCCACCATGGCAGGCAGCGGATCAGCAGCAGCAGCAGAAACTTCCTCTCGTTTTGGAGCTAATTTGTCAGCTCTAGACTTGTATGGTGGCTTACTAGCAGGAATCTGAGGAAGGCTGTACGTAGATGGGTATTGGTACTGCTGAGATCCATATACCTGACCATCATGTCCGGGTGCTGCAACACCATATTGAGGATAGCAGTACATGTCCCCATAAGCACCCTGAAGAAACTCAACAGATTAAACCAGTTCATCCAAATACAGTCCACAGGATTAAAAAATTTAATATGTTACACAGCATACATTTCTTTGCTAACTTTGAAGTGTTTTAACTGTCAGACTGAACCAACCAAGCACAATTGTCTGAAAACATTGTGAAGCAGGGAATGTAATACTCACAGCAGTAGGTGCCTCCACTCCACCATGGCTCAAGTACATGGAATAATCACCCCAACCTGCAAAGTGGGGTAAAAAAAAAGATATCGTAAGAGTTCAAAGTAAACGCTCTAAACTTTGTATGATGGTGTAACCTACATAATTGCACTCATAAGCAACAAATACTACGCATTCTTTGGAGTTCAAAGTAAATGCTCCAAACTTAGCAACAGGATGTAATTTACATAATTGCCCTGCTATTACTAATTCACTAAAAACATAACGTAAATGCTAAAATGGTGCATTAGTGCCTCACCTCCGCAGTAGTAAGCAGCAGGATAGCCGCCATAATACATGCCCACATCCTTGTAATCCTGTGGCACCGGAGTTGCCCACTGCTCCATTGGCACCACTGATGGGTTTGGAGTCGCCGCCACACCATTCAACTTGCTGTCCAGCCCTCCCGACACCTGCAAAGCAATAGCGGTGAAGGATCGATGCAACAGCTAGCAACACACGGTGGTTTGATAAGATGGCACGGAGAGAGGCGGATCCTACCTTCTCCTTGGACACCGGGGCCTCAATGGTTTCGCTCTTGGAATCCAGGGACAGCTTCTGCAGCAAATCTGTAGCCTCTGCAGCAAAACAGGTTAAGGGAAACTGATCCAAGGAACGCACTGTCAAACGCAGAGACCACAAGATCATGCCTCCTGCCAAGAAATTACTCCTAAATCCGAGAGAGAGAGAGAGAGAGAGAAGCATGAGCATGAAACAATTGAAAACTAAATACAAACAGAACAACACACGCTCTGTAATTCTAAACCTCATCTAATCAAAGAAACACGAAATCACCCCCAAAAAAAACCCACAATTCTGACGACCGAACCCGATTGGAATGCTCCAGAGCACCAACGGACGCATTGGAGCGAAGAAATGAAACCAAACACCGGGAGATCGACCACCCGTCAAACACCCACAAAAAAAAAAGCTAAAAAAAAAAGAGGAACGCAAGCAAATCGAGGAAATGGGAGTGCGGCATGTGTGGTTAAGGATACGGTCGGCAGCGGGAGCGGAGGCGGCCATGGCGGCGATCCGGAGGGCGCGGAGCGGTGGCGGCGCGGGAGAAAAACCCTAGGAGAAACCCTAACGAGGCGAGACGGTTGGTAAGTGAGAGAAGAGAGCGAGAATGAGAGAGAGAGGAGACGGTTAAATAATTCGGCGAGGGGTTAGGTGGGCCGTTTTTTCTCGCCCTGTTAATGCTTTGGTGGGCCTGGACCTTTCGGAGGATTTTAAATAGGAGCCAACTCCATTGAACGTGTTTGGATCTTAATCCGTCCCGAGCCGAGAGATTGTTCTGGATCATTCGATCATATCTATACCCTTTTATAATGCATATAAGCATGATTTTCTACGTCCACTCCAAATAATGTATCCCACTAGAGATGGCTCAAACTTTATGCACCCAGCGAAACGTCCCTAGAAACTTGCCTCCATCAAAATTAACCTCTCAGATCTTTCCTCAGCTTTACTCACCCACATCCGATGGCCATTGTTTAATATGTCTAACTCATCCTTGTGGCCCACAACAGATCTCCCCCCACCTCCAGCATCATCTCAAGGAAAAGGAAGCAAATATCCTGGAATTAAGGAAAAGAAACAAACGTTCTAGAAAAGGAAAAGATCATATATTACATGCTGGGAAAAGGAAACCGGAAGACAGAGCATTATACTAGTATGGTTGGTACGAACAACCAAAGACACATTCTGGTATCTATTCAACGCTGAAAGTCATAGGAGAAGGCAACGGTCGTCAATGACAAGCTTTGCCTCTCGTCTGGCAATCACTTCTCGACTTCCAGTGTGACCAGACGAGAGGTTGAGAATTTGGAGCTTATCATTGTTGCCGTTATCTCTCCTATAACTTTCAGCGTCTAGATAGATGCCAGAATGTAGGGTAAAGCGGCTTGTGCTATTCAATTGGCATCGTATGGGTGATTTTAACTCCTTAACATTTCAGAGACTCACCAAACTCTCTTTCGTGCAAAGCTTCATACGTGGTAATGGCCAGTGATATGTTGAGAAACTGCGTGCAGCTCATGGATTTCACGCTCGCGTATTCTCGTGCTTACTAAGCTGTTTTTGAAATCAAGGTTCCAACATCTAAGTTGAAGAATCTTCAAGTGGACAACTGCAATATTGGGAAAATCTATCTGGTTTCGCTGCCCTGTCTTGAAACTTTTGCTTGTCCAGGTCAACGGTCAGCCAACTAAATTATACTACAGGGAGGTGCTTCGATTTAGACACGTCAGTTTGGACTACTTAGAGCATATGCTGTAGTAAAGACAATTGAGTGCCTCGACTTAAGCATGTCAGTTTTGGACTACTTAGAGCATGTATAGTAGTAAAGACAACTGTTATCTGTAAACTCCTCTATATCATCTAAAGACAAAAACTAAAGACAACTTCTACAATAGCTGATATTTTAAATGTCTCTATAGGATCCTATAATTTTTTAATTATAGCATAAAAAGTTGATATTATTATAGATAATAACTCATATTATAGTATTTTATATTGTCTATATGGTTGTTTCTTTACGAAAAAACACCTATGCTCTCTCTCCTCCGTATTAGTAAAAATCTTACATGACAAATTATATAGACGGTTTAAATCACATCATTGTACATGCTCTTACAAACTAAAGATAACGATAAGGACGATTTATCTGGTATCAAGTGGACATATCCACCAAGCAAATTCTTCAAAAGGATCCCACTCCCACCACTAGAGTACCTTGTTCTCTGCAATTCAAAGGGCCTCAGGTGAGTAAATCATCCCTCAAATGAACTCGTTGTGTAATAATAATATCGTTGCTATGTAATCGCTATGCGAACTTTCGTTTCATCTTCATGTACGAAGATATGGATTGAACCAACTGTTATTACCAGCCCGTTCAGGCAGCTGAAGAAGCTATTCATTGCAAACGTGCCAACGAATTGGGATATATTCTGGGAGCTCTTTTACATACACAATATTAAATATTAGCCATCCATTCTATTTGATCTAATGTACTAGATTAATTATGATTTAGTTATACTTCCGCCGGTAGTATTGGTATTAGAAATCCTGTGAGGCGTAATACTGTAATCGGCGTCGACAAAAACTAGTCGGGCGGCAGCCATGGCGCCACACAAACGGAGCGGGCAGCGACCTAGTGTTGTTGCGAACCGGGTGGGCTCTAGCATGGATTAAGCAGTCTGAGCATGTAGACACCGCTGGCTACGCTTTCTACAGGTGTAGCGAGACCTTGTAAGTTAACGATAAGCAGTTACATTCCGTAATGCATGTTATTTTTCCCCGAGCTCTTACTTTATCCACGCATAATCCCAGGAACACTTAAGATGCTACTTCTTTAAATGGATTGATGGGTGAGAAAAATACGACAGGGCATTCTACGAAAAGAATCACTTCTTGAACTACCCTGTAGCACCCGAGTGAAACAAACGTTGGAAACTTGAGCCTCAAACCGAGGAAGACAAATCAAAGCCACCGCCCTGACGAAGCGCGCTTCTGGAAGGCACAGGAGGATCTTGAGACACATCGGAATAAGATGAAGGAGATAACCGATGAGGAATACGCACGAGCGTGGAAGGAGCCTAAGATCGCACTTGAAGCTACTACTGGGTGGATGTCTACGGGAGTAACTGAAAAAAAACCAATGCACTACACCTAGCGCAATCAAAGGGGGAAGCACCGATTGATCCTTCTATATAAGGTCTACGCCACCAAGCATGACTTTTTTTATTTTCAAAATACACGTACGTACGTTAGCTGTAGTTTCTTTTCGTGGTTCGTTTGTGCCGTCGCGCCATGTCTCTTTCATCATTTTGTATGTTAAGCTTTGTTATTTCCTATATCATGCTATGTACCACCATAATATTTTAATGTTATGCTACGTACCCTAATATTTGTATGTACATTTCCTCTCATCGCTTTCTAAGTCCTGCTATGTCATTTTTTCTTCCGTATGAGCCATATATTCCCTACCTTCGTTCTGTTTCTACTAACAGTAATCATCATTGTTTTGAATTTTTCCTTATCATTTAAAACCTATGCCGCACTGCCCTATCTTTAGTTTGAAAAAACGAACATATGTACTTTACGCACATTGTGCGTCAGTGTCACTATTTGTATTGAACCATATAGGCCATGCAATCCGTGTAACTCAGTGTTAAACGTTTTGTACATTTATCGTTTTATAATTTTGCATGTTGTCATTACTAGATTTTCACAAAAATAAATGATTTGCAAAAACAAAAAAAACACAGTTTTATAATCCACATAAGTGATTGTTATAGTATGATTGTAGGGGGCCAATCTTGCAAATAAGTCAGCACGAGATCAAAAAAATGAAAACATATGAGTCAAATACATCAACAATTTCATGGGCGAGGCTCGGGTTTGTGTCGCCAATCGATCAGTTGCCAGTCAGAATGGCGACAATGGTTTACTTCTGTAATTTTTTCGGCTTATTATTTTTGTATTTTTTATTTTTCGTGTATTATTTTAAAAAATTCGAACATGCATGCTTCCTTCAATGTTATCCTTTTGACTGGCGACAAATTTATGTCGCTATTTTAAAAGGCAACAGAATCGCTATTTCAAGTGGTGACAAAATTCTATTGTGAATTGAAATAACAACAGAGTTCTGTCGCTAATTAAAATATCGATAAAGATCCTGCGAGATGTCCACATCATTAAATCGCTATTCTGAATAGCCATAGAACCACGTCGCTATCCTAAACAGCGATAAAACTATGTCGCTGAAAAAAAGCGATAATAGCTTGCTTCTATTATTTTTTTCCTTTTATTATTTTTGTAATTTTGTATTTTTCGTGTATTATTTAAAAAAAATTCCGAGAGCGCTCCACGATTTCTGCCCCCGGTCGCCTCGCTCCCTTACGACCTCACTGCACGGCTCCCGAGGCGCCGCCGCCGACAGCCTCTGCTCCGGACGCCGCCGACGCGCCGATGTAAGCCTCCCTTCGCCGCCCCCTTGCACTATTTCCCCCTGTTTTTTTATACGCGCGCAGCGGCGGCTCCGTCGCGCCTGACTCGGTTCCCGCACGATCGGATTGCGCGGCGAGCTTCCTTTCGCGCGTGGACGCGATCCGATGGGGTTCCCACTGGCCCGATTCGGTCCCCGGTGGCCGATTCGGGCCCGAGAGTGCTTCGGTCTTGAGGATACGATGCTCGTCTCGCGGCGTCTTATTGCGGGTTTAGGAGGAATGCGTGGTTTGTGTGGGATTGGGGTTTCGTGGTGGGTTGCGATCAGTCTAGGGGCGATTTGGCGCCCGATTGGTGGTAATCTTGCGGTAAAGGCAGGATTTTCCCTGGGTGGAGATCCCTCTGGGAGGCATCGGGTGATGGAGATGTCCGCTTCCTTTTGCGCCGATGGCGGCATTCGATTCCGCTTAAAGGACTGGGGTGCTAGGAAAGCAGGCTGCCTCTTTAAGGCGTCTCGCGATGGCGATGAAGGCCCCAAATTGATTCTTCCCCCACTTTTGTGTCTACCTGAACTGGCCATGTTTGACTGCTGTGACATGGTGAAGGAACAAGTTTTGAGCTGGAACTTTGATGTGTATGGTGATTGGGTGTCTGTTGTGGTTTTTCCGTGATCGGTGATTTATTGTTTCTGTTGGGTGTTTTTGCATGCGGAGATTGGAAGGAGCACCGAGGGGTGTAACACCAGACCGAGTTGCATGGGGGGATAATGCCAGAGCTGCGACGTGGGGTTCGGAGAGCTCGTCTGAGGTCCAAGAAGGTTGACGACGTCCATACCGCAGATCCAGTCGCGAGCCTGGTGTTGCCAGCTCCACCGGGGAGGGCTGCAAGGCGTGGTGGTGGTGCGGCTGGCAGAGGCAACGACAAGGCAGCTGCTGAGGAAAGGGGGAGGTCAGCTTTGAAGCCTAGAGGAAAGGGGTTCAGCGCTATTAATTTGCAGACTGATCAGCCTTGCCAGGACCTCCCTGAAGCTGTCGCTAGAGTGGCAATTGCAGCCAGATCCCAGGAGGACCTTGGTTTGAATAAGGGAGCCGACGGATCTGCCAACTTGAGAATGGATGGTGAAAGTCCAGATAGATTTGCTGTGGCTGAAGATGAAACCACAACAACGCCAGTTCCTGAGAGGGTATGGCTTCCTTTTTTTCCCCCTGTGCACCTCTTTTATTCTTTACATGGACTGTCATTTTTTTTACTGATTGACCAGCCAGGTATTTCTTTCCATTCATTTACATGGGCTATTATTTGTTATGCCATTTGCGCAAGTTGTTTGCTTGTTTGTAAATTTTTCTACCATCATATTGACATGCATTATTATTTATTAATTTTACCTTTGTTCTTCAGCTGTATCATGCATACTATTTCCTTTAGCAGTTAACGTGCTCTTTTTGCTGTGTTTGTTTAGTTCCATGTGGAATATGGCACTTAGTATTAGTTACTTGTTACTATATATTAGGCACAAGACATGTCTGTTTCACATAAAGCAAAGAGTGAAATCAGAGTTGGAACGTAGAAACTATTATGATGTAATAACTAATAAGTAATAGTGAATGATGATTCATCTGAATGGTGAAGAGGAACAAAGAGTTTGGCTTTGTTCTGCACAAGGGAATGTGTTCATATTTGCATGAGAGAAGTCAAGACAGTGCCTGGATTATAGTAGTTTTGTTTTGTAGCAGGTAGCAAACATGTAATGAGAGAGTAAATCTAGACCAGAAGGACCTGAAAAAATAGTATATGTTGTTTATTCCTATGTATTAGTTTTGCCCTCTGTATATTTGAGGGATGACTAAAAAAATTCCTCACCCCTTTCTCTATCAACATGTAAAATCAAAGGTTTGCTATTTCAGCAGCAAATCCTAATCCTGTTCTGTGCTTTTGACATTGCTATATATAGCTGAGTGAACCGCATTTCCTGATTTCCCAAAATTGATGAGACTTTGCAGGCAAGTTCAATGAATAATACATTTTTAGGAATGGGGACTATAAGTTACAACCCCTTGCTTTTTGGCAGTGTCATCACCAAAATAGGTTTCACATTTTCGTTAGTTATGCTTAGTTTGCCTCTCTCATGGTGATATTATTAATGATCTACCAATAACATTGTACATGGTATTGCTATGAATTAAGCTCCTAAAATTCTAAATATTATCTTATTATTACAGGTTCAAGTAGGTAATTCCCCAGAGTATTTGACTGACAGGAAGTTAGGTAAAGGTGGATTTGGTCAGGTGTATGTTGGCAGAAGAGTATCCGGCGGAGCTTCTCGCACGGGTCCAGATGCATGCGAGGTTTCTTTTTTCCCTGCCTCAGTTGGCTCTGAAGTTCGTTTTGTTGACTTATGTAAATTTTCTCTGCAATGTTCTAAATAGCTAGCTATAGCTTTTTTGGACCCCAAATGCGAAGCTAAGGGCCAATGTTCCGCTATATTAGCTACAAGCGTTATAGCTAGTGATAGCTCCATTATTCTACATAGGTACCGATGGGCCAAAGCATTGGGCCCATTTGAAATCCAACATTACTAGAGGTTCAAATGCATCTCTTATAAGCCAGCAGCCCAGCACTATGAGAAAACCTAGTAAAAGACATCTCGCATTTTTTCAATAATCCAGCATTCATATTTCTTAGTGTTTAAGCATTTGTTGTTAAGGACATTATGATCGGCATTCATATTTCTTAGTGTTTAAGTACTTGTGTTAAGAACATAATGATATAGTTATCAGTTATGGTCTTTGACATGTATTAGCATGTTTGTTGATTCTGAACTTGACTCATATTCTTATTATAAAAAATTAATACCTTCTAAAGTACCATGGTTTTATGATTTGTTTGGAGGTGACTTATATTGTAGACATATTTAATTTTTAAAAATTTTAATACTGAAAACGCGACGAATGATAGCTTCCACGGTAGCTGTTGTAGCTCTTTTGGGACCTTGCCGCGAAGCTGCGAAAATCGTGATTTAAAACCTTGCTTCTTTGTATTAATAACCTGCAGGTTGCACTAAAATTTGAGCATCGGAGCAGCAAAGGATGTAGCTATGGCCCCCCATATGAATGGCAGGTTTATAAGTAAGTGCTTTACACAATCACCCTTTTTTAGTCTATGTTATTCTCTGAATCTCTGTGGAGTATGACCTGTTAAGCTTTTGTGACCAGCACTCTGAATGGTTGTTATGGGATACCATCAGTCCACTACAAGGGTCGTCAGGGAGACTACTACATTCTTGTGAGTTTTACTTTAGTTATGTACTCCAAAATGTCTCTATACTCAATAAGATTTTTTATTCAACCAGCATTCCAAAATTTCAGGTAATGGATATGCTGGGTCCTAGCCTCTGGGATGTTTGGAATTCAGTGGGACAGTCGTAAGTATCTTATCAATCTTTTCACCTTGTCCTCCTGTTTTTCATACTCCTTACTGAAAGCATCACCATCCCCAACAGGATGTCTCCTCATATGGTTGCTTGCATTGCCGTTGAGGCCATATCAATTCTTGAGAAGCTTCACTCCAAAGGGTAATCTAAAACCATTTGTCTCTGAAAATGGCAATTTTCTTGTGATGTATGGAGTTACCTATGATTCTGTTATTCATCGATGTTAACACTTCCTGTGCCTCCTATCATTGTCAGCTTTGTACATGGTGATGTGAAACCAGAGAACTTTTTGCTAGGTCATCCTGGATCAGCTGATGAGAAGAAGCTTTTCCTGATTGATCTTGGTTTAGGTATACTATTGTTCAAGATAGTTTCATCTGTATATGAAGATAGTCAATCACATGCTTATAGACATTGGCCACTTAATAGAATGTCAATGCATTTTATGCCCCATTGACCTTTTACGTGGTTCTGTCATGTTGAAATTATGCAGCATCCAAGTGGAAAGAAACATCATCTGGTCCACATGTTGATTATGATCAGAGGCCAGACATCTTTAGGTTGGTTAGATCTTGTGGGCATGCTACTATGCTAGCTTCTTTCTGTACAAAATTATGGCACCTATTAACTTAACTATTTCCTTTTTACATTTTGCAGGGGAACAATTAGATATGCTAGTGTCCATGCCCATTTAGGTCGTACAGGTAGTAGGAGGGATGATTTGGAGTCACTAGCATACACCCTTATCTTTTTAATAAGAGGAAGATTACCTTGGCAAGGCTATCAGGTGGCCTTAATTTGCTCACAGAGTTTGACTAATATTTTCTATTTGCTTTTGAACCTATTTTAGTTTTAACGGCTTAATAATGCAGGGAGATAACAAGAGCTTTCTTGTTTGTAAGAAGAAAATGGCTACTTCTCCAGAAATACTGTGTTTCTTCTGTCCAGCACCATTCAAACATTTTCTTGAGATGGTCACTAACATGAAATTTGATGAAGAGCCAAATTACCCAAAACTTATTTCTCACTTTGATGGTTTGATCGAAGGGCCTGCTTCAAGACCCATCAGAATTGATGGAGCTCTAAAGGTCTGTACTGCTGTACCCACAACCTGTATCTATACTCTGCAGTTTATAATTTACTTGTGTTAAATTTGGTCATGCATATATTGTGCAAACTATAGGTTGGGCAAAAACGTGGAAGAATGCTTGTAAATCTTGAAGAAGATGAACAACCTAAAAAGAAAGCCAGATCGGGGAGCCCAGCAGCTCAATGGATTTCAGTTTATAATGCTAGACGGCGCATGAAGCAGAGGTAATTGCTTTTAAAAATGCAAATGGTGCAAAGTACTTCCTTTTTACATTTGTTTGCCCAAACATTATTTCTTCTGTGTATTGTGATTCCCTTGCCCTTTTAAAATGGTTTATTCTACTGATTCAAGTGCCAACTGACTAACTGAGCATGCAATGCTGCCCCAGGGGCCACTGAATTCATTCTTCTACTTGTTTGTTCCATTTCCATCGTATTGTTTGTTCTATTTCCCTGGTATCAGGAATTCAGGATCTCATGAGTCATGAGGCGTCTTATCACTACAATATTGAAAATTGACTTACGTTATCTCCTCTACATATTATCGACCAAACTTACCCTTGTTACAAGTATTATTTCGCCCCCAAAAAAGGAGGTTGGCACTCCTGGTTCACATTTTTGAGATAGAAAATATCAATCGTACAAACACAGAAAAACAAGAGAAAACTACAGTTTACACATAGTCATCACATGGTCTTCATACATCTGATCAAGGATTAGATTACCCTACATCTTTAAGCATTAGATGGCTCTAAAAAGTTGGATTTCCCGTCACTATCTTGTGGTGATTGATGTTGGGAATTTGGGATAACTCTTGATGTGAACTCTGCCTTTAAGTGTCATGCATCTTGGTCATGACCTTAATTGTACCTGATATTACGGCGAAAGCAGCGATTGGAAAGTGCGCTATTATGCATGTTTGTAACTAAACCCTTCATGCTAGTTCTAGGATGGAAGTGTTTGGTTTGTGCTTCTAACAATTTAAGCTTGCGTAGCTCCTGTTTCTCTCAGTACGCTTGCTTGCTTGTTCTTGGGTTTGAAAGATTTGAAGCCCACCTAGTTCCTCAGCTATGGATCAATATTTTTACCTCTTTCCTAAATTAAATATGATATTAATTGATGTGACTGCAAAAAGACATTGCTTCTTTCTTTTTAGATATCACTATAATGTAGCTGATTCAAGGCTGCATCAGCATATAGAAAAAGGTAATGAAGATGGCTTGTACATTAGTTGTGTGGCTTCTGAAGCAAGTTTTTGGGCTCTCATCATGGACGCTGGGATCGGATTTTGTTCTCAAGTTTACGAGCTTTCACTAGTGTTCCTGCACAAGGTGCACTATGCTCTCTCTCTCTCTCTCTCTCTCTCTCATGAATCCGGAATCCTGACTCCATCTTGATTGTATGTAGGATTGGATTTTGGAGCAGTGGGAGAAGAATTTTTACATAACAGCAATAGCTGGAGCAATCAATGGTAGCTCATTGGTTGTAATGTCCAAAGGTTTGTAAATTACCTGTTCTCTACCAACAACTGTCTGTTGTCATTCATTGAAACTACACCCTAGATCAACTTTCTGAAAATGAGCCGTTATATTGAAACAAATGTTTAGCACAACCTCTTGTACACCAAGGTTCTGTCGTCTTGTGCATATCAGACTTACTGATACTACCATGAAGGCTCATCTGTAACACTTTGTAGGTAAAAATCATCCTGTGGACACTCTGATTATTTCAGATTTTCCGGGACCGCCATTGGCGTTGCTTGCATAACCATGATGTGCCGGTTTATGTTTGGCTGTACTCTCTTATATTGAATCCCACTGAAATTAGGAAGTTACGGGTGCTGGCCAAGTAACATGGTTGATTTCATTTTATCATCTTTTTCCCTTTTTACTTGTACCTTAGGTTTGCAAGTATGAAAGTTTGAAGGTGCAGTATAGCATTGGCTGCACGTGTGCCATCCCATATATGGTCTCAGCAGCCCATGGTTGTCTGAATTGGTGTGTAGAGGTTGCCACAGAATTGTTGGCAGGCAATACATAATGTGTCTTGGGAATGTCTATACATGCTAACATTGATTTGCCATTGGTCTCACTTCTCATAAACTAGTGATGAACAGATCGTGTTACCAGTTTTCTGTTTTTGAATATTTACGTAACTTTGGACAGTATGCTAATTTAATAAATGGTCAATGTCTTTCTACTGTCTGTAACCCCAGTCTCTTGTGAACTGTTGGTATCTTTCCATCAGATATCCTTCTAATCTGATCCGTGTTATCATTACAGGAACTCCTTACACACAGCAGTCCTATAAAGTCAGTGAATCTTTCCCTTATAAGTGGATTAATAAAAAGTGGAAAGAAGGTTTTCATGTAACATCAATGGCTACTGCTGGAAATCGTTGGGGGGTAGTCATGTCGAGGAACACGGGCTATTTAGAGCAGGTTAGAGTATTTGCCTGTCCTTGTTATTTGCAATATGTTATTTGGAAGAATCCTTTTCCGTTCAATGAATTTGGTGGCTCCTCATATGTGTAACTAAATATGTGCTAAGTGTTGATATCATGATTATCACAGCGTCCCGGCGAGGCGAGTCGCCTCCGGGGTGCCCGCCTAGGTGATAGTTAGGCGACCAAATATAGTAATATACTAATATACTGAATTACTAATATTCAATTAGGAATCACTATGGCAAGTTGGCAACTAAAAGAGTAAAATCTAATAGGTATCTCAAATTTTGAAACATTCAAAAGCTAGTGCAAGAACCCATGTTGAGCCCATATTCAGTTCAGAACCCATGACATATCAACCAAGCACTTGAAGCATCAGTAGTTCAGCAGGCGGCAGCGACAGCAGCTGCTAGCAGCAGAGGCGGAGGGGGATTACCGGTCGGTGGAGGCGGCAAATGTGGCGGGCCTGGCGGCGGAGCTAGGGTTACCCGGCGATCCCAATCTCCCGTCCCCTCCAGTCTCCACGCAATGCTCTAGGGTTGGGTTACCCGGCCCGCGACTCCTCTTATTACCCAGCCTCCATCCCAACCTGCTGCCGCGCCGCCTGGACCGACGCCTAGTCGCGCCAGGCACCGCCGTGCTGCCGGACGCACACCAGGCGAGGCGCCGGGCCCTGGCGCCCCCCCACCAGCCGCCGGGACGCCTAGGCGGTGACTAGGTGACGCCGTGATATCAGTGGTTGATATGCATCCTCTACTTGTAAAAATGATCTACATTAAATTACTGCACAATGTGTGTGCATTTTAATTCTATAGTTTTGAGGCGTGCAAACTTCTCTTCTGTTTTCAATATTTCATGGATTCACATCTCACAACCAGCAATTTGAGCCTTGCGGTAAATTACCTACCTGTGAACATATGTTGCTGCAAGAATGGGCAGCATATTTGTGCTTGAACAGATACAAGGTGCTATCGGGATTCTTCATGTGCCAGTCAGTTAAGTTGAAGAACTGGTGCTCTGCATAGTTTTTAATAATCAATCAGTAACTGTGTACAGCTGTACACGTCTGAATTTTTCTTACATATTACGTAAATGCCCTAAGGTGATCAATGTGGTTTGACTAATGATAAAATTGAATCTGTCTTGTAACCTGCAGGTTGTGGAGTTGGATTTTCTGTATCCAAGTGAAGGAATCCATCGGCGATGGGAGACTGGTTACAGAATAACTTCAACCGCAGCCACACCTGACCAAGCTGCATTTGTCTTGAGCATACCACGGAGGAAGCCGATGGACGAGACACAAGAAACTCTTCGAACTTCTGCATTTCCTAGCAATCATGTGAAGGTACATTTGCAGTTTTGCCTAACTCATAATGACGCAAACATCAGATGATTCATGTGTTTAGGGAGTACACTTTTTGTTACATCTTCGTTTATAATAACCTTGGAGCTAAAATTTTAGGAAAAATGGTCAAAGAACCTATATATTGCCTCAATCTGCTACGGGCGAACCGTGTGTTGACGGTTGTATTCAAGCGCCAAGGTGAAGTCACTTTTGAGTTACGAGTGGAGCCAGAAGCCCAGAAGCTAAGAGTTGTGAGGTAGAACAAGCTTTTGCCTTGATAGGATTTGAGTGCAGATGGCTGGCACTGGAATCTTGCAGTATCCTATCCTAATTGTAAAGAATCATGGGCGATGCTGTATCAGATGTGGACCTTGTCCACAAGCTAAGGTCATATGTGATTACCTGTTTGCTAGGGCTGCTATATATGCCCCTTCTTCTCAACGCCCTGTAGGATGAAAACCCCTACTTGCTCAACATCTTGACTCCAAGAGGGCCATGCATAATTGGAGCTCACAAGTGCGCCCAAAATGGAGCAAATTAAGTTGCTATTGTTGGTTGCACTGGCAGCTGACCAACAGCTCAAAACGTTGTGTTGGGAGCTTAGCTAGATTCGTGTACGCCCAAATAGCAGGTATTGGCATGCTCCATTGATTGCCAATCGAAGCAGAGCTCAGACGTGCACTAGAGGGAAAGAGAAGGTCCAGGTCACACTCGTGTGTGCTTCTGTTTCGATGACAAGATCGTTGTGCCGATCTTGTCATCGAATCCAATTCCTTGTCTCCTTAGCTGTTGGAACTTTAGCAGGACTGGGTACGATGATGGGGCGAACGAGGGGAAAAAAAACTTCAGGATGGATCGGAAAAGTGGCCTCCGGCTCAGCCCCACTTCCTTCCCTACGCATAGCTTAGGTGACTCCCTTACCCTTTTTTTTTCAGAATGAATTCGCCCGGCACGACGAATCCTGCCCTCCTGTCTTTCTTTCTCATTGAATGAACCACTACCTGGGACGCCCCTATGCCTATGAATTCAATGATTTAAGGGCCCCGGGAAGAAACTTCGGAAAGAAAGTTCGATCCCTCGTCCTATCTACGCAATTCTCTGTCTTCCTTCGTGATCATCTTAGACGAAAGGATAGGTATAAATTTTGTGGAGGGGCGGCTTTGAAAGGACGATTCCCCCTTTTCCATTGAAATAGGGAAGGAGGTGATTTATCTTTTTTGAATCAGGCCTGGAATCACAATCACAGGTCACGCGCATGCCTGATCGGTGACCAGAAACGAGACTAGCATGCATATGTAGTTTGCAATTTCTCGCCTGTTGGGACTTGGGACAGCCTGTGTCTGAATCGACTCACATCTCTCTCTGTTTAAGTTTGAAGGAGTACTTTTTTTTTGTATATAGACAAAGAAGATATTGAAAATAATTATATTACCTTTAATTATTATCACTAAGCATTATATTTAATGCATGTATGTATAGAATATAAAGTAAAAATAGATATTTATTAAGGATACAGTTGAAATATCACATTAAGTTTGTATTGAAATACGAATATAGACAAGATCATTAAAAAAATATATTTTATAAATTTGGACCGTAGGAGCAGCTAAGAGGGGATGAAAAAAAGATTTACTTTCCCCTCACGGAAAAGTCAAAAGACAAAGCACCGAGGGAGAACTCGTAGCGCCTGGACGCCCGCTTGACCATCCGCATCTCACCTGTCCCCGCGGCGCGCGTCCCCTCCACAACCGTCACGACTCACGACGGCGATGTGGTAGGTCGGCTTGTAGCAGTCGAGCGTGGTGTAGAAGAACCTGCAGCCCAGGTAGCTGAGGTAGGCATGGCCCGGGCACCACTCGGTGCCCTCCACGTGCGCCGCGAGGCCGTCCACGTCGCCCCAGACGTGCCGGTACTACACCTGGTCGGAGAAGCCGAACCACAGATCGTAGTCGGGGACGTACTTCGCGCGACCGAAGAAGGGCAGCGCCCAGTCGCCTTCCTTCCGCCATGAGCCGCGCACCGTGTCGAAGGCGTATGTGCCGTTCCACCGCGTCGATACCCTGATCGTCTCGCTGGAGGCCCCGAAGCCGGCGCCGGCGTACGAGTCTATCCTGCCGGTCCTCCTGTACGGCACACTACTACACAAATATACATCACAATCGGTTCTTTTTTATCATCACAGTCGGTTTTGGTGGTGACACAAAGTCATGAGACAGAGATAAGGCGGCATTATTACAGTCGGTTCTCGCCCGATAGAGATGAGGCGGTCATCTCTATCGCTTCTTAAAAATAACCGATAGAGATAATACCATCATCTCTATCGCTTCTTAAAAAGAACCGATAGACATCATATACTCATCTCTATCACTTCTTTGAAAGAACCGATAGAGATGAATACCCTCATCTCTATCGCTTCTTATAAAGAACCGATAGAGATGAGTTTATCATCCCTATCGCTTCTTTCAAATAATCGATAGAGATGACCGTCACATCTCTATCATTTTCTTGTGAGAACCGACAAAGATGAAGTGGTGTGGTGTGCTATTTCTAATTCACCCTCCAATCAGCACATATTCCACACAATATGCACACAGAAATTACAGACAACATATCACATTCAAAGAACATAACACTTTGTTACAACAAACACATATCACATTCGTTAACAAAATAGAACGTAAACATGCTTAACCATAAGTACACATGCAATCGCATTCAGATATGTAATATTGTTCACATCTAGTCTAGTAGGAGCTTTCGGGATCTCTGAATCGTCCGTCCTCCGACAAGCATTCTATCCAGTACCACTGGCATAAGTGGTCTCGTATCTTGTTGAGTGCAATGCTGTCTACACTCTTCTGAGGGATATTGGTATGCTGCAAAATAGAAATGAGTGCTCTAATTTAAGTTTTTAAATTTCTATGTGAAAGACTAATTGTATAATAATGCATGTACTACCTTAGGAAACGCAGTGCAGCCGCAATCAAGATCACCATGTGTTGCATGACATACAAACCACAACGGTCGTCGCCACTGTTGATGACACTGTGAAGAAAGAAAAATAAATTAAGAGACGAAGAAAATATGTCGAAAATCTAAATCTTATATATGATAGCCACTTGTACCACAGGCGGACATACTCCGACTTGGAGCCCTTTTTGTTGTCGTGTGTCCCTCCTGCTTCGACGTATTGCTTGAAACCCCTATATACATTGGAGAGATGCCGTTGAGTAAAAAAATAATGAACGTAGTTAAATACAAAAAATGTTAGATAAGAGTGGTGCACTTACTGCTCCAAAGGAGGCTTGATCGCGTAGGCCATCAGTCTCTTATCAATCGAATTAAAAGTGTACACTTTGTTGTCACTCGGAAGGAGCACGAGTAGAACCCAGTGGTTGCTTATTAAATGGTATGTAGCGAAGAAAATAAGTTCACATATGGTTTCAGTGCGTAGAAGTAATTGAACGGTGAAGTAGCACTTACTCCTCGTGGTATGGGAGTAGAATGAAGTTCTTCTTCGACTCAGCTTGCAATGCCCTCTTGATGTAGCCGGCAACCCATTCCGGTTGAAGCCTAGCCATCGTCGCGGACACAAGCTTAGGGTCGACGAACCCAACTAGTTGTCGATTCGTCACGACCCGCTGCCTCATCGCCCTGCAACTCGCATTGAATGTTAAAAAGCGTAATGCAAAATCCTATGGAAGTCATAAGGTCGTGCAACGTGGTGCGATACTCACAGCGTTCAGGATCGTACAGTAGAAATATCGATGGCTATCGGTTGGTACAGACGGAACAAATCCTCAAAACTAACTGGGAATGTCCCATCCTCCTGTTAGTGTTATGCCCTTGAGGCAATCATTTAGATGATTGTAACATGACTATGTTTATGAATAATAATATGATTATTGGTCCAATGAATGTATATCATTGTATTGATCAACAAGTATGTGACTTGATTATGAAGCTCTTTACTTAATGATGTAATTCGATAAATATCTCTGATCGGATATCATCGTATAGGACTACGATGAATAGATCAGCACATGTAGTGATCGATGATCATGCTTCATAGATCATGGGATATGGAGATATCATCTCTACATTGTGGACCATGTTGAAGAACATGGGTTAGATAGACCCGCTATGGGACAACTGCGAGAATGTTTCATTCTTATGTGTCATCGATGTATCTCATACCTAGAAGATGTATGATCCTTAGACACAGATTGTCATATTCCCTACATGTGTAATAGTTTTCCTTGGGGCTATCAAACACTACTTCCTAACCGGATAGTTATAAAGGTAGCTTTCATGTTTACTATGAAACGTGCGAGAGGAAGTGGCGATCAAGATGGAATTTGCCACTCCAATGAAACGGAGATATATGACAAGGCCACTCGTGTGATATGATTAAGAAAGTGCATGGCCATGCCGTGATTGAGGAGTCAATCACAACTTATTAATATATCACGGATCGAGAGATGGATTGAATCATCAAAGGATGACATGCTTCTCGCCTTGAGATCAATCTTCATATACTTGGCAAAGGGATTATTACATGAGTTCTTTTGATAGGTTCTGTTCGATTTGATCACAGTATGTTTGGGAGTTGGCATACTTTGCAAGAAGCCGCTACCAACTATTGGATTGAAAAGGAGTTTTCGAATCCATGTCCAAGCGTATGTGAACCCGCAGGTCACACACTTAATGGGTGGGACGCATTAATTTGGATTGGATCCGTAATTAATGAACCTCGTGGGCTTAGCATCTTTGGTGGGCCTGGTTTAGGGTTTCATCTCGTGGCTATATAAGGAGGGAGGAGGGAGGCGCAGAGTGTGCTTTCCACGGTTTAGGTTTGATTCACTTGAAACCCTAGCCTCCTCCTCTCGCTGCCCCTGCCGAGCGACTAGGTGCTTGCACACCGACGCATGGCGTTCCATCTCTGGACGTGTGGACTACTGCGGTGACGCTGCTGCGACTGCGGCGTGGGAGGGCGATCCACGGCGGCGAGGACGATCCACTACATCGACGCAACGATCGCGGCGAGGACGAACCACTACATCGACGCGAAGGATTCCGCAATCGCGTCTAGTGGTAATCTTATCTATGATCCCCTTCTTGCGAGTAGCTTTCTGGTTGCGCGGTAGTTTTTTTTTTGTGCTAGCGTAGCATACCGCGTTTCCCTTCACCTCCTAGCGGTGAAAATGTCCCTTTCTGTATCTAACATTGAAGTCGACACGCTCGCTCTCTTTCACTTTGTCAACGTACCATCTATGGAGCTGTTGAGTCCATATGCCTAGAGCATTCAATTTGCTGGAAGGCAGAAGGGGCTGTCCATGTACGTAGGCCTTGAATTCATAAGGCTTCTCCGTGGCCTATGCCGGCTCTCCTTTCTGGGCCAAAGGAGTCTTCAAGACCGGGGCAGTGAGCTTTTCATGTACTTGAGGGGGCGCTGTGTCCTTTTTGAGCATTGCCTTTTTAGCGGAGGCCTCTAGTGGTTCTGTGGTTGTCGTGCTAGTCCTTTTATGCACCAGCTCTGTACTTTGCGCAGGACTCGTCACGGTTGTGGGAGCAGGCATAGGTGTGGTAGGAACCTACAAAGCACGTGCATAATTAAGTAACTTGTTGCAATACTACTGGAATGGTACATGAGACGTGAGGGATTTTTATCTTGACCAAGATCGGCGCTGTCGTGGGCCATGATGAACGACATCGGTTGCTTGCGAGAGTGGTGATGTCTTCGTTGGGGGAACTCGAGCACATGTGATAAGAAGGCTTCATGGACGTAGTCCACCTGGACCCTTATGTAGCCCTTCCCCAAAGGCTGACCATGCACCGTGTCGGTCTCCTTGCATGGAAATGCAACCCGCGTCACGACCTCAACAGAAATCCGTCTTACGTCAGGGTGAGCTGGCACTTGGTAGGCGCCTGCAAAAAGTGCGCAACTCGAGAGAAAACATACAAAGTTACCCCTGCACCTTTAAGTTAAGCAAAATTAATTATTACCTTCAGCTGGGGACCGGACTTATTATTTTTGCAACCGCGGCAACTTGGTGGGGGCACAGGTTTCTCTACGGTAGGCGGGGGCATCTAGCTCTGACTCTGGGAGATCATCACCATCATCTCGGCCCTCAGGCGCTCCTCACGTGCCATCATGTCCCCCCTCATCTCCTCTTCACGTGCCGTCATCTCCCCCCTCATCTCCTTCTCACGTGCCGTCATCTCCCCCCTCATCTCCTCCTTGATCTCCTCCCTGAGCTGCTCCCTGAGCGTGTCCTTGAGGCGCTCCACGCGTGCCTCCCACGATCTCGATCTGCTACTCTCAGCGTCATCTTGGAAGTAGGACTTCTTCGTATGCCCCGCCCCTGCGGCAAGTACCCGGCCTAGATGGTCAGGCTTCCCGATCGCTGAGGACAGTATGTCATTTGACCCTTGACTAACAAAGGCCCCCTGCTCTTTCCTCTGCGATACCTCCTCCTGCAAGAAGCGAGTATGAATTAGATCCGAAATACGACAAGAATGGTTGACTGCAATGTACTAAGTTTTATATCTTACGATGGTGGAGACGACTTGCGCGGTGACGGGGTTTGCTACTACCAGTTGCCCGTCCGCGGTTTTCTTTGTCCTTGCTAATACCCAGTCATGTGCCCGCTCCTCACATATGTGCGAGTAAGGCATCGCTGTCCCGGAGATCGTGCACTCCTCGGCTAGTCGCGCCCATTCTGCTTTCTTCCCTTCATAGCCGCCTGAACCGAGGTGGTGCGCATGCGTGTTCTGCCTTTGGGTAGCAACGTTCTTCTGTCTCAGCTCCTCCGCCTCAGGCGTCCTCTTGATCCTCCTGAACTCGTCTCAAACATCGGGAGTCACGAACGGATACCTCTCGAACGGTGTACGGCCTTTCAGCATGTACTCACTGTGCATGTAGACCCTGAAGTGCCTCAGAGCCACACCCATCCTCTTCAAAGCGTACCGCCTGGCATTGTTTTCATCCTCCTCTTCTATAATCCATTTTCCCTTAACCTCTTCCCACAGCCGGTTCTTCTGCTCGGCGGCAGAGGGAGCGCGGGAGGCACTGGCGGCATCGGCGTCGGAGGCGTGGGGGGTGACGTGGACGGCGTCTGCGGTGAAGGGAGCGCGGGCGGCACCAGCGTCGGCGGCGTCGGGCGTGGGGTGGCGTGGGCGGTGTTGGCGGCGAGGGGCGTGGCGGCGCCGGCGGCGGGCGTGGGGTGGCGTGGACGGAGTCGGCGGCAGAGGGAGCGTGGGCGACGTCAGGGGGGAGGAGCAGACGCCGGTCGGGGCAGCGGCGGGGTGGATGAGGCGGCGGGAAGCTAGGGCTACAGGGCGCGTGGGCAGGGAAAAAGTAGTACACGCGAGATGTAATTGGCGATTGGGCAGTATTAATTCGGTTCGAGAGGCAAATGCTGTCATTTCCCACCAAAAAACCGACACAAAAAATAGTGGAACATTAGTATCGGTTTTAATGCAGAAACCGACACAAAAAATAGTGAAACATGAGTATTGGTTTTAATTCAGAAACCGACAGAAATAAGTTAAACATCAGTATCGGTTTAAACCGAAAACCGACACAAATAATACAGAGATTTTATTTCGAAAACTGAATACATATCTCAATCGATTTTTATTCCAAACCGACACAAATGAGACATATCTCTATCGGTTTCACTCGAAAAACCGACACAAATGACACAAAGCACTATTATGTTTTCATTTCGAAAACTGAATCCATATCTCAATCGTTTTTTTTTCTAAAACTGACACAGATGAGTCAGTAGATCATATCTATATCGGTTCCATTCGAAAAACTGACACAAATGACAAAAAGCACTATTATGTTTTTATTTACAAAATCGGTTCCATATCCCATATCTCAATCGGTTTTTTTCCCCAACCGACACAAATATTTAACTATCTCTATCGGACTAAAACCGACACAAATGGAACAAAGCACATAATTTTTGAAATCGAAAAATGAGTTCATATCTCAATCGGTTTTTTTCTAAATCCGACACAGATGAGTCAGTATAGCATAGCTCTATCGGTTTCACTGAAAAAACCGACACAAATGACAAAAAGCACTATTATGTTTTCATTTACAAAACTGTTACATATCTCAATCGATTTTTTGCACAAACCGACACAAATAAGGAAATATCTTTATCGGTTTTACTCCGAAAACCGACACAAATAACACAAAGCACATAATTTTTTCATTTCGAAAACTGAGTGTGTATCTCAATCGCTTTCCTATAAGAACCGACACAAATGTTATTCACTGCACTATTTATTTTTCAGACAAACCATGAATTCTGAACTTGTAGAAATATCTGTTCAAAGAGTGAAAAGGCCATAACTTTTGCAAACATAGTTGGAATTTTTTGAAATTTTGTAGGAACATACTTTGTGATACTACAAATATTTTCCAAAAAGGATTTTGGAAAAAAGAGTTAGCATTGAAAAAAGAAAGCCAAATTCACTTTGTTGGCATGATTTTTGATCAAAGAGAGAAAAAGTCAAATCTTTCTCAAATGAAGGACAAGTATTTTAAAAATTTTGAGAAATGATTTGTTGTATAGTGCCTTATTTTTCTTGCATTAAGTAGCTTCATACCACAATCCATTGACAAAAATTATAAAAGTTTGATATGTGCAGTGCAAACACAAAACTACAGTTATGTACAATACGAACATTTCAAACACGTAGCAACTGATACAATGACGTACTCATTTTATTTACAATACAACCCTTCTTGATAATCTACACGCATGTAATTTCCTCCATGTGTGTCGTCGACGCCACTAAGACAGACCCTATCCGCAAACGGAGGTATTTCATCGAATTGGTCGTATTCTTCTTCATCTATGACATTTTCAACACCAACGATCCGCCGCTTGCCATAAAGGACGACGTGCAATCTCGGATTGGCCGGATCACGCACATAGAAGACTTGATTTGCTTGCTTCGCAAGTACGAATGGATCATCTTTATAGGCGAGTCTGTTGAGATCCACAAGAGTAAAACCTCTCTTGTCGACCTTCACTCCATGTGGAAGTCCCACCCACTTACATCGGAACAATGGAATTTGGTATATTCCGTAATCGAGCTCCCAAATTTCTTCGATCACCCCGTAGTAAGAGTTCATTGCTATTGAGGATCCTCCTATCGAGTGATGTTCATCGGACAAAGCATCTATGCTTACACCACTGTTTTGAACAGTACTCTTCGCATCCTGACTTTCAGTGTAAAAGGTGTACCCATTAATATCGTACCCCTGCCGTGTCTGTACATTAAATCTAGGTCCGTCAGCCAAACATTTGATAGTCTCACTAATAGAGACCTTCGCCTTTTGTTTGAACCATGTGAGAAATCTGTCGTTGTGTTCTCGCATGATGGAAAGCTCATCCATATGTGGATTCTCTTCTCGTAATATCGACTTGTGCTGCTCAATGTACCCTGCAACTTCTGCGCTGTGCTGCAAAACTGTCAGATGCGCTTTGCAATACATATCAAACCGTGGCCTCCTTAGTTTCGACCCAACGGTTCCTTTGCCAGCAAGTCTGCCCTCATGGCGAGATAGAGGAACACCGATTGCTTCTCTTTTCCCGAGATAGTCCACGCAGAACTCAATAACATCTTCAGTACCATAACCTTCGACAATACTACCCTCAGGCTTCGACCGATTCCTCACGTAGAATTTTAATATACCCATGTACCTCTCGAACGGATACATGTAACGTAGGAATGCCGGTCCACATATCTTAATCTCTCTGACGAGGTGAACAACAAGGTGGACCATGACGTCGAAGAACGATGGTGGAAAATGCATCTCAAGCTGACATAGAGTCTGCACCACCTCACTTTGTAAGTTGTCTAGCACATCGAGGTCAATAACTTTGCAGGAGATCGCATTAAAGAAATAACACAGCTTCGTGATTGCAAACCTGGCATCCTCTAGCAGAATATTTTTTATTGCAACTGGGAGCATTTGGGTCATCAACACATGGCAGTCGTGAGACTTCATGCCTAGCAACTTCAAATCACCCATGGACACAAGCTTCGTAATATTCGCGGAGTAGCCAGATGGAACTTTAATACCTTGGAGACATTTGCAAAGGTCTTCTTTCTCCTTCTTGGACAGGTGTAGCATGCAATGGGATATACGGACCTTTTCCATCCTCCTCTATCACCGCAAGCCAGGTCTTATTCCCATGTAGGCCATGTCGCGACGAGCATTCACACCATCCTTGGTCTTTCCAGGTATGTTCAGCAGGATGCCAACCAAATTGTCGCAGACATTCTTCTCAACGTGCATGACATCAATACAATGCCGGACATCTAACTCCTTCCAGTACGGTAAGTCCCAAAATATTGACCTCTTCTTCCAAATGGTCCTAGAACAAACAGCTTTACGGCTCTTTCCGTACTGTACATCGATATCCAGTACACGTGAATATACTTTACCACTCATAGGCTGCGGTGTCGATCGGACTTCCCTCTTCCCATCAAATTTGTCATCCATCTTACGGTATCGATGACTTCGAGGTAGAAACCTACGGTGACCCATATACACAGTTTTCTTGGAGTTTGGCAGCCATAGGCTCTCAGTCTCCTCTTCACAAATAGGACACGCTTTGGCTCCTTTCGTAGTGTAGCCCGCTAAATTACCAAGGGCCGAGAAATCATTTATAGTGCAAAATACCATAGCCTGTAGGGTGAAATGCTCTTTTTTGTACGCATCCTACACCACGACCCCCTCATTCCACAATTTTACCAAATCCTCGATCAGTGGTGCAAGGTATACATCAATATCATTTCTCGGCTGTTTGGGTCCCGAGATTAGCAATGATATCATGATATACTTTCGCTTCATGCACAACCAAGGAGGGAGGTTGTAGATACACAACAGAACTGGCCACGTGCTGTGACGACTGCTCATGTTACCAAATAGATTCATTCCATCGGTACTCAACCCAAATCTTATGTTCCTCATTTCGGCACCAAACTCCTCATGTTTCCAATCGATGTTTCTCCATTGAGCCGAATCAGCAGGGTGTCTCAGCTTGCCATCTTCCTTTCGAGACTCATAATGCCAACGCAACAATTTTGCCTCTCTGGGATTTGCAAACAACCGCTCCAGACGGGGAATGATGGGCAAGTACCACAATACCTTGGCCGGTGCACCTTTAGTGACCTCTTCACCGTCGTTGCCCCGGCTCTTACGCTTCTTGTCGTTACGCTTCTCCTTTTGTTTGTACCGAGCTACACCGCAAATTGGACAAATGTGCAGCTCCTGATGTGCGTTACGGTACAAGATGCAATCATTCGGACATGCATGTATCCTTTCTATTTCCATTCCCATGGGACACAATAGCTTCTTCGCTTCATAAATGCTTGTTGGCAACTCGTTTCCCTCCAAAAGCAGATCCGATAGAAGAACTAGAAGTGCGTTGAAACTTGTATCTGTCCAACGGTGTTTTGCCTTCAGTTCGAACAATGCAAGGACCGAACCCAACTTGGTGTATTCTGCTTTGCAACCTGTGAACAGTGGTTTGACATTGTCTTCCATCAAGCTTTTAAACTTTTCAAACTCTCTTTCCGTGTAATTACCCTCTACATCCCGCAACATTTGCTCCAAATTCTCCTCCTCAAACATATCAAACTGCAACTCATTATCCGGTTCCACCGTGTCTTCGTTGCATACCGGCAAGGTACTTCCTGTCTCCCCGTGATGGATCCAACACGTGTAATTCCTCATGAAGCCACGTCGAATCAGGTGGTCCTCAATTTGAGCTGAGTTGTTAAATTTTCTCAGATTGGTGCAATCAATGCAAGGACAATATATGAAGCTTACACCCCTCCTCTCCATGTCCTCTTCGGCAACTTTTTTGAACTCCTTAACACCCCTCCAAATTCAAAGACTCACACGACTTTTGTCATACATCCATTCCTTACGGTTCATCTGCAATTAAACTTCACACAATAAATTAAGCAAAAACTGAAGCGACAGCAAGCTACCTATTTGAAATATTGAGACATCATTTCATTTAATATTACCTTTGCAAAATAGAGGACAATTTCCTGCAAGATATATGAAATATGTACTCCCGATCGATACCTAGATTCTTCCCTGGTTTAGAGCTTCCAATTTCCTAGATAGGAGACATACATTTTTAACATGAACAATGATATTAAACAATCTAATTATATAGTGCAGTAGCTTACAAATCTTTTGACTACAACGAAATAAAACAAGGGTACCAACGATGACTCCTAATCTCTAAATAGGTTTGGTCCTAATCCCATTCGAGGATATGTGGTTCGGACAAGTTCCTAAGCCGTTGTACAACTCCAGAGAAAATTTCGGCAGCATCTCCCCGCTATTCTCCATATACACGTCTCGACAACAGGTCAAGAGAGGTGTGTATCTGGAGAATACCAGGGAGACGCTACCAAAATCTACTCTGCAGTTGTACAACACAGCTCAGGAACTTGCCCAAAGCACATATTCTCGAACTGTCCAAAAAACGTGGACAATTCGAGACTGCTCGCTTATAAATATGCCATTTCGTTCGGTATATTTATAAACAAGTATCCTCGAGCGGGAGACGAGGTTCCATGATCTAAACTCTAACATTCATCAGGTGACAGCAATAATAATTCCATATTAATATCAAAGCACTAGAAATTAAGATAATTAAATACATGTGTGCTTGTCAAATAAATGGTGTGAAATCTGATAGGACATACACAATACCAGTGCAATCTAAACTTTCTTCGCGACATATCAAAATTACATAGTGCAAAATTAAAGGGGTTTGAAGGAATGCTCACATTTTGAAGAAAACAACAAATTATGCAAAATGAGGGGAAATCTCCTCAAGTTAGGGCTTCAAATTTACCCTCTTAACACCCACCCTTGAGGATTTCAAATTTTCTCACCCAAGTATTGCTTCCAACCACAGAATATAAGCTATTTTTTCGAGTGGCGGCGGAGAAATCTCCTCTGTAACAATAACAGAGAAGAATCCAGCTCGAGTGGTATAAATAACCTAACGAGGCACATCACTATCGGTTCTCATATAAAAAACGATAGTGATGTGATCATGCACATCACAGTCGGTTCTTATGCGAGAAGTGATAGTGATGTGCATTATCATCACTATCGGTTTTCTCATCACTATCACTTTTTATGTGGAAACCGATAGTGATGATATTGCACATCACTATCACTTTTCGCATAAGAATCGATTGTGATGTTCCAAGTGCTACATCACAATCATATTTAACCTGAGAACCGATAGTGATTATTATTAATGCCTCTCCTAAGTCATCTATCACAATATTTTTTTCTAAAAACTTAAGAACCGACACAGATAAAGCGATAGTGATGTAACATTCTGTAGTAGTGGCAGGTCCATAAACTGCTGCGAAGGGAGGAGGTCCCAGCTGGACCAGTCCTCCTCGCGGCGGCACCGTCGTCGAAGGCCAGGGACTCGAAGCACGGCGTGCCGAGGTCGTGGGGGAACGTGCCGATGAGGTAGATCTGCCGCCGACCTCGGCCCAGGCGAGGCCGGCGTGCTTGCTGTGCCGCAAGTCTGGCCCGGCGCGCACGGCCAACGTGCGCGCGTGTCGTATATGATGGCTCGCCGGTTCTTGTCGACGTCGTCGCCGAGGGGGAAGAACCCCGCGCCGTCGTTGCCGCCGTCGAACGCGCGACCGGGCGCGTCCACGTCGGCGGGTGCTGGTCGCCCGCCGGCGCCGCGAAGATGGGCGTCGCGTCGATCTTGCGCAGCGTGTGGCCGCCGGTGCAGATGGTGGAGCCCTCTTACTCGCATGCTAGGTCGAGCTCGATCGTACGCAGATCGATCTGATCTAGCTTATTAACTAATTCGCCGTGCAGGCACGGCCTGCACTGCGCTGCATGTACTTACGCACGCACCGTACTACGTGTTCTATCGTCTCCGTACGAGATCAGGTCGAAACTCAAATTCTCAACGCATGCACGGCTAGACTAGCTCTTGCGCCCGGGCTGCAGCACGTGCACCGGAGCTCATCCATCGATCTGATCTTGCGGAATTGGGTGCACCGCGCGTGGACGGACGGACGGACGTGGCTAGCAGGTGCTCGCTTGCGTGCGTGTTCTCCCTCTCCACGCGCGATCCGATCAAATACATCCAATTGATCATGCATGATTCACGTACGTCCGCTATTTAATTTAACATGGATGTTTATTCTATTTTATCTAATAGATTAGATTATCTAGTATTTATTTATACTTTTTTTTATCAAAGTAGTAGGAATACCATCAATAAATCAATGGTTAGATTAAATTTTTAGCGCCCCACTATATATTACTCCCTCTGGTCACAAATATTTATCGTTTTAAGCATAGATATACTTAAACTTTCAAAACTTTGACTATCAATATCTTTTTAAATATTTAAATTGGATACATGAAAATCAAAGGTATAGATTTGTCTTGGAAAGTAATTTCATAATATTTTAATTTTATTTTATTTTATAAATATATTATAATAAAATTAGTGGTCAAAGTTGTGTTTTAGAGACTATATCAATATCCAAAACGATAACTATTTATAATCAGAGAGATTACTAGTATAATGCACGTAAAATTTCTCCCGCACTTGTAGACTCGTCTCCTCAGCGCGGGGTTCCAACTTAATTTGAACTAAAAAATTAATCAAGTAAGCACAACACCAGGTCTTAGGTTGCACCCAGCTTAGCTAGACTTTGCACCAGGGTTTCAAAAACTGTTTTGAAATTCGTGTTTCGAAAACCGCAAAAACCACTCGAAAACCGTCAGAAACCGAAGGGTTAAGAAATAAAAAAAAATCGAAAACCGTGTTTTTTCATAAAAAAATCGCTCGGTTTTCACCGAAAACCAACCGACCAATTGATTGTTCCTTAAAGACGGTTTTGCGAGCAATTTTTCAACGGTTTTCGAGTGGTTTTCAACTCATATTTTTTTTATTTTTTTAATTAGACCGATTTACTGAGATCTTTTGGATTTCGAACCACAGTGGCAAGGTCGATAACCGCAGTTTTCAAGCCATTTTTGCCGGTTTTTGAAACCCTCCTCTGCACTACACAAGCTAACTAGGCTCTTAGGCAAACATGACACTTGTCACTCTCACTGTCAGTGAGTCAGGACACGCGTTGCTCGACTTGCTCTAGTGAATTGCGTTGTATCGAGGCATTTTTAATGTCACTCTAGTTATCTCTAAGTTATATTATATCAGTAAAATTTTATGTGAAGGAGAAAGGATGTAAAGAAAGAGAATGTGATGTCTCTTGTGCAAGAGACAATCTGATCACATAAACAAATACAAATAATGATAAAGTGTGAGAGTAAAATGTGATAAAAAATAATATTAAATAGTTAGAGGAATAATTTTAGAGACCATTACTGAAGATATTATCTTTAGTGTTGTCTTGAGGTAAATTGAAATTCTTAGAGATAAACTATTGTACATGCTCTTGCGGATTCCGTAAAGAAAATTCCATCCGGTGTACATGTGCCCGAGTTCTTTTCTTCTCCCTTCTTCACGGTGGGGGCGGCCGACGTAGCGCCGTGCACGGGGACGGTAGACGGTCCGGCGAGGCCGGCCGCCCTGAAAAGAAGAAGAAGGAAATAATGCTTGGTCCGGATTCTGCATGCCTTTCCCAAAAGCCGCGATGATGATTGGAACGTGCATTTGCTTACTAGATCTGTCCCTGTAACACATCATTAATCCGTCATCAGCTTCCAGCTTTTTTACCTAACAAATTAAAGTGCTCTCTCTGCGCAAGAATGTTCACCTGACATCAACATTTGACAGGAAATTTTTCTTCGTACAACTGCACGTACGTTTGCGGATAATTAAAATGACTATATACATCCTGCCTTAATTTAAATAGCATATTTACTCGCGTAAATGTGCAACTAAATATTATAATATATTTATCTTTGATATACAACCATACTTTCTATAACTGAACACAATTGTATTTATTATATAACTAATATATATTTATGATTAATCTGCATCGTTATAATTTAACCCTACAAAAATAAATAGTGCAGATCATTCCAGTATAAACGGTAATCGTCTCTACTATTGCACATGCTCTAAGAAGCCTACAAGTGGTGTGCTCTTATCCCCGGATGGTTAATTAGCACGATTCCCGATGGTGCGTACGTGGACCAGTGGGATGTTGATTGTTCTGCCATTTGCATGGAAGATCGAACAGCCAAACTTGGGGCCAGCTAGCTATAGCCCGTCAGGCATCAGCTCATGGCGTTTTCTTATTACCAAATGCGAGCTGAGGCTCGTTAGCCGGTGCATCATGGATCAGAGAGTAAACTAGTCGCCTTGGGAATTAACTAGGGTAGATAGATGGTAGGGTTAGGAAAGAAGGAAACAAAATTATCCCTCCGAGCCCACGAACGTAGCGGCAATGCTGTGGATGACCGTGGCAGGGGTCTAGATCCAAACGACGGGGCTCCATGGCTGTCGCTCGGACATGCGTCCAGCAGCCACCGTTTTGCAAGCGTTCATGCATGCCATGCATGATGCATGTCTCCTTGAAATATGCATTTCCTGATCCGTAATGTTGGCGAATTAACCAGCAATGTATTAGGGCATCTCCAATGCAAATGCTGAGGCCAGAGAGAGAGAGAGGGTAGGTGCTTAATTAGTGAAAGAAAATTGATCAGTACTGTATGCTGAATTTCTTTTTCTTCTTTTTTTTTTTTAAAGAAAAGCTCACCTGTATGATGCTGGCTGGTCCGGTTGCCTTTTGCTAGTTGATCGGATCCTATTGCCCGACTGTCAGACCCTGGTTGGGGGCTTTAAACCGGTCTCAACTTTTGAAAAATTAGCAAGCTCTTCAAACAGATCAGCTTTTAAGCGGCCATTGGTATAAGTTAGAAGCCATATATAACTAGCAAAAGCTAAAAGCTGAAAACTGAATTGGACCTGTTTTTGTAGCTTATTACTGAGGGAAATTAGCTATTTGTCAAACGGTCTCTTATAAAAAAACTACAACCGCTTTTCAGCCAAAATAAACAAAAAAACAATTTTTTTTAAGCTATAGCTCCCTTAAACAGATTTTGAGACTTATCTGCATGCTGCATGCATGCTTGTGTCAGATACATGTTGGGCACAACAAGTTGAATTCGCAAATTCGCAGGCAAACACCCACCTGTACGTGTGCTTATATTTTTTCTTTTGAAACCTAGCAATTGTCGGGACATATATTAGAAAGGGCAGAAACAAATACAAGTTATTTTACAGGTAACATAAGCAACACTCATGATAAAATCACACGACACAACAGGATTGCATCCATGCGTTGCACGGTGCTACAGCGATGCTACGCAAGTAGTGCCACGGCCGGAGAGGCAGGTAGGGTCGACGTACGTGCTCCCATGATCCCATCCTCCCGTCCCAAAAATTGTGCAAAACAAAAAACAAAAACCATCCATCCATGCCAGCGATCGATGCATGCTTCCTCCCATGCATCACTGTACGTAGTGGATAGTATTATATGCCTACCTCATGTTGGGGGACCCAAACTTGCTTTGGAACGATACAGCATGCAATAACATTATACATACGCATGCGTGGTTTGTGGTGCGGTGCTACTGCTTGGTTTGGTTGGTTTCCGAGTGCACGTCCGTGAAGGCAAACGTGAAAAGACGTTGATCTTGCTTGCTTCCACGAAGACGAATGAAAACAAATATACTCCATATATAAAGCATGCGTGCTCATCATTATCTATACCCCTTTATAATACACCTAAACAATCTTTCCTAGGTTCACCCTAAATAATGCACCTCATTAGAGATGGCCCAATGTTCGTGCACCCAGCAAAACGTCCCCAGAAACTTGCATTCATCAAAATGAACGTCTCAGATCTTTACTCAGTTTTACTCACCCACATCCGATGGCCGTTGTTTAATGTGTCTAACTCATTTATTCATGTGGCCCACAACAGGAGAGCCCGCACATATATATTTCAACTGAACTATATATATGGAATTTATGTTGCAAATCTAAACCCATTTGATTTCGATTCAATATTTACCATACCAGTCAGTACCATGAATCGTGCGCTTAATTTTCTTCCATTCATGCATGTGCACCACATCCTATACAAGGCGCTAACGTACCGCCGCCATAATATTATTTAGCGAAAAATATTATATAAGGAATGTGTGTATGAAATGCAATTATCGTGTGATAAATATAAGGAATAAGTTCGTTTTAGGACTTATTCCTAAATACACTATGGGAAGTAACAGATATTCTGATAATAATTAGCCTCAATCAGGACGCACAAATGGTGCTATATGTTAGCATTCATATTTGGATGACAATTAGGGAAGTCATTATTGGTCCAGCTTTCCAAGATGACATACTACTGCCCGCGCGGCGTTAGACCCGCCCGGCGCCGACTACACCAGGGGCTTGCGCCGCGCGATCGGCCTGCCGGAGATGGACGCCAGCGTACCTTCGCGCGCGGAGGCGGGCGGAGGTCGGCGACGCCAAGGCCGCGGAGAGGCGATGCTAGCGGCGAGGTACGTGGAGGAGATCAAGGGCAACACCTTCGGGCTGGTGGTCGCGCAGGTAGAGAAGATCAAGAGGATGTGCACGTTGGAGGGGTGGGACGTGCGGCGCGTGGACTGCACGGAGGTGCTGATGCGCATGGCGGGCGGCATGAATGGAAGAAAATTATGTTGCAAATCTAAACCCATTTGATTTCGATTCAATATTTACCATACCAGTCAGAACCATGAATTGCGCGCTTAATTTTCTTCCATTCATGCATGTGCACCACATCCTATACAAGGCGCTCATGTACCGCCGCCACTTCCCACGATCCGGCACGTATGCTCGTCATGCACCGATCCACGATGGACGCCGCCGCCGTGATCAGCCCGACGACCAACAAGCCGAAGGTCGTGTTCGTGCTCGGCGCGACGGCCACCGGCAAGTCGAAGCTGGCCATCGCCCTGGCGGCGCGCTTCAGTAGAGAGATGATCAACTCGAACAAGATCCAAGTCTACGCCGGCCTGCCCGTGATCACCAACAAGGTGACCGACCACGAGCACGCCGGAGTGGCGCACCACCTCCTCGGCTGCGTGCCGTGCCCCAACGCCGACTTCACCGAGGACGACTTCTTTCGTGAGGCCGCCTGCGCGGTCGAGAGCGTGCTCTCCCGCGCTCGCCTCCCCATCGTGGCCGGTGGCTCCAACAGGTACGTCGAGGCGCTGGTCGAGGGCAGCGGTGAGGCGTTCTGCGCCACTCACTACTGCCTCTTCGTCTGGCTGGATGCCGCGCCAGAGCTCCTTCGGCGGTTCACCGCAGCTCGGGTAGACGACATGTTGCGGCGCAGGCTGGCGAACGAGGCCCACGCGGCGTTCGACCCACCCGGCGCCGACTACACCAGGGGCTTGCGCCGCGCGATCGGCCTGTCGGAGATGGACGCGTACCTTCGCGCGGAGCGGAGGCGGCAGAAGGCTTGCGACGCCGCGCTTCGCGGAGCGATCTTGGCGGCGCAGATGCGTGGAGAGATCAAGGGCTGGGACGTGCGGCGCATGGATCGCATTTGAGGTGCTTGATGTGCATGGCGGCGGCACCGGCGTGAGAGGCGTGGAAGGAGGTGGTGTGGGAGCCGTGGAGAAGATGGTGAGGCGTTTAACGTAGGGGTGACTGGATCGGGAATACGTGGTCCGTTTGGTAGAGCTATAAATCCCGATTTCATCCGAGATCTGAAACTTGTAGGTTAAAATAAAGTGAATTGAATTTATATTTTTAGTCTAAAATTTTTAGTCTAAAATGTAAACAAGATGATCTATCTAAACACTCCAGATTGTGTGCTTTTTGGCAGGGTGTTATTTGGAGAACTGTTAATGTTGTGCACCAACTTCTCAGGGATGCTACTTCACTGAAAGCCCTCAGTTCCTCAAGGTATGCATGCATGCGTCGATTTCGATTGCCCCAGATTTGATCTTTACTTCAAGTGCTAATTCACACGAGATGGAGCAGCTAAGTGCAGCATCTGTTGTATCCATCTGAAATTTTAATCCAGGATAGATGAATGACAACGGTGCATTGTTATTTGTACATAGTATTTTTTTGATTTTGATATGTGCCACCCTTCTTTATGCACAAGCTGCTGTGTTGTTTACATCTTCCCGATTAAAGACAAGGTGTTTTGGAAAAGCCTAGAAGCTCGATTATTGGCGATTAGTGAATCGCATCCTGTGTTAAGAGCATAGGATTTGTGGAGAGTGCTCAAACTGTGCTTTTGTATTTCATACATTCAGGTTTGTCTAATCTTCTCAAACTTCTAGCATTTCTTGATAGTATAAACTCCACGAGACAAAAAATAATAATAAAACAGCCTGTCTGATTTAGAATCTTAAGGTGTACATAGATTCTGACCTGGAAACCCCTAAGGCACATGACTGCATCCCGAGTTTGGTTTCCATTTGGCATGGTCTGCTATTCCATATATGATATATATCCAATTTAAAAGCCCGAAAAAAAAGAGAGAGAACAATCTGAAGCCATAAATCCAAGTTAGCCTTGAATTCCCTTTGCTTAATAAATTGTTTGACGTTTTATTATGTTATATATGTGTGCAAAAGATATAATATCTATATTTGTAGATTATGCTGCCTTTTTATGACGGAGGACGATTCAGCATGTTATCGTTCGACATGAAGGACAGGGTTATCTCTATTATTGATCCAACACCTCTACCTGGATGGGTTCCAACGGATAAACCATCCAGTTACTATCTTGATAGAATACAAAAAATTGGTATAATATTCGATCGTGATATAAGGATAGTATCCCTCATGGAACGACAATATCTATGATTGGCGTATTGTAGCTCCAAAGTCTGTTCCAAAAACAATAGACCGGTAAGTTATTTACACATGATTAGTAAATAGTTAAATTTTTGTGTACTTACATGTAGCAATTAAATGTTGTGTAGGAACTTGACAGGTTATTTTGTCATGAACTTCATGCACATCCGGAATGGTCAACAGTTTAATGCACGGATCTGCATGGTCGGTACTCTCTATTTTATTAATCACTTTTTATAAGGTTGTAAAGTAGGTCTATACTGATGATGCTCTACAACGTACTTACAGGGTTCACCTATCCTCAGGAAGTGTTTCTTAATTGAAATACTAAATACAAGTGGAATGAGTGCGCAGAAAACATCCCTCAAGACATAAGAACAAGTCTTAAGAGCATACGAGAAACGTTTAGCGAAAAATATTATTGAGTGTTATATCTTCATTTTGTACTACGCATACACGACACTTTGTGATTATTTATTATTAAGTGTTATATTCATACTTATCTTCTCATTTAATTAATAAGCGGGTGTACTGCCGTCGTAGCGTTAGCACGGGCACTATACTAGTAAATTTTAGGCGGCCTATGCGCAAGATGGCTTTTCTTTTTCTTTTGGCAACAAAGTAAGTGGTATTATTAGCCTTGGGATAAAAATCGTGTGAATCATCGATCTTAATTTCTTTCTCATCTCAAGAATCGAGTTGGGGGAGCCAGAAATTTGACCAACAGTTTTGTCGCTGATTCATTTGGCCGACAGATCCATTTGGTTGGTAGGTTTATGTCGCCAAATGAATTGGGAATAAAAGATCTATCGTCAATTCAATTGGCGACAGAAGCACTATCGCAAATTCAGATCTTCTATCACTAATTCATTTGGTCACAATGTTCTGTCCCATATGTAATTATTTTTTCTTGTTGCATTTTTTTTGTAATTTTATTTAAAAAGTGTAATATTTAATAAACCATCTTCCACAAGGCTAAAACCCTAACTCTACTTTGTGCCTATCGGGAAAACGCCACTGATCATGCTCCTCAAAGTCTAGCAGCTAGCGGCACCGTTGTGGCGGCCACCCACCCTAATTCTATGGTATAAGCTCCGTTGAACCATAAAACAGTAAAACCCTAGGAATATTAGGTGAAAATAGGCGAAAAAAGATAGAATTTTTTTAAAAAACACGGGTGCACCGGTCCTTACAAAAAAATCATGCATTTCGATTTATTGACGGAACAAATGATCAGCGTGTTGTTACCAGCCGTCAGGGTTAATAATACCGTTTCGACCTCGGTTTTCGATGAGCCAGTGGTAACGAAATTCGTGAAAAGCCGAATAGTTTCGAAAGTCGAATGAATTTGAAATCTGGTAAAAAAGTAGAGTGAAGTTCGAACGAAAAGGTCGAAAACTGCTCGAAAAGCGGCAAGTTTTGAGCGGTTTTCTCAAAATCGGCGAAATGTTGAAAATTTGGGGATGTAAAAAATAGAAAAAATTGCAAAAAAATTGTAAAATTCTAAATTTTGCTTTTTCAAAAAATATTCACACCAGAGGTCATAAAGCTATTAATACTAATTTTACGGAACTTTTGAATAATTTTTTTTTCAAATTTCCAAAATTTTTGAATTTGAATTTGAGCGGCAAACTGAATGAAAATCTTTTTTGAACCCGCGCGGTAGAAACAAAATTTACGAGATTCAAGCGGTTTTCGACGAAAATTGACCTTGCCAGCCGTGGTGAAATTGATTCTACGATATGTGCGGCCAAAAGGAAAAAAAATAGCATTCCCGTGAAAAGCAAACACGAACACGCACTTCACAGACCGTACGTACTACTAACTCTTGAAAGATTCGTAGATTTTTCGGTAGAATCCCAGGGAGGAAACCTATGAACGATACCATCCGCCGCAACTCTCTCTCTCTTTCTTTATTTTGTTTTATTCTGAAGTAATATTTTTCTCGCTTTATTTGCTTTAGCTCCCGAAACCCCCATGAGAAGGCTGACCTGACCTCTTCAGTTAAAATATGTGGCATTGACAGGTGGGTCCATGCACGACGTGGGCTACACCGAGCAGTGGGAAGGGCGTAGCAAATCACGGTACCACCTGGCAAGAGAAGACTAAAATTGTTGAGGAACCTCGCTATCGAATAGTCCGGGGTTCCCGAACAGATCTGAAGTGGAGAACAGAAAGAGAGAGAGACACGTGTTTAGGGAGAGCGAAAGCGGAAATTCTTTATTGCTAATGAATTCTGGTACATGGGGGGACCCCCCTCCTCCTTTTATAGCGCTCTCTAGGGTTTTGGCTAAGGGATCACATGGGCCTTCCAATGGGCTATTAGGGTTTCTTAACACTCCCCCTTGGGCCCTTTGCCGCGAGATGCATATGCCTCAAAAACTCCAGAAAAACCCAGTGGGAAAAATACTTGGAGAAAGAGTACATAGCATACGCTTACTATGTTGCACGAATTGCCTCGTTAAAACCTTACGCAAGAAAACTTCAGGAAAAACTTGCTAAGGAAAAAGAGTACAATTCTCCCAACTTCAATTGCTAATCTTCGAGATTTATGTTGGGTATTCATAATTCATGTTCAGGATTCATGCGGGAGTATGTGACATATCTCCCCCTGAAATCTGCACTTCTCTAAGTCTCATCATCCCAATTCCTTTCACGCACCTTTCAAAGGTAGATCTGGGAGTGATTTAGTGAACAAATCGCAAGATTTTCACATGACTTAGTATGCAATATCTTGATCTCGTTCATCTTATGCAATTCATGAGCATAGAAGAACTTGGGGTTGATATGCTTCGTGAGATTGCTCTTCACATAACCCATTTGTGCTTGGGCAACACAAGTGCATTATCTTCATAAATAATCGTGGGAGTTTGCTCAATGTTCAAACCACATGACTTACGGATGTGGTGAACCATTCTTCCGAGCCATGCACATTCACGTGATGCTTCATACAAGCGATGATTTCCGAGTGGTTTGTCGACGTCGAGACGAGTGCCTTAGACGACTTCCAAGAAATTCTTGTTCCTCCACATAGGAAAACATAGCGCTTTGAGACTTGCCGATTATGCGGGTCCGATAAATACCAAAGATCGGCATAGCCAACCAAATTCAATTCATTATTTCTTCTAAAGAATGCATCGAGGTCTTTGCTTCCTTGGAGGTAGCGGAAGATGTCCTTGATCCCTTTCCAATGCCTTTTGGTGGGTTACGCCTTGCATCGAGCTAGTAAATTCACAAATAACGCAATGTCCGGTCTAGTGCTATTCGCAAGGTACATGAGCGCTCAATTGCACTCAGATATGGGAATTCTGCTCCCGGGACTTCCTCCCCTCTTCTCTAGGTGCAGTATGGGTCTAGAGTGCGCTTGGAGTGACCTTCCCACCATTGGAGTCTTCGCAGGATATGCCTTTTCAAATCCAAACCTTTCCAACACTTTACGTGTGTAGGTTGATTGATGTACCAAGATTCCTCCTTGGACATGTTCAAGCCGCAAGCCTAAACAAAACTTGGTTTTACCCAAATCTTTCATTTCAAACTCGGACTTCAAGTATGAGCATGCCTCTTCAATTTCTTCATCCGTCCCAATGATGTTCAAGTCATCTACATAGACGGAGATTATCTGAAATCCATTCGGGATCATTGTATAAATACACATGGACAATCTTCATTTGTTTGTGTAGCCTTTCTTGCGAGAAAGTCACTCAGCGATTGTACCACATTCTTCTTCCTTTCACCCATACAGTGATTTCTCCAATTTCATGTATATTTGCTCCATCTTGGTTCGGGATAGGAATTCCTTCCAGGTACTTTCATGTATATCTCGAATCCAAATTTCCATACAAATATCTGTGACAACATCCATTAGCTTCATTCTCAACTTCAAGTTGATGCCATTGAGATCAAATATCTAAAGGTAATTCCTCCCATGACCGGAGAATAGGTTTCTTCATAATCAACTCCGGGCGTTGAGTGAAACCTTGAGCTACAAGCCTTGCTTTGTACCTTACAACCGTTGTTTTCATTTCTCTTCCGAACAAAGACCCATTTGTGACCTCACAGGGGTTTATATGGGGAGGTGTGCGGCATCTGAACCAAACACCTCTCTCTTGTCCAAAGAGACTAACTCTGCAGTGATTGCCTTTTCCCTTCTTCCCAATCTAGCCTTTTCTTGCACTCTGCTAGAGATGCGGGCTCGGGATCATGATCAATGATCGAGGCAATCTTCTTTGCAAAGTATGCATCAACGTTGGTCGTTGCTCTATTCAGGATTCTCCGTTATTACAAAGTTTATGGCCATTTCTTCATGGGGTGCTTCATGCACTTCTACTTGCTCTTCATTGCTTTTCCCTATCGCAGAGCAAGTTCCTTTAGCTTTCATCGCCTATGTGTGCGCACACATTATTTCCGTGGCTTCCTTGATGGAAGATTCAAGTCCGGAATTGCCTTTCTGTTGGCTTCTTTCCGGGTGCAGTCTCAACTGGCTCCCCTTCTTTCCTTAGGGCATTTTCATGATTGGTTGTGGTAAGTCCTCTCGCCCAGTTTTCTCCAGACGTCTCCGGGTACTTTGGGTTTGAGGAGCAGTTTGCTCTGTTCTTTTCTTTGAGGCCTCAAGCAGGTTGAGGATACCTTCTATTTTCTTTGGTATTTCCACCCTCTCTGGTGCATTCCTTGCGGGTACATGCGACTTAACCACGCCCTTCAGATCACAAAAATGATCGGGCAATTCATTTGCTAAATTCTGCAAATCAATTATCTTCTGGACTTCTTGATTTGCTTCATTAGTTCGGGGGTCATGTGCGGGGATCCCAGTGGAATGCCATATGATTTCCCGGCATTTTTCATCCAAAGGTTGATTTCCTCCCCCTAATGACGGGAAACGATCCTCGTCAAAGATGCAATCAGCGAATCGGGCTGTATGCAAGTCTCCAGTCATGGGTTCCAAATACCTGATTATGGATGCACTCTCATAACCAACGTATATCCCAGACTTGCGGAGAGGGCCCATTGCAGTCCACTGAGGGGGTGGTATAGGTACATATACCATACACCCAAATTTTCTAAGATGGGAGATCTTCGGGATGATCCCGTGCACAAGCTGCATAGGAGAATGGATGTTGTAGGCCGACGGTCTGAAATTGATAAGAGCTGCTGCGTGCGAGATCGCGTGTCCCCAACAAGTGTTGGGCAAGTTACAACTCGCAAAGCGGTGCGGCAATGAACTTAATCCTCTTTATTAGTGCTTACGCTAGTCCGTTCTGCGTATGAGCGTGCGGTCTGAGTGCTCAATCGCTATCCTGTTCTTGCGTGCAATAATCATCAAATGCCTTTGAAGTAAATTCTCGGCATTGTCCATTCTAATGGACTTCACGCGATGATCGGGAAAGCATTCTTAATTCTTATGATCTGCGAGATCGACTTTGCAAAAGCATGGTTTCTTGTTGACAACAAGCATACATGCGACCATTTCGAGGAAGCATCGATGAGCACCATAAAGTATCGAAACGGCCCGACAGGGCTGAATCGGACCGCAAATATCCCCTGGATGCGTTCGAGAATGCGGGATTTCACTTTGCACTTTCATGACAGAGGTCTAGTTATTAATTTCCGGTGGCACATGCAGGCACACCAAATCTTCATGATTCGGGAAATTCTTAACGTTAATGCCATGACCTTGTGAGTTGTTCACTATATTTCTCATCATTCTAAGACCAGATGACCTAATCTACCATGCCATAAAGAAAATAATTGAGCTTCTAAAAGCAGTCTTCAAGGAAGTATACACTTGGTGCATGGATATTCGTGTAGTACAACCCAGATTCATATGAGGACATTTTTCCACACATACCGCGTGCTTCACAATGCACAAGTATTCTTTGCCATTTTCTTCATTGGTTTCTACGTGAAAACCATTGGCGCGGATGTCTTTAAAGTTTAGGAGAGTGCTTGCGTTGATTCGAGGTACAAAGGGCTTCTTCAATTACCAAAGTTGTACCCATAGGCAATATTATAGTGGCTCTTCCTGAGCCGATTACATATGAGTCGCTTCCTGCGATCGTAGTAATCTTTCCAGCGTTCTTCGTGATCGACTGGAAATACTTAGACTCTCTTAAGATGGTATTTGTTGTGCCACTATCAACAATGCATATCTCTTCCATTTAGGCGCTACGATTTCTAGATAAAAGAAATATAATTCTAATCAGATAGAGGCAAAAACAATCCAAATATTACTTGCAAATTTGAAGAATACTGGAATAAAGAATAAATTGCGTATTTATTCATGAAAGAAGTATGCTCTTCTAGAGCTTACTGTTCATTATTCAAAAGAAAATGCTAACAACCATAATCTAAAAGAAAATGCGATTCATGCATTTAAACGACAGCGCACGGTTTGATCGTTCTGCTCGACGGTAGGTTTCGCGTCCTGCGAGGACCCTAGACCAATCGCGATGCAGAGCTTCTTGCCCCAAGAACTATCTTCACGTCCGATGCCCAAGTGAGGTATTTACGACCGTGCGGGGCGGTTCTTCAAACTCACGATTCACGATTCATGATTTCAAAATTACGATTTAGATTATGCGTGTAATCGATAGAAAATGGTTGCAAAAACATAAAGTGCAGAAAAATTAAATTGCTATGCATTGCAATATCTTAAGTAAAGCAACAGATTCAAAATTCATAAAGAATATTAATAAAACAGAGAAATAAAGCTAGAAAAATTAAAAACAGAGCCAAAAAATCTTCTTGATTTTACGGCATTTTCAAAATTTTCTGCAATTTTTCTCCTTTTTTCTTCTTTTCTTTCCCTTTTCTTTCTTTTCTTTTCTTTTTCTTTTCTTCCGGCCGATCCGGCCAGCTGGGCCTTGCCCTTTTCCCGGTCCACCTGCACGCGCTAGGGTTTCCCCTAGCCGCCGCCGTCGCCGCCGCCTCTTTGTACTTTTCCTTTTTTTTTCTTCGCTTCACCGGCCCGCTCCTCTTCTTTGCTTCTCCCGCTCGCTCGCCTCCCCTTCACGCCTGCGCCGCCTCCCCCTTCGTGCTTCTTGCGGCGATGGAAGCCGAACAACGGCGGTGGTCGGCCGAAGCGCGCAGCAGCGGCAGCGTCGCTGCGAGGAGGCGAGGCGCGGCCGCGAGCGGTGCGACGAGGCGGATCTGTGCGAGGCCGGGAGAACGGCCTGCGAGCCGGTCTGGCCGAGGAGGCGGCGCTTCCGCCTTTGACGCGGCGCCTAACGGAGCGCGGCCGAGCGCCGAGCGACACGGTCTTTGGAAGCGGAAGCCGGGGTGAAGCGGATGGACTTGGCGCCGCGTGGGAGCGGCTTGGCCGAGCGCCGGCGGCGCGGTGCGAGCACGCGAAGCCGGCGGAGCGGCGCCTCGGACGCGACGCGTGGGAAAAACCAAAGCGTCGGGCCAACCGGGCGGAGCGAGCGGCGCTGCGAGGCGAGGCGAGCGGCGACATGCGGCGGCGGCGGGCGGGCCGGCAGAGTCGACAAGCCGAGACAACGCCGGAGGGCTCGGGCGCTACGCCGTCTTGGGACGCGGAGGCCAAGGCCGGGCGGCGCCGTCGCGGCGTCTTGTGGCGATAAGGTCGGCCGAGCCGACGACGGTGAGGTGTGGCGGCCGTCTTGCGTGGCGTCGTGCACGCGGAGGCCGAGCAAGCGGACCGAGCCAAGCGGCGGGCGGTGGCACGCGGCAGCCGGCCAGACGGCGAGCGCGTCGAGCGGCGGCCAAAGCGCGCCGAGCGGCGGCGGCGCGCCGAGCGGCAACGCACGAGCTGGTCGGGCAAAGATGTCTGCTGCGGCACGGCGGCGAGGCGACGGTGCGGCGCCGAGCGCATCACCGGCGGCGGCGATGGCGTGCGGCGCGCGCGGCTGGCTTCTTGCCATGGCGTCGTGGGCGACGTGGTCGGACCGGAGCTGCGCGAGCTGGATCGGCGACGTCGTGTAGCACGACGGCGGGCGCTTCAAGCCCACGGCGGCGGCGGCGGCGCGCGCGATGGCTTCGGGCCATGGCGGCGCGGACGACGAGGCGGACCGACGGTGCTCCTGCGGGCGCCGTGCGTGCGGCGCGGGAAAAAGCGAGCGCCGCGGCCGTGCGTGCGTCGCGTGGCGCCGCGGCGGTGGCGGCGGCGCTTCCAGGCGCTTCGGCCGGCGGCCGAGTCTGTGGCTTTAGCGGCGCCGTCGCGAGAGCGCGCGTCGCGGAGGTGCCGGGCGTGCACCGACGACGATCAACGCTTCAGCGCTCATCACGAGACGGCGGCGTAGTGCCGGGCACATCTTGCCATGTTCTTTTTACGTGATGAGTAATCGTAACCGTCTTGTCTTGAGTAGCCAGCGTTCTTGGCGTAACCGTGCCACGTAGGATAGATGCATGCATAGAAACAACGGCGATTACATTCAATTGCGAAACCCACCTTTCTCACCTTTTCAATTCGATCTCGTAGAGCTTCGTCTTGATAACGTGTTGAGGAACCTCGCTATCGAATAGTCCGGGTTCCCAACAGATCTGAAGTGGAGAAACGAAAGAGAGAGAGACACGTGTTTAGGGAGAGCGAAAGCGGAAATTCTTTATTGCTAATGAATTCTGGTACATGGGGGGGACCCCCCTCCTCCTTTTATAGCGCTCTCTAGGGTTTTGGCTAAGGGACCACATGAGCCTTCCAATGGGCTATTAGGGTTTCTTAACAAAAATAACGGTTAGAAGGAAGTGGAGCCGGAGACAGGGCCCCCATGATTAATGACACCTGGCAACTGCCCCGTGGGGCCCGATTCCCAGGGTGTTGTTTACCATTCGAGTTATTTTCTTTTTTTAGCAGTGATTTCATCTGTCCCTCGTAATATAAGTTACATAAATTTTAAAATATAAATAAAAGATGTATATTTTAATATTTATACATCTTTAGATAGAAATATATAAAAACACATCTTTCTTTTCTTTTCTTTCCATAAACTTCCGTTTACCATTGTTTTGGTACCATTTTTGGACCAAGAAAAATCTCTAGAAGCCGCATTTTTCAAATATTAAACGTTTACATGTTCAAGGTAGAGCTTATTTTAGTTTCATCTTTCCTTCAAAGTAGATTTCTAGTCGACATAAGAAACTGTGATGAGTGCAACAACATGCATGTAAACACTGGGTTAAAATTTTGGATGAGAATAAAGTTATTATTAACCTACACAGATTTAGCTCCAAAGTGCAGAAAAGAACATGGCTCGCATTTCACTACCATATACCAAAGCTAGCAATTTGTTTATGCTAAATGTTCTCACAAAAACTTTGGAAAGGCTGTAGATGGCATGTAACTAACGCACACGATTTTATTTGCTGGAGACGCCTATTTCTTCTCTGTATTTCCATTTGTGCTCCCTCCCTGTTACTTCACTCCTTATGGCTTTGTACCTTTTCCTCCTCCAAAGTACTCCCACGGTTCCACCTGAATATGGAGTAGTACTAGTCATGTGTCCGTGCGTTACAACGAAAACTCAATTTGCGATAAAAAATTTATTTGTAAAGAACACTAACTTTAGTTATGTTTCAATAGTAGGAAAAGTTTGTTCCTCCGAAGAGATTTGACTATCGGGTTAAATCCTCTTCCATCTGAACCGTTCATGTTAGATTCAATGAATCAAGTACTCTGAAAGAGAACAGATGATCGTCACCAACTTTTAATTAGAATTATTAGAGAGATATCAATCCTTACCATTGACGGACGAGAAAGTTATTGCCTTTCTTTTGCAAAAATCTCTTGCTTCTTGTACGCAGCCTTTCTCTTCTCTTCCTACATGTGTCTTCACTACCGACCGGCCTCTCCTTGTGGAGATGGGAGTGGGTGCCCTCTAATAGGAAGTAGATGAAAGCAGAAGGCAGCGTATGCAGGCGGATGGAAGCCAGGTCTCTCTGACATCTTCGTGATTGGCATGTGATTTGGTTGCGTGATTCTTTCCTTTTAATCTATGCATTTCCAGATATAGACCCTGTTTGTTTCGGCTTTTTCACTGGCTTAAAAGCATAAAAGCCAAAGTCGAAACAAATGACTGACTTTTAAGCCGGACTTAAAAAAACCCAAAAGCCTCCATATAACTATAAGCCAAAAGCCAAGTAAAAGGTGTTTTTGGGTTTTTTTAGGATGAAATAACCCTTTGCCACTAGAAGTCTCCAAAATTACCCACCAAATGCCATCATACATAAACTCAAGAATCGTTCTCCCATCTCATTTCTCCTTGTTTTCTCTCGCTCCCCTGTGAGACATGCATTTTCCCTTTGTCGCTCCAGTCTCTGCCGTCCCTGACCTCCTCCCTCCTCCACTATCCCCGGCCTCCTTCCTCCTCCACCGACCCGGATCCGGTGCGGCGTGGGTTGAGGCGGCCGAACCCGGGCTTGGAGCAGCCGAAAGCTACAGGGTCCGGGCGTGGCGCAGGTGGAGCTGAACTGATCCGACTGTAGCACGGCGGGAGGCAGTCAGATCGGCGTGCCATGGGTGGAGGCAGGCGGACCCGAGGGTGGAACGGCGAGGGGAGGCCGCCGGATCTGACGCAGCAAGAGGCGACGGATCCGCCTCATCGAACCACTCAGTATTTGTTTTTATTTAGTTTGACGAGAATTCAGAATTGTTATGCTATTTTCAGTCTGAGAAGAGTTAAAAATTGCCATGTAGTAAGAATTTCAAGTTGATAAATAATTATGCTTAGAATGAAGTTTGATCTCAAGATTAATCTATGTTTTTCAATACGACATTCGGCGAAAAAGTATGAAACATTTGTATTAGATAAATTAGTACATAACAAAAATCTTTACAACCTTAAAGGGTATCTCAAATTTTCTAGCAATAATCTCACTATCCAACCCATCAAAAAGTCAGGATGCCAAACAACATGTCTTAGCTTAAAAGCAGATGGCTTAAAAGCTCGTTAAGCTAAAAAGCTAGCTTTAAGCCAAAAGCCTAAGCCAAAACAAACAGGGCCATAATGAGATAGAATTCCCATATTATGGGGATATGGTGAGTATATCCTTCTATCCATGCAGGACATGATCAGAAAATCCTTTCATTTATAAGATATATGAATAATATCCTTCCATAGTAAGAACATGTGAATAGAGATATGCTAAAATAATATTTCTATTCAAAAAAGATATGATAAAATCCTTCCATCTAAGATATGATTAAATGCTCTTCTATCTCAGTCGTTCATGTCAGATCCAACAAATCAGATACTCTAAAGGAGAACGGATCACTACCACCAACTCCTAATTAGAAGTAATAGAAATATTATAGGATATGATGAGTATATCCTTGTATCCATGTAGGACATGATGAGAAAATCCTTCCATTTATAAGATATATGAATAACATCCTTCCATAGTAAGCACATGTGAATAGAGATATGTTGAAATAATATTTCTATTCTTTCTATTAAAAAAAGATATGATAAAATCCTTCCATCTAAGATATGATTAAAACCTCTTCTATCTCACCCGTTCATGTTAGATCCAACAAATCAGATACTCTAAAGGAGAACGAACAACTACCACCAACTCCTAATTAGAAGTAGTAGAGATTAAGGTGGTGTTTGGTTGGGTGGATGAAGGTGGATAGGATATGGCCATCCATGGATTTAGAGTCATCCAATTGTTTGGATGGGTAGATGGATGGAATATGGATATCCATTTTTTTTGTAATATTCACTCAAGATGCTGATAGAGTCATCCAAAGAAAAATACCAGACGGGCTCATCCAGTTTGTTGCATGAAGAGGTGTACTCGGTCAAATTCAAATTTCGCCGAAGTTTACTCATTCAAATTCAAATTTTGTTTGAAAATTCAAATTTCGGTCAAACTTTGACCTAAAATTCAAAATTTGCCCAAAAATTTTTTTTTGAAAATTCAAATTTCTGCTAAGTTTGTCCAAAAAATCAATTTTTATCTGAAAATTCAAATTTTGGTCAATTGTTTTTTTTCGAAAATTCAATTTTCGGTCAAATTTTGTCCAAAAATTTCAAACCAAATTTCAAAACATTGGTTACAACTAGTCCATCCATCCAACCAAACAAAAAAAATGACTTATCCTATTCATTCTCATCTATCTAACCAAACAAAAAATTGACTCATCCCTATTCACCCAACCAAATAACTACCTAGATGGCTCCATCCTATCCGGACTGAATGGCCATATCCCATCAAACCTTATCCAATCAATCAAATATACCCTAAGCTAAGCAGCTTGGATTTGAGCGACCAGGACAAGATCAGGGTGTGATTAGTAAAATAAATGTTGAGGGAGGGGGTGTTCTTTGAGGGATAAAAGAGGCAGCAAAAGCAGAGAAGGCAGATCAGAAACCTCAATCTCACACCTAGCATTTCACTTCAGTATTGCACACCAGTACACCACCATGGCACCCTACATACCACTCTAGTCCAGTAGTGTTAACCCCTAGAGCCCCCTAAAAAAGGCCTAAGAAGCATTCAGGAGCAAGGTGGTGGTGTGGTTGGGGTGTCTTGCCATACTAGTGAGTAGGTTGCAGCGGCATTGCTTCCCGGAATCGCCTTCTCGGGAAAGAAAGATTTGGTGGGTTTTTGCTCAAAGTTGAGCTGGATTTGTGATCCCTGGTGAAGGTTTGTAGCGGCAAGCTGGCTGATTGCCTCCTTTCAGCGCTCAATTTGGTTCGAGACTTCAGGTTCCCGGATCAAAATCCGGACTTGTACCCAAATTGCTTGGAGATTTGACGTTTCCTTCTGCAAGGCCATACCTTGACGTGCTTGGAGGCAGATAGGAGCCTCTGGAGAGGACAGGAGGGAGGGGGTGTAGATTCTTCTCGTCTTCTGTTGCCTCAGTCAGGGTGCTATGAGATAATGAGAGAAGAGAGCAACACGAATGGCAAGGTATGTGCTTAGTTCGTGCTGTTCAGACCAAACTGGGCGCATTGTTGTTTCGTTTGCTGTATCTTTGATCAAGTTGGTGGTTGTTTGGCTCTTAATGTGTGTAGCTCTCATGGTCCAAATCCCTGGTGAGGAAGTGGTTCAACATCAAGATTAAGGCACATGATTTCCATGCGGATTATGATGCTAGCCAAGGTAATGCCAGTGTTCGATTTTGATTCAAAGAAGAGTACCTGTGATTTCTTCTTTTTGTTATCACCAAAATTTTAATTTCAGTTCGTCGATATAGCGTATTGAATGTCTCAACTAACATACTTGTGTACTTCGTTTTGTACACTGGTTGTGCCTGTAGCTTTTCATTTCCATCAGACATTTCCAATCCAAGTTCCTAGTTTTCATTCAAAGATACATTAGCACCGGACAGGTCCCAATCAAACGCCTTTTTCCAGAGACACGGCTACATTTAAGTCTCAGTTCCTAGTCTTGATTCAATGGTGTACAAGTCCTTAGAATGTCCCAATCAAACACCTTTTCCTAAGGGATGCCGATATTTGTCTGGTGCTGCTTGGAATTTTTTTATGCTTCTCATATCAAAGCATTTTTATGGCTTCTGCTTTTGATTCTAAGATAGAGAACTACTGGAACTGTCTCAAACAAATTTCATTTCCTTTACATTTGCTGTTTTTGTTTTGGTGCGGGCTAAATTGTGATACTTATTCAGGAAGGGATGGTCATGGTGGTGAATGGAGGACCAGCTGCTCAGAGAGGGAGGCAGGCACAGCCAAGAAAAGCAGAACTGGTACAGTTTAAAGCATTTGGACCGCACTTCTCTATCTTCAGACATCAAAGATCGCAGCTACCTCTTTTATTTCCTGGCTAGTACTCTCTTTACTGGCTGAGCTCCTCCTTTGCCAAATTAATTTAAATAATCCACCAAATACAGCTTTTCTCTGTGCTTTTACTAATTTATCTGATTGTTCCTTTATTTATTTTTGTTGTTCCTGCTGAGCATTTATAGATCGGTCGTTGAAGCGGAATATCGATAGCATTCGTCGAGGAAGGAATGACTTTGATGTGTCACGCCTGACAGAAGTTCAAGATTACAGGTACTCTTACTTCACTGCATGTGCTTCTTTGCCTTGTAAGCTTAGGCATCCAATGCGCTGCTGTTTAGCTCTGCAGACCTGACCAAGTAATCTATATTCTAGTAGTAATCTGGTAGATTGGAATAAAGTTTTGTAAATCAATCAACTGCTAAGTAATCTATTTTCTAGTAGTAATCTGGTAGATTGGAATAAAGTTTTGTAGATCAATCAACTGCCACAGTTAATAATGCACCTTTTAGGTAGTTCTTGCACTTTGACTTCGCTGGTAGAATCTGGTTAATTACTATTTTGCTTCCTGGTGCTTGTAGAATCTTTGCCTCAACGTGGAATGTCGGTGGTAAATCCCCATCAAGGGGATTAGATTTGGATGAGTGGCTCCATTCTTCACCTCCTGCTAATATCTATGTGCTAGGGTATGTATTGTCCAAGGCCTTCATAATGTAAACCAATTTAGCTTAAATAACGGTAATTTTTTGTTCTTTTGCAGATTTCAAGAAATTGTTCCTTTGAATGCTGGAAATGTTCTTGGTACTGAAGACAATGTTCCAGCGAAGAAGTGGGTATCCCTTATTAGGAGGACATTGAACAGGAACCCTGGGCCTTGCAGTCATGGTGGCTATCACACGCCATCCCCTGTCCCTGATCCAGTTGTGGAACTGGATGCTGATTTTGAGGGATCATCAAGAAGGCAGGATAGGTTTTCATTTTTCCACCGTCGATCATTCCAGAACCTTAGTCGGAGTTTAAGAGTTGAAGGAAATTATATTTTTTCACAACCAAGGTTGGACCGTAGGTTTAGTATCTGTGACCCAGTTAGCTTGGGAGGCAGGCCAAGTGATTTTGATGGGAATTTCCGTGTGTGGGATCACCAGATGATGAATATATTGATGAAGATGCAAGTAATGGGCCATATTTTTCGCCGTTCCCATATGGCTATGGAGCTTCAACACGTATGGAAGAAAACGACGAGCAGCAAAGTACTTCTAGGTATTTTTTTTATAATAATCCATGAACGTTCATGAATGCTTGTTCTTTTATATAATTCTTATAGCTCCCTTATGTGAATCTGTTCTAATGTCTTTTAAGTATTTTAACTTAACAGTGCTAAGCTGAATATGATCCTTCTGTCTTGGTTTCAAAAAAACTATGATACTTCGTCTTTAAGTTGCTAAAAATAACTTCTGAAAATATTATGTTCGTACCAGGTATTGTTTGGTTGCCAGCAAGCAGATGGTTGGTATATTTCTCACAGTTTGGGTACGCAGCGAAATAAGAAATGATGTGAGAAACTTGAAAGTTTCTTGTGTGGGTAGAGGACTAATGGGTTACCTTGGAAATAAGGTAAAGATGTACATTGTACAAGTTGCGCACCTCTCATTTCGAGACTCTTGGTTGTAAATTCTTGTTCACGTTACTATTAGTATACATTTCTTATCCTTTTGCTGCAGGGTTCTATATCGATAAGCATGTCTTTGCATCATACAACCTTTTGTTTTATCTGTTGTCATTTGACCTCTGGGGAAAAGGAGGGGGATGAATTGCGCAGAAATTCTGATGTTATGGAGATCTTAAGGAAGACTAGATTTCCTCAGGTTCACGGCGCTGGTGATGTTAAGTCACCCGAAACAATCCTTGAGCATGAGTACGAATTTATTTCCCTTATTCAGCATAATAATGAAAAAGCAACAGAAAACTTGGCATTAAATTAATATTCATTTGATTCTAATTGCAGTCGTATCATATGGCTTGGGGATTTGAATTACCGGATTTCCCTTTCATACTCCTCAGCAAAAGCTCTCGTTGAAATGCATAATTGGAAGCAACTGTTGGAGAAAGATCAGGTAATTTGCACGACTCTGTTACACTGCAACGTTAGTTTCAGGGCCATGTCTTGATTACTTGTTTTGGAACAGCTTCGACTAGAGCGAAGACGCGGACGTGTTTTCCAGGGATGGAAAGAAGGAAGGATTTATTTTCCTCCAACATATAAATACTCATTCAACTCAGATCGGTATTCTGGTGAGGGTGTGCGTCCCAAGGAAAAGAGGCGAAAACCAGCTTGGTAACTTCTTTACTACTTGTATCTACCAGAATACTCTCCTACTTTGTATTAGTTATAAAGAACTTACTGAGCAAGGTTTTCTTTTCTTGACCAAAGGTGTGATCGTATTTTGTGGTATGGTAATGGCCTCATTCAGTTGTCTTATGTTCGCGGAGAGTCTCGCTTCTCTGACCACAGACCAGTGTACAGTATTTTCATGGCGGAGGTTGAAATTATCCGCCGGAGAAGAAGAAGCATGGGATATTTCAGTTCTAGAGTTGAGGTGGAAGAACTTTTGCCATATTCTTACAGCTATGGAGACAAAAAGTTCTACTAAATCGGCTCACTGCATGCTATACGCAACTTTTTCTGCTTTAAGTATGTGTAAGCTAACTGGTTGCTTCTCAGTTAAGAACCACATTTCTTACATGTATTCCTTCTGTTTTACACATCTCTGTTGTTGATGCAGACTGGCGGGTTCTCGATGAACAATAACTACGGTCCAAGATATGTTAGATGATCAGATGTGAACCTGAAAATATTTTTCCATCTGATCTTTTTTTTTTAGATTTCAAGATGCACAATCAACATTTGAGTAATTATTGCCAAGATCTGATGCCTAGGACAGATACTTGGGAAACACATTGTGCAAAAACTAGCATAAAGGTAATCGATTTCTTGATTGCTGAGGAAAACATAAAACTCTCGCATAGGCCTAACGTTTCTCTGGTGTTGTTGCAGGATAGTTGGGCAATTTTGGAACTAATCATTTGCCTGCGAGCGGCTATGTTCATGGAAGTATCCGCCCACATCACTAACTATACAACTCAACAAGCCCGCGCCTTCCAGTTCATTCCCTCGTTTTGTTTAGAGACTCAATAAGCTTCATCACTGTTTCTTCTCCCTTTGCCCTAGGAAACTTTGTAAGCTGGCCACTGTATCAGCATGATGTGTAAAATCATGGCAAATCGGCAAAGGGAATGATACTTGAACTAATTCTAGATAATGATTTCTATTGTGCGGGAAGAATGATAGATAGATGTGATTTAAGAGGTTTCTAAAGTAATAATCGTGTACATACCTTTCTAGTAGTGTACCTGAGAAGCTAAATGACGCCTGCAGCTGCATTTGCGGCACTCCTTGCTGTGGCAAAAGGAAAGCTCAGTGCATTGTTTTTCTTGCATAGAGAGGCTTGTTCCCTTACTGGAAAACATGGTGCAGCGCTACACCTGCTATGAGCTTGATTGTTACTCAAATCCTCCTCTGTTTGGCTGCATTTGTTGTTATCATGGCTTCTCCCGTAAAGAACGCTCCATCATGCTATCAGTTTGCATGCATCTGATCGGTTCTTCTCGTGCTACATTGCCATATGAAAGCATCCATTGACCAGCTGGTTACTCTTGTTTATTACTGTTCTTAGAGAGAACAACACACACACACTGTGAGGTGTTTCTTGATCTGTAGTTCGAATTTGCCTTGTTGAAAGGACAAGCTTTGACCTCCTTTAATTTGGTCCCTGGCTGGAGGGAGTCACGTGATGTGATCTCACCTACGAGGGAACAGTGCACTTAATTCACATGATTTGGAATTAAGATTGGAGTTTATGACTGCTGACTGCATGCCTGGTGTAAGGATTCCATTAGTAGTACTTGTCATCTCCATCAACCAAGAAAATGAAAAATACTTCGATGTAGCTTTACCATGGGCAGCTAATTGAAGATGTGATGTGGATTGGTAAGCATTCCTAGCTCCACCTGGAAGGACGGTAGAAAGTAAAAGAGATGCTGTGTAGCACAGGAGGTAAAGATAAAAGATAAAACGGGTAAAAAGGGAAAGAATCCGTTACTCCATCCAAAGGACAAGCATTGCGTCTCCTCTGATCCTTTCCTTGTCTCTTCTTTTGACTGTTTGCCTTGAACATTGTCTCTCTCCAGCATATTATACAATGACAGTGTTGACATGAGAGAGATTATTGCGCTGTCAATTCTCAAGTACCCATTTAGTATGTCTCGTAGGCCACTGGAAGTGAATGGACCTTGCGGCTTGGAAGCTTGAAATCTCATCTTGCGAACTACTAGAAACAAACACTTCCAGCCGGTGCGGCACCCGTGGCACGTGCCACGGTCTCCTGCTTTTATTTTCCCCTTAGTCATCTGATCATCTCACCTTACCTATGCCCCTCGAGGTTGTGCAGAAGTAACTCCTCTGACAGACGCAGAGCGACAGCGAGCACGGACGGGCGCGGCGGTGTGATGAATCTTGAGGCAGCCCTGGTGTCCGTGCTCGCCGTCCTTCAAAAAAAAAAATTTCCCCACCTTTGCCTCGTCGAAGCATGGATGAGCACGGTTTCAAAAACCGGTTTTTCAAAAATCGGTAAAAATCGAGCGAAAATCTGTAGAAATTAAAGAAGTTTGAATTCAATTTTTTTTAACTCGGCTGTCAAACAACGGTGGAAAAAAAAGAAGAAAAGCGAGCGATTTTAACCGATTTACGAGCGGTTTTCTTCGATTTTCGAGGGATTTTCATCGATTTTTTGAGCAATTTTCAGCACACCGAAGGAAAATTAAAAAAAATCCCAATTAATCTATGAAACACTTTAGAGAAATTTAAATAATTTTTAAATCATTTATTGCTTCTAAAAAAATCCAAAAAACAATTAATGAAAAGGAATAAAGACACTGTCAGTTTTTATAAATATTTAAAAGATTTATTATATTATGAAATTTTAATGTAACCATAACTAGTGCCAAAGGAACATGTACTAAAATTTTCAGAAATATTAGACTTCATTTAGTGCCCATATAAAATCAAAAATAGAAGAACATATCAATGATAGTAGTACTTTCAGAATTTTATAAAAATACACATATCTAATCATCATCTGAAAATTTTACAACATCATTATAATTACATTATAACATCACACAAAAAGTTTAAGAAATAATAGACTTCATTTTGTGCCACTAGAAAATTAAAAAATGAAGAACATATATTCTGACAATATCACTGTCAGAATTTTTAAAAAATACACAGGTCTGATGATCATCTAAAAAATTTCAAAAAAATTTAACACTTTTTGCTAAATGTTTTCAAATTATTTAAATTTACATTTGAACTCCACGGTTTACCGAGCGATTTCAAATTGCAAACCGATTCGAAACGGTCGGTCTTCGACGGTTTTGCAAACCCCATCGGTGAGCATGCTCACTCCGTTCACGTGTCAATTTGGCCAACGATAATCTCTAAAAGATCTAATTATGTTACGTAAAAAGTGATATCGTTATATTTGTAATCAAAAGTACACTACTAATATGATACATTTATAGCTATTTGCTTCCATATCACTTAAAAAATCACGATTAAAACTCAATCACTCAAATTCAAAACTGACAGGTAAACAGTAACGGAGGGAGTACTGTATTTCCAGTCCTATGTCTTGCTTCTCATTCTATCGCTGCTCTGCGGGCTGTACCGTTCTGTCCTGCTCGCAGCATGTCCGTACGTGTCTGCAGCTAGAAGTGAAGGGCCTGATGCCTTGGCTCAGAGTTAGCAAAATCGAATCTAGGTGAAAAATCGTGAGCACGTCGATACCGAAAATCGGTGAAGATTGATCGAAAATCGTGAAAAATCAGGTGGTTTGCGAATTTGAATTCAAAACAGAATTCAAATTGAAAATCGACCGAAATGGACCGATTATCGGCCGGTTTTAGAGAAAATCGAAGAGACCAGAAAATGGAGGAAAAAAAGAAAAAAAAGGGGGGATTCCAGAAAAATTTGAAAAAATAGTTGAAGGCCTAAAAAGGCTAAAAAATCAGAAAAATGTTGGGGATGCATAAAAGATTACGAAAAAATATGACTGACAAAATTCCGGCATGACTATTCCTATATGTGAAGATCATAACAAATTATAAAGTACATATTTTGCAACAATAGCACAACTATGAAAAAATATGAATAATTTTGGAAAAATTTCGGCATGACCTTTGCTATATTTTAGACAATGTGAAATTGTGAAATAGGCATGTAGAAGTAATATGTCGTTGTCATCAAATAATATTTCATTTCAATATATACACACATCAATCGATCAAGTCCACATTTCAGTTACATTCATTTCAGTAGCATAGCAAATGATATTTGAATTGAGCCTTTACCGTTTTTGTATTTTTTTTCACTTTTCACTTTTCTAATTTTGGTTTTTCCTCATAAACGTCTCGTAAATGTGTTTTTTTATCTAATTTCGATGTTAGAGGTCACAAAGATATTAGTAATAATTTTAGAAATTTTTAGGATAAATTTTTGTGAATTTTTCAATTTTTTTGAATTTGAATTTGAATTCAACCGGTTTGCCGACCGATTTACAAAGCCGGACCGGACCGATATGGCCGATTCGTACTATAGGAGTAGAAATTACACACACATATATATATATAGTCTACAAGCCAGTTAACACAGAGCGACCAAGCCATTCAATACTCCGCGTAACAAAACTTTCTCCTAACTAGTAAATGACTAATAAATGCTTCTTTTTATTTGTACATAAATCTTTTTTTATTTAGCCTAACTTTCAAATGAGATTGATTTTGGTCTTCAAATTTTATAAGGTTGTAGAATCTCACATTCGCAACATATGGTAATTTTTTGAGAATTTTTTAAAACATGCGCATGTGTTTTTCATGGATTTTTGAAAACATTTGATATATTGCCTTTTACTATTCAAACAAATAATATGTTACTAGCTATTACACAAGATGTTACTATACGGAAATAAAGTATACAAATAGAACTAAATTCTTGTTCTGATAGTTCACTTCGTTTCAGTATAGTAACATTTTGTGTAATAGCGAGTAACATGCTATTTTCTAGATAGTTAAAGACAACTTATCTTGTATAAACTACTTTTATCGTGTAAAATACATGAAAACCATAAGTAAAAGTTTTCAAATATTATCAAAACATTACCATACATAGAGAAGGTGAGATTCTATAATCTTGTAAATTTGAAGACCAAAATCAATTTCAGCTGAAAGATATGAAAATGACTAATTCGGTTGGATAGTGATTTTTCACTGTGTAGCGCTTCATAAATTTCATATCTTTTAAATTCTATTGAGTTTGGTGTTCTAATTTTACAGGGTTGTAGAAGCTCACCTCCCCGACGTATGATGATTTTTTGAGAATTTTTCAAATATTTTACTATAGGACCGACAAACAGAACTAAATTATTATTCATGAAAACCACATGTACAAGTTTTCAAAAATTCTCAAAAAATTATCATACGTAGGAGAGATGATATTATATAACCTTGTAAAATTTAAAGACCAAAAGCAATTTCAGCTGAAAGATATGAAAAAGACAAATTCGGCTAAATAGTAATTTTTCACTATTTAGTGCTTTGTCAATTTCATATCTTTTAAAATGTGATTGAGTTTGACCTTTAAATTTTGCAAGATTATAGAAGCTCACCTTTCCTACATATGATAATTTTTTAAGAATTTTTCAAATATTTTACTATAGGGCCGACAAACAGAACTAAATTCTTATTCTAATAGTTCACTTCGTTTTAGTATAGTAATATCTTGAGTAATAGGCAATAAAATGATATTTTCTAGATAATAAAAGACAATATATTTTGTGTAAACCATTCTTATCGTGTAAAATACATGAAAACTACATGTACATATTTTCAAAATTTCTCAAAAAAATATCATACGTAGGGGAGGTGAGATTCTACAACCCTATAAAATCTGAAGACCAGAATTAATCTCAGCTGAAAGATATGAAAAAGACAAATTCGGTTAAATAGTGATTTTTCATTGTTTAGCGCTTTGTCAATTTCAAATCTTTCAAATGCGATTGAGTTTGGTCATCAAATTTTATAGGGTTATAGAAACTCATCTCCCCTATGTATGATAATTTTTTGAGGGTTTTTGAAAACTTGTGCGTGTGGTTTTCATGTATTTTTCACAATAAAGGTGGTTTACACTGGATATAGTAACATCTTATGTAATAGCAAGTAATATGTTATTTTCTGAATAGTAAAAGATAATATATCTAATATTTTGTAAAATCCATAAAAAACACATGTATAAGTTTTCAAAAATTCTCAAAAAAAATACCATGCATATAGGAGGTGATATTCTACAATCGTGTAAAATTTGAAGACAAAAAACACCCTCATTGGAAAGTTATGACTAAATAAAAAAGAAAGAAAGATTCATGTACAAATAAGAAGTTGCATTTATTAGTCACTTACTATCAGATTCTTCCGTTGTGCGGGGTGGCCACGTTATTGATTGGCGTATGTAAATGGCTTGAACGCGCTTCAATCTTGTTTTTGCATGACGCCGAGTTACGTTGGATGCTGGGTCACGATCGACGCGTAGCTACGCACACATGCAAAATAGCGCTACCATGTGTGTATACATATATTGAAGGATAGTAAATGATGATCAAAGGGGGTGAATGATCACAAAACAAATTCCCCCCTAAAAGGACCAAGCAAAGCATCACTAAATCAAATGTGCGCAGAAGAACAAATTTTTAGAGAAACTTGGCTCTGGAGTGGCACTACCGCTTGTATATAGACGGTAGTACTGGATAAATAGTACCTAGGTACTAATGGGTTACTGTAGCACAGTAGTACCGGTGAACAGTGAAACATGAATATGAACAGTAAATTAGCGCTACTTCAAAAACTAAAATCGGTGTATCTTTTGATCGGCTGATCGAAATCCTGCGAAACTTTGCATGCACCTTCCTATGGGTGTTGGGAACCTATTCTAACCTTCAATCATAAGGATTGACGTCAAAGTTCTAATCTTTTTTGAATTTAACATGTGGCCCAATGACTTTCCGCCAAGTCTCTTATGCGTCAAACTCCCTCGAACCGTCATCGCTTGCAAACGGTCCCAAGTCAGTTGATCATCACGTGTTATTTTCCACTTCACCATGGCGACATCGGCTTCTTTGATCATTCTGGACCTCAACTACTCCTTGAGCCCAGTTCCAATCCATGTCATTGCCCACCATATCCATCACCTATGCTTCATGCTATGTCTCCTTGTCTTTTCAGCTTGCAACCACTTCTTAACCTTAGTCATCTTCCGGTGTCTCTTAACCATTTTGGATCTCAACTCTCCTAGCCTAGTCCCGATCTCGCCTTCACCTCACCATGACCTAGCGCCGGAGTCCTGCAACCAACACAAACAAGAAACACATCACATATTCACAATAATATGCATTAATCAACAGACAAGAAATACATCACAAAACAAATTTGAGTTTGAAGGCAAAAGAAGAAAGCAGTTTGATTAATGCATATTATTGTGAATATTGGTCCAAAAGAAAAAGAAAGCAAGATCATGACGAAATTGGCGAGAAGAATTTTAGAGCAAGCCAATAAAAAGAACATGTTTTCCACAAAAGCTCTAGAAATCCAAAAAAAACTCAGAAAGCTCAAATATACTTATGATCCTAAGAGCTAGCAATTTTTTATCATGATCATAAGAACCAAGATGCATTCACATTACTCCCCCTTTGACGATGTCTTTTTCACATTTTATCACCATTTTGGCAATATAGGCATCAAGAGAACATTTTCTCCCCTCTTTGCACATGTATGAATGAAATGCATCCTAAAAGTGTTTTGAAGATTATCCAAGTGACCATATTGACAAAGTATGACACCATGTTACTCAAGTTCATATTATGCTAATCTAAGACATGTCTAAGTGAAAATTGTAATATGCTTGCTAGCAAACACAAATAAGACTATATCTTTTTTGCATGATTTCAACGAGCAACACATAGCATAATCTCCAAACTAGAAGCTTAGCCATACAAAGGAGCAAATGGATGATCTAGAGTTCAAACCAATCAACACTTTGGGGAAGCTACAAGTGCATAAAAGATCCTTTGTGCTCAATCATCTTTAATGCAAAATTTTGTTTTAAAACTTTAACGAACATAGTGGGGTGCAATTGTTTGATATTATTTGCATTCTTTACCAACTTTTCCTTTTTTATTTGTATTTTTCAATTTTTGATTGACTCATGCCATAGTCGACCATCTCAAGAATGACTGTTAAAAAAATGGTCTTGGTCATACAAGATACATTTCAAGTTCATCCCAAGTGCAATGTTAAGCAGTCTCATGAATGTAAAGTGTTAAGATCAATTTGCACACAAAAGTTAATTTTTGACCATTTTAGCACTTAGATTCATGAGCATGTGAAGGACTCTAGTATGGATTAATCTAGCTTCACTCAAGCTGCTATAGGGACTCTAGTAGAAATCCAAGATTTCAGAAATCATGGCATATGCACCTAGTGAGAAAATATAGCAAGTAAAAGCTACAAGTTTCATTAAGTTTTTTATTAAAGCTTAATTTTCATTTTTAGCAAGCTTAACATGATGAAGCAAAATGAACTTGGACATATCTAAGCTAGCAATGATCATCAGAAAAGTAGTAAAGTGCATAACATGAATAATAGTTTATTTTCATAATAGACAAAGCTCGTTAACAAAGAAAATGAAGTCTATATGCAATGCATGAAACAACTTTTCAAACTCCCCCTCAACAAGTTAATTGAATTGAAGCTTAAAATTCTGATTTAAGTTGAGTTATTAGCATAATTAAGTTCAGAAACCTTCCAAATAAACTCAACAGAAACCAGAAATACAGAATGAGAAGAGAAAGTCAAGAAACTGTAAGCTGAGTGGCTATAAAGCATAGAAAAATGATAGAGAACATATGGCTCAAACCCGCTCTCATCTTCCCCAATAACTGACATAGGAAAAATAACTTTAAAACCCAAGCTAGGGAGTATACACAAACCCTATCTACACAGGGGGCCCAACACCTACTAAACCTATAAGACTGTGAGGGAACTCAACCTAGAGAGAAGAGAGAACAGCTAAATATGCATAATAGCAACCTATAGTATAAGATGAGAGGTTCATGCAAAGCATGCCAGAAATCTAAGTGAAGTCCCCCTTAAGAGATGCCGTAAGGGCTCAAGACTCCAAACTCTCCCCTCAATGCTACAAACCTAGAGCTATCCAAAGGTTTGGTAAAGATATCGGTAATCTAGTAATCACTCTCCACAAATTGGAGTATTATATACCCCTTCTCCACATAGTCTCTAAGGAAGTGATATCTAATGTCTATATGCTTAGTCTTGGAGTGCTGCACTAGGTTTTTGACAATGCAAATGCCAGAAGTGTTATCACCGAAAAGTAAAACACTATCTATGTCTAACCCAAAGTCTCACAAGGTTGATCTCATCCTAAGCACCAGACTACAACAACTAGTGGTTGCAACTTACTTGGTCTCAGCGGTGGACTGTGCAACTCCGGACTACTTCGTAAATGACCGAGAAACAAAAGAAGTGCAAATAAATTGGCAAATGTCATAAGTGTTCTTCCTATCTATCTTACACCAACAAAGTCTGTATCTGAAAAGGCTCTAAGGGACAGATAAAAAGAGAAAGACTATCAAATATCATAGTTAATAGTAGATCGAAGGTACCTGAAGGTACGCTTCTCCGCTTGGCATTGAGAGGCATGAGGAGAAGCCTGAAATTGAGCGCACATACACACCGTAAAGTGTATGTTCGGCCTCGAAACAGTGAGGTACAAGAGGGAGCCGATCATGCTCCAGAACTCCTTCTGATCAACTGGCTCACCATCCTTCTGATCAGGAGCGATGGGGGTGACCAAGTGAGTCGCAAGAGAGGGGAGAGCCGAGAGGGCCAGAGGCCATGGCGGCGCGTGAGAGAAGGAGGCGACGGCGTTCGATGCAGGAGAGGCCAGCGTCGGTGTAGGGAGAAGGCCGAAGGAGTCGGCGACACTCGAAAGGGCGACGCCCAGGGGAGAAGAAGAGGGAGGGAGGCACTCGGGCAGGAGGGGGAAGAATGGAGAGGGGCGGCGGCTGAGGAAAAGAGGGAAGAGAGAGAGAGGAGTTGAGGCTTGGGCTGCTGGGGTTAGGGTGAGAGAGAGAGAGAGGTGGGCTCGACAGACCATGCAGCTGTACTTTCTAATATAGATCTCATAAAAAGTATGATCCGTATGTCATATGATACTCATTGGGTGTCTATGGGTATAAATTGGTACTCACGTCCATCCAATAATCTTAACAAGTATCTAAATCTGAAAATTTATAGATTTAAAGTGCTATCCGTATCCACTCCTGTTGGGTCGAGTATCCGGAGGTATCCAAAACTATAAGTAAAATTGACGTCCCTAATAAAGATCTTCCTCGACCATGCTGGCCTTCTCGTTCTCGGACTCGGTCATGTTCGGGCGGCGCAGCCGACTCCAACTCCTCGTCGTTTGCCATATATAATCCTCTCGCGCGCTCGCTGGATTCCTGTAACCCTTGAAACCCCAAGCAGTACGTATAAGCTTTTCCCGTATACGGTGACCCTCACCGAGTCGAACCGAACAGCAAGCGCAAGTGGAAAGTGCGGCGATCGATGGATAGCGTGTTCGGCGTGGTGGGGAGCGACTTCGCGGTGGTGGCGGGCAGCGCCTCCGCCGTGCGGAGCGCTTTGGTGTACGACACTGACAAGGACAGGGTCAAGCCGTTCGACTCCCGTATGCTTCTCGGCGCATCCGGCTACGCCGGCGACTGGTAAATAACATCAGCCTCGCTCCCTGAACGCTGTTGCCTGTTGGGTTGATCCGTTGATCGATCTTTAACACCTTCTCTTGGCCTTTGAAACTTACCGATCGATTTGATCTGTTCTTGTGGTGCTGGGATTTACCCTTCAATTCTACTGGTGTCTGTTTGACAGTGCGCGATTCAGGGATGTGCTACAGAGCTTCGCTAGACTAGGCCAGACCAGCAACGGCGCCCGCCCCAACACCGCCGCCGTCGCCAGCCTCGCCGGCGGAGTGCTGTTCGCCGGCGCTTTCCCCGTGAACGCCGTGCTCGCCGGCTACGACGGCGAGGGCGTTGGCCCGTCGATGTACTGCGTCGGAGCCGGCAGCGTGGGGGTCCACCGGGTAGAGCACGGGGCTGTCGGGTGCGGATCGAAGCTCTGCACGGCGGTTATGGACAGGTACTACCGTGCCGGCATGACGGTCCAGGAGGCGGTCGGGCTCGTCGACTTGTGCATCAAGGAGGTCCGGCGGCTCGGAGTGACCGGTGCTCCTCCCAGCTTTGTGATCAAGATCGTAGACAAGGACGGAACCAGGGAGTACGCAAGGCGTACGTACACCAAAGAAATTAAAGAATTAAACATTGATATTGTTGGGCACTTGGGCTGCTCGTAAGCTGGTCCAATGCTACGTAACTGCATAATCGAATAATGTATTATTAGCACTTATTATACATAGGAATAATATAATTATACATGGTGTAAATTCTTTGGCTCCTATTTTTTCTTCAGAATACTTAAATAAATAATAAAGAAAAGAGGCCGTTATCTACATGCCAGTCAATAATTATTGATACATGTCAGATTCGCTAACGGGCCTAGCGACCTATTTTTATTTTAAAAAAAGAAAACCCAAATTGTGGAAAAAACGAAAATACATTTAGGTCCTTCCTTGATTTTCACCCAAAAAAAATCCGCAGACTCGCTGACGGCTCCTAGCAATCCACAGATTCGCCGACAGCTCCTAACAACTTTTTTTTTAAAAAACGAGAAAAACGAAATTACAAAAAAATTCAAAAATATCCATGGGCAACAGATTCGCTAACGGTTTGAAGGTTTCCACAGATTCGAGGTTCTAGCTACCTGTTCTTTAAAAAAAAAAAAAACCGAAATTACGAAAAAAACGAGCAATCCACGGATTCACCGACGACTTCTAGCGGCCGTTTTTCTAAAAAACAAGAAAAACGAAAGTACACGATTTTTTTCCAGAAATATACGTCGGATCAAATTTCGCATAACGCAGTGTCACATAGCCGAAATTCCTAACTTCGTACGACGCATCGTCACGCAACAAATCGCAGCGTGTAACACTGGCTAGTTAAGTTCATATACGGATTGTTTGGTTGCACCGGCCGGCGACCACGAGTTATTTAACGCTCGAGCTGAAACCTACTAGTGTACAGAGAACATGAGTACGCGCTAGCTACAGCTACAGCACCAAACCGTGTACAGAGATTTATTGATCAGTTCGTACTATAGGAGTAGAAATTTCACACACACACTATATATATATATATATATATATATATATATAGTATAATTAATTGGGGGCACCATGAAGCCTGGACTCCATGATACAAAATAGGTATATTCTTCTATCTATTATACGTTTAATTTTTTGAAATTTTTAGGATGTTGAGTTTAACTAGTTTACTAACTAGTTCAAACAAGTTTGAACTGAAATTTAAACTAGAGTTTCCTTTCTTGGTGATAGTTTGTTTGTAGGTATGTGCTAATTATATATATAAATCAGCAAAGCATGCGATCTAAATTCGTTTAAAACCTTTGGATTCGATTATATTTTTTCAAAGGTATGTGTTTCATTTGAATTGTTATAGATAGGTATATACCCTAAAATTAAAAGTTTCAAAAAATATACTTGGATTTGATTTGAATTCGCACATTTGAAATCATGGTGCCCAAGCTCCATGGTGCCCCATTCGTCCTATACACACACACGTGTCAGTTAGTTAACACAGAGCGATTGAACCATTCAATACTCCGCGCAACAAAACTATCTCCTAACTAGTAAATGACTAATAAATGCTACTTTTTATTTATACATGAATCTTTTTTTTATTTAGCCTAACTTTCAAATGAGATTGATTTTGGTCTTCAAATTTTATAGGGTTGTAGAATCTCACATCCGCAACATATGATAATTTTTTGAGAATTTTTTAAAACATGTGCATGTGTTTTCATGGATTATTGAAAACATTTGATATATTGCCTTTTACTGTTCAAACAAATAACATGTTACTAGCTATTACACAAGATGTTACTATACGGAAATAAAGTATACAAATAGAACTAAATTCTTGTTCTGATAGTTCACTTTGTTTCAGTATAGTAACATTTTGTGTAATAGCGAGTAACATATAATTTTCTGGATAGTAAAAGACAACATATCCTGTTGTCGGTGTTTCGAGCACCGGCGAGTGAATTTTTTAGTAAAGGGGCCGCGCGTTCCCTCTCCTTGAATGGTTAGACTCAGGGAGCCCAAGATGTATACTGGTTCGAGCCGAATGTCCCTACTCCAGTTCGTGTGGTAGTGCTATATTGCTTCGGGTGCAGATGACTGCGCGGTGTTACAAGCGAGAGCTAAGAAAACGAGAAAAGGGGGATCCTCCTTCTCAGAGAACCCTGCCTCCCTTTATATAGTCGGATGGGGCAGGTTACACGAGGAGTTGGGAGAAGGAAGGACGAGGTGTCCTAGGCAAGGAGTCCTGGCTCTTGGTCTTGGCGATTTGACCGGCGTCCACTTACCCCACGCAGGGTCAGTGGACTCATCGAGTGGCGCAGTTTTTCGTGTAGCCAGGGAATGGCGCTCCTACCCTCCTGTACGTCCGTCAGATGCTGACGTCTCAATGCCTGACTCCGGTGCTGCCTCGGGAGGGAGCGCGTCCTTACACTGCGCATGACTGGATGATGAGACTGGAGCTTTGACTTTGGCGACCTCCTCGCTACCTTGGGAAGGAGCCACCTGCCCTTGTGCAGTCTTTTCGAGCTGTCGTGTCCGTGTGGCAGGTGGCCAACAGCCTGCGGCGGCCTGGCACTTGGCCTTTGGCGGAGACCGCCTCGGCTTGGTCGGAGCTTGCGGGGAGTCCGACCCATGGTGAGAGTCGGACGCCCCCTAGTTGGTTTGGTCGGGGGCGAGTGTCCTTCGTGGCCCAGCGGGGGCCTTTGGTCAGACACAGGCTCGGGGTAGCCCGTTCGTCATTCCGGGCCTCTGGGGGTACCCGTGGTATGAGTACTCGTCAGTAGCCCCCGAGCTCTCGAGCGAGTTCGTTAGATACGGTCGGGGGTTTAGCTTGGTTGGTAAAATCCGACCGAGTCGCGTGATCGGACTTAGTCGGCCGATCCGTGACACAGTCGTCCGATTCGGCCGGTGCGCTCAGCGCATCGGCGGTGGAGCCCTGGCGGGTCGGAGAGGCGGCCGGGGAGGTATCTCTGCCGGTAGAGGCCTTGAATGCCCGTTCGCGCCGCCGTCGTGGTTTTGACAACCCTTGGCCATCGCCTTCTGGCGCTCGAAATCTGGTGAGGCAACCGTCTTCCGCGTTTGTATTTATTCGGGACCGTTTGGCTTCCCCTCTTCTGGGTATATAAGGATGTCACCGCCTGTTTGGACGGTCATCCCCAGCCCAGAACCTTTCCTCGCAACTTTCGATGGCTTTGCCGTTGATCTTTGAATTCGATGCTCTGCCGCCGCCCGATGAGGAGGAGGACCCTCTGGCCGAGCTTTGGGCCGAGTACGACTAGGCGTTGGCCAAAGTTGAGGAGGAGGAGGTCGTGGCCCGCGATATCGCCGCCGTCGACACGCTGCTCGAGGTGGTTCCGAAGCTCTTCAAGGCGAGGAGCGCCCTCATTGAAGCAATAGGTCGCGCGTGCCGGGCGTAGTCGTTAGGTTCTCACGCAGCATTATGTAACGTTCGAACCTGGCGGCTTATAATAAAATTTTCCTTTTGGTCTCGACATCTGTCTGTGTGATCAGTTTGTTTAGGCGCTTTTCCCAACTAACCTTGCCCTCGAGGGTTGGCAGTCGGTAAATGGCCATTTCTCTTGAGCGCGGATGCCCAGATGCCTCTCGGGAGGTTCCGGTGTCCGAGTGCTCGTTTTATGTCGTAGCTGGACGGCGAGGGCTCGTTTTACGTCGTAGTTGGACGGCGATGGCTCGTTTCACATCGTAGCTGGACGGGGCCTTGGTCTACGCGGGCACCCAGATGCCTCTCAGGAGGTTCTGGTGTTCGAGTGCTTGTTTTACGTCGTAGCTGGATGGGGCCTTAGTCGGCGTGGACGCCCAGATGCCTCTCGGGAGGTTCCGGTGTCCGTGTGCTCGTTTTATGTCGTGGCTGGACGGCGAGGGCTCATTTTATATCGTAGCTGGACGACGAGGGCTCGTTTTACATCATAGCTGGACGGGGCCTTGGTCGACGCGGACGCCCAGATGCCTCTCGGGAGGTTCCGGTGTTCGAGTGCTCATTTTAAGTCGTAGCTGGACGGGGCCTTGGTCGGCGCGGACGCCCTGATGCCTCTCGGGAGGTTCCGGTGTCCAAGTGCTCGTTTTACGTCGTAGCTGGATGGCGAGGGCTCATTTTACGTCGTAGCTGGACGGCGAGGTCTCGTTTTACATCGTAGCTGGACAGGGCCTTGGTCGGCGCGGGCGCCCAGATGCCTCTCGGGAGGTTCTGATGTCTGAGTGCTCATTTTACGTCGTAGCTGGACGGCGAGGGCTCGTTTTATGTCGTAGCTGGATGGCGAGGGCTCGTTTTACGTCGTAGTTGGATGGGGGGCATCCATCCCAAGTCCTCATCTGGTGAGGGTACTTTTGAGAGGAGTGGCCGTTGTCAGACCCACGTGTACGCCCCGTCCGCAGGTGTGGGACCTGGAGGGGGTGAGCGAACGCGCGTTTACCCGTGTTGGTTTGAACGTCGTGCTCGTGTGAGCTAATAACGGGTGATCCGAGTGGGACCTGGAGATCCCTCCCAAGGGGGACCTTTCCAAACGGACAATCCCGACGTGGGTGTCCAAACGGAGAAACCTTTCTTTACTCGACCCCGTATCGGACTCCGGGCCGTTCGCCGACCCAGAGCACAGCTGGCTATTACCCATCGATGGGTTTCGCGGGAGAGCGTGAAGTATTGTCTCACACACGAGTTAAGACGATTGGGTCATCAGCTGACCCAACTAGAGGCCCACTGGGGGCTCGCCTTGTCCTCGCCCCTAGCTCAATTTTCTACTGGGGCGGCTCTGACGCCACTTGGTGGGTCAGGCCTTTGGAACCCGCAGCCTTAAACTGGGCTATGGGCGCGATCTATCGAGCTCTTCTTGCCATTTCGAGGCCGTTGCAGCCCAGCGGGCCTTTCGTATCTGTTAAGGCGCAATCAACCTGGCCCGAAGGCGAAACCTAAGAGGTCGTGGGGCGCGCTGCTCGATACGGTGTCTTGTCGCATCCTGCTGTCCTGCCAAGATTAAATGCGTAGAGGAGGTAATTGGAAGTTATTGCCTTACCGTTGCCGCAGCAGCCGGAGGGATGGGATGCGCGACGCTTCGCCCGAGGTGGTGTCTGTTCGGCTGGTGCCGGTTCGGCTAGCGTCCGTTAATTTGTTATAAATTAGCGTGGGGACGCTGGGCGTCGCTTCGCCTTTGCTTTTCCCGTTTCTGCCTTACGCTGAGACAAGAGAGAAACAGAGCAAAGGAGCCGGAGAAGAGATTTCCCCACCTTCCTCTTTTCTCACCTCTTCGCTGTTCTTTTTCCGACGATGTCGTGGCCAGAGTGCTTCGCTCAACCCAGCCGCGCGCTTGGTTTGGAGAAGAAGGGGTTCCTGCCTTCGCGAGATGTCTCTAAGTGGAGGGTGCCGACGGAGGTCACCGTCCCTTCGCCGGGGGATGACGAAATCGTTGTGCCCGCCTCGTTCTTCGAGCGCGGGTTTGGACTCCCGCTGCATCCGTTCGTCTGCGGGCTGCTGCATTACTACGAGGCGGAGGTGCACCACCTCAACCCCAACGGCGTGCTCCATATAGCGGTCTTCATCACGCTGTGCGAGGCGTTCCAGGGGATCACCCCCACTGGGCGCTCTGGAGGCACTTCTTTCACGCGCGGCTGAGGAAGGACAAGCCGGCGGACACCTCGGTGCCCATAGGCGGCGTGGCCTTCCAGCTACACGGCGGCCGTGGGTCGGATTACATCGACGTGAAGTTGCCATCCTCGAATCAGGGGTGGCACTCTGAGTGGTTTTACGTCCAGAACCTGGGAGGTAGCGCCCCGGTCTTCACTGGGCGGCTTCCCGAGGTGGGGCCCCAGTGGACTTGGGGCACCGACCGGAAGGAGAAGAACTAGGTGGCCGCGATCATCGATCTGATCAAAGTCCAGAGGGAGCGGGGACTGACCGGCGACGTCGTCGTGCGCCCGTTCATGAAGATGCGCGTCCAACCCCTCATGGATAGGGCGCGCCCCATGTTTCAGTATGAGGGGGCGTCCGATCCTATGAGGATGGCGAGGTCGGAGCTCTCCGTTCGGAGGTCGAGGCCCGGGTGTCTGCCGTTACGGGTGGGAGTGCCACCGAGGCGGCGGGTGGCCACCCCGAACCATTCTTAGCGTGCAATCCCCCGGACCTGGTAACTCGAGCAGATCACTTCCTTTTCTCCTCTTCCCCCTCAGCCCTTGGTACTTGGTATGACTAGTGTTTTCGCGATTCCCAGGGGCTTGCCGGGATGGTCTCCCGGGCATGGCTGCCGGGGGAGAAGGAGCTGAGGGCTATGGCCCGCGCGGAATCCGCGCAGCGCGAATCCTCCCGTAAGAGGTGGAAGGAGGAGAGGAGGAGGGAGAAGAAGAAAGAGCGTGTGGCGAGGAGGGCTCCGACACGACCGCCGCCAAATCGGCCGGTCTGGGGTCGACCTCCAATGATAGCAGTGGCGGCAATGGTGATGACCCATACCGCGGGCTCGAGTTCGGGCCGTCAGCTGGTGGCGGTCCGGACGAGGGTGCTCGTGCGAGTGCCGTCATCGTCATGCCTCAGGTGGAGGTGCCTCCGGTAGTGGCGTCCTTAGGGAAGCGGAGGGCTGACTCGCCTCCGCAAGGGGGGCCGACGAAGAAGACGCGGGTACCGCGCACCCGCTCGGCGCTGTAAGTGTCCTCCTCGTCTCCGAGTCGTATTGCAGTAGAACAGTTCGAGTAGTTTCTAATTGACCGCCGCGTGCAGGGCTTACACGGGGGTAGCCGTGGCAGCGGCGGCGCATCCGGCGGAGGTCCGCGAGGTAGGCACCGTCCCGGCAGCCGGGGCCGAGGCTGCGGTCGGCCGGGGCTGCCGTGAGCCGACAATAGTCGTGGCGGCCCGTGGTCGAGCCGGGCGTGAGGAAGGTCAAGCGACCCTTGGCGGTCGGGGCCTCGCCGGTCGAGGAGGCGAGGAGCTCCGTCGCCACCGCGAAACCGCCGGCTTCGCGGTCCGGCTCCTGAGGATCCGCCGTCATTGCCGGGAGCCGTCGTGAGTGCCCAGCGTCGGGGCGGTGTCCCCGGGGCGCGAGGAGTGCCGCATGACCCCCCGCAAGTACAAGCTGCCGGGGCGGTCCCCGGGGGGTTCGCTTGGCTGCTTGCGCCCGCGTCAGTGTGGCCGGGAGATGATCCGTCCGGTAGGCCGTCTCTTGCGCTGGATGACCCGGCGGGGCACGGGGAGTGGGAGGCCCTCCAGGAAGGTGCTCGGGACGCCTAGGCTGAGGTGAGCCAGATCCAAACGGGTCTGGATCTCGCCCTCGAGTCCTCCAGCAAGGCACTGGATGCGATCACCGGGGGAATCCTCCCGATCTGTGCGGTAAGCCAAACAAAACCCCGTCCTTGCAGCCCTCGACGAGTTTGTTGTGAACTAACAGGGTGTTCGTATTTCGCAGTGCTTGCGGGCCCGTTCAGGAGACAAGTTCGAGCTCCTCCGACGCTTGGACAACCTGAGGGCGGCTACTGAGGAGGAAAACGACCGGCTGCGTCCCGAGCTGCGCGATGCTCTGGGGGCCTTGGCTCGCGGGCAGGCAGAGGCGGAGAAGGTCCGCTAAGAGCTGGGTCGGGTTGCTCAGGTCTTGTTCGAGGAGCGTCGGACAAACAAATCCTTGAGGGCGAGGGTGTCCGAGCTTGAGTCCCTCCTGGCGGGGCCAGCGGCGCCAGGGCCGCTGCCGTTCTTTGCGGAGGAGACGCGCGATCGGGCGACCCGCCTCCAAGGTGGCGTGACTGGCGAAGGGCCCGAACAAGCGTGTTCCGAACGGGATGCCACTCGGGAGGAGCTGGCCTCGGCGAGGGCGTTGCAGGAGCGGGCCCAGGCCACGACAGAGGAGGAGCTCCGCGCTCTAACGAACTCTACGACTGGTAAGTGACCCGACTCTTTAATCGATTTCGCGATCGCGGCACGTAAGGCGTGCTACCTTGTATTTGTTTGGTCCGCAGAGCTGCGGAGGAACTTGACAGCGCCGTTGAGTAGCGGAGGCGGCGGTGGAGGCCGCGGCGGCGGCGGCCACGACGCGCGACGTGGCCTTGATGTCGCTGTGGCTGGTGGAGGGGGATCGGTCCGAGCTGACCGCCAAGCTGGCGACCATCTGAGGGGTCGGCCGGAACGTCTACGACCGAGTGCTCGGGACCGTCGCGGTCGATTTAAACTGCCAACAAGCTAGCCCCCGCGTGCGAAACGCGTCGAGAGCTCGGTGAGCGAAGGCGTCACGCTTGGAGCCTCTTCGGCGCTTGTCTGCACCATCTCCCACTTTGACGGTATCGACCTTGACACCGTCAGCAGCGGGATCGCTGGGAACCAGACCGAGGAGGAGATCGACAGGTTCGAGATCCAAGTTGAGCCGCACGCCCGGGTGATCACCGACAGGATACCGCAATAGAGCGTCCTCCACCAAGAGTAGGAGAAATGTTAGAGGCCTTGCCTTTAGAAATGTAAAGACCTTAGCATGCAATGAATTCGAAGTTTCGCAAGTTTCGACTTGTCCTTTGCACTTCCCTGCTGTTACGAACACTCGACGACCATAGCTCTAGAAACCGCAGGGGTTGTTCAAGCGTAGGTCGGTGTATTAACATTTGCGAGGGAAGCGCGAAGAGAGCAAGAACTTGGCTACGAAACGCCCAGCCGCACTTACGCGGGATCGAGGTACTTTCGACTGACCACGGGTCGCTCTGTGTGGGCACTTTCTTCTTCCGCAAAGCACTACTTAGCAACCGTCGCCTTAACTTTTCTATGTTCCACGCGTTGGAGACAACGTTGCCATCTGTATCCTTGAGCCGAAAGGTAACGGGTCGAAGGACCTGCACGACGGTGAAGGGGCCTTCCCATGGAGGGGAGAGCTTGTGCCTACAGCCGTTGGGTGAACTGGCGAAGGACCGGTCGCCACGTTGAAGATCGGCCGGATGTGGCGGCGTGGTAGCGTCGCAAAGTTTGCAGGTACTTGGCCGATCGTAGAATGGCCACATCACGCGCCTCGTCGACCTGGTCGATGGCATCTTGTTGTGAGTCGAGCCCCCGTGCCTCGTTAAAAACTTGTAGTCTCGGGGCACCGTACTCCAGATCGGTTGGCAAAACAGCTTCGGCACCGAACACCATGAAGAATGGCGTAAACCCGGTCGTCCGGGTCGGTGTGGTCCGCAGGCTCTAGAGGACGGAGGGTAACTCGGCCACCCATCGTCCCGCGAACTTCTTCAGTCGACTGAAGATTCGTGGCTTGAGCCCTTGGAGGATCATGCCGTTTGCCCGCTCGACCTGGATGTTGGTCCACGGATGGGCCATGGCTGCCCAATCGACGCGGATGTTGACGTCATCGCAGAATTCGAGGAATTCCTTCCCCGTGAACCACGTCCCGTTGTCGGTGATGATGGAGTTCGGGACCCCGAACCGAAAAACGATGTCGCGGAAGAATTTGGCCGCTTGCGCCGATGTAATGCTGGCGACTGGCCTAGCTTCTATCCACTTGGTGAACTTGTCCACCGCGACGAGGAGGTGGGTAAAGCCCCCGGGCGCCTTTTTGAAGGGCCCAACCAGATCGAGTCTCTCGGTGACGAGGTCACCACGGAGATGGGGTGCTGGTCGAAGTAATGGACCAGCTTCCTCTTCGCGATGACCACCGCATAGAGCAGTTTCTGCACTTGCAGGTACCGAGCCTTGGACTCGGAGAGTACTTCACTAATAAAGTAGATTGGCTGTTGTACCTTAAGCACATGGCTTTCTTTCACTCGCTCCACGACGAGCGCCGCACTGACGACCCGGGTCGTAGCGGCGATGTAGAGGAGCAGCGGTTCTCCTGGTGCCGGGGCGACCAGCACCGGGGGTGAGGTCAGGAATGTTTTCAGTCGGGTGAGGGCTTCCAAAGCCTCCTGGGTCCAGCTGAATTGATCAGACTTCTTGAGCAGCTTGTAGAGCGGCATCCCGCGCTCGCCGAGGCAAAACACGAAACGGCTCAGGGCCGCAAGGCATCCTGTGAGCCTTTGGACTCCTTTTAGGTTGCCGACTGGGCCCATCTTCATGATCGTCGAGATCTTCTCTCGATTGGCTTCGATGCCACGCTTGGAGACGATGAAGCCGAGTAGCTTTCCCTTGGGGACCCCGAAAATATATTTCTCGGGGTTGAGCTTTACACGAAACCGTCAGAGGTTCGCAAAGGTTTCCTCCAGGTCGTCGACGAGGTCACCGGCCTTCTTAGTCTTAACGACGATGTTGTCGACGTACGCTTCGATGTTACGGCCTATCTGGTCACTAAAGCACGTTTGCATACATCGCTGGTATGTAGCGCCCGCGTTTTTTAGACCAAATGGTATCGTTACGTGGCGAGCGAGTGAAGGAGTGATGAAAGAAGTCGCGAGCTGGTCGGACTCCTTCATCGCTATCCGGTGATAGCCCGGTAGGCATCCAAAAGGATGGATTCGCACCTGCGGTGGAGTCGACGACTTGGTCGATCTGGGGCAAAGGCAGGTCGCCGGACATGCCTTGTTCAGGCTCGTGTAGTCAACACACATGCTCCATTGCCCGGTTTTCTTTTTTACAAGGACAGGGTTGGCCAGCCACTCGGGGTGGCGTGCTTCTTTCACAAACCCTGCGGCCAAAAATTTGGCGATCTCCTCCCCTATGATCCTGCGCTTCTCCTCGTCGAAGCGGCGCAGGCATTGGGCGACCGGCCTTGAGCCTGGTTGGACTTTCAAGGAGTGCTCGGCGACCTCCCTTGGGATTCCTGGTATGTCGGAGGACCTCCATGCGAAAATGTCTCGGTTGGCGCGGAGGAAGTCGATGAGCGCGCTTTCCTATTTGGCGGGGAGCGTGGCTCCAACCCGCATGATTTTGGCCGGATCCACGGGATCGACCGTGACCTCCTTCGTGTCCTCGGCGGACTTGAAGGAACCTGGCCCTAACTTGCCAGAGTCGGGGCGGACTCAGAGGTTTCCCTCCGAAGGTTCGTGAGTTCTGCTGACGCGATGACCGCCGACGCCAGCTTGCAACTGCTTCGCTCGCAGTTGTAGGCAAGCTGAAAGGATGAGGCCACGGTGATTACTCCCCGCGGCCCTGGCATTTTCAGCTTGAGGTAGGTGTAGCTGGGGACCGTCATGAACTTGGCGTAACACGGCCTCCCCAGGATGGCATGATAGGAGCCGGGAAAATCCACAACCTCGAAGGTGAGGGTTTTAGTGCGGAAGTTGTTCGGTCCCCCGAAAGTGATGGGCAGGTCGACCTGCCCGAGTGGGTGAGCCTGTTGGCCCGGGATGACGCCGTGGAAGGGCGCCTTGTTTGGTCGGAGGCTCGAGCAGGGAACCCCAATGGCGTCAAGCGTCTCCACATACAGGATGTTGAGGCCGCTGCCGCCGTCCATGAGCACCTTGGTTAGGCGCTTCGTTCCCACGATGGTGTCAATAACCAGCGGATATCTCCCAGGCTGCGGAATGTAGTCGGGGTGGTCGGTTTGATCGAAGGTGATCGGAGACTCCGACCACCGAAGGTACGTGGGAATGGCGGGAGTCGCTGTGTGGACCTCGCGGAAGGCGAGCTTGAGCCTCCACTTGTCGGCGTAGGACGCCGGTCCGCCGAAGATCATCAGGCAGCCGTCGGATTCAGGGAACTCGGGGTCCGCCCTCTTTCCCTCAGCATGTGGCGCCGAGTCTGCGTCTTCCCCTTGCCCCGCGGGGATATGGGGGTGCCGGACAGGAAGCGCTTCAGGACTTCGCAATCCCGGTATTGTGCTCTCCATCAGCCTCTCGAAGTGGTCGGACGCCTGTCGTGCCTGCTGCTTGGCAGGATGGTCGGCAGCCGCGACCAAGTGGCCCTCGCGGCCCTGTTTCCCTTGCCGCTTCCGCTTGTCGGAGCGGTCGGAGGGGGAGCCGGTTTGAGCGCCGGGCTCTCGCTCGGCCTTTGCTTTTTCAAAGATGGCTCCCACAGCCTCTTCGCCAAAGGCGTGGTTGGTTGCGATGTCCAGGAGCTCCTTGGCGGTCCTGGGCTTGACGCAGCCCAGCTTGTGCACCAAGGCTTTGCAGGTGGCACCGTAGATGAACGCCCCGACGACGTTGGCGTCAAAAATGTCGGGAAGCTCATTGCACTGTTGGGAGAAACGCCGGATATAGTCCCGGAGAGTTTCCCTCATTGCGCTTGCGACTCTTGAGTCGAGAAATTTTGGGCGCTTGCGTGCCACGGAAGTTTTCGACGAAGAGGTTCTTCAAGTCGGCCCAGTTCCAGATGGTCTTCGTGGGCAAGTACTCGAGCCAGGCTCGAGCCGAGTTCGCAAGGTAGATGGGGAGGTACTGGATGATGAAGAGTTTATCAGTAGCTCCACCCGCCCGGCATGCGAGCCGGTAGTCTTCCAGCCAGACGCTGGGATTTGTCGCCCCTGTGTACTTGGCTATGTTGACCGGCACCGGAACGATCGGGAAGTCGCGTAGCAGTCCCGGCGAAAGCCCATGGTCTGGGCCGCCGGGGCTCGGGCTCTGATCGTCCGCGCCGGCCGTATCTCGACCCGTGATTGGGCCGCTTCGTTCATTGCTTTTCTCCGTGCCTCGAGGGTGGCGCGAACGTCGTGGTTGTTGCCGAGGCGCTGGCGCACTAGGGTGCGTGAGGCCAGGGGCTGCTCGACCTGTGCCACCGTCTTTGCTGGACCCCGTCAGTTCCGGGCGGCGGTGTGGCTCAGACAGCTGGAGGAGGCACCCGAGTGGTGGGAGCCAGAGCCCTGCATGTGTTGCGCGGCAGCACGTTCCACCAGTCCTCGGAGGTTCTGGTACGTCGCCTTGGCCTCCGGGTCGTCCGGCTCGGGGATGTCACGGAGCAGCATCGCGGCTGCGACCACGTTCTGGCTCGCGTGGGGGAAGAATGGGAGGCCGTCGTATCCCCACCACCGGTGATGGTGTATCGGCGTGCGTGCGTCGCGCGCGCGCGCCAGCGCAAAGTGGGGTCTCGGTGACTCTGCTCCAGTCGACACAGGTTTGTCGGCTTCGGCCCTTCGAGCCTCTAGCTCATCGCGCTGTTTTTGGAGCTCGGCGCGGCGAGCTTGGGTGCGTTCAGCGCGTTCACACTGATATTCCGCTCCCTGCGCTTTGGTGCGCCGGACGAGTGCTCCCGTACTTGTGGGGGTTACGGTCGGGTCGACCGCACCCGCCATGTTGCATTAGCGGGAGTGCGATCCGTCCGCGACGCGCTCCGTGTCGGAGCTGGAGTCGTGGCTGGAGGAGTCTCCAGTATGTCGTGGACGGAGGCCGGCACGTAGCCGGTCATCGCTCTGGTATGAACCGCCGAAGCGGCGTCGTCGCCGCTCGAAATCCACAGCGCCCGCGCGAGAACGGTGCGGCGCTTGGTGAGCTCGGCCTCGAGTCCGTCACGGTGCCTTGGCGGAGGTTGCCAAGGTCGTCGTAGATGGAGTCCAGGCTCCTAGCGGATGCCTGGTCTCGAGAGGTGGTGGGGATGGGCACGAGCTCTCCCGCTGAAGCGGCGACGAAGTCGAGGGAGCCGAAACGGATCCAGCTCCTCGATGCAGACACGCCGTCGTGGGTGAAGGAAGCCATCAAGGAAGCAAATGGGAATCCGGAGATGACGATGAGGACGCGCAAAGGCCCCTACCTGGCGCACCAACTGTCGGTGTTTCGAGCACCATACATAGAGAATGTGAGATTCTATAATCTTGTAAATTTGAAGACCAAAATCAATTTCAGCTGAAAGATACGAAAAATACTAATTCAATTGAATAGTGCTTTTTCACTGTGTAGCGCTTCGTAAATTTCATATCTTTTAAATTCTATTGAGTTTGGTGGTCTAATTTTATAGGGTTGTAGAAGCTTACCTCCCCTACATATGATGATTGTTTTAGAAATTTTCAAATATTTTACTATAGGACCGACAAAGAGAACTAAATTATTATTCATAAAAACCACATGTACATATTTTCAAAAATTCTTAAAAAATTATCATACGTAGGAGAGATGATATTATATAACCTTGTATAATTTAAAGACCAAAAGCAATTTCAGCTGAAAAATATGGAAAAGATAAATTCGGCTAAATAGTAATTTTTCACTGTTTAGCGTTTTGTCAATTTCATATCTTTTAAAATGTGACTGAGTTTGACCTTTAAATTTTACAGGATTGTAGAAGCTCACCTTTCCTATATGATAGTTTTTTAAGAATTTTTCAAATATTTTATTATAGGGCCGACAAACAGAACTAAATTCTTGTTCTGATAGTTCACTTCGTTTTAGTATAGTAATATCTTGAGTAATAGGTAATAAAATGATATTTTTTAGATAATAAAAGACAATATATTCTGTGTAAATCACTCTTATCGTGTAAAATACATGAAAACTACATGTACATGTTTTCAAAATTTCTCAAAAAAATATCATACGTAGGGGAGGTGAGATTCTACAACCCTATAAAATCTGAAGACCATAATTAATCTCAGTTGAAAGATATGAAAAGGACAAATTCGGCTAAATAGTGATTTTTCCATTGTTTAGCGCTTTGTCAATTTCATATATTTCAAATGCGATTGGGTTTGGTCTTCAAATTTTATAGGGCTGTAGAACTCATCTCCCTTATGTATGATAATTTTTTGAGAATTTTTGAAAACTTGTGCATGTGGTTTTCATGTATTTTTCACAATAAAGGTGGTTTACACAGGATATAGTAACATCTTGTGTAATAGCGAGTAATATGTTATTTTCTAAATAGTAAAAGACAATATATCTAGTTTTTTGTAAAATCCATAAACGAAGTGAAGGGCGACGCCCTGGGGAGAAGAAGAGGGAGCGAGGTACTCGTGCACGAGGGGAAGAATGGAGAGGGGCGGCGGCTAAGGAAAAGAGGGAAGAGAGAGAGAGGAGTTGAGGCTTAGGCCGCTGGGGTTAGGGTTAGAGAGAGAGAGAAGAGAGGTGGGCTTGGCAGACTATGCAACTGTGTTTTTTAATATAGGTCTCATAAAAAGTAGGATCCGTATGTTATAGGATATCCATTGGGTATCTACCGGTATAAATTAGTACTCATGTTCATCCTATAACCTTATCAGGTATTTAAATCTAAAAATTCATAGATTTAAAGTGCTATCCGTATCTATTCCTATTGGATCGAGTATCCGAGGTATTCAAACCTATAAGTAAAATTGACGTCCCAAAGGCGCGGCAGACCTGCCATATATGCATGGTCAGTAATCCTGGGCCGCAGCGCAGCGCATCGCGCACCCGACTATGGTACGGTACGTCCGTACGTGGACGCCGGCGTCGACGTACCCGAACCTCACGCGTGCGAATCAAGATCTTCCTCGACCATGCTGGCCTTCTCGTTCTCGGACTCGGTCATGTTCGGGCGGCGCAGCCGACTCCAACTCCTCGTCGTTTGCCATATATAATCCTCTCGCGCGCTCGCTGGATTCCTGTAACCCTTGAAACCCCAAGCAGTACGTATAAGCTTTTCCCGTATACGGTGACCCTCACCGAGTCGAACCGAACAGCAAGCGCAAGTGGAAAGTGCGGCGATCGATGGATAGCGTGTTCGGCGTGGTGGGGAGCGACTTCGCGGTGGTGGCGGGCAGCGCCTCCGCCGTGCGGAGCGCTTTGGTGTACGACACTGACAAGGACAGGGTCAAGCCGTTCGACTCCCGTATGCTTCTCGGCGCATCCGGCTACGCCGGCGACTGGTAAATAACATCAGCCTCGCTCCCTGAACGCTGTTGCCTGTTGGGTTGATCCGTTGATCGATCTTTAACACCTTCTCTTGGCCTTTGAAACTTACCGATCGATTTGATCTGTTCTTGTGGTGCTGGGATTTACCCTTCAATTCTACTGGTGTCTGTTTGACAGTGCGCGATTCAGGGATGTGCTACAGAGCTTCGCTAGACTAGGCCAGACCAGCAACGGCGCCCGCCCCAACACCGCCGCCGTCGCCAGCCTCGCCGGCGGAGTGCTGTTCGCCGGCGCTTTCCCCGTGAACGCCGTGCTCGCCGGCTACGACGGCGAGGGCGTTGGCCCGTCGATGTACTGCGTCGGAGCCGGCAGCGTGGGGGTCCACCGGGTAGAGCACGGGGCTGTCGGGTGCGGATCGAAGCTCTGCACGGCGGTTATGGACAGGTACTACCGTGCCGGCATGACGGTCCAGGAGGCGGTCGGGCTCGTCGACTGGTGCATCAAGGTGGTCCGGCGGCTCGGAGTGACCGGTGCTCCTCCCAGCTTTGTGATCAAGATCGTAGACAAGGACGGAACCAGGGAGTACGCAAGGCGTACGTACACCAAAGAAATTAAAGAATTAAACACTGATATTGTTGGGCACTTGGGCTGCACGTAAGCTGGTCCAATGCTACGTAACTGCATAATCGAATAATGTATTATTAGCACTTATTATACATAGGAATAATATAATTATGCATGGTGTAAATTCTTTGGCACCTTTTTTTCTTCAGAATACTTAAATAAAAAATAAAGAAAAGAGGCAGTTATCTACATGCCAGTCAATCATTATTGATACATGTCAGCATCCAATGAATCAGGCCTACACATGATTAGGCGTTGACGAGGCAAAAATCATCCTCTTCATCGACATGTCCTATCTATTTATCGACACAATGATGGTGTATTGTGACAACAAAGCCATTTGTATCACATTCGCATCTTCACCACTTGCATCTACACCATCATACATACTTACGGACAGGCAAAACGAATATAAATACGACGACTGCAGCGCAACTTAATCGAACTACGCAATCCCTAGTCGGATACATTCCTTAAGCATAGACACAAAAGATAAAACATGAATTCCTGCGAACGTGTGTAATTTTGTTTATTTAATACAGAATTAATGTTTCTCCATGTGTTCAATCATTCTTTTGTTTTCACAAACAGCAAAAACTTTACACGTCATTTTATTATAGGAGAGAAAAGTGTGGCGGCAAAGAACATCCAAATAAGTTCAACAACGCGGTGACTATATCAAAGTCAACCATCATTCATTGGCTTAGTTTTGCTCGATCAACTCTGTGGTTTCTACCCAAAATTTTTGTTGGAGGTGTCTAGGTCCGTTAGGAAGCACCCAAGTGCTTTGTTACTTAAAAACACTCAAAACTTTGTCCCACAAACTCTTCTACTTCCTCTAGACCACTACTGCAAAAACTCCCTCGGCCCGCCTCCGGCCTCAAATGTAGCCGCCACCCCACCACTATCCATCCATGTGTCAATTCATCCTTTTCCGATATAGAAATTTTACGGTGCATTGTATTAATATTATGGGCCTGTTTGGGAGAGCTATGGTGAAATGAAAAGTGCTTTTAGTTTCTTTGGGTTGTAAAGCAGTATGAATCGAGGTGTGGCTTTTCTTGTTATCTTTGTTTGGCAAGCCGTCTTGTAGCTGTAGCTTTTGTGGGCTAATTGAAATAGAAGGTAGCAACATAGTTAAGTACAGCAGCATCCGAGTGGGGAGGTGACGTGGAGGCGGCGAGGCGGGGTGACAAAGATTGGGAAGATGGAGCGAGCGAGTTAGGAGGAGTTCAAGCGAAGCCACAGCTGAAAAGCTCCTCCTCAGCAGCTGCAGCTTTTGGGGGTGTTTCTGCTGTGGCTTAACTTCCCAGCTGCTTTACAGCCATGCTGTTTGGGGGAGCTTTTAGCCTAAAGCTGAAGCACAGCTCCCCCAAACAGACCCTATAGCGTAGGTAGTAGAAATCAGATCTAACTATTGATTTATTTTTAGTATTTCTATCACTTTACTACCGAAGGATTGGAGTAAGTATAAATAAATACTATATAATCTGATCTATTAGATTGAAAGGATTGAATAGAATGAACGATGCATGTTAAATTTAGTGTACTCAGAATAGCTCTTCTGATAATCAAATTTGGTAATCGACTGCCGCGTCACCAGAACCTAATTAAGGTTGGACGCTGAACCCCGAAACTTTGATCTCTTTAAAGTTGCCGCTGTTGACCTCCAGAATCCGCAGACGACTGGGGCAAAAAAAAAATACTGGAGTAATTTGTCTTTTAAGTGTAATCATATTTACTCAAAGTGCATCTGCTAATTTCGTACTGAAAAACATAACTTTAGCTAAACCATAAGTTACTAGGTTCGTTCCTGAAGTCACAAGGATGCAATGTCCTGAGTCCTGACAATAGGCATGCGGCTGAAAAGAACAGGTTGGGATCGAATCATGCATGCTATGCTTCCTCCTGTAAAGGAAACGAGAGAGAGCAGAGGAAAGAACATATGTGCGTAAATGTACAATGTAGAAATCGGATCGAATTGGGTGTCTCCTCTCCGGACTCGTCTTCTTCCATGTAATCCATCTATGTATCAATGTATGCACAGGGGCGGATATGGTATTGGGACATGGGCGTATAGATGTACATCCAAAAATTTTAGCAAAAAACCTAGTATATAGTTGGTATATTATGTGTATATACTAGTAAGTGAGCTAAAAATTATGTATTTCAACCTCAAAGTCCGTTTCGACATGTCCCACCCGCTCCCTTTCTCCTAATATTCCCTACATGACCTAGTTAGCGATATATGGCCCAATCAGCCATTCACAAGTCCAAATGAACCATCCTGCACTGCCCAACTCCCCTAAAGCCCAACACCCAACTGTCCAACTCCCTCTCCTATTCTCCAATCAGCCCGCACGCCCCATTGCCCTCTGCCCCTCTCGCTCTCTCTAACCCCTCTCTGGCGACGACGCAATTGGCAGGACACTAGGGCAGGGTCATCCCCCTGTGGCCGAACCGGCGAAGGCAGGCAACATGCTGGTAGGGTAGGTGGTCGGTGGAGGTGGCACCTGTGGATGTAGTAGAGTAGGCAGCGGCGCAAGGAGCGATGTGCAGGAGACCTATGTGGCCGCGAGGTCAGGGCGGTGGTGTCTGGCGGAGAAGGGAGCGACGTAGCAAGCATCCGTCGGGGCGGCACCAAGCATCCAGCTAGTGGGTGTGAGCATCGAGCCAAGGGGTTCCACATCGGCGATCGTCGGGTCACGACGGTGACATTCCAAAGGGGCAGGGCCTGAGGGAGCCTATAAGTGAATTGCCCACCTTTCGTATAAATTTTTTCGAATTTTTGAATTTTTTGAATTGAATCGGTTTACCTACTGGTTTCTACTACCGAACCGGTTCGATACGATCGATTTTTACGATATTCGAGCGATAATAGTCAATATTGTTAACCCTGACTCTAACAAGGACAAGGAGTGCAAGCATTGCATCGAGCAGCACATGGTACCCGTCAATGTGCGCAGGCATCTTCCTCCAGGCGTTTCCCTTCCTGGAGCCATCTCTTTCTGCTTTATCTCTTCGGCTCCGATAAGGGGCGTATCCAATGAAGGGACATGGGTGTACAGATGTACACCTAATTTTTAAAAAAAAATTAATTATATAATATGTATATTACTTATATATATTAATAATAGGACCAAATCAGTATATATATTCACTTATTAACTAATTTTAGCCAATTTCCATTCTTCCATAACTCTCCTCCTCAACCGGCCATCGTAGCCATTAGCGAAAAGCCCACACCTTCCATTTCTCAACCGAGCATAGCACATTGCAAAGCACAACCAACCTTAGCCAAAAAAAAATTGTCTTTCATTCTCTCTGCCTTTCTCTTTTACTTGGCCTCAGGGCGTCAACCAGTGATATAGTTTGACAATCAGGCGGCGGCGAAAGGATGGGGTTGAGGCGACACCCGGGCTATCAACCAAGTAGTAGCCGCAACACTGCGGGCTGCACTGCTGCAGCAGCCAGTCAAGGCCATCGACCATATCATATATGTTTTCACATATTGTCTTGTTGAATGTTGAGAATTTAAAATGTTGATTAAAGGTGAATTAGTGGGATTAATTAGTTGATTTTGTGACTTAGAGCTTAAGAAAATTAAGTGGTATTCTGTAGATCGGAAAGCTTTGTGGGATCGATCCGAAAAGACATAGAAGGCAACTACAACTAGTACCTCCACATCAAAACCAATACCTATAGAAAGCAAATTTGTTTTCGATAATTAATTTTATGAAAGAACCAACTAAGTATAATGGATGATCAATATTTTTTTCTACAAGTTAGTAATGAAGCCAAAATATCTCACTTCCAAGTTATGGAGTCTCGCAAGTTATTATGTATTTTTTTTCTTAATTATTATGAAAACTTCTAATTTATTGTGACATATTTGCTCTAATATGAATAATTTGTATTTTAATTTTGTTACGGTAAACCTTAAACTTTTATATTAAACAATATTTTGTTAAACTCTGTACACCTATTTCAAAATTCCTAGATCGGCCGCTGGCTCCGATTTGTTCATGCACCCAAGCCATGGTCCGATGTGCGAGCAACAATGGCAGGCTGCCATTTCCACCTCCAACTCAATTTTCCTGGACCCAGCCGAGAACTGAATGCTCCAGATTGTCCTGACTCCTGCCGAAAGAGTGTTGCGATCCATCTCGGTTACGTTTTGGATGGCTGTGTTTGACAGCAGGTTGAGGGGCCGTGGAGGAGCAAGTGGAAGCACAAGACAACAGTAGTTCTTCTTGTGTTGCTGGAGTTGAACTCATCTATACCCCTTTATAATGCATCTAAGCAATTTTTCCTACGTTCACCCTAAATAATGCATCATTAGAGATGGTCCAATGTTCGTGCACCCAGCAAAACGTCCCCAGAAACTTGCATTCATCAAAATGAACGTCTCAGATCTTTCCTCAGTTTTACTCATCCACATCCAATGACCATTATTTAGTGTGTCTAATCATCCCTGGAGCCCACAACAGACCTCTCCCATCTACATATTTGGAAGGAGAGCGAATCAAACAATGAAATAAATAAGGAGGATCCGTATGCAAGGAAATCAGACTTGAATTTTTTACTGGCCAAAATTGTACGTACTACATATTTGGAAGGAGGGTGAATCAAACAAGGAAATAAACAGGGAGGATCCGCATGCAAGGAAACGAGACTTGAATTTTTTATTGTCCTACCATTGTGATCGTATTTTTTTCCGAATATGACCCTTCTCGAGACTTTTGTACGGATCTAGCCCCATAGAACCTAATTTCAGCGCACGGAGAGCACTGAATTTTTGTTTTTATTTTTTATCTAAGGAACCAGCGATGCATGAGTCTTTGCTTAATTTTTTCAACTTTTTCTCGCGGAACCGGTAGTGGCGAGCATTGTTTGATTTTTATCTTTTTCTGGCGGATCCACAGGTTGGCGGCGCAGCTTTTTTTTCCATATTTTTCCGAAATTATTCTCTGTGGCCCACAATACAGACCTTCCCTCACCTCCAGCATCAACAAGGAAAAGAAACAAGCGTCTTGGAATTAAGGAAAAGGAAACAAGCGTCTGAAAAGGAAAGGACCATACATTACGTCTTTGGGAAAAGGAAGCCGAGAGATGGGGCGTAGCGACGGAGAACGCAGTGCAATGGCTCCACTGCGCCATCGGTGGCTTTGCCGACGCGACGAGGTTCTTTGGTCGGCGACCTCGCGTACGCCGTGCCTCGGCAAATTTATAATTTAAATTTTTTTGAGAATAATTTTGTTAAGTACAAAATAATCGATAGTTTTTTTTGAGAATTTTTCTAGAATTTTTTAACCTAATGTGCTATCTTTTCAAAAATCCTTCTATATTTAAAAATGAAGGCAACTCACCTGTAGCTTCTTCTAGCTGCAGCCCAGACCAAAGAAGCTTCTTCTCTTCCCTCCCTCCATTAAAGCAAGAAAGAAGCTCCAAAGCTCCATCAATCCCGCATCAAATCTCCTCTTTCCATCTATGGTGTTAATTCTTCAAATTTCGTGCTCTATTGACAAAATTTCCTCCCAATCTGATTTGATCCTAAATTATGGTTTCCATAAATATGCTTGTTTCGGGGCTATAAAAGCCAGCGAGCTCTCCTCCACCCATCGCATTGCGTAAATCCCCAAGTGCTCCCTCTTGTAAAGATCGTCGGATTTTAGAGGTAACCCAAGTCATCACCGTCATCTTTCTCAGCGAAATTCACCGCAATCGTGACTCCTCCCCCGCAGGCGCTGGTGCCGGCGATCTCGCCGCACCAGTGCCGACCCACTGCGACCGGCCGGCCACCCCTGGCCTTCCCTCCCCCTTGCGTTGGCCAAGCCCAGGAGCACGCTGTGCTCTCTGTGGAAGCTGCAAAAAAAATAATCTAAAATCAGAAAATTCTTTTTTCTTTCTCTTTCTTGATTTAAAATCTTTTGGGAGCCCGTTTTCGCCCATTCGACCTCCATTTAGTTCCGTTTTTCTTTTTAAATTCATTTAAAATTCTAAATTTCTCTTTTATTATTAAGTGTTGTATTCATACTTATCTTCTCATTTAATTGATAAGCGGGTGTACTGCCGTCGTAGCGTTAGCACAGGCACTATACTAGTTTAGCCAAACAACATGAGTTTATCTGGTTGTACTTCATTCCGGATCGATCTTGTTGATCTTGATGCACTCAAACAACATGAGTTTATCTGGTTGTTCTTAATTCCGGATCTATGTGTCATACTAGTGGTTCTTTTTTTTTTTTTGGCTAAAAATCATTCCTTGTGTGTGCTGTCTCATGCTTAATCTACTCTGCGCCGTGCTTGCTGGTGTATTAATTATCCTCTTCTTTGTTTTGGATGCTAAATATAGGTACATGGGATTGGATAAATTCAGTTATACCTTTCCCCTTAATTTCAGGAGAAGTTTTTAGTCTTACTCAGATCCTTGTGTTGGTAATTTGTGGTGACCTTCTGAGGTAGTAGGAGACTTGAGATTGTTGGGAAACCACGTGGCCCAATGAAAAGCTCACGATGGTCCCTTAGCCGAAACCCTAGGTGAGCGTTATATAAGGAGGAGGGAGGTCCCCCCTATGTACAAGAATCACAAAGCAATAAAGAATTCCGTCGTTGCTCCCCATATACCTGTGTCTCTCTCTCTATTCTCCACTTTAGATCTATTCGGGAACCCCGGACTATTCGATAGCGAGGTTCCTTAACACGTTATCAGCACGAAGCTCTACCGGAGATCAGAATTGAAAGGTGAGAAAAGGTGGGAATTAGCGATTGAATCTAATCGGTTCTTTTTCTATACATGCATCTATCCTACGTGGTATGAAGCTAAACGACGAACGCTCGAAGCTACTCAGTACAGCACGAAGCTACAGTACTGTTCATCCAAGAAAGAAAAAGAAAAGTGTTCAGCGACAATGCGATGCGTTCGTCTGGCTTGCGCGCATCGCCTCGAGTGCCGTCATTTGCCGCCGACGCCGCATGCGCCTGGCGCCACCAGCATGCACCGCCACCTCTTCTTGCGCCGACGACCGTAGCGCCGCCGGCTGCGCCGGCGCCACCGCCTTGCGCACCGCCGGGCGCCGCCGCTTGCACACGGCACCACCGCCTTGCGCGTCGCCGCGGCGTCGCCGCCACCCGGTTCTGCGCTGAAGCGCGCTCGCCGCGCGCCGCCCGGCCACACCTGCCCGCCCGCGCCCGCATGCTACGCCGGCGATCGTCGGCGCCTGCCAACCGGCCGTCGCCGGCGTGTGAACACGGAGCGACCGCCGGTGTCTGCGCCCGAAACCGTCGCGGTGCCTCGAAGCACACCGCCGAAGAGCGCACCGCGGCCTCGCCAGCGCACGACCCTCGCCAAAGTGGTTCGGCACGCAGCCCCGCCGCCGTGGCGCCTCGGCCGTGCCTCGCGACGCCCGCCGAAGACTACGCCGCCATCGCCGCCACGGCTCGCGGCCCGCTTCGGCCGGCTTCGTGCACGCTCTGTAGCCTCGGCCACCGTCGCGCGCAGCCTCGGCTCGGCCCGCGCTCGCCGCCGCCGCCCGCCCGCCACGGCACCTGGCCGGATCGGCGCGTCGCCCTCGGCCAAGCCCCTCCACCTTGTCCGAACGCGCGCGCCTCCGCGCGCCCGTCACCGCGCCACCGGTTCGACTTCGCGGCCATCCGCCGTCGCGCGCCGCCGCCCGGCGCCACCCGCCCGATGCTCGCGCCACGGCGCCCGATGCTCTGGCGGCGGCGGTGCTCGTGTGGCGGCGCACTTGCGATCCTCGGCGGGCGGCGGCGCGCGGCGATGCCGCCGGCGCCCGGCGGTGCCGCGCCTCCGGTGACCTCGCCGTCGCCGCCGCCTCGCCGAAAGCCGCTGCGCCTCGCGCCTCCTCGTCGAGCCGCTACGCCTCAAGCCCGTGCTCGCGCAAGACGAAGCCCGCCGGCCGGCGCGCGCCACGGCTCATAACCGGATCGGCACGCCGCCCCCGGCCCGAGGCCGCTCCATCGCCTCGGCTTTGCCTTCCCAGCCGCGACGCACACGAGGAAGAAGGAACGCTTGTGCGCGCAAAAGAAAGAGGCGACGTGCACTGGAAAAGAAAGAAAAAAAAGGCGGCGGCGGCTGTGGCGGCTAGGGGAAACCCTAGCCGCGCGTGCTGTTGGGCCGGGATGGGGGCAAGGCCCAGCGAGCCACTTGGCGGAAAAGAAATGGGAAAAGAAAAGGAAAAGAAAGAAAAGAAAAAGAAGAAAAAGAAATTTGCAGAAATTTTTGGGAAAATTGCTAGAAAAATACAGAAATTCATTTGGCTCTGTTTTAATTTTTTCTAGCCTTATTCTCTGCATTTATGAATATTCTTTTTGAATTTTGAAGTTATTGCTTTATTTTGTATACTGCAATGTATGGAAATTTATTTTCTACTTTATGCTTATTGCAACCATTTTCTATTAGATTACACGCAGTAATCTATTGTCGGAATTTTGAAATCATGCATCATGAATCGTGAATCGTGAGTTTGAAGAACTGGCCCCGCACGGTCAAAACTACCTCATTTGGGCATCGGACGTGAAGATAGTTCTTGGGGGCAAGAAGCTCCGTGCTGCGATTGGTCTAGGATCCTCGCAGGGTGTGAAACCTACCGTCGAGCAGAACGATCAAGCCTTGCACTGCCATTTAAATGCATGAATCGCATTTTCTTTTAGATTATGATTGTTAGCATTTTTCTTTTGAATAATGAATTGTAAGCTCTAGAAGAGCATACTTCTCTCATGAATAAATATGAAATTTATTCTTTATTCCAGTATTCTTCAAATTTGCAAGCAATATTTGGATTATTTTGCCTCTATCTGATTAGAATTATATTTCTTTTATCTAGAAATCGTGTAGCGCCCAAATGGAAGAGATATGCATTGTTGATAGTGGCACAACAAATACCATCTTAAGAGAGTCTAAATACTTCCAGTCGATCACGAAGAACGCTGGAAAGATTACTACGATCGCAGGAAGCGACTCATATGTAATCGGCTCAGGAAGAGCCACTATTATATTGCCTATGGGTACAACTTTGGTAATCGAAAAAGCTCTTTTGTACCCTGATTTAACGCGCACTCTCTTAAGCTTCAAAGACATCCGCGCCAATGGTTTTCACGTAGAAACCAATGAAGAAAATGGCAAAGAATACTTGTGCATTGTGAAGCACGTGGTATGTGGAAAAATGGTATTAGAAAAATGTCCCTCATATGAATCTGGGTTGTACTACACGAATATTCACGCACCCGAAGTGTATACTTCCTTGAAGACTATTTTTAGAAGCTCTGAGTTATTTTCTTTATGGCATGGTAGATTAGGTCATCCTGGTCTTAGAATGATGAGAAATATAGTGAATAACTCACAAGGTCATGGCATTAATGTTAAAAATTTCCCGAATCATAAAGATTTTGTGTGCCCTGCATGTGCCACCGGGAAATTAATAACTAGACCCTCTGTCATGAAAGTGCAAAGTGAAATCCTGCATTCTGGAGCATCCGAGGATATTTATGACCCGATCCAGCCCTTATCGGGCTATTTCGATACTTTATAGTGCTCATCGATGCTTTCTCGAAATGGTCGCATGTATGCTTATTGTCAACAAGAAACCATGCTTTTGCAAAGCTGATCTCGCAGATCATAAGAATTAAGAATGCTTTCCCTGATCTCGCGTGAAGTCCATTAGAATGGACAATGCCGGAGAATTTACTTCAAAGGCATTTGATAATTATTACACGGCAACAGGGATAGCAGTTGAGCACTCCGTACCGCACGTCCATACGCAGAATGGGCTAGCTGAAGCACTAATAAAGAGGATTAAATTCATTGCGGACCGCTTTGCGAGTTGTAACTTGCCCAACACTTGTTGGGGACACGCGATCTGCACGCAGCAGCTCATCAACTTCGGACCTTGGCCTACAACATCCATTCTCCTATGCAACTTGTGCACGGATCATCCCAAGATCTCCCATCTCGGAAATTTGGGTGTATGGTATATGTACCTATACCACCCCTCGTGGATCGCAATGGGCCCTCTCATAAAGTCAGGGATATCGTTGGTTATGAGAGTGCATCCATAATCAGTATCTGGAACCCATGACTGGAGACTTGCATACAGCCCGATTCGCTGATTGCATCTTTGACGAGGACCGTTTCCCGTCATTAGGGGGAGGAAATCAACCTTTGGATGAAAAATGCCGGGAAATCAACCTTTGGATGAAAAATGCCGGGAAATCATATGGCATTCCACTGGGATCCCCGCACATGACCCCCGCACTAATGAAGCAAATCAAGAAGTCCAGAAGATAATTGATTTGGAGAATTTAGCAAATGAATTGCCTAATCATTTTTGTGATCTGAAGGGCGTGGTTAAGTCGCATGTACCCACAAGAAATGCACCAGAGAGGGTGAAAATACCAAAGAAAATAGAAGGTATCCCTCATCCTGTTCAGAGGCCTCAAAGAAAAAGAACAGGAAATCTGGCTCCTCAAACCCAAAGTACCCGGAGACGTCTGGAGAAAACTGGACGCGAGGACTTACCACAACCAATCACGAAAATACCCCAAGGAAAGAAGGGGAGCCAGTTGAGACCTGGCACTGGGAAGAAGCTAACAGGAAAGGCAATTGCAGACTTGAATCTTCCACTGCAGGAAGCCGCCGAAAATAATGTGTGCGCACACATAGGCGATGAAAAGCTAAAAGAACTTGCTCATGCGATAGGGAAAAGCAGAGAAGAGCAAGTAGAAGTGCATGAAGCACCCCACGAAGAAATAGCCATAAACTTTGTAATAACAGGAGAATCCCTGAATAGAGTAATAGCCAACGTTGATGCATACTTCGCAAAGAAGATTGCCTCGATCATTGATCATGATCCCGAGCCTGCATCTCTCGCAGAGTGCAAGAAAAGGCTAGATTGGGAAGAATGTAAAAAGGCAATCACTGCAGAGTTAGTCTCTCTGAACAAGAGAGAGGTGTTTGAGCAGATATCGCACACCTCCCCATATAAACCCTGTAGGTCACAAATGGGTCTTTGTTCGGAAGAGGAATGAAAACAACGAAGTTGTAAGGTACAAGGCAAGGCTTGTAGCTCAAGGTTTCACTCAACGTCCTGGAGTTGATTATGAAGAAACCTATTCTCCGGTCATGGGAGGTATTACCTTTAGATATTTGATCTCAATGGCGATCAACTTGAAGTTGAGAATGAAGCTAATGGATGTTGTCACAAAGATATTTGTATGAAAACTTGGATTCGAGATATACATGAAAGTACCTAAAGGAATTCCTATCCCAACCAAGACGGAGCAAATAGAAACACATGCAGTGTGAAATTGGAGAAATCACCGTATGGGCTTTGAAACGATCGGGAAGAATGTGGTACAATCGCTTGAGTGACTTTCTCTGCAAGAAAGGCTACACAAACAGCGAAGATTGTCCCCAAATGGATTCTGTATAATCTCCGTCTATGTAGATGACTTGAACATCATTGGGACGGATGAAGAAATTGAAGAAGCATGCTCATACTTGAAGTCTGAGTTTGAAATGAAGGATTTGGGTAAAACCAAGTTTTGTTTAGGCTTGCAGCTTGAACATGTCAAAGGAGGAATCTTGGTACACCAATCAACCTACACGCAGAAAGTGTTGGAAAGGTTTGGATTTGAAAAGGCATATCCTGCGAAGACTCCAATGGTCGGAAGGTCACTCCAAACAGACCTAGACCCGTATAGACCTAGAGAAGAGGGGGAGGAAGTCACAGGCGAAATTCCCATATCGAGTGCAGTTGGAGCGCTCATGTACCTTGCGAATAGCACCAGGCCGGACATTGCGTTCGCTGTGAATTTACTAGCCCGGTACAGTGCAGAACCCACCAAAAGGCATTGGAAAGGGATCAATGATATTTTCCGTTACCTCCACGGAAGCAAAGATCTTGGTTTGTTTTTCAGAAGAAACAATGAATTGAATTTGGTTGGCTACGCCGATGTTGGGTACTTATCAGACCCGCATACTGGCAAGTCCCAAACTGGCTATGTTTTCCTATGTGGAGGAACAGCAATTTCTTGGAAGTCGTCTAAACAGACTCTCGTCTCGACGTCGACAAACCACTCGGAAATCATCGCTTTATATGAAGCATCTCGCGAATGTGCATGGCTCCGAAGAATGGTTCACCACATCCAGAAGTCATGTGGCTTGAACATTGAGCAAACTCCCACGATAATCTATGAAGATAATGCAGCTTGTGTTGCCCAAGCACAGATGAGTTATGTGAAGAGCAATCTCACGAAGCATATCAACCCCAAGTTCTTCTATGCTTACGAATTGCATAAGATGAACGAGATCAAGATATTGCATACTAAGTCATGTGAAAATCTTGCATTTGTTCACTAAATCACTTCCAAAGATCTACCTTTGAAAGGTGCATTAAAGGAATTGGAATGATGAGACTTAGAGAAGTGCATATTTCAGGGGGAGATATTTCACATACTCCCACTTGAATCTCGAACATGAATTATGAATACCCAACATGAATCTCGAAGATTAGCAATTGAAGTTGGGTGAATTGTACTCTTTTTCCTTAGCAAGTTTTTCATGAAGTTTTCTTGCATAAGGTTTTAACGAGGCAATTCGTGCAACATAGTAAACGTATGCTATGTACTCTTTCTCCAAGTATTTTTCCCACTGAGTTTTTCTGGAGTTTTAATGAGGCATATGCATCTCGCGGCAAAGGGTCCAAGGGGGAGTGTTGAGAAACCATGTGGCCCAATGAAAAGCCCACGATGGTCCTTAGCCGAAACCCTAGGTGAGCGCTATATAAGGAGGAGGGGGTCCCCCCTATGTACAAGAATCACAAAGCAATAAAGAATTCCATCGTTGCTCCCCATATACCTGTGTCTCTCTCTGTTCTCCACTTTAGATCTGTTCGAAAATCCTGGACTATTCGATAGCGAGGTTCCTTAGCAGAGATAAGCTATTGGCTCGTTTTGTTAACCGTTTGGTATCTGTGCATATTGTTCCTGTCTTGTTATTCTGTTCCTTTGGGTACACTACGCTCCTTGGTCCTTATTGCTTCGTGTGTTCTGTGCAATTGCTTTATCTTGTCTTGTTCCTGTCTGTGAAGTGTAGTAACGAATAGTAGATGAATCCACTTCTAGACTAACTAACAGATTTATCTGCGTAACTGTACGGTTATATATTTGTTTGCACCAAAATTTGGTAGATAGGGTCAAAATCGGCAGTCCAAGATCAACAAGATACGATTGGATAACGGATCAAGATATTTGGAAACAAAACAGGTTGTTAAGGAAAGCACCCTCCAAATAGAGGCCGATACGGATTCTATTCCTAACGTGTTGTACCAGGACTCTATCGGCCAATGGCTATAAAAGAGGTCTAGAGGTGATCAGAAAAGCTGTTCAGAGCCAACCAACCAATTCGTGTCTACTTTTCATCTACTTTTCCATCGGCTAGGAGTAGTTCTTGTAATTTAGTCTTTGTAATTCGATCTTGATCAATAAAGTTGCACATCGCCGATTGTTGATCTTCTTCAAATTACGCCCCAGGTTTGATTTATTCTGATTTTGTTGCGCATTGCCTTCTTCAGAATTGATCTGCCTTTATCCTCTGATTAGCCTTAATCGGCTAATTAGATTTATCCCGTTACCTTGATCTTGATCGGCTTCAAGCTGATTGATCGTTACGATCGGCTTTGAGAGAATTTTATCCTATGATTAGTCTTAATCGGCTAATTAGATCTATTCTGATACTTTGATCTTGATCGGCTTCAAGCTGATTGAGTTTAAGTCGATTGATCTTAACGATCGGCTTTGAGTGAATTTTATATTTTACCTTGTCGATTACAGGTCAAATCGATTGGCACGCTCGAACGGTGTTAAATGCGGTGTCTTTGTTGTCGAAACCCTACAACAAGTTTTTGACGCCAACACACTCTTGGCACGCCCGGTGGGACCCGCAATGTCTTCATCAGGGAAGTCGATTCCGCCATCAGATCTCAACGCAGAAGCTATAATCGTTCCAACAATAGACGATTTATCTGCAGAGCAACGTCAAGAAATTGAAGCCCGGAAGGCCGCGCTGGAAGAGATGATGCTAAGTTGCTATCAGAAAACTAGACGCGGCGTCACTCAAAAATTTGCCCTGCCGACGGTCAACGCCCTGGGAGATGCAAGTGTAACAGAACAGGTAAGCCGATATCTGCCTGCTCAAGCCGAATTATCGGCTATGATTAATCAGTCTGTGCACCATGCTTTGATAAACCAATCATCGGCTCTCGTAACAACGCTTAAGCCGATGATAGCAAATAGCGTTAAATTTATAGCTCAGGAGTTGGTCTCGTCAGGAAGTCTACTCGACCCATTGCAAGCTCTGCCAAATTATCCTGTTTTTTCAATAGCACAAAATACACAGAGTGCCTCAGCCGATCCTAAACCATCGGCTACAACTCCACTCCCCACTATGATGCCGACTCAACCTACCGTCATGCTACCACGAGATCCTCGTCCGAGTGGGGTAACACATTATCAGGCGTACATTGATGCCGCTAAACTAAACGTGTTGGCTACTTTGCCGCCGGCAACTCCGTTTAATATTTTCCCACAATCGGTCTCACAGCCGATTTAACAAATTAGGCACGTACAATACCAAGAGCCGATTCTGCCCAGGAATCCGGTCCCTCATAAGGTGATAACCTATGAAGAGCCCTTTGTCCCTGTACGAGAACCACTGGCTAGGAGGTACAATGTGTATGAGCAAAACCAACAAAATCCGTCGGCTCAGTCTAGTCGACAGCCCGAGTTTGCACTCGGGGGGCAGAATACTAGTCATTGGCAGAGCCCCGAGGTCTTGTCGGCTAGCAACATTAATTGGTGACGATTTCTGCGTGTTGAGAGATCAATTCGACACAACCAAAGGGTAGAGTCATCGGCTATAGAAAGCGTGTCCGGATTATATAGATCGCATGCAATATCCACATAATTTTAAAGTTCTTGATTTTGCCAAATTTTTGGGAATGATTCGTCACGATCTTAGAAACACGTCGAGCGCTTTATCGCTCGGTGTGGCGAGGCAATTCGATCCGACGGCCAAAATTAGATTATTCCCTTGTCTTTATCGGAGTTGCTTTCACTTGGTTTGCTAGTTTACCTCCAAATTCGGTTCATTTTTGGAACGATTTGGAAAGCTGATTCCATGAGTACTTTTTCTCCGGCAGTCTCGAGCTCCGGATTTCAGATCTAAGTTCTGTCCAACAGAAGACCGGGGAATCGGTAAATGATTATGTTAAGAGATTCAAGGAAGTGAGAAATAGGTGTTTTAGTGTTACCCTGCCTGATAATCAGTTGGCCGATTTAGCTTTCCAGGGGTTGATACCCCCATTAAGAGAAAAATTCGACGGGCAGGAATTCACCAATTTAAGTCATCTCCTATAGCGAGTATCAGCTCAAGAAAGCCGTTTCTCCGATGATAATGGCTTCAAAGATGAATTGAAGAATAACAAAGATAAGATACAATCGGCTATAGAGGATGACCAACTAAAATTTGCAGAAGAGCCGACGATGCAGCTGGACGCTGATCCTTTTCCAATTAACATGGTTCATTGCTCTAAAAAGAAGGAAAAGCCGACACAAGATGCAGAGCAATTCATATATCATCGGCTATAAAAATGACATGTCAAGCCGATGTACAATCAAATTCTGATGGCAATAAGACACTCATGATTACTGTTGGCTCTATACAAATAAAAGCCGACCGTGAAGGGGAAATTTTTAAAACAATCACACCAAAGGGTTATCGGTGAGAGAGCATTGCCACTCGTAGCGTCTGATCGAAGCCCACTTTTTCCCAACTACTAGCAAATATGAAAGGAGGAATGAAAGGCCACGACGAAGTCCTCCACATCGGCCAATTAATGAATATCGGCCAAGCGGCCCTGAAAGAGCTCACCGACGGTGCCCTTTTTGGCAATTTTGCTGGGAGAAGGGATTAGCTTTGCCATCATCAAACACATGTCCGATGCAGTATTACCCATGCCAAGGTGATAGGCAGCGATGGTCGGCTAAAGATAGAATTTCTAAGCCGACCATAAGTCAGAAACAAGACCAAGATGAAGGGTCTAACACTGCGGCTAGTATGGATCTGTTAGGAAAAATATGTAAGTCGATCGAACCAAAGCCGAGATGGTGTCCTTCATGTTTAAGCCGATCACAAAGAAGAAGACTTGGCGCTAAGGACCCAAGAGATGAGGAAGTGAACAAGAAAAACGAAGGGATAAAACTTTTAATGAGCTTCATCCGATTAAGATTGCAAGAAAAGAGTGGAGGAAGAAAAAACCGGATTCGGCCAATGATTTTTGTTCGACAGAGCCGATCTAGTCTGGAAAATCATACCACCCGTCAGCTTGTGATAGTCGATTTGGTAAGGGATCAACGTGGGATCGTGTAGTGTGCATCGGTTTGTCCAAGGTACTGGTTAGGTTTTGATTGGCTAAAACTCAAATACGAATATACGAGTTGGCTGATTACCGACCTGAAAGCCAAATTAACTCGATGCAGTTAAAAATTTGGCTATGGTAAGAAAATATATGTTCAAGTCGATGATGAAAATTTTTGGAAGATAACATGTTATCTCCCAAAAATGGGGGGCATATGTTTGCACCAAAATTTGGCAGATAGGGTCAAAATCGGCAGTCCAAGATCAACAAGATACGATTGGATAACGGATCAAGATATTTGGAAACAAAACAGGTTGTTAAGGAAAGCACCCTCCAAATAGAGGTCGATACGGATTCTATTCCTAACGTGTTGTACCAGGACTCTATCGGCCAATGGCTATAAAAGAGGTCTAGAGGTGATCAGAAAAGCTGCTCAGAGCCAACCAACTAATTCGTGTCTACTTTTCATCTACTTTTCCATCGACTAGGAGTAGTTCTTGTAATTTAGTCTTTGTAATTCGATCTTGATCAATAAAGTTGCGCATCGCCGATTGTTGATCTTCTTCAAATTACGCCCCAGGTTTGATTTATTCTGATTTTGTTGCGCATCGCCTTCTTCAGAATCGATCTGCCTTTATCCTCTGATTAGCCTTAATCGGCTAATTAGATTTATCCCGTTACCTTGATCTTGATCGGCTTCAAGCTGATTGATCGTTATGATCGGCTTTGAGAGAATTTTATCCTCTGATTAGTCTTAATCGGCTAATTAGATCTATTCTGATACTTTGATCTTGATCGGCTTCAAGCTGATTGAGTTTAAGCCGATTGATCTTAACGATCGGCTTTGAGTGAATTTTATATTTTACCTTGTCGATTACAGGTCAAATCGACTGGCACGCTCTGAACTAGGTGTTCGTCTGGTGTGCTGTTGTCAGAAACGCTACATCAAGTTTTTAACGCCAACAATATTATGGTATAATTGTCTTTAATATATAACTCTACTTTTAATAATTGAAATACAGTTTATTTGTCCGTGAAGTGTAATAACGAATGGTAGAACGAATCCACTTTTAGACTAATTTTTATCTAACGGATTTCTAGGTTTGCACATGTTAAGCAGCACATGCTCTGTGTTGACGTGCACAACAAGAACCTCCTGTCGTCTAGGCATCTCCCTTCCTCTTTCGCTGCCTCCCTTGCCACCACAGGGTTCACAATATCGTCGATAATCGCTCGAATATCGCGATTATCGATCATATCGAGCCAGTACAGTATATAATACCGGCTGGTAAACCGGTTAAATTCAAATTTTCGAAAAAAATTATGAGACATAAATATCGTGATAATCGCTGAATATCGCTCGATTTTCGATGAATATCGAGCGAAAATCGCTCACAAAATCGACCACCGAAGAACACAAGTTCACATAATCGCTCACAAAATTTCGGTCAATTATCGTGGCATATCAAGCGATTATCGGTAAAACCTGATTTTTTTAAAAAAAAAATTCAAAAAGTTTGGTTTCGAAACCCTTCGATTTCTACCAATTTTCGACTTAATTTTTTTATTTTCGAAAATCTCGATGGCCGATTATCACGATATCGATATTGTGAACCCTGCCACCAACTACCAACTACTTGTCATCCCCTTGATTCTGGCAACCTCACCTTCATTATCAAAGGCTTCCCCACAAGAATCTACTTGAGGCCCTTGAGTCACCGCAATTTTTCTGGCATGTGTGGTGGACGCACGTGTGTGTTTACTGAGTAGAATGTGCTGGCAGTGTACGTGCTCCCGCAAACCTAGCTCCCTTCAACATGATCCCGCGTTCTCCTCCAGCGCTTGTCGGCCGCGGCAAGTCATCTCCTATGCCCAGCTGCCGCGGCAGACCGGTTCCGCCATGCCGCTTACCACACTCGGCTCCGCTGTGCTCCCGGAGCGCAGCAGGCCGCCTTCCGCTATAAGGGAGCGCGAGAGCACGATAAAAAAAACTAAAAATAAAAATTCGTTCGAAAGAAAACTAGGTTTGAGAAGAAAAAAAACATAATAAAGTGCCACAAAAGTCATCGCTTCCGTCTCCTATATCTCGTATTACCGTAGATTTTTTTTTTCATATTGGCTGATCGAGTGGTTGCCCATCTTGAGCTGCTGGCCAATTTTTTATTTAAAAAATCCTGGCCTATCACGACGTATGCATTCGGTGAATTTTTTTTTCTTTAATATTTTTTTTTATTCTTTTTTCAAAACTAGACGTCGGGATGAAAATTTTGCATAAATGGACGCCGGTTACTAGCCGTTGGACGACCGTTACTACCTGGCAGTTCTTGGACGTTACTAGCCGTTGAACTACAGTTGGCAGGTCGTTCTCTGATGATATGTGCCTCCGCCGTTACTAGCGGTTGGACGACCGTTGGTGTGGGCCCCCCTATCGCCCGAGACAGGGGCGATCGCCTAACAGAGGGGCGACAGGGGGTATAAAACAAGTCGCCTGGGCGAGCGGGGAAGTCAACCGAGGCAGAAGAAAAAGAAAGAAGAAGAAGAGAAGAGGAGAAGGAAGAAGAGAAAGAAGAAGAAAAAAAGAAGAGAAGAAGAAGAAAAAGGGGGGAAAGTAAATCGTCATTTCTGCGAAGGTATTTTTACAAAAAAAAATTATGATTGTTTAGTTACGTAGAAGTTAAATGTACCATTTATTATTTAAATTTTTACGATTTTGTAGTTTTTAGAAAATTTAGTAGGAGTGTGTTATTAGAATTTTAATGTAGCATTTAATATTTAGAAAATTTAGGATAGTGTTGTTTAGAAATTTCTCGGATAGCGTTTACAACTTTAATGTAGTATTTAGTTTTTAGAAATTTCAGGATTGTATAGTATTTAGTACGTTACAAATTTATTTAGTATTAGAAATTTATTTTAATGTTTAGAAAATTTAGGATTGTGCAGCGTTTAGAATTTATCGCATAGTGTTGTTTAGAAATTCCTCGGATAGCGTTTAGAACTTTAATGTAGTATTTAGTTTTTAGAAATTTCAGGATTGTATAGTATTTAGTACGTTACAAATTTATTGTAGTATTAGAAATTTATTTTAGTGTTTAAAAAATTTAGGATTGTGCAGCGTTTAGAATTTCCCGTATAGTGTTGTTTAGAAATTTTTCAGATAGCGTTTAGAACTTTAATGTACTATTTAGTATTTAGAAATTTAAAGATTGTATAGTATTCAGTATATAGAAAGTGAATACAGTGAAAATAGTAAGCAATATTTACAAATTTAATTTGGTAGGGTTAATTTAATGTGGCACAAATATAATGTTAGGCCATATGGTAGGCAAGTCGAATTACTTATTTGTAGTCAAATCACTTATTTATAGTCGTATTATGTATTACGATCAATGTATATTGTATTTTAGAGTAATATTTTTCCGTTGGACGTTGCAGCATGTCGGAGAAATTGTATTTCCAAATATTTTATGGAGATGGGGAGATAGCACAGGGGGCGGATGGGGTGGATTTATCATAATTTTCAAGAGTCGTACGGGGCATATGCAGACCTAGCGATAGGACATACAGAGGTTTGTTGGAGTGGATGTCTCGCATGTTCAGTTTGGATCCCAATTGCTCGGTTGCATGGTCGAGCGAGAGTGAGCGTCTGCGCAGGACTGTTTTACGGAGAGTTGATTCCTATTAACTCGGCGTCAACATGGAGGAGTTATGTTAGTTTTGCCGTAGGCGGGGTTGGCGCTCATGTTGTTGGTCTGATGCTACCCGGTAGCTCCATCGGTGTCGCAAGTTCGTGATGTCGGGGCGAACATTACGGGGGAGGGGACGTCAAATGTGCAAAGATGCGAAGAGGAAGGCGGCGAGGACCATGGAGACGAGGAGCACGAGACTGGCGGTAGCGAAGGGATCGGAGAGGCAGAGGAGACAGCGGTGGAGGCGCGAGGGGTGGCCGACGAGGGGGAGGAGGTGGAGGACATAGTTGACCTGATGGAAGAGGAGGACCGTGCGGATGAGGAAGTCTCTGATGGTGAGCACTCCGACGAGGAGGACAACGCTCTTGAGGTGCCTATCCCTGGTGCGTGGACCAATTACAGTTTCGAAGACCTAACAACGAATGAAGGGAACACTAATGCATGGGAGTATCGTGAGAACGAGGTGACGGATGGGGCCATATATAAAGACAAGGAGGCTGTGATGGATGCGGTGAAGTACTGGGCAATATCTCTCCGGCGGCAATTCAGGGTAGTGAAGTCCAGCAAGAAGGAGTACGACGTGAAGTGCGTAGTTGATTCGTGCCCATGGCGGGTGCATGCATACAAGGGGAAGTGGAAGCACTCCTGGAAATGCTCTATAGTGATGGAACACAATTGCGTGTTGGAAGAAGCGGAGCAGGTACACCTCAATCTGTCGTTCACTTGGGTGGCAAATGTGTTTTATGGTCAGATCATGGACAATCCGCACCTGCAGCCTCGATCTATTATCACGGTAGTGGAGGAGAGGTTTCATACAAGATTAGCTACGGAAAGGCATGGAGAGCGAAAGGACAGCTCGAAATGCGGTTCGGGACGTCGAGGCTTCCTACGAGAATATTCTCCACTGCGAGGGCAATAGCACGTAGGAACCCGGTACATCCGTCGACCTTGCGGAGTTTCTGCGGGTGGTGTGTGCGGGTAAGTGGGTCTTGCGGCGTGCATTCTTTGCCTGGGCGCATGCATAAATGCGTTAAACCTTTGTCGTCCGGTCATTTGTATGGACGGTACATTCCTCACAGGGAAGTATAAGGGCCAGATTCTAACTGCGATCGCGGTGGACGCCAACAACCGTGTTCTACGGTTGCATTGGCCTTCGTGGAGGAAAACACGGAGAGTGGTATCGGTTCCTTGAAAGAGTGAAGTGGCGGTTGTTCTAGACAGGCCTGATGTTTGTGTCATCCATGACCGACATGCAGGGCTACTAAGGGCTATCGTGGATATGCAACAAGGGTCCACCGTCGTGGGAGCAGCAAAATGGCCGGACCTGAAGAGCAGGTGGTGCATAAGGCACATGGGTGCCAATTTTTTCCGTCAGTTCAGGAACAAGGAGCTTATGAACATGTTCAAGCGGCTGTGTAAACAGAACCAACGGAGGAAGTTCGATGCGCTTTGGAGGACGTTGGATGAACTAACGAAGAAGCAGTCAATGAATCCAAGAGATACCGCTGGTTCATCAAGGAACCCGATAGTGTACCATGAGCAAGGAGAAGACCCCACAGCTTTGTGTGCGCTCCCGACAGACGCCCCAAACATTCGACGTAGGCCGGAGACTAGCATAAAGAGTTTCACCGACTGGATACGGCACGAGCCTTTGGAGAAATGGTCCCTTCTGCATGACGAGGGTGGCTCGCGTTACGGAATCATGACAACGAACCTGGCGGAGATTTACAACTGGGTAATGAAAGGCACCAGATGCCTTCCGCTGGTGGGTATAGTTGAAGGTGTCTTACTAGGGACACAGAGATATTTCATTGAGCGATACAAGAGCTCCGCGGTATGTATGTCGAACAATCGACTGTCGTACTCAACGGTTGTATCTACATACATGTCCAAGAAAACAAGAAAGGCGCAGGCACATCGGGTGACACCGGAGAGTGGCGTGGAACGGAGATACCACGTGCACTGTGGTGACCGAGGTTGCAGAGGTGCCCATCGGGAGAGGACTTCCCATCTGTGCATACTCTGAGCAGCTAACTGCGAGTGCTCCCACCAGAAACCACGCCTACTGCACTTGCCGTGCTCGCACATCATTGCCGCAGCCGCTGAGATGCATCAATCCTGTCGTCCCTTCATCTCCCCCTACTACTACAAGCAAAGTGTTCTCAACACGTGGCATCACGAGGTGTACAGATACCGAGTGGATGGATCGTTCACAACAGCCCCCCCCTCCGGACCATCGATGGGTACCGGACATCCGAATGTTGAAGCTGAAGGTCGGGCGTCGAAGGACACGGCGCATTCGGAACGATATGGACGAGTCCGAGGCGTGTCGCAACCGCGGATAATGTAATGTTCGATCTTCTTCGCATCTTGTAAGATTCGATCATGTACTAGTGAACTGTTGTGCCAATAATGTAATTTTCGCAGTTCCAGTAAGTAGTTACTCGCGTCATGTATTTCTCGATGTACCAGTTAGTTGTTATTCGCATCATGTAATTTTCGATGTACCAGTTAGTTGTTATTTGCATCATGTATTTTTTGATTTACCATTTAGTTGTTTTTTGCATCATATATTTCTCGATGTACCAGTTAGTTGTTATTCGCATCATGTAATTTTTGATGTACCAGTTAGTTGTGACTCGCATCATGTAATTTTTGATGTACCAGTTAGTTGTTATTCGCATCATGTATTTTTCGATTTACCATTTAGTTGTTTTTTTGCATCATGTATTTCTCGATGTGCCAGTTAGTTATTTTTCGTATCATGTATTTTTCGATGTACCAATTAATTCCTACGAGGGTAATGTAATTTCCGGCGTTGTGTGCCTCAGCGAACATATCTTCATCTTTTTTATTATTTGTTGAGTATGGTACAATTCGTTATTTCGCATTTTATTTTGTGTGCACATTTCATTACTGACAAATTTGTTATATTTCCTTTGTAACAGGCGACAATGGCACGACCGTCGATGCGACCCACCGGTCTAGGTACTCCGCAGAGCAGAACCGAGAGCTAGGGACACTCCGACCTCGGGTGCCCAACGAGCTGCTTCACATTGACCCACGCTGGGTTCCACGGTAAGCTGCCAACGCTTGCACTGTTTTACGTACATGTATTTACCTGTGAATGCAATTCTAACGACGCAATGCACTACATGCAGGTTGCGAGCGGCTGGCTTACTTCCTCTCTGTAGGATGGTGGAGCAGGTGACTGCCCCATTAGAGGGCAGGGAGGTCCCGCGGTTCGGGTACGACCGGTCCCTGCTGGCCGCACTCGTGGACCGGTGGAGACCAGAGACGCACACGTTCCACCTTCCGTGCGGAGAGATGGCTCCGACGCTTCAAGACGTGTTGTACCTCCTAGGCCTCCCTTGTGCGGGTCCGACAATTGTGCCACACGACGCCCCCGTCACGTGGCACGCGGAGTTGTCCGCGCGGTTCACCGTGGTGCAGCGGCACCCCGGCGACCCTACCACCCCTCAGGCGGGGGTGGCGGCACGGACCGGCGAAGCGTGGTTGCCGATTCACGGCGAGTACCTCTTTCTTTGCAAATTAACAGAGAAGCACTAAGTTTCTAATAATGTTTGTTGCGAACGCTGCAGGCTCAGCTTCTCCACCCGCACGCAGAGGAGGAGGACGTGGCCCGCCATCTGGAGGCATACCTCCCGTTGTTGTTCGGTTGGGTGATGTTCCGTCCTCCCACGGAACACGGTGGACCGACACTGATCGAGTCGCCCGAAGACATCGCCGACACCGGAGGATGAGGTAACACACTAAGTTCAAATCTCGTATCAGCGAGCACGTCTAACTTCCCCATTGTAAACAGATGATGCAGTGGTCGTGGGCCTCAGCTGTGCTTGCGGCGACGCATGAGGTCTGCGCGCGCCGTCTCTCGGGTGGAGCAGGACGCGACGATGTCGGGTTGCGTCCTACTCCTTCAGTTGTGGTCCTGGGAGCGCTTCTCCGTCGGCAGGCCTGTTGTTGACACCGCACCGTACCCCCAGGACCTTTACGGCGACGACCCGGTGGACTGGCCTACCGTGGGCCACTACTGGGTCCGACGATAGGTATGCTCCCTCGTATCTTTTTCCCACTTAGGCACTTGTATAACCTCCGGCATTTATTATTCCCTCGCAGCGGACATTCGCGCACCGACAGGTGAGGAGGTCCTACCTAGAGTTCGTTCGGGAGTTCGACCGCCTCCACGACGAGGACGTGCGATGGACGCCATACAGCGCGTACGACGTCCACGCCCGAGCACCTCACGGGGTCTCCGTGCTTTGCACACGAGATGAGGCCTTCTGGCTCACCCGTAAGGTCCTCGTCTTTGACCTGTGTGTCGAGGAGTACTCCCGCGCCGAAAGTCTTTGCGGCGATTCGGCCTATTCCAGTCCTTTCCCTTGTCGCCTCGTCACGTTGTCGCACGTGGCGCTCACAGGTACTTACCTTGATCCTACTACTCCGCATCTTTGCAAAATGAATGTGGTGTGTACTTCATGTTCTTGCATTGCAGGATGACCCGGATAGGTGCTGCAGTGGGCACTCAGTTCGCGCACCGTCACTCGCCTCAGGGTGGGGTACACACCAGCACCGTATGTCGCACGGCAGGCATCGGTGACGGACACGTACCCTTCACAGATGTCCCAGAGGGACAACTCCTCGGTAAGTGTCGCAATCGAAGCTACATGGTCACATCTTTCTCATGTAAATTACGTAATAACAATCTGACGTTACATGCTGGCACATCTCGTCGGGGAGGTTGAGGCGGAGGCTATCTCCATGTTGACGCGCCTTCGGGCGGGCATACAGGTGACCACCGCCGAGGCCAAGTCAGCTTGGGATCGGGTCCTCGATAGGATGAGGCGGTTGGATCGCTTGGCCACCTGCCGGGGCCGCGGAGACATCGGCGGACGCAGCACACCACGTCCCGCTGCCCGGCAAGACTCGCCCTACCCCGTCGATGCCTCGTTACGCTCCCACGCAGCTGCAGTGGGGACAGTGGGCTGAGGAGGCTCCTTCCTCGTCTCGCCCTACCCCGCCGGTTCCTCGTTACGCTCCCACGCAGCAGCAGTGGGGACAGTGGGCTGCGGAGGCACCCTCGTCGTCTCGCGCCCCAGCAGGACCCCAGGGTGGTTTCGACGACCCTGCGGACGTCGAGTTCGACCTGGAGGAGTACCTTTCGACCGACTACCTCGCCCCCTCTCAACTCTCGGGAGCGCCGCCACAGGACACGCCCTCGTCGCCGCCACACTACTCTACGCCTGCGCCGCAGGGCCGGCCTAGGAGGGATGTCCATCCGTCGTCGCCACTCACCTACCCCACGGGCTAGATCAGGAAGCGTGGTCGTGATTGACTAGTTGTACGAACGTATTTTTGTAATGCCTTTACGTTCAGCAACATATTGTATAACTCTTCGAGTTAGTAACATGACAGCCTTATCACTTTAAATTGTGCAAATCCATGTATGCATTGCTAGCCTATGCCACACGACGTGACAACACACCAACTACTCGGTGCACCTATCGCCTCTAGTTGGGGCGATCGCCCTAATATGGGGCGATCGCTCCATACCATGGCGATATCTGCCCTTTATAACATTCGTTCTCACAAGCGATCTCGCAAAGAATAGAGGAAAAAAGAATAGAGGAGGGGGGGAAAATTCAGGATCAATCGAAAATGCCGAGGCGTGCAAGTGCAAAGGGAAAGGGGAAAGCAAAGGAAGAAGCAAGTGCATACTAGCGTAATTTAGCATACCAAGATCTCTTCCTACCTCGTGGAGCTGTAGCACCCATGTGTATGTGCGGAGATCTTTGCAGGCTTGTCCGCTCTTGGGAAATTTCAACTTGGAAGAGGAGGTACTGGAAGTGCCGCAACTACGCCTTCGATCCGCCGGAGAAGAACCTGAAGGATCGCCGCATGGTAACAATCGTACGGGTTACATAGCATTTGTGAATGAAACTTTGCTAATTTACATTTCATGCAGTCACCTCCACCACTGTGTGAATTTGAGCAGTGGTTTGATACGGAGATTAACCCCGAGGACCAACGGCTTCTTGACCAAGCCAACCGACAGGACGAGTTCACGCGGCGGCTTCAAGAACAACACGATGTCGCACGCGAGGAGGCATGTAGGAAGGAAGCGGAGGAGAAGGAGGTCGAGAGAGAGAGGAAACGAGAGAGGGCGCGGCGTTCCAGAGAAGCCCCGCCGGAGGCATGGGCGAATGGGAAGTGGCCTCGAAGCACTCAGTAGACGTCTGGTGTTAACTTTGGTTTTCCTTGTTCGTGGTACTCCTTTCAGTTTTAAGCCGTAATAAAGAGTGCGGCCTACCCTTCAAGTGTGTGCTCACTGTCCTCAACTAGCCTTAGAGAGGGAACCGATTGCATTTCCGCAGGGCTCGGATATGTCCTACTACTCCAGTTATCCCAAATGATGTTATTTTTGTCTATCAAGATAGGTTATAGCATTTTAAGTTCATCAGATTTGATTTCATCGAGTTTGACCCTCGTTTGCGAAAGATACATCCATTTTGATGTTTTACCGATTGCATGTTCGGACAACAATAAAATAGTGCAGCCTAAAGTGACATCTAAATATTTTTACATAATTTTAACCTATGCAAGCCCAAGAATGCAATAAAACTAGTTCGGTCAAATTTTGAGGTCCTTTAGACATTATTCTAACTACTTGAACAATGAATGCTATAAAGGGTTTAAACTAGCCATCTTTGATTCAAAATGCAATCATATTTAGATATTTTTGCAAAAATGAAGTGCATAAGGTTGTAGTAACTTACTCTATTTATTTCATGATTTATGGATCAACACACAATGTAATTCCTTCACAATCCATAGTTAGAGCCTAGCATTCGAACTCAAATAAAATTATTTTTCTGCAAACAACATATAGATTTTTATTTTAGAAAGTAATTCCTCATTCCAAAATTTAAATTTAAAAATAAGTTTCATTTCATTTGGACACTCCTAGCAAAAGTTATGAGGTTCATATTAAAAAGGCATATAGTAATTACAAAAAATACTAAAAAAAAATTGTTTCGCCTGCAACCCTCTGTCGTCCCTGTCTCGGGCGATCGCCCCATACACGGGTTATGGGCCTCCATTTCTGCTAATTTTTCATCTGGACGCATAGTTTTGAAAAAAAAAAGAATAAAAATAAATATTAAAGAAAAAAAATTCTGCATTCGGTGGTCACCCTCACAAATTCGGCCCAATACAACAATCCGGCCCAGCTAACGGGAACCCATCAAGCTGCCAAGCCTCATTTCTTTCTTGGAGTGGAAGTCGAATCCTCGCGCGTCGCTCCTTCTCCCCAGTTCAAAACCGCAGCACTCCGGCGACGCGCAGACACAGCGCTTGGAGGAATCGGAAGCGGCGGCGATGGATTGCGTCTTCGGCGTCGTTGGGCGGGACTTCGCGGTGGTGGCGGCGGACACGTCGGCCGTGCAGAGCATCCTCGTCCACAAGAACGACGAGGACAAGATCATGCTTCTCGACTCCCACATGGTCTTCGGCACCTCCGGCGAGCCTGGCGACCGGTAAGCCGTATACCCTTCGCCGACGGCTCCGCCGCGAGTCTAGGTGTCTTGGGCTCTCGATCTGACGTGTTTTAACAGCGTCCAGTTCACGGAGTACGTGCAGAAGAACGTCCACCTGTACAAGTTCAAGAACAACATGCCCCTTTCCACAGCCGCCACCGCCAACTTCACCCGCGGCGAGCTGGCCACGGCCCTCCGCAAGGTATTGTTGGTTCGGCTTAGCTTTCTCCTTGTTTTCAGCAATCTTGTGTTGCTCGTGCCTTAATTTGCCACGGAAAGGGGTTAGCTTGGTGCTGTGGTATGCCTTTTGTCATGCAAAGGGGTTAGCTTGGTGTAGTGGTATGCCTATTTATGTGATTTATGGGTTGATTGGGAGATTCGCTTGAGCTGTTCGGAGATAGGTGGTGATATTAGGGAATTTTCGGCCAATTTCGAATTGGGTATTGGATAACTTGCAGTGTGATACCGTTGCCATTTTAGTGATCTGGAGTAGTTTAAGGGGATACTGTTGGAGTATGAGATAAATATTGTCCACTAATAGCGCAGTAAATGCTGGTTTGAACTTTGAAAGAACAACATGAATGTGAAGTTAGTACATTCTTAGTTTCTCTGGTGGTGAAAGAACAACATGAGTGTGAAATTAGTACATGCTTAATTTCTCTGGTGGTGAAATGTGGGGCTTACTTGGAACTAACTGATCTATGAGGGTTTTGGGATTTTGAGGGCAGAGAGCTAACTATTTAACTAGAGCATCCAAGTTATGTTCCCATGATAGTGTACATGAGAAACATTTCTTGCTGTATGATAAATGCGTATCTTGAAGTACAAACAGAATCAGACCTCCTAATGAACAGGTGCCTCTTTTGGATTTAGTGAAGTATCTATATTGTTGGAGTCCTTTCTCGTTGAGCCTTACAAGAAAAGCTGCTAGTTTTGAAACCTTAGGTGAATATTTTCATTTGCTCCACACATCTAACTGATGCTGTGGTGTATGTTTATATCTTATATTTAAAGAAGAAACTCTTTTGCTTGAGATCCCTGTGATAAACTTCTTTCATCTTTGTACTTAGCACAACATGGGCTTGTTATGAACTTGTAATATGTTGCATATGTGAATCACTGAATTGATTTCTTTATTCACAATCTTACCCTAAACCCCCAAGTTGAAATTTGAAAACATGTTCAATTTGTGATGTCATAGGGTTAGATGTTTTCCTATCTTGCTTCCAGTATCATGCATGCCATATGTAATATTAAGATCACCAATATGACAGATAAGGCTTGTTTGGTCATTTGGTGTACCTTAATCTTTAGCTTCCTATCCTAGCCAACTAAGTTTAAGCTTATGCCAAACGCAGAGCTTATTTTGCAGATTGAATGAGAGTTCTCTGCTATATCTTTTACAGATATGTCATAGCTTCTTATGAGCATAATCTGCTTGTATATGAGACTAGAATTGGAGTTTTTTTATATGTTGCAGTGCAAAAAAAAGGGTATATACGTACATCGTGTAGGTAAGGGTTATTTGTGTTCGAGAGTAGAATCCATATAATTTGGTTTGAAAGGGGTAGGATAAATAAATCCTTACTCTGCAAAATATTGGGATGACATACTTTGTCTGCTTGGTTATTATTTATCTGTAGATTCTGTTAACTAAAAAATTGATCAAAAGATTTGGCCATGTATGATATCAGTTTGTAGATAAATGGATTCTATGACCATGGACAATCCAAACGAACATTATCCATTGGTTTTGAAAGAGAAATTAGAATAGAAGTAAGAAGCATATTCGTAAGATCATGAGTTCCTGACCGTAGCTAAGTTGTATTAGAAATCAAAAGTGGCATGCATGTTTCAAGTGAGTTGAATCTCTGTTGTTTTCTGATATTTATTTCTTACTTTTGAAGATTACTTGGGTGGGATTTATAAAAGGATCAAAACTTTGTAAATTGATGCATTTTCATGGTCCTTAGTTTTCAGCATATTGTTTGATAAACTTCATTCAGCATATGTTCTCCCTTTTCCTGATAATTTAGTCTGTCTTCTGCTATGTGTTTTCTCCTATAAGTTTAGCTTCCCCCTAACATTAATCTTTAGCATTATGTTTTTGCAGAATCCATATTTTGTGAACGTAATTCTCGCTGGATATGATAAGGAGGTTGGCCCATCGATGTATTACATCGATTACATTGCCACTCTCCATAAAATTGAGAAGGGAGCTTTTGGATATGGCTCCTACTTTTGCCTGGCTATGATGGACAAGTTATATCATCCCGACATGAAAGTTGAGGAGGCGGTTGACCTGATTGACAAGTGCATCAAGGAGATCAGATTCAGATTGGTCGTCGCTCCACAAAATTTCATGATCAAGATAGTCGACAAGGACGGCGCAAAGGAGTACGCCCGCCGCGGAAACATCAGCGACAACCCTTTGGAGACCGCATAGGCTACAGCCTGATGCTTCTTCCAGATCCTCATTGCCCTATGGGTGGATTCATACGCCTTATCACCACTTTGTAAATTGTAAGCATAATAACATCATCTGGGATTGCTTTGCATACGCACATTGCACTGTTTTCTGCCCTCTCTTAGATATGTGCTGCTCTGTTTATTAGATGTGTACTGCTCTGCTCCTCCTGTTTCCTAGCCTCCTGGGTATCTAGTTCTATTAAAGAACAATTCTTTTCTTTACTAAAGCATACATATAAAACCCTGTCCTGGAATCTGGATGGTGTTGGCATGTGAAAAATTCTGTGTTCACTTGCAAGTTGGGTGTGTGTAAATTCCATGTCGATGGCGATATGATAACCTGATAGGTGAAGAGTGTAAAGACAGGATGTAAAAGCCATGGTTAACACTCGTGGTTCTCTTTAACATATCTATTCTACGTTTGACACATTCACTCATCCAGACACGGCGAGCTCACTCTGGAATTGATGAACTATTAATGGAAACAAAACCACGAGTAATGTTCTTTATTGCGACTGCAGCAAACAACCAATAGTACAAATTCAAAGCACAAAACTCTATCCTCGTCGCCAAAGCTCAGTGCTAAACCAACCAATACCACACAACGAACACACCCTGAATCACCAGAGCTTCGGTAGCCGAAGCGCTCACACGGCTGACATGGCGTAGACCGCAACAGCCGCGAAGCCGAGCACCAGACCGGCGGCCGACCCCCGGAGAGACGCGCCGCCGTTAACCAGGTACGGTGCCGTCGGCGTCTCCTTCGATCCACCGCCGGTTCCTGCATCCAATTAGTTCGCGCACGTCCATCACCGTAACCCTTCAAGTTAGAGAAGCAACGACTAGCCAATGAGCACCGGTTAGGTTCTTCTTACCTGTGCTGGATGAGCCCGGTGTCTGCACCGCCGGCGTGGTCGGCGTAGCAGCGCCCGGAGCATTGCCACCAGCAGCTGCAAGCAAAAACGGGTTTATTTGAGCAATGCGAGAAGCGTAGCAATGCATAGTGATGTATTTTTTTTGCAGTGGTGCTGAAATTTTAATGGCCCAGCTCTCTAGGATTTGGACGAACACTTACTGTTGCACCTGCTCGCCGGCGGGGTCTCCACGTTGCAGGCTTTGGGGAGATCGAGCGCGCGCGTTTTGTTGATGCTGATGCCGCCGAGCGCCGACGAGTCGCTGCCGAGCGCGGCGCAGAGGCACTGCGGCTGCGACTGCACGACGGAGGCGAGCTGCGTGCAGCAGCTCTTCGTCGGCGTCGTCTCGTTGCCGCTTATGTAGTTCAGGCAAGGGTACAGGCTGATCAGCGTCGTCGAGCACCCGGACTGCGCGGACGCCGCTGCGACGAGCAGCGCCACCGTGGCGGCCAGCAGGCAGGCCACCGGCAATCCTCGTCCTCTCGCCGCCATTGATCTTCCCGCAGTTTGCTAGTAGCACAAGAGGCTTCTTGGATTGGAACTAGATGCTGGTTGCTTGGGTTAACTTGTGTGCTTGTGTTCTTTCCTTTCGTGTCGATGTGCGTTTTATAGGACACGATTTTTGGGGGAAGGTGAACGAGTTGGTTATGTTGGTGAGCTGCCTGTTCCTACCTCCTACTCTTTCACGAAACAATCTTTTCTGCTGAATTATTGCAGGAGTTGTTATGAACATTCTACTTTTGAAAATATGCCCGAGTGCTTCTACGCATCACTCTAATAATATAAGTTACATAAATTTAAAAGCAAACAAATAGTTAAGTAATAATCATCTACTCTTTGTTTATACTTCAATATTTATATAACACCTATTTAAAAACATTGGTGTTCAGAGTTGAACAAGATGTCGGTCCTCGCCGTGTTAGATGAGGCTCACAACGGCATGAGCGTCGCAGTATGGTTTTTGTTGGCTATCTCTGCATTTTTCAGTCGGTTAGGAAGTAGCTTGTGTCATCCTGAAAGCTGACATGAGACCAACATCTGGTAAAAGGAACCGTGTTTTGCAGAGATCACTTTTGTGAAGAGTAAGATCGTCGAGTTTTGCGAGCACAGAGCATCTAAGAAATACCGTGCTTAAGTAGCTGTACTGTCCTGGACATTTTCTTGCACGTTACAGAAACCGGTAGAAGCATATGCAAAAATGTAACTGCAAGATAAGATAATCCCATTGGCACCGATGGTTTTGGAAGGTGGTAGCCGTAGGCAGAAACTGATACAAGTGATTGCTGTGAATTTCTCGTGTTTTCTGTTTGTTGGATTTGCCGGTGAAAGTTTGCGAGGTAGTGACAGGTGACGTCCTACTTAATTTTGTGCTCGTCCGCGCCATGTTAATCAGGTTGATAACCACTGACGTCTATGTAGCCCTTCTGTTCTTGTTCAACCACCATGATATCATCACAGAAATTCGTGACAATTTCTTCCTTCTTAGCATCCTGCGATTGGATAGGTGATGAGAAACGCCTGCCTGCGATTATGAGTGAGCAGCTTCCTTACACTTCGCTCTCTCCTGAACTTGAGAAGTCGACTGTTCCAAAATACCGTAAAATTTTTCTTTTATGTTTTTTAAAGGAAGTACTTGAGAGCTCGACTGTTCGAAAATACTGCAAAATTTTACTTTATGTTTTTTTTCTTAAGAAAAAAAAGTAGAGTAGGAGCTCTACTGTCAATGAGCGTCTACCTCATAGTCGTAAAAAAAAGGGGAGTGGATCGAAGCATCAGCCAACCATTTGCTCCTGTTCTGTCCTTTTGCAAAGCACGTATGGACTGAGGTCTTTCATTGGATACAGATATACCACCAAATTTCATAGCCCAGCACTGTGGTACTCAGCGCTACTAGGTGGTGGCATATCGTTGTAGAGTCAAGGATAACCAACTATAAGAGAATGAATAGGAGGTTTTTAAAATTTTTCGGCTCTAATTGCAATAAATAAATTTTCTAAGCAAGAATTGCAATATTAACAATTAAAGCCTAAATTCTCTGGGTTTTACTAAGTGCACCAACAACCTAAGTCTCAGCTAGAATACAATCCTAAGCACAAGATTAATACACTAAAATTGCTAGGAATGTAAATTGCACACAAGAATAAGAAATTCAATCACAAGAGAGAAAGTGACACAAGAATTTATCCCGTGATCTCGGAGACTTGCCGGTCTCCCCTAATCCACGTTGAGATAGCTTGATCAATTTCAAGCCGGCTCCAATCCACACGAGCCTCCCTCGATCACTTGGTAGTTCTTCCCCGCTCCGGGTAGATGAACTCCGGCCTTCACAAGCTTGCCGGGGCTTCTCACAACCTCCGTTGAGAAGCTCACCATGCACAATCGCCTTCAAGCCGTCTAGGAGGCGGCAACCTCTAAGAGTAACAAATTTTAACGCTTGCTTAAGGTCGAATCAACTATCCAAAGGCTAAAAACTAAATGCGACACTTGAATTTGCTACCAATTCACTCAAAATGTGAATTTAATGCTCACAAGAGAGTTTGAGACTAGCTAGAGCTTAAATATGATCAATGAGGTCCAAGAGTTGCTCTAGAATGCAAGTGGCGGTATTTATAACCCCCACTAACCAATTTGGCCGTTAGACTAAAAAATCACAAAAAGTGCCTGGAAACCCGGTGCTACCGCCCTTGGGCCGGTAGCACCGCTCCTCTATCTCCAACGGTCGCTACAGTGCATTGAATGCACTGTCAGTGACCGTTAGGCAGAGTCAGGCCAGTGCTATCGCCCTAGGGCCGATAGCATCGGGCCTCATTTTCTCCAACTCGATCGAAATACATATCTTCTGAAAATTTCACACCGGGTGGTGGCCTGTGCTACCGCCGGCCGGTAGCATCAGCCATACTGGTCACCAAAATACCCTGCTATGTGATTTAAGTACCACATAAGGGCCACCGGCCATGCTACCCACAGATGCCTCATATGAATTTTTGAATCTTTGCTCAAATAATTTTGGCAAGAAAGAGTTTAAGTATGCATGCATTGAGCCTTTAAACATTATTCCAACTTTGAACAAATAGCCAAGACCCTTCTTAATAGTACGGCACCTATTTTAGCAATCCGATCTTTTCTCCAAAACTCCTAAATCGGTACCCCGACGCGTTGATCTTCTTTTTGCTCCATTTTATGCTTCCACGATTGCCAAACTTAGAACCAACCTATTTTCAATATACTCAAAAGAAAATATCAGTCTTTTAATCGCGATTGTCATTAATTACCAAAACCAAATCGAATTTGGGGTCTAGATGCTTTCAACGATCCACGCTAATACCGTCAGGTAGCGTCAAAAAGAAGTGGATGGAATTCTAATGTACGCCTTTTGGAATCTTTGAAAAGAAAAAAACAACAGGATTTTTAACAACTCATATCGAACTATACAAATGGTGTCCAACAACAATGCTCAAGACATACAGAGCCGAAGAAACACATTGGGAAACGCCTAAGGATACAGGTGCTTTGCGAGCTGGGGTAGGCACTAACCTCGCGCAAGCTGGGGCTTTGCCTCTTCGTAAACGTGGCACAAGTGCGGACAGGCAATCTAGTTTCTGCTTTGATTTCTATGTCCGCCTATATGTCTGACTAAAGCTAGTGTTTTATGTTTTGTTTTAACCTCTCTTAATACATGATAGAGCTTCTGTTGTTTCTTTTTTAAAAAAGAAAAAAAAGAGGGAAAGCAGTTTTACAAGGTGACCGGTCAACTCGGCCAAAAGAGATTTCGTTTTCAGTGATGCTTCACAAAATAAACTAAGCAGTACTTCTATGCATCACCTCTAATATAAATTGTACAAATATTAAAGCAAAGATGAGTAAGTAATCATCATTTACTATTTATTAATGTTTTAATATTTATATAACTTTCAAATAGTGATACATAGAACCATCTCCCAAAGTCTGTACGCTTCTAAATTTGTAACCCGCAAGCTATTGTTTTTACTTGAAATTTAAGCACAGCTATCCAATTGTGTTAAAGGAATAGCATCAATATACCCATTCAACAGTCAACATACATTTTAAAACGTGTACTGTGCCTGACATTTTTCTTGCACAAGTTCTGCGGTTCTGTCGGCTGTTTCGAGCACGCACATCTGTTCTGAATATTTTAGGTGGAATTATGAGATGGTATCTGGTCCATCAATTTAATCCACACGAATTTCATAATCACATGGTATTAATCCACACACGAAATATGTTTACACAGTCAAATCACGGCCCTCAAAACAAAATCTCTGTATAAATTCCCAGACTAGACAATTACAGAGCACATGCATTCTACAACAAGTCAACCGCACAGGCTCAATCTAATCTAATCAAACCAAAATGGATGCAGCTACGAGCAGCACAGCGGATGCAGGCCGCAAGGACAGACGAGCGCTCCTCCATGCCGAGCTGGGCACCACCACTGGCCTCTGCCCCTGGGCGATCGGGGGCGATTCCACCGCCGGCGACGCTGCCGTGGGATCAACCGGCGAATCCGGCTGCACCGATGATTCCGGCGGCATTGGTGCTGCAAAAATTGTGAAGTGTTTTGAGCACACCGGTAAGTAAAATTCAGATAAAAGATTTTTGCAACTGCGGTGTGATATGAGAATGGAAGGCAAGATCCTTACGCAGAGGGGGCAGTGCCGGAGCAAATGCAGTAGGTCCTGCAAGTTAATGGTTCAGTGTTCTATTCAGTAATCTACACTAGTTTGGCATTGTTAAGTATGTTTGGTTAAACAAGAAGTAAATTACCTGGAGCTGGGATTTGCGTTGCTGTATCTGCAAATTACCGACATGGAACAGAAGGTTTTTAATTAGTGGCTACAAAAGCTTACTTGGTTTGATTAAAGACATGTTAATGCAGTGATAAGTTTTTCTGTTTGGTGCAGTAAAAAGTAAGTCTACACAAGCCAACCTCTGCACTGCAGCGGGACGGACATAGAGTTGCAGAACTTGGGGAGGGAGACGGCGAGCGTGCGGTTGATGGGGAGGCTGAAGGGCACGTTGCCGGTGAGGATGAGGCAGGCGCAGTCGGCGGCGGTGCGCACCATCTCCGCCACCGAGTTGCAGCACTGCTGCGTCGGCGACCCACCGCCGTTGGTGCTGCCGGTCACGAAGTTGAGGCACGGCGTGAACGTCGTCACCAGCTGCGACCCCGTGCACGACGTCGCCACCTGGCCCGACGCCGGCGCCGGCGCCAGCATAGCCAGCAGCACCACCGCGAGCGCGGCCACCGCACCACCCACCATCCTGTCACGTCGCACACGCCTTAATCTCTTCAGGTGCGTAACGACGGTTTAAATTGGAGGGAAAATTTCGAAGCTGCACAAAACTATAATTATGTAACTTGCACTGTTTTGGAAGTGATTTTATTGGAGAATGTTTCAGGTGGTAGATAAGGATTTGGTTAAGGTGGTTGCACGAACCGAAATAGAAAGCTTGTTTTTAGGTCAGGTAGGAACGGGTCCGTGACCAAATGAATCCAAAACGTTGTACACTACTGTCTCTGTTCTGTTTCTAGGCTTGCTAACTCTCCAAAATTTAGTACAAATGCAAAAATTTGGCCAGAAGTTGACCAAACAAAGACACACAAGTCTGAGCTCGCCGGTGCTACCTAATACTAGCTAGCTGTTTCCATGGTTTCGAATAAGAATCAGCATGTGTTGATCTGTCGCGAACAAGATTGCTATAAATGGGAGAACTTTCTTTTTGTGCGTGATGCACGTACTTGCACGGCATAAAGCTGACGATCGTCGTCGAAGCCAATGGGTGGACGTCGCTGCCGCTTGCCCTTGGCGGCAGCCCTCCTGGCGTGCCACCGGTGCGCGGCGCAGACGCAGGCACGCAGCAGCCGTCCGGCGGCTCCGGCTGCATGCCGGAGCTCGTCAGCCTGTCCCCGTGCATGGACTACGTACATGTCGGGCAACGCGACGGCGCCCGTCGCGCCGTGCTGCCCGGCGCTGTCCGGCGTGCTGAGGTCGAACCCGCGGTGCCTCTGCATGTCGCTCGGCCTCTCCGTCGACAGCGCCCGCGCGCTGCAGCTCCCCGGGGCGTGCAAGGTCCAGACCCCACCCGCCAGCCAGTGCAACTGCAAGTGTGCTTAACTATCTTGACAAAAATCTAGGGAATCTAGCACGTTGTCACATTGCGTAAGTAGTTTGGAACGCAAAGAATTGGGGACGCCACAACTGAAAAAAAAACGTTGAGAATTTGTGCAGCCGTGGGAGTCCCGGTGCCGTCTCCGGCGAACCCGATGACACCCGGCAGTACTCCGGCGGGCCACGCCATCAGAACCCAACGTCACCCCTGCAGGTACGAAGCTACCATAGGCAGATGACGCATGACAAAATCGGCATGTGTCTCGCGTAGTCGGTATCATTTTCTGTCTCTAAATATAGGATCCGGATCAAAGGCTGCTCCGACATCCACCGCCCAATACTCTGACGGGAACGTGAACAAAACAGGAAGAATTCTCGCCTTGGTCATCGTCCCGGCAATTGCGTCGACCCATAGTGTCTGAGATAGATGCCAGAGCCTCTTCTGTCCAGCATGGATTCATTTCCTACGAGGACTCCTTTGCAATTTTTTATGTCCGTCTTTTTCTTCAGGGATCTGAGGGGTACTCTTGCAGCAACAATTTTGGTACTCACGCATTTGATGATTTGAAGGTTATGTTCATGATTTGATAATTGATACGTGGTGTCGATGTGTACGCCCTCGCCCGCTTAATTTGCAATACGTTTCTTCGTCAGGGTTGATTAATTTGTTCAGTTGTTAAGTTGTCACAGTCAGGCTGACCGTTGACTTGTCTGTAGCCTGCCTAGCCGCCCACGCCATCTCCTTCCTCCCGTCTTACCTCCTCTCCCAAGTCCCAGTCATCACTCGCCTTTTCCTTTTAAATCCTTTCAAGAACCCAATCTATACCCCTTTATATATATAATTTTTGTTACTAAATAATGCACTCATTAGATGGCGATGGTTTTAATTCAAACAAAACGTCCCCATAAACTTGCATTCATCAAAATGACGTCTGATCTTTCCTCGTTATACTCACCCACATTATCCATTATTTAGTGTGTCTAATCATCCTGTGGCCCACATCAGACCTCCCACACATATTTGGAAGGAGAGCGAATCCGTAAATAAGGAGGATCCGCGTGCGAAAACCAGACTTAAATTTTTCTTCCCAAAATTGTATGTACTACATATTTGGAAGAAGGAATCAAACAAGAAAATATAGGTTATGATATGCAAGGAAACAATACTTGAATTTTTATTGTCGACATTGTGATCGTATTTTTTCGAATATGACCCTTCTCGAGACTTTTTACGGATCTAGCCCCATCTAATTTCAGTCTCACATAGTTTATTTCATTTTTATCTAAGGAAGTCTGTCTTTTTCTCTAAATAAATATAGGATCTTTTTCGGATCAAAGGCTGCTCCCACATTCATCCGCCCAATAGTCTGACAATAAGGAAAAGGAAACAAACGTCTTGGAATCGTGAAAATGAAACAAACGTCTGGAAGGACCATTCATTACGCCTTGGTCATCGTCCCGGCAATTGCGTCGACCGCATAGTGTCTGAGATAGATGCCAGAGCTTCTTTATAATTTAAATTTTTGAAAATAATTTTATTAAGTACAAAATAATCGATGGATTCATTTCCTAATGTGTTATCTTTGCAAAATCTTTCTATGTCCGAAGGCAACTCTTTTTTTCTTCAGGGATCTGAGGGAAGCTTCTTGCAGCAACAATTCCATCAATCCCGTACTCTCCTCATTTGATGATTTGAAGGTTATGTTTCATGATTTGATAAATTATGATACGTGGTGTCGATGTGTATTGCCCTCGCCCGCTTAATTTGCAATACGTTTCTTCGTCAGGGCTGATTAATTTGTTCAGTTGTTAAGTTGTCACAGTCAGGCTGACCGTTGACTTGTCTGTAGCCTGCCTAGCCGCCCTCCTTCTTGTTGTTACGCCAAGCTACAAAAAATCCTTCCTCTCCTTGATCTAAAATCTTTTGGGACCTCCTCTCCCACCTCCATTTAGTCCGTTTTCTTTCTAAATTCATTTAAAATTCTAAATTTCTCTTTCATTATTAAGTCCTTTTCATTTAATTGAACCCAATCACCTTGTCGTAGGCTCATCCTATAAGTTTATACGTATTCACCACTAGAATTTGCAAGATTAATGTACAGCGCTATATTCAATATAAATAGTTTATTCTTTTAAATCTAATAGATCAGATTAATTAATATTTATTTATGTTTTCTTTGATAGTAAAGTAGTATAAATAATCTTTAAAAAATCAGTGGCTAGATCTGATTTATATACACGGTAAAATTTCTCTTCATCTAATCTCTAGCAATCGTGATGACCAAGATTCTTGAACCGAATCGGGATCAATCTTGCTTTCTTTGCGGTCAGAGTCAAACAAGGCAGGCTGCTGTAGCTGTATAAAATCACATGGCCAGTAGTAGTTAGCAGCTGCGCACGGGCTTACCATACCCATCAGCAATATCGACACACCAGCTCACAAATTAATGGACCAGGGCCAAGAAACGCAGCCCGCAGCGGCGAAGCCCGTGGAGGTCACGCTGCGGCGGTTCGACCTGGACGACGTCGACGCCATGATGGCGTGGGCGTCGGACCCTCAGGTCGCGGCCGTCTGCCGCTGGGAGCCGTACGAGTCCACGGAGCCCCTGCTCGCCTTCATCCGGGACACAGTGCTCCCGCACCTCTGGTTCCGCGCCATCTGCCTCTCCGGCGAGGCCCGCCCCGTTGGCGCGGTGTCGGTGACGCCGACGGCGGACGCGTGCCGGGCCGAGCTCGGGTACGTGCTGGCGCGCGCGCACTGGGGCAAGGGCGCGGCCACGGCCGCCGTGAAGCGGGTGGTGGCCACGGTGTTCGCCGATGTGGAGGGGCTGGAGCGCGTGGAGGCGCTCGTCGACGTGCGCAACGCCGCGTCGCAGCGCGTGCTGGAGAAGGCCGGGTTCCGGCGGGAGGCCGTGCTGCGGAGGTACTGCGTGCTCAAGGGCGCCGTCAAGGACATGGTCATCTACAGCTTTATCTCCACCGATCCACTGGTCGATTGATACGTGTAATAATAACTAGATACTTATACACGGTGTGTCACGCCACAGGCGTCTCTCCACATGCGAGCAAATCGAGAAAACGTACGATTGCCTCTCCCTATACGAGTAAATCGAGAAAACACGCAAAAGGAACTAAAAAGAATTTTGTATTTTCCGCAAAATGGCTTAAACGTAATGCTAGAAAAATAAAAAAAAAAGACCTAAATGCAATGTATATTTTTTTCAAAAAAAAGGATCTGAACATATTTTTTCCCTCGAAAAGGACCTAATCGTAATTCTAATTTTCCGTAAAAGGACGCGAGCGCAATGCTTAAAAACGTACAAAGGACCTAGACGTAATATATATTTTTTTTTCGAAAAAAAGACCTAATCGTAACTTTTTTCCCGAAAAAGGACCTAATCATAATTTTTTTTCAGAAAAAGCACCTAAACGTAATTTTTTTTCGCTGCTCGGCTCGAGTCGCGAACGAGCCGGCTCAAAGCCTCCTAAAGGCGTGAACTCTTCCATCTATAATAGATGGATGATTAGCTAGCTCGGCCGCTAAATCGTAAGGGTATATACAACAGTATATATGGTAGCTATCTAAAATACAAGTACATATTATTTAAGACAAGACTAAAAACAACTTATACAATAGATTATCTATAACGATCTCTCATGTAATTAATAGACTGTCTGTATAATGATATACACAGTATAAAAGTTGTCTATAAGGGTGTCTGTTAAATAGTAGATAATATCTTTATCTCTCCTCCACATTATCTAAAATTCTATGTGGCATACTCTTATAGACAGCTGACATGTATTATTGTACATTCCCTAAGTGATTTTGTTGTCTTTCTTCTGTACGTATATGGCGCAAGTCCTTTTTCGAAAACAGACATGGAAACTTTCGTTACGGAAATGGAAACGATTTTTGTTTCGGAAACGAAAACAGGAGAGTTAGTTCCGACAGAAACATAAATGGAACAGAAATTCCGTATAGTATTATTCGGAAATTCCGAACGGATTGAAGGCCCAACCCACTTGTAAGACCGTAACCCACCCAAGCGGCCAGGCCCAAGCGCTGCTTTCGCACCGAGTGAAATTGAAAACAAACCCTAGCTCTCAGTCAGCTCTCTCGTCACGCCGGCCTCCCGAGTCCCAACTCCACAGTTGGTGGCGCCGCCCCCCACCCTAGGCTCACCGATTCACCGCCACGCCGCCGCCCCCATCGCGCCGCCCCGGCGCCCCCGATCGGACTCCCGCCGCCTCCAAATCGACGCCCACACCTCGTCACATGAGACTCCCGTCCCGGCCTCCCGACTCTCGAGTCGCCGACGTCGCCCCCCACCCTAGGCTTACCGATTCACCGGTGTCGCACCACCCTGACGCCCCTGATCGGAGTCCCACCGCCTCCAGATCAGCGCTCACACCTCGTCACGCGAGACTCCCGTCCCAACCTCCTGACTTCTGAGTCGGCGGCGTCGCCCCTACCCCAGGCTCACCGATACAACGACGTTGCGTCGTCGGCCCCACCGTGCCACCCCAGCGCCCCCCGACTGGAGTCCCGCCACCCCCATATCAACGCCCCCGTGCCGCCCCCAAATTTGACTCTGATTGAGGTTTGGTCCATCTATTTGCAGTTTGCTAGTCTGTGCGATTGAATTAAGAATGTCAAAATGTCAAATCTGTATTAACATGTATTTACTATTACAAGACATCAAATTTGGAAAACACTTCGAGTAAGACTTATCTTCTGTTTACTGAACTGCTGAAACAAATTCTAGAGTAGAGGGATGGTTTAATGAGATCATGCTAATAATGTTATCAGTTCTCCGCATGATGAGCCAGTTGTATTTAGTTCTGTTCTTAGTTTCAAGTTTGGACAGGTTTCCATGCTTACAATTTCTAAGGATACTGTGACACTATGATCTACTAGACTACTACTAGTAACACTTTGCATTTCAGAAATTGTGCGCACAAACAGGGATTTAAGAGCTGACTATCAACTGTAAGATTATTGTCTACGAGTAGCAGACAAGTAGGTTTTTGAATTATTTTAAAATCTGACGAATACTGTAAAATCTTATTCTGGAATTTATGCTGGGAGCAAAAATCTTGACAAAGTGGTGCTCTCTTTCTGAAATAAGAGCATGCTTGTCCAAGATGTCCTTTATAGCTAATCAAGACCCTCAAACCTGCTTTGCCCCGCCATTAGACAAATATATTTTATGCAGCCAATCATTCCAAGTTCAATGCCTCTTCAATCTCCTAATGTAAGAGGATGTCGATGGTGCTGATATGGAGGAGAACATGATGGACTGATCTGTTTCTGAGTATGTTATTTTTATCTTATGCAACTCTCCTGAAATGATCATATTTTTTTTCCTCCTGTGTAATTGCTGAGTTATGGAGAAGAATGTTCCTGGAAGAAGACAGGAGTTACAGTAACATCATTTCATGTTATATTGTTGTTATAACTTAGTGTTATCTGTCATTGAGTTGATGCACTGAACTGAACCAAAATATTGTATGATTGTAGCACTGAACTGATGGGTGGAAAGGCTAGGCTAACCGAGGGATGCTCCTTCTGCCGCAAGGTCGACTAAGATGAAGGTTACCCAAAAACAAGGCGCAACCTATTGATCAAGGTTGTTAGTTTTCCAGGATGTAGTCTGAAAATTTTGCATGTCCCGCAAAGTGAACCCATGTTTGGTAACTTATTCTCTTGCTGGAGTTTGTTATAACATTGGTACTTTAGTTTGCCTGGATAACAAGATCAAACTTCCATGTATTCAGGTGTAGTGTTATTTAAATCGTATGTTTGGCATCAATGAATCACTGCTATTCCTGGTGATATTTGTCGCCTGGTCAGTGGTCTGTCCCGAGTGTCGAATGTGGTTTCGTCGTATTCCTGGGTCTTTTCGCATAATTTTATCTGTGTACTTTTAATGTTTGCTGTGTGTAAACTGGGTTAAGCCTCCACTACAGTGATGCTCTAGGTTAGCTTTAGCCTCGGTAGGAATGTTTGATCTCAAGGCTTTGACGTCCTCTTTAAGTATTTATGCCTAATAGCCTAATATCATGTACTATGTTCTTGTTGAATTTTTCTCTTTCGTTTCCGTATTCGCTCCGTTCCGTTTCGAATCTGTTTCCGTCACTATCCGTTTCTGGGGTTTTCGATTTCCTTTCTGTACCGATAAAAAATATGAAAACCGAAACAGACCAACCATTTTCGTTCTGTTTTTATCCCTAGTTCAGCCGACCTCTCTCGACTGCAATTTTGTGTTTGTAATGCTGGCGTTTTCTCAGTTGTTTTGATGTACTTATATGAAAATTGAGGATTTGCCAATACAAGAGATGACGCTTTAGGGACTATTTGATTCATGGGATTCTACGAACGCAGAATTGGAATGTTATGACTTGTTGAATCTTATAGGAAGTAAAAACTATAGGACTTATTCAAAAGATGTGTTTGATTACCTCACATGAAAAATACATAAATGTTGAGATTAAATGATAATCGATTAGAGTGAGAACGGGGGGAGAGAGAGAAGTTGCATGGGAGCCTCAAAGGAATTCCTAACATGAGGTTAGACCTTAAGCTAAAATTTCTCTAAAATTTGTAGGAATTTGTCTTACCCCCATAAAATTCTTTTGAAGCAATCGTACAAATCAGACACTAATTGCAGGAATTTTTTCTTTGGATTTAATATTTTCTTTATTATTATTATTTTTTGAATCAAAGAGGCCCGCATGTAGACTGAACTGAACTGTTGATGCGGCATCTAAAAATATTGACGATGCCAAAAATTGGTACTCTAACCAAACAAATTACAAAAGTCCAAAGCATGTGACATGTGCTGTCTGTGCGCAAGCGAAGAGAGGAATGCTTCCATAAATAGTGGAAAGTTTATGTTACTATTTTCTGTCTTCAATTCTAATTCTAGTTCTATACTATTTCTCCAGGGTTTTTTTTTTTGTTAAAGTAGACGTGATAAAATAGTAGGCACTGGGAGAGCTTGTGTTCAGGGCAGCTCGGAGTCAGAGGGCTCAGACCAAGAAACGCAGCTCGCGATCGAAGCTCATCCCGTCGTTCGCGGCGCCCATGGAGGTGACCCTCCGCCGGTTCGTGCTCTCCGACGTGGACGCCATGATGGCGTGGGCGTCGGACCCCGAGGTCGCCGCCTTCTGCCGCTGGGAGCCGTACGATTCCACGGAGACCCTGCTCGCGTTCCTGCGCGACACCGTGCTCCCGCACCCGTGGTTCCGGGCCATCTGCCTCGGCGGCGAGGGCCGCCCCGTGGGCGCGGTGTCCGTGGCGCCGACGGAGGACCGGTGCCGCGGGGAGCTCGGGTACGTGCTGGCGCGCGCGCACTGGGGCAAGGGCGTGGCGACGGCGGCCGTGAGGCGCGCGCTCGCGGCGGTGTTCGGCGAGGTGGAGGGGCTGGCGCGCGTGGAGGCGCTGGTGGACGTGGACAACGCGGCGTCGCAGCGCGTGGTGGAGAAGGCCGGGTTCCGGCGGGAGGGCGTGCTGCGGCGCCACTACTGGCACAAGGGCCGAGTCAGGGACCTCGTCATGTACAGCTTCATCTCCGGCGACCCCTTGCCCGAGTGACACCGCGCCAAAGCGCGCACTCATCTGAAATCGAACTGCGAATCCGAGAACAAATCCTATATTTATCCGTCTTTCTGTCGATGAATGGCCACTGTTTTCTTTTAGCGTCATAAATCTGTTGCGATTTGCAATCTGTACGTATTGAGTGAAACAAAACTGGCGGATGAGATCAGCTGAAATACCCACAGTATTTGTTTGCAAGAACTTCCTTTGCAATGTGCGCAGGTATAAATTTCTTGCGTGAATGGAAATCGACATTGCTGCGTACGTGCTCGATGCCGACGGCGGCGGAGCCGTGCCATTTCTGGACACAACACATGAACCAGATCGGTGCCGACATGTTTGTTTTGGCGGTATCGTTCAGCGTGACGCGATGCCGCCTCTTGTGCGGGCTGTGGAGCAAGTTGGGCGATGAATTCGTCCTCTGTTTGCTTGGCATCGTGGAGCCGAATTCTGTACCCTTACAAATCAGCAACAAAATTGTAAATCTAGCTCTTTTCCGTACAATAGAAACTCCAGTCACCTGTTGCGCTTGTTGAGGAGCTGCGGGGGTGAGCGAAGCCACTACGGTGTCGATGATCTGCTTTGGTAGGAGAATATGGTAGGTAACACGTATTAGCTGCCAGATTTGTAATTGCTCGTGTAATCTGTGTAGTCTGCGGAAGGAAAATTTTAAGTACAGATTTGCACAGGTAAATTTGCTACTGCATGCCGTGTTTAGAGAGCGTTTTGATCACTGTACTGAAAACCTTCGCTATGAGGTGGATTACGTCAGGTCTGAATCATCCTTCCTGTCTGACAAGATAAGGTGGGTTGGCCCTTCAGTTCACCCTTGTCTGATTGAGCGTCTCCATTTAAAAAAAAAACGGCAAGCCGTGATTATATCAGACAAAATGAAACAGAGTGCAAGGTACAAGTGTGCGAAGACTGTACCCCAGAAAGCATAAAAGAAGAACAAAAGGTGATGATTCTAAACTTGTCGTTGAAGGATCTGCCCGAGGTTTGTTACTCTCGCGGATACCCAGTTGGCAGCCTTATCCTTGACCTACTGAAGGATTTGTTCTTGAGTTGCCCAATTTCTTTGGAAGATTCTGTTGTTGCATTCTTTCCACCACTGCCAACATGTTAGGATTACGAGGGATTTGACACCTTTTTGGATGTTGGACCGGCCGACTATGTGTTGAAAATTCCATTGCTTGAGGTCCCTCGATGGCTTCCACCGATCCGGTTGTAGAGACGGTATCCTAGCCCACTGCGCGATGGAGGACCACATATGCCGAACATGAGCACAGTCTACAAATAAGTGGAAAACCGTTTCTAAATTCTGACAGCACATTTGGCAGAAGTATTGATTAGGCCATCCCCTGAACTGCAGACGCTGCGCCGTCCATAGGCGGTTTTGTTGCGTTAGCCAGAAAAAGATCTTACATCGGAGTGGGACCAACGCGGACCACATGGTAGCGACGAAAGTTTTGTGGGTGCATCATTGAAATTGCAAGCTATACACGGAGGTTGTTTAATAGACACATCATCCAACTCCGGTCGAAGATGCACAGACTGTACCTGGGACCATAGGTTGATATACTCTCTAGTAGCTGTGAATCAAGATGATGTCGAATGTCTCGAATTCAATTATTATTTTGCAATGCATTAAGCACCGATCTTGTCTTACTCTTTGAGTGGTTATAGAGTCTGGGCAGAGACAGAAACTGTCTTGTCTTCCTCCTTGAGCGTCTCCATTTGATTGGTGTGACTAAATTACTCCATAAAACAGAGACAGATTCCGTTTATAACTCAGGGGATTAGCAATTAGCAAACACCAAAGAAACAAGGCAAAGAGATGGACCAAGAAGCGCCTGCCCGGACGACGGGGTCCACGGACGCGGTCACACTCCGGCGGTTCCAGTTCGCTGACGTCGACGCCATGATGGCGTGGGGCGTCGGACCCTGTGGTCACGGCCTTCATGACGTGGGACCCCTACCCGTCCCGCGATCCCCTGCTCGCCTTCATTCGGGACACCGTGTTGCCGCACCCCTGGTTCCGCTCCATCTGCCTCGCCGGCGTAGACCGCCCCATCGGCGAGGTGCCCGTGACGCCGACGGACGACCGGTGCCGCGCCGAGCTCGGGATCGTGCTGGCGTGCGCGCATTGGGGCAAGGGCGTGGCCATGGTGTTCGCGGACATGGAGGGCGTGGAGCGCTTGGAGGCGCTCGTCAACGTCGACAACACGCCGCGCGAAGGCGGGAGGCCGAGCTGCGGAGCTACTGCGTGCTCAATGGCCGACTCAGGGACATGGTCATCTACAACTTCATCTCCACCGATCCGCTCGTCTAGTGAATTCAAGCGATTAGTCATGTACACATGTGTGATTAGATCGACAGAGGTTAATGGCGAAGACATGTATTTCTGCAGATTTCACCACGATCGAAGTTGCCAAGAAACCAAATTGCATTGCTGCTTGCAATCCAGCTGCAAGCATTTCAGCTATGAATTACACCAAGACGGTTCAGCGCCAGCAGATATACACTACTGGCTGTTCTGCCAATCTCCAAGAGAAAACATGGAGTTATTGAACCTATTTTTTGGAATCTCCATTTCATGGATAACCAAAAAGCGAGAGCAAAAGATATCGCAGGAGAAGGGAGCGCGACATATATCATCGTCAGGTCATGCTTCCCATCCTCTGAGGGCGGTGGCGCGGGCGACGCGGTTGACGCCGAGGGTGAAGGCGCCCATGCGGAGGTCGCAGTGGTGGCTCCTGCACATCTCCTTCACGTCCCTGAACCCGCGCGTCATGTACGTCCTCAGCTCGTTGTTCACCTTCTCCTCGTCCCACATGAACCCCTGGATGTTCTGAACAAACCACAACAGCGTGCGCGTCATGCGTCAATGGCTTAACCTAACTGCCTCACAGTTAACACTGTTCTGAACAAAGCACAAGAGCGTTGTGCCATAACTGACAGTTGAAGTAGTTACTGACCTGAACCCACTCGAAGTAGCTCACCGTGACGCCGCCGGAGTTCGCGAGGATGTCCGGCAGAATGAGGACGCCCTTCTTCGACAGGATCTGCAGAAGGAATGCGGAGAAAATATAACAGACAGTAGCGCATTTCTTTACTGTCAGAGTGTCAATCTGTCAGATGCTGTAAGATATGACTTACCTCATCTGCCTCAGGGTCTGTGGGGTGATTTGCAGCCTCAATGATGTACTTGGCTTTGATGTCATTAGCATTGTCCCTGGAAAATCATGGTGAAGAACAATCTTTCAGCTATATGTAAGTTTGCAGATACAGAAACAGCTAGGATATTATGAATGAACACAGAAAAGAAATCAAACATAAGTTACATTTTACTACTCTGTAAGGATGAAATGGACTACAATGACAACGAGGATGAAGATTACTTGTTTATCACTCCCCCCAGTGCTGCCGGGATGAGGACGTCGCATTCTTCAGTGAGCAGTGAGTGTGGGTCAATCGCATCTCCTCCGTTGAAGCCCTGGATCCCGCGATTCTCAGCCGAGTGCTTCACTAGCTTGGAAATGTCAAGGCCATTGGTGTTCTTCACAGCTCCTGTGACATCACTGATGGCAATCACCTTACCACCAGCTTCACTGATCAGTTGAGCAGCCCAGGAGCCAACATTACCAAATCCCTGAAAAGGCAAGCGAGGCAATAGTTGCTTATCTGTGAAAAATAACCTTTGCAGGTACACTGTTTAGCCGTGCCTGCTTTGCAATGCAAATGAAGATAAAGAAATGACAATTGTAGCCTTATTCATGTATTTAATTGCAATCATGGAGGTGAAAAGCGCATAGTATGCGATTAGCTGACTCTGCATACTTCTTTTCTGTCATTCTTTTGATTATGTATTCCTTAATTTATGTTGTGTGTCTTAGAAGAATGAGCCGTGATGACTCACACTGCACTTGGTTCTCAATTTATCATCATTTGAAAGCCAAAGAGCTGCCTAACCTACATATATTTTCCCTTCTTTTTCTTTTTCTTTTCTTTTGTTGCAACAAAGCTTTTACCTGTATGACAAAACGCTGGCCTGCAATGCTTTTGCCATGCTCTGCAAGCAAGGCTTCAGTAGCAAACAGAACTCCCCTTCCAGTAGCTGCATCTCTTCCCAGTGATCCTCCAAGGTCCTGTATTGAGCACGAAATTCATGAGCATGTGTAGGATAATGAGAAAGCAGCTTTCCCTGAACAATCAAATCCTAGCGCTTCCATCCGGATAATCATTCTTTGTACTAAGAATCATATTCTTTCTGCAACCTATCCAAAGGACTGTGCTTGACAAATTTCTTGTGGAATTCTCCATGGCATCTTCCAATTTTGTTCTGGAAACATCATTTTCATTACACATACATGATAAAGAGTGCATGATAGATGGATGGATACATACAACAGGCTTTCCTGTCACCACAGCAGGTGAGTAACCATGAAACTTTGAGTACTCATCAAGTATCCATGCCATTGTCTACTTCCATGCAACAAACAAAAGAAGCCAAATTAGAACACATACATACATATGATTAATTCTCGAGAGGTGTTTCCTTGCTTTTCTTTTTTTACAGTTGCACAAATATTAAAGCATGAATGAATGATACATGGTGATTACTTATCCTTTCGTTTGCTTTAAGATTTGTGCAACTTGTATTGAGAGGAAAAATATTGAAGCAGTGCTGTTAATTCTCACCAGTCTTGCAAAAAAAGTATATAGAAAAGTAAAACAACCTGTGAGTTGGTGCCCATATCTGGAGCTGGAACATCAGTATGGATGCCAATTAAGTCATGAATTTTTTGGGTGAAAACTCGGGTAAGTCGTTCAAGCTCCGAGATGCTCAGTTCTCCAGGACTGCATCCTATTCCACCTTTAGCTCCTCCATATGGAATATTAGCCACGGCTGTTTTCCATGTCATTAGTTGTGCCAAGGCATTAACCTCATCAGGATCAACCTGAATTATATGATAGCTTGTCAATGCAAAGACTTACTGTGACTATGCACAATCTTTATTGCGAGTGTCTTAGAAGCAGTCTTAGCTCAGGAGAAAACTGGTGTATACACATGACCGGCTTCTACGGAAACAAAGTCAGAACGCGATACAATATGGCAGCTTTAGCGAGATGTCCTAATTTCCAACATGATTTTTTTTCTGCATTACTGCAGGTTCTAAGTTGAACAATTAGTCATTTCAACTATCTCAAAAGGATTATGCTAAGTATGACAGATTCCTGAAGAAAGTATAATTTATGCTGAAGGACCATATTAAGTCGGCAAAAGTGTAGCAAGAATCAAGTACGGTGTACTGACTGGTTGTATCATGAAGAAGAGAAGGACCAAGGAACATGTATGCTAACCTCATGGTGGTATCTGATTCCACCCTTCATAGGGCCCCTAGCATTGTCATGCTGTACCCTAAACCCAACATAGGATGCTAACGTCCCATCATCTTTTGGAATAGTGCATTCAACCTGCAACCACAAGCTGCATGTTACTGAAGAATGAAACAAACGCTTCACCTTACATAGACAAGAAGCATGTTCATAGGTTAGAAGGATCCTGCAAACATCTTTTTTATTTTTATTTAAAGGGTGTGACCCCTATTTCTATTTATAGAAACCAACTACACAGATTCGTTACAAGTTCTGAAGGTAGTAAGAAAATCCTGCAAACAGCTGAACCATGCAAAGTAAATGATCATAAAGTGAGAGTGACCATAAAGTAGCAAAAAAAATTTGGAATAAAATTTAAGTAGTAAATGCGAAGATATAAAAATTATCAGCTCAATTCGAAGGCAAAAAAAAAGGTTACCTAACTCACTAACCATAAATTTACGGGCCAGGTGAAAAAGGAAAAAGGAAATTGCCAAAACAAACAGCATACATGGGCTATCCAGATTCATAGGGGGAAAAAATATGCTAGGATCATCACCTTGATCTCCCTGAATGGGATGAGCAAGCTCTTCTCCAGCTTTGAGTCCAGACCCAGCAACTTGGCCGCCTGCTTGAAGTTCCTGCTGGTTGCTGCCAATGCATTCATGATGCTCGATGAAATCCCCCTTCAGAGCCGGGCCTGAAAACGGATCAAGAATCCCAATTGGATCAGTAACAATCCAAGAAACCTAATCACAAGAGCTAGAAGAAAGCTCCAATGAAGCCTGTGGAAGAGACCAAGGATAATTTACTTTTATCTTTTCAAGTAGCAATAAAATATTTATGGTGAGCAGGGGAAGCAAAAAGACGATGTAGGAGTTTCAGGGCAAGCAGGTCTATATATAGGCACATAGCTCCTTGGTGGTGGAGCTTGGTTTAGTTTAAAAAATGTGGAAGCAATTTGTCTTTGGGAAAATAGAGACAAGATCTTGTTCTTGTCCTGTCAACACATCTGACTTCTGATTGTCATTGATATATTTACTGTATATACAACAAACAGGTGGTTAGGAACTAAAATATATGTCAATCTATGTAGAGGAACCAATCCTTTCCCCTTCTTGAGAAAAAAGTATTGGCTTTCATGGATCTGACCAAGCTTCAGGGAGCAGCCCAGCAGAAAGCAGTGCTTGTTTTGGCTTTTTTCAGGAAAACTTCCATCATTTCATTTCAACCACAATTCCACAAAACCAATGAATGGGGTGTTCAAGAAAGTCTGCAGCAACAACAAATTACTCATTCAGTTTGGTGTACCATGTACTGAACTGGGACTGGACTGATTGTACGGCCCGCCTATACAGATACAGTCATCGCGTCCTCTAATGTACGGCCAATTGCTGATTAGCTGACGATGAACGAGCACACAGCGCCTCGTATATCAAATATCGTATGTATGATCGCTGATATTCATGGCTACATGTCCGTGTCATGAACTCATGATGCAGTTGCACCTAACAAGTTAGGCAACCAATGAGTTTTGCGAGTACTGCTACGAAGCTATACGAACCATCCTCTATGAAATTTCAGGAAAGTCTGTTCTTAACAAGAAAGAAAAAAGAAGTTTCAGAAAGATCGCCGACGATGAGCATTGAGCATGTTGGAAAAGCACATGGCTGACTCCGCCGTGATACACTGTGGAATTATTTAGCCCTGAAGTTTTGCACTGTTTATGGCACAAATTAATATAAGAAAATCACATGTATTTCATGGATCAGAAGGTTGCTATCAAACTCAGATTAAGGTTTATAATATGCAAAGCATTGCATAAGTTCAACACTGCAGCATGCGAATCATATATGTCCAGTGACGTGCAGACATAAAGATCACATGTCATGAGCTAATTAAGTAGTGCAGACTGCAGACTCCTTGTGATAAATAAGCTTATTAGGATAGTATGTGAGCTATATCACCTTAAATATAGGATAAGAGGGCATAAGTTCGAGCAAGCTGTGTGCATTTGCTGAAAAAGTGAGAACAAATTAGGGAGAAGGTCCATCCTAAAATGGCCAGCAAAATAATGTGCATAAGAAAGTTAGATGAACTTAAAGTGGTTTAGTTGCTTACATTCAACAACCTAAAGATTTTGGATTTTGGAATGCCTGAATTATTATCCTCTCTTTTTGCTTGTTTTTGTAATGTTCTAAAGATAATGATAATAAATACCCAACCATCACATTGAGTTGAAGGACATCTTTTAGAGTAAAGTTCACAAAACTGCAGGTTTGTTGTACAAATTATCAAAAAACTATATGTTTTAGCTTCTGTTTCACAAAATTACAGATTTTAGGAAACTTGTCTAACAAAAGTACATATTTTAGAATTAACCATTTCTTGTAACAAGTCTGACAGTGTGGAACCACATGACAACCTCACTTGCGAGTGAAACGGGAAATAGGGGTGTGTGAGGCTGCCATACGGGCCCACACTATCAAACACATTATAAGAAACGGACAATTCTAAAACCTGTAATTTTATAACGCAAGTTTTCCTAAAATCTGTAGTTTTTAAAATAGAAGCAAAAACGTGTAGTTTTCTAATAGTTTGTACAAAAATCTTGTAGTTTTGTGAAATTTACTTATTGTTTTGTGATACAACAAATCTATCGGACACAAAGTGGAAAACGAAGATGGCCCAAGAAGAGAAGCCGATATTCTGAAATCAGAATCCGGATTAGGTTGAGGTAGATATCAGCGCAGCTGAACTCAAAAAATTATAGAGCATATATAGTATAATAAGTTAGCATGTGCAAAAAAGTATTACATGACATATCTATGTAGAAAAAAGGACAAGGGACAGTATTTTTAAAAATACTTCGTGTTATTTTTTCCCCTTGAGCTAAATGGCTACACTTCCTACCGAACGGTTCGACCAAACAGTGTACTTTAAAGCAAGCAAAAAAAATATCCTTATCATCTCCACAGAAATTATATGTACCACAAGATAATTAATGGTGACTATACGTCTCAGGAAGGAAGGAAGGAAAAAGTGATTAACAAACTGCGAAGGAACAAACATGTTACCGGGAAACATTAAACAAGGCAAATTAGGCAACAGATTACAGATCCAGGTAACTGCAGCCTATGAGAATGTGACTGACCAAGTTACCATCTCAACACATGAGAACGATAGAACTCGAATCTTTTCCTGACTACGTGATGCTCGCACCAGCACATTACCATCTCAACACAGCATCAAGACCAAGCAATCGCAAAAGGAGATGAGGGCAAGGCTCTGTTCTTACACTCGAGCGATCGGAGTGAAGGGAGAACGAAGCGAAGCGAACTGAGGAATTCGTCCGCGTAGTTGTAGCATCCGGGCAAAGGATTGCAAGGGCTTTTATAGGGGAAACACCTGTGATATATGGAGTACTCTATTCTTGGATGGATCGTAGAGATGTGGGAGAATTGGAATCAAGACTCGCCTAAAGACTTTGGGGGTGATTAGAGAATTTGGGTGTGGTGAGTGACGCCAGGGGCGGTGCTGGCAATTGGATCCACATATGATCCCAATTGCTTGGGTTGGGTTTGGGTGCATCTCATTCCATTCCATGCTATTCCGAGGCCAAATGGGCAGCAGATGGTCCACTCTGCTTTTCTTTTCCTCTCCCCTGTTGTTGTGTTCTACTGCGATCTACGGTTCTGCTCCTGCAATTAAATGTACAGTTCCTTCGTCGATGAATCAATGGTTAGATATGATCTGTATGGTGTGCCTTTTGAAATTAGATACGATCTGTATCTCGTGCCTTCGATTCAAAAGGCGTATTCCTATCTGACTCTGCGAGAAAGTTAAATGTCTTTAAAAATGACACTGGAATTCCAATTTCTCTCCTCGCCAAATGTGGGATTGTGTATCTATTTTGGATGGTCGTCTTAAGAAAGTTATGAGCTCTTTTACTATACACTAAATTTAATATGAATGGTTCATTTACGAAAGTACAAGTTGCTTGAACATATCTATTTCAAACGCATCGCAATCTCAGACGGGGCCCATTGTAACCGGCTTACCGCTGTCACCCATCTCACCTTGGCTCGAGAGCATTGAACCCAAGAAATGATTGCCTAGTGCGGTTAACATGTTCATGAAAAGTCAGTCCATATCCGTAGGAAATAACCATCATAGGAAATAACCACCTAACATTCTAAATCCTAATCAAATGCGCACGCAACTAACAACTAGTCATGAATCATGATGCAACAGATATGGCATCATTCGAGGAAAACCAGGGAGATTTCAAAAAGAAGCCCAGAAAAAAAAAATGAAAGATGCATCATGCAAATTGGTGGAATTGGATTTCCAATACCATCCCCACCCCACACCTTGTTGCTTTAGAATTTAGATAGATTACTACTGAGCCCTTTATTGCCGAGCCATGGATGAAGCATCATGCTGCATTAGGGCAAAAAGGGCACTCCCAAAAGGAAGGTTCTTTGAGCATAAAGTTCATAGTGTATAAGGATCGAACCTTGCTATCACGTCAACTTGTAACGAGTCGTCTGTATCACTGTTCATGAACTAGCATCGGATAAGTCTATTCAGGATTTTTTTTTTCTTCTCCAGAACACGTAAAAGACTTGCGTGCATCGTATTAAGGAGGTTGTTCAAGATTTATGCAATATATGTTGGTACATTTATTTGCAAGTTCTAGAGTTGTAGACTTGATATGTATGTGCAACATAGTACGTTGACTTCAACACCAACCATATGCTGCAAAAAGCAATAGCGTAACCACGAATCTGGATGTTGATTAGGACTACACTTACAAACGATAGAAAATTCATGGAATCTACTATACCCGTCTAAGTTTAATGAGCAAATACAATAATAAGATCACCTCAACTTACTCTTAACATGTACACGTTATCTTTGTCTTATGTGGAAGAATGAGAAAAGAGGAGAGAGAAGAGAGCCGGCTTTTATTTAGTAGAAGCATCACACGGGAACATAGGTGCTATCGTCGGTTAAAAACCGATATTGTTGTTGTATAAGCTAGCTTTTATTGCATGTTGACTTTATTGCTTACTCTAGAGACAACCTTTACAAATAGTTATTATAAAAGCTGACTTTATTGTTTACTCTAGATGATATAGATAAAAGATAGAGTAAGTAGTGGACTTTGTTATTGTACTTGCTCTAAGATGTAGTATTTCTTTTTCGCACATAAACCAAAAAGACATCAAAAAAACTACATTACTCCTAATTATTATCAATAAGCGCTCTATTTAATGCATGCATGTAGAAAATATAAAGCAAAGATGAATATTTATTAGGGATATAGAGGAAACGTCACGTTAATTTATATTAAAATATGAAATGCGTTCTATATTTATAGATAAAACCATTTAAAGAATCCGTATTATAAACTTAGAGTAGGGAGTATCTGTTGCGATCTAGTATGAGCTTTTTTGTGACAGTGGTGCTGCGTTGAAACGTGAAACAGCCCACCTAAACTAAATACTCAAAGAACAAACATGATGGTACATAAAATGTAAACAAACCAAAGGAGGAAAACTCGAAGCTGTGTGACCCCTCAACTTCGCAAAGCTGTATGACCCCTCAACTTCGCAAATCTGTGTGACCTCTCGAGTTCGCAAATGTGGTAGCGTACACAGAACAGAACACAGATTATATGCAAATCACACTTCAAGAAAAAAAAAAGGACAAACAAAGGATTCCAAGGCTTCAGAATTTCGAAGTTGTAACTCAATACTAGCAAGAGCACAACCCGTAGAACTTCTGAATTCTTATGCATTCTTGAAGATTCCTCTATGTTCTCAGATCCAGGGTTCACATTACCGACGAAAATCGGTCGATTTTCGTCTTTATCGTCATAGTCCGGTTTCTAAAACCGCTGGATAAACTGGTCAATTAAAAAAAATCAAAAATTCGAAAAATTTTATGTTTCGTAAACCAGTAGAAAATCGAGCGATTATCGACGAAAATCGACAAAAAAATCGACCACGAGAAGAACACAATCGGTATGTCGTTTATCGGTGAAACTCGATTTTTTATTTTTTTTCAAAAAGTTTGATTTCGAAACCATTTGATTTTTGACGATTTTCGACGAAAATCGGTACTGGGCGGGGGCGATTTCCAAATCGAAACGATAATATAAACCTTGCTCAGATCTCAAAAATACTAACCGGCCAGTTATCTATATGTGGAATTAGCACAATATTATCCGCTCCACAGAACTGTCGTTAACCGTTGGGGGGAGGCGACGGAGGCGTATCCTCGGAGGATCCATATCTACGACTGTGTTAATGGGTAGGGCGGAGCATCATCCGAGGAACTTGTGAGCTCTTTTATGTTATACTAAATTCAATATGAATTTTTTTTTATCTAATAGATTAGATCAGATAGCATTTATTTATACTTTCTCTGATAGAGTTGGCTACATCTAATTTTTACTACCCACTATATACTACACCCTCCGTTCAGAAATATAAGACGTATTTTGACTTTGCACAAAAATTAAGGTTAGGGTAAAATTAAGAAAGGTATAAGTAAAAATGACTTAGATACCCTTACTTAATTATCTTGAAAGATGAGAGATGATAGTTTATGTGTGATAGTAATGAATAAATGCATATAGTTGTAAGAGAATAAATAAGGGTATAGTAGAAAAATATTCATTAAATCTACATACAAGTCTGAAAGGATCAAGTTAGCCTATTGGGGGTGAATAGGCAACTTTAAAATCTTCTAATCTTTAAGAAAAACTTTTCTTAATAAAAATAGCAACAGATAAGAGTTCAAATAGAAATTCAGCACAAATCTGTTTCAGTAAGATCAGAAATGAAGAGGAACTTGAATGATTACAGACATTAAGTTGAACACACAAAAATAAAGCAATATCAGAACGACTAAAGGGTTTTTCACCAAGGTTCAGAGACCAATCTCCTACGTCCCCGTTAGAGCGCTTCTTCAGAAGTATTGCTCCACCAAATAGCCAATCTCAGTGGCTTTTGGTCTTTCACTAACTTGACTCTTCGACCATTTCGGTGAGGTGAGTCTCAACCTTTTACAGCAATGGTGGTCTTCCACAATCTCTGTTGGATAGATCGCACCAACAACTTCTCCAACTGTCTAGGAACAGCTAGTTCCAAGAGTAATAGACTATCCACAAGCCCTGTCTCTTGGTTCATTAGCTAGATGCAAACTAGACTCAGCTTGGAGCAAGAACTCTAAATGTTCAGAATGAATGTTTGTAGTTTATGAGTTGAAGCTCAAACTCTTTGATGGAATGAAGGCTCAGGAATGCAAAAGATCAAAGAGTTGTAATTGATTTGAAAGATTTCAACGGTGTTTAGAATGTCAAGAATGTGTATGGGCAAAGCTCTATATTTTTAGTGAACTCAAGCACTGTATATATAGAGCCCGAACAGAAATAATTGTTGTACCTGCTATTTGCCTGTTGGGGGATGGTAGGAAGGATGAGATAGGTCAACTACTGCCATTTTATAAGAATTTTAAGGTGTATGAGTCATATGTTGAAATATACTCACGCGCCGGACTAAAAATGTTAGTCCAGGGTACATAAGATGGGAGAAGTATTATTGTATTCAGTGTGACCCATTTGCGCCGGACCAAAAAAATGATCCGTCGTATATATGTACTGGTAAAGGAAGTTTGTGTAGGACTGAAAAAGTTGGTCCGATTAACACACGCTTTGTTCTATTTGGATATCAGCAAAATAGTGTTTGCGCCGAACTGAAAAAGTTGGTCCGGCGTAAAAGAGAAAGTCGCTGGTTTTTACCAGAGAGAAACACGTTTGCGCCGGACAGAAAAAGTTGGTCCGGCGTTCACTCAGAATTTTGGTCTCAGCAAATGGCATTTGATTAAGATTTGAGTAAAATAATTCTTAACACAGACTAAAAATTTGTATAGAGTGAAAAGAAACAGCATATGCCGGACTGAATATAAGGATGAATTGAGATCGGTCCGTCATGAACAATGTACGCTCGGTTGAAATAAATCAAAGGAGAGTTCTTGGCGCCGGACTGAAAAAGTCGATCCGGCGTACATAGAGTGCGCTCGGTTAGAACTTGGAACTTGATTTTCTTCAGCGCCGGACTAACTGAAGTTAGTCCGAAAAAAAACTCTTTTTAGCTAAGGAAAGGGATATCTGGATTTTTGAGTGAGAGATGTGAAATGTCCTTATGCTCCAATTTATCTTAGTGAGTTTAGCATATAAAACAAGATTATTACTTGTGTATAATTCCTCTTAATAGTACGATTATTCTAGATATATGGCTTGAATCAACTCTCAAGCCAAAACTAAAAATAAATATCTTAGCCTTATTCTTCAAATATAGTTTTTTTTCAACTTATACTAAGTAAGCTTCTTAATCATCAACACCAAAACCTGCATAATAATCATAACTAAAAAAATAGGGGCCTAGATACTCTCAAAGTCTTATAATTTTGAACAAGTTCATTTAAACTATAGACTTTATATTTCTAAACGGAGGGAGCACTAATATAATATACCATACAAATTCTCATATCTGTTTAAACAGGAACACTCCTTGAGAGACTGTATAAATGAACCAACTTAGTACGCCAGCATGGGTAGGGCGGAGTTAACAACAACCAGATAAATTCACGTTTCCTGAGCGCATCAATATCGAAAAGCAAGCAAGTCAGTCAAAGGAGTCTTTTATCATGTGAACCCTCAACTTTCATAGCGGCAGAAAAACATCTTGATGGCATCCTCACTTCCGGTCAGTCAGACCATCTTGATGGCCACTCGCTCTTGCGCGGCACGGCGAGAGGAGCGACACTGATCTTGACGTACTCAAAGAAACCGGAGTCCGGAGCCGACGAGAGAGGGCACGAGGAGCAATTCAGGTGGAGGGAGGCGCCGGCTGCGCATCTCGACGCGGATCATGTGCTGCTCACGGGCATCCGTGCATTCCTGAATCGTTGTAGTAATCACCTATCACCAGGTAGAGCACTCCGTCCACATGCGCGCTCAGGACGGGGCTCTTCGGCGGCGCAAACGCGCGCACCGGCAGCCCCGCCCTCTTGAACACCTGCTTCTCCCACAGGTCCCTCACGCGGAGCTCGCCGTCCCGGACGCGGCACATGGTCTGGTGCAAGGTTCCAAAAACCGGCAAGATTTCAGAAATCTCGGATTCCGACCCAGGATGGGATTCAAAATCCTGATCGGATAGTTTTTTTAAAAAATCTCATCAAATCTAGCCGAATCTCGGGTAATTTGACCGGATTTGGCCCGATAACCCTTTAAAAAATCATCTTCCATAAAAATTTGCTGAAAAACTGAATTTTTGAGTCGTTTTAAAATTTTGGCAAAAACACTGTCAGTTTTTTATTAAATTGTACAAACTTGATCATACTCTGAAAAATTTATGGTACTATATTTAGAAGTGTACGATCATAAAAAAATTCAAAATAATTGAACTTAATTTATTATCTTTAAAAAATCAAAAACATAATGAGCATAATTGAGATAATAGCTTTGTCGGAATTTTATAAATTTGCTCGAGTGTGATCATGGCCCACAATTTTGAGGAGAGATTAAGCATTTTCCTAAGAACCCTTCTCTAAAATTTTTACTCAATCAAAATCTAAGGATGCATTAAACTTCATTTGCTATTTTTCAAAAATAAAAAACACAAGGAACACAAATGGTACAATACCATTGTAAGAATTTTTTAAATTCACTCGTGTGTGATCATGATCCAAAATTTTTGAAAGACCTTTAAATTTTCTTTAAAACCCTTCTCTAAAAGTTTCAAAAATTCTAACCTTTTTTGTTTGCTCAAGCAAATCTATGTATTAATCATCAGGTTTTTATCAGGACGTAGCACTGTTAGAATTCTTGAAAATTCTTCACGCTTGATCATCATCTAAAAATTTATGTAAATATTGACGATACATCAGGACTATCCACAAAAAATTCAAAATTTTATAATGTGGGTTGAACCAATTTTCATTTGGTTGAAATTTTTCGGTAAGACTTTTATCAGGAAAATAGCACTGTTCAAATTTTTAAAAATTTCTGAAGCTTTATCATCATTTGAAAATTTTATTAGAATATTAGTGATGCATAAGAACCATGCATAATTTTTTTAAAAAAATTTATAATGTGGTTTGTTTCATTTTTCATTCGGTTCAAAATTATCAGTCAGCGTTTTATCAGGACAGTAGCACTGTCCGAATTTTTAAAACTTCCTCGATATTGATAATCATCTAAAATTTTTATAGGAATATTAATGTTTTTCAAGACCCTCCTAAAAAAAATTAAAAATTTTCGACATCCTTTTAACCATTTTTTGCTTAGTTCAATTCACCGAAATCTCGGCAAATTTCACCAAGATTTCGGCAATTCCAGACGAAATCTTGGGAATTTCAGTGCAAACAAAACCCAGATTTGAATATTTGTTTTTGTATTTCGTCCAAAATTTTTCTGAAATTCCGAGATCTCGACGAAATTTCATATTTCGGTCACCTCCGAGATATCAACAGAAAACAGAAAACGAGATTTAAAACCTTGTCCGGTGCAGCTGCCGCGGGGAGCTCTGGGAGGTGCTGGGGTCAGTCCGGCACCCCGGGGGCAGGCCGATGAAGTGGAATTTTGCACACGGTCGCACTCGTCGGAGAACAGGTCGCCGTGCCTGTAGAACATGACGCTTCGCAAGAGGTCAGCCCAGAAAGCCACGCCTTTAAACGAGAACACCTCGTGGACATAAAAGGCCACGTTCGTTTAGGATTAGACTTTTTTTGACTTATATAGCTTATAGCTAGCTTTTAGACGGTAGGTAATTTTAATTATTAGTCTAAGATTAACTTTCAATAAACAAAAAAACACCTCTAGGTGGCTTTTAGCTTTTAGTTATATGAATACTTATGATTTAAAAAAAATCAAAGTAAAAGCTATCTATTTATTTAAGTTTTGATTTTTTGGATTTTAGGATTTTATACTTGGTAGGATGAGATAATTTTCCTCAACTATAGTGGTAAACTTAGAATCCTAACTCACCAAAGCTGTGTGAAGCTATCTCAATCCAACTTTCGGCTTTCAACTTCTCCTGGTATAAATGGGCTGCTGACTTTTGGCTTTCGACTACAGAGAAGCCAGCCATTCGGAATAGCTTCCAACTTCTAGATGGGAGAAGCCGAAGCTAAAACCGTCCCAAATAGAGTCTAAGTGTCATGCATGGCCACGCTGGTGTTGCTGAGATAGTCTTCGATGAAGGGCGGAGGTGGGTAGGGTGCCTTGTGTGCCGGTATCCCAAAAACTTGCAAAAATTACTAGAGATCAGGTATGTAACTGGCCAGAGATCGTCTCTAGAGGTTCCATGGCAGTGGCACCTCCCTTCACCGGAGAAGAAAGCCAGGGCATTTCCCTTGCGTGGAAGACGACGAGGCACCGTAGCGCTGAGGCTGTGCATGGGCCAGCTTGACACGCCTTGCAACTCATCTTGGCTCAATCGGAACAGATTGCAATACGCTGCTCTAAAAACACTGTATCACTACTGTAGCAATGAATCTGAGCTGTCTATTTAGATCCAATAGGTTGAGCTCAAGGAAGGCTTCTTGCTTGCGCGCACCGCATGATCGACGCCGACGAGCCGACGATGTTGCGACGCACGCCGCCGCCGCAGCACCTTGTTGTCCTCAACTGGATTCCCCATTTCCTCTTGCCGTTAGAGACACTTTTTTTAGGGGCCTTTAGAGAGAAACTTGCTTACTTATGGTTAGGGATGAAAACGGAACGAAAACGGTCGGTAAATGGTTGTTCCGTTTCCGTTTCCATATCTTTTACCGGTAACGGAAACAGAATCGGAAACCCCGGAAACGGATACGAAAACGAATAATGATCGAAACGGATGCGGAACGGAACGGAGCGGATACGGAAACGAAAATGGAAAATTCCATAAGAACGTAATACATTATCACAATATATATGAACACAAAAACAATGTAACTCATTCCATCATAAAGGTGGATACAAGAACAATGTTATGTTCACCGGTATCACTAGAAAGTTTTTTTCTCAGGTTTGTCAGTTGAAGGCTCGTTATTTGTCCCCCAGATCAAACCATCATATCCTTCTCCATATCATTATCATCGACATCCTCTTGCTCCTCCAACTATAAAAATATAATGCCCTAAAATTTGCATATTATTGTTCAATGTTCATTTATGATTGTCTGAGATTTATCCTAGATTTTCTGGAGTTTATAAATGCCATTTTACTATTTTCATATTTATATAATTAATTTATTCATAAAAATGAAGCTAAAAATATGCTAGAAATAATTTTCCTAGGTTCAAAATGTTCCAAAGTATTTTTGAGAATTTTTTTAGAATTTTTGAACTCTATTTGGTCTTTTCTATAAAGCCATTTGTATTTATGAAATTATTTTAATTTGAAAATAAATGTAAATTCTCCCTTCTCCTTTTTGGGCCAAATGGGCCAAGTTTCCGACGGAATTTTCGGTTTTGCTTATACGGAATTTTCGATTCCGTTTCCATTTCCGACGGAAATGGCTCTCCCGTTTCCGTTTCCGTTTCCGTACTGACATTTTCCGTTTTCGTTTCCGAAAAAAGGCTTCCGTTTCTGTTTTTCTCCGGAACGGTCGGAAATCCCGTTTCCATTTTCACCCCTACTTATGGTTACAATTCAGAGGCAACGATAGATGCTAACATTTCTGACAGGCAGGGTTAATAATACCGATTTAGGTGGAAAATCGTATAGACCCACCGGTCGATAATCGGTCAAACATCACTAAAAATCGAACGGTTTGCGAATAGATTTGAAATCGATAGTTAAACCGGGCAAAAAAAAATCTCGATTATTGTCCAATATGATCGATTATCGACCGGTATCCAGCGATTATCAGCGATTACGAAAAATTGGCAACCTAATGAAAAAGTTAGTACTTCAAGGAAATTTTCAAAAAAATTTGTCACAGATGGTTCTTTATTAGAACCGTTTGTGATGTGTTATCACAAATGGTCCTTTATAAGAATCGTTTGTGATATAATTTTTTTGAAAAAATCAGATTTGAGTAGCACTGTAAGATTTTTTTTAAAATACACAGATCTGATTATCATTTGAAAATTTTACAAAATCATTAGCATTGTCTTTGGACCTCACACAAAAATTTGTAGAAATATTATACTTCATTTAGTGCCCATAGAAAATAAAAAACAAAACAGTATATACAAAGACAGTAGCATTGTCAGATTTTTTTAAAAATACACAAATCTAATAATCATCTGAAAATTCTATAGCATCATTAGCATTACTTCAGGACCTCACACATAAAAATTTTCAAATTTTTGTGACACTTTTTCATAATATTTTCCAAATGTTTCAAAAATTTTGAATTTGCATTTGAATTTTACAGGTTTACCGAGCGATTTTAGATGCTAAACAGGCTCATACATTCACGATTATCGATGATATTGTGAACCCTGTTGACAGGACATTCAATTTTGTTCAAGTGCTCAACCTGTAGGACTCTTGCTGTCTTGCGTGACCTGATATTGCACTATTGCAGTACACGCTACTAGCAAGCTTTGCAGTAATTATTGTTAAGGAACCTCGCTATCGAATAGTCCGGGGTTCCCGAACAGATCTAAAGTGGAGAACAGAGAGAGACACACAGGTATATGGGGAGCGACGACAGGATTCTTTATTGATTTCTGAATGCTTGTACATAGGGGACCCCCTCCTCCTTATATAGTAGTCGCCTAGGGTTTCGGCTAAGGGACCATTGTGGGCTTTCCATTGGGCCATGTGGTTTCCCAACACTCCCCCTTGGGCCCTTTGCCGCGAGATGCATATGCCTCATTAAAACTCCAGAAAAACCCAGTGGGAAAAATATATGGAGAAAGAGTACATAGCATACGCTTACTATGTTGCACGAATTGCCTCGTTAAAACCTTATGCAAGAAAACTTCATGAAAAACTTGCTAAGGAAAAAGAGTACAATTCACCCAACTTCAATTGCTAATCTTCGAGATGCATGTTGGGTATTCATAATTCATGTTCGAGATTCATCTGTGAGTATGTGAAATATCTCCCCCTGAAATCTGCACTTCTCTAAGTCTCATCATTCCAATTCCTTTAATGCACCTTTCAAAGGTAGATGCTGGGAGTGATTTAGTGAATAAATCTGCAAAATTTTCACATGACTTAGTATGCAATATTTTGATCTCGTTCATCTTATGCAATTCATGAGCATAGAAGAACTTGAGGTTGATATGCTTCGTGAGATTGCTCTTCACATAACCCATCTGTGCTTGGGCAACGTAAGCTGCATTGTCTTCATAGATGATTGTGGGAGTTTGCTCAATGTTCAAACCAAACGACTTCTGGATGTGGTGAACCATTCTTCGGAGCCATGCGCATTCACGAGAGGCTTCATACAAAACAATGATTTCCGAGTGGTTTGTCGACGTCGAGACAAGAGTCTGCTTAGACGACTTCCAAGAAATTGATGTTCCTCAACATAGGAAAACATAGCCAGTTTGGGATTTGCCAGTATGCGGGTCTGATAAGTACTCAGCATCGGCGTAGACAACCAAATTCAATTCATTGTTTCTTCTAAAAAACAAACCAAAATCTTTGCTTCCTTGGAGGTAACAGAAGTGACGAATACTCATACTAGGGGTACCCAACGGTCCTGGGTAACGAGCAGGCTGCCTCAAGTATAACTCGAGCCCAGCAGGCCGCTCCAGGCCCGCTACCAACCAAAAGCGCCTACAGGACCGCGCAGGACGCCCATTCCCGACCAACCGGGATAAGCATCCCCGACCAAGCAGGGCTCCCGACCTCCACAGCAGGTCGGATCCCCTGACTCCGATCAAACCAAGGCAACCTTCGCCAATGGCCGCGTGTCGAAGCCTTCACCGACCCGCAGCCACGTGCCCCACGGACGGGATCAATCGAAGTGACTATACGAGAGCAGGTGGCCCCTTCCCAAGATGGTTTAATGGCCGCTGAAGTCAAGCTTCCAGTCCCATCGGCCAGTCACGTACGACACGAAAACACGCTCCCTCCCGAGGCAGCACCAACGTTATACGCAGCAACATCAACACTCGTCAGGCTCACAGAAGGCAGGTACGCCATTTCCCAACGAAGCAGATAACCGCTCCGCTCAACAAGACTACCGACCCAGCGTGGGCAAGACGAAGGGTGACCAGTCGACAGGACGAAGGACCGAAGCTCTTAGCATAGGTCACCTCGCCCTTCCCCAACTCTCGAGGTAACCTGCCCCTTCTTACTGTATAAAAGAAGGCAGGAACCCCAGAGAGGGGGAGAGACGGACGAGCAACGAGTTTTCTTGCGCTGAGGCTCTTAGCTCGCCCTTGTAAACACTGTGTAACCATCCGCCTAAAGACAATACCATACCATCACACGAATGGAGTAGGGACATTCACCAACCAAGATACATCTTGGGCTTCCGAGTCTAACCATTCGAGGAGTGGGAACGTCGCGCCCTTAGACTTACAAATTTACTTGCCGGTGCTCAAAACGCCGACAGTTGGCGCGCCAGGTAGGGGCCTTTGCGCGTCTTCATCGACATCTCCGGATTCCCGTTGGCCTCCCTGATGGCATCTTTCACCCACGACGGCACGATTGCGTCGGGAAGCTCGATCCGCTTCGGCTCCCTCGACTTCGCCGCCACTCCGACGGGAGGGCTCATGCTTATCCCGGCCTCCTCCGGAGCCCAGGCGCCCGTCGGGAGCCTGAGCGCCGTCTCCCACGACCTCGCCAAACTCCGACTTGAGGCACCCCAACATGCCCCGAAGCCGGAACCCAAGGAGCGTCGCGCCACTTCTGGCGATAGCTCCCACGAGCTCGGGCACGTGACCATGTCACCCCCCGCAGGCTCACATCTTGTGGCAATGGCCGGCTACATGCCGGCCTCTATCCATGAGTTGCTGGAAGATTCTTCCAGCCACGATTCCAGCTCCGACACGGAGCACCCCACCCGCGGACGACACTCTCGCGAGTGTAACATGGCAGGTACGGTCGACTTGATCATGACCCCCGCGGCTACAGGGGTCCCCATCCGGCGCACTAAGGCGCAGGAGGAGGAATACCAACGCGAGCACGCCGAACGCGCTCAAGCTCGCCGCGTCGAGCTTCAACGACAACGCGAAGAGCTGGAGGAGCGGCGGTCGAAGCTCGACCGGCTCGAGCCAACTGGAGCGGGAGGAGCCCGAGCCCCCGCAGACGCTTGACGGCGTGCGTGGGCGCACACGCCAGGCACGCCACAAGCTGGCGGAAGAGTCTGACGGCCCTCAGTTCTTCCCCCACGCAAGTCAGAACGTGGCTGCGGCCGCGATGCTGCTCCGAGGCCTTCCCGAGCCAGACGACCCGGAGGCCAAAGCCACATACCAGAACCTCCGGGTCGGTAGAGCGTCTTCCGCTGCAAAGACATGCACTCCTCCGGCCCTACCATTCGAAGCCACCTCGGCGCCGGGCCCGTCACGCTCGAGCCGGTTTGGCCCGGCCAAGAGGGCGGCGCACCACGAGCAACCTCAGGCCTCGCGCACCCCGGTGCGCCAGCGCCTCGGTGACGCCTACGACGTCCGCGCCACCCTCGAGGCACGAAGAAAGCTGGCGGAGGAAGCCGCCACTCGCGTATTGTGGGCGGCGGACGCCATCACCGCTGGCCCAAGCCCCGATGGTCTGGGACCACGGGCCTTCTGCCAGGGGATTCGTCGTGCGGATTTCCCTGCCAGATTCAGGGCACCAACCAACATTGCCAAATACACCGGGGCCACAAACCCCGGCGTATGGCTCGAAGACTACCGGCTCGCATGCCGGGCAGGGGGAGCAACGGATGATCTCTTTATCATCCAATACCTCCCCATCTACCTTGCGGACTCGGCTCGAGCCTGGCTCGAGTACTTGCCCGCGAAAACCATCAGGAACTGGGCTGACTTGAAGACTCTCTTCGTCGGCAACTTCCAGGGCACTTACAAGCGCCCTGGGAACTCCTGGGACCTGAAGGGCTGCAAACAGCAGCCAGGGGAAACTCTCCGGGACTACATCCGGCGATTCTCCCGCCAGTGCAACGAGCTCCCCGACATCTCCGACGCCGATGTCGTGGGGGCATTCATCTATGGCACCTCCTGTAAGGCCTTGGTGCACAAGCTGGGCTGCGTCAAGCCCAGAACCACCAAGGAACTTCTGGACATCGCCACCAACCACGCCTCCGGCGAGGAGGCTGTGGGAGTTATCTTTGAGGACGGCAAAACCAAGCAAGAGCTCGGCACCCGAGCCGGGTCCCCTTCCGACCGCTCCAACAAACGGAAGCGGCATGGAAAGCAGGTCCGCGAGGCCCAAGTGGTCGCAGCTGTCGACCGACCTGCCAAGCAGCAGGTGCGACCAACCGTCGCGCCCGACCACTTCGAAAAATTGATGGACAGCCCGTGCCCAAACCACGGGTTCCCCGTCAAACACAAGTACCGGGACTGTGAGGTCCTGAGGCGTTTCCTCTCTAGCACCCCCACAACGTCGCGGGGCAAAGGCAAGAAGCCAGTCCCGGCCCCAAGGGCCTCGGAGAAAAAGGCGGACGACGAGTTCCATGAACCCGACGGCTGCCTCATGATCTTTGGTGGCCCGGCCTACTATGCCGACAAGCGTCGGCTCAAGCTCGCCTACCGCGAGGTCCACACCGCCTCACCGGCCGCCCCTCAATACCTCCGGTGGTCAGAATCCCCGATCACTTTCGATCGGACCGACCACCCCGACCATGTCCCGCAGCCAGGAAGGTATCCGCTCGTGGTCGACCCCATCGTGGGGAAGAAGTGCCTCACCAAGGTGCTCATGGACGGCGGTAGCGGCCTCAACATCCTCTATGTTGAGACGCTCGATGCCATGGGGGTCCCTCGCTCGAGTCTCCGACCGAGCAAGGCACCTTTCCACGGCGTCATCCCTGGCCAGCAGGCCCACCCGCTCGGGCAGGTCGACCTGCCCGTCACCTTCGGAGGACCGGGAAATTTTCGCACCGAGACCCTCACCTTTGAGGTCGTAGACTTCCCCGGTTCCTACAACGCTATCTTGGGGAGGCCGTGCTACGCCAAGTTCATAGCGGTCCCCAGCTACGCCTATCTGAAACTGAAGATGCCCGGGCCACAGGGAGTCATCACCGTGGCCTCATCCTTCCACCGCTAAACTTACAAGCTGCGGCGAAGCGATTCTGAGCTTGCGTCGGCGGTCATCGCGTCCCGCCGAAGCCGACAACCTCCGAGGGAAGCCTCCGAGTCCGTCCCTAAGTCTAGCAAGTCAGGGGCGGGATCCTTCAAGTCCGCCGAGGACACGAAGAAGGTCACGGTCGATCCCCGGGATCAGACCAAGACCGTGCGGGTCGGAGCCGCCCTCCCCGCTAAATATGAAAGCGTGCTCGTCGACTTCCTCTGCGCCAACAACGATGTCTTTGCATGGAAATCCTCCGACATGCCGGGAATTCCCAGGGAGGTCGTCGAGCATTCCTTAAGCATTCGACCAGGCTCAAAGCCGGTCGCCCAACGCCTGCGCCGCTTCGACCAGGAAAAGCGCAGGATCATAGGGGAGGAGATCGCTAAGCTTTTAGCTGCAGGGTTCGTAAAAGAGGTACGCCACCCCGAGTGGCTGGCCAACCCTGTACTTGTAAAAAAGAAGAGCGGACAATGGAGAATGTGCATTGACTACACGAGTCTCAACAAAGCGTGTCCCAAGGACCCGTTCCCTTTGCCCCTCATTGACCAAGTCATAGACTCCACCGCGGGGTGCGAGTCCCTCTCCTTTCTGGACGCCTACTCAGGCTACCACCAGATAGCGTTGAAGGAGTCCGACCAGCTCGCGACCTCCTTCATCACCCCGTTTGGCTCATTCTGCTACGTAACAATGCCATTTGGTCTGAAAAATGCGGGCGCTACATACCAGCGATGTATGCAAACATGTTTCAACGACCAGATCGGCCGCAACATCGAGGCGTACGTCGACGACATCATTGTGAAGACCAGGAAGGCCGGCGACCTCATCACCGATCTAGAGGAGACCTTCGCGAATCTTCGACGATTCCGTATAAAGCTCAACCCTGACAAGTGCGTCTTCGGGGTCCCCAAGGGGAAGCTCCTCGGCTTCATTGTCTCTGAGCGGGGCATCGAGGCCAATCAGGAGAAGATCTCGGCGATCGTAAGGATGGGCCCGGTTGGCAACCTCAAAGGGATCCAGAGGTCGATTGGATGCCTTGCGACCTTAAGCCGTTCGTGTCTCGCTGGGCGGCGCGAATCTTACAGTGGCTTAAGAAATCCGACCGTTTCAGCTGGACCCAGGAGGCTCAGGAGGCCCTCACCCGCTTGAAGGCGTTCTTGTCCTCACCTCCGGTCCTGGTTGCCCCGGCACCAGGTGAACTGCTGCTCCTCTACATCGCCGCCACTACCCAAGTCGTTAGTGCGGCCCTTGTGGTGGAACGAGCGGAAGAAGGCCGTGAGCTCAAGGTACAACGGCCAGTCTACTTTGTCAGCGAAGTGCTTTCCGAGTCCAAGGCTCGGTATCCGCAGGTGCAAAAGCTGCTTCTCGCAGTGCTCATCGCCAAAAAAAAGCTTGTCCATTACTTCGACCAACACGCCGTCACCGTGGTGACCACGTCGCCGCTCGGCGAGATTGTCCACAACCGCGACGCCTCGGGAAGGATAGCCAAATGGGCGCTCGAGCTCAGCGGTCACGGCATAACATACGTCCCTCGAACGGCGATCAAGTCACAGGCCCTGGCCGACTTTGTCGCCGAGTGGACCGAAGCCCAGGCGCCACCGGTGCTCGAAGACCCCGAGTACTGGACGATGTATTTCGATGGGTCCTACACCAAGAACGGCGCGGGCGCGGGAGTCGTCATCATTTCCCCGCTCGGGAACCGGCTTCAATACGCCATTAGGTTGCTCTTCGACGCGACCAATAATATCGCCGAATACGAGGCTCTTGTCAACGGTCTCCGGATCGCTGCCGACCTTGGCGCTCGCCGACTCTATGTCCACGGGGACTCCAAGCTTGTCATCGATCGGTCATGAAGGCTGCGAGCCCGAGGCGCCCGCATGGCGCATCTTGTCAAGAAGTGCGCAGACTCGAAGAGCGGTTCAAGGGTTTCGAGCTCCACCATAGCTACAGACGCTACAACGGTGAGGCCGACCACCTAGCTAATCTTGCCTCCAGCAGAGGGCCAGTCCCACCTGGGATCTTCGTCTGCGACCTTCTGCAGCCTTCCGTCCAGTTGGACTCAGTGGCCGACCGGTCTCCCGACCCTCCACGACATGATCGCTCTAACATTGCGGCGTCGCGTCGGCGTAAACTTTGTCGGGTCGGGCCGCGCCGTGCTAACAACTGAATCCGACTGGAGGAAACCTTTCATCAACCGCCTGACGGACGGGTCGCTTCCCGCCGACCCGACTGAGGCCCGGCGCCTCGCTCGTCGGGCGAAATCCTTCGTCCTGGTCGGGCCGGACCTCTACAAAAGAAGTCCCTCTGGGGTCCTCCAGAGGTGCGTTCTGGCCGACCAAGGGAAGCAGCTGTTGCTCGATATCCATGGCGGAGTCTGCGGTCACCATGCCGCGCCCCGGTCCCTGGTAGGAAAGGCCTTTCGACAAGGCTTCTACTGGCCGACCGCCGTGTCCGACGCCGAGCAGATTGTACGCACCTGCGAAGGATGTCAATTCTTCGCCCGGCAAACGCATCTGCCAGCTCAGGCCTTGCAGACGATCTCCATCACATGGCCGTTTGCAGTGTGGGGACTCGATCTGGTCGGGCCCTTCAAGAAAGCACCCGGGGGCTTTACTCATCTCTTCGTCGCGGTGGACAAATTCACCAAGTGGATAGAGGCCAAGCCGGTCGTGAGCGTCACGTCGGTACAAGCGGCCACTTTCTTCCGCAACATCATCTTTCGGTTTGGAGTCCCGAACTCTATCATCACCGACAACGGCACGTAGTTCACGGGGAAGGAGTTCCTCGAGTTCTGCGACGACTTCAACATCCGCGTCGATTGGGCAGCCGTGGCCCATCCGCGGACTAACGGTCAGGTCGAACGCGCAAACGGCATGATTCTCCAAGGACTTAAGCCGCGGATCTTCAGTCGACTGAAGCATTTCGCGGGGCGATGGGTGGCCGAGCTACCCTCCGTCCTCTGGAGCTTGCGGACCACACCGACTCGTACGACCGGGTTTACACCGTTCTTCATGGTGTTCGGTGCTGAAGCTGTCCTGCCAACCGACCTGGAATACGGCGCCCCAAGACTACAAGCCTTCGAAGAGGCTCGGGGGCTTGCCTCGCAACAAGATGCTATCGACCAGCTCGGTGAGGCACGCGATGTAGCCATTCTACGATCGGCCAAGTATCAACAAACTCTGCGGCGTTACCACAGTCGCCAGGTTCGAGGACGATCCTTCAGCGCTGGCGACCTGGTCCTACGTCGGGTCCAGACCAGCAAGGACAAGCACAAGCTCTCGCCGCCCTGGGAAGGCCCCTTCACCATCGCAGAGGTTCTTCGGCCTGGCACCTTTCGACTCAGGGACCCGGATGGCCGCGTCCTCCCCAACGCTTGGAACATAGAAAAGTTAAGACGTTTTTATCCCTAAGTCCTTTTCTTTTTCCTTGCGTCGTCTTTTACTTCTCCTCCCGAGCACCTGGTCGCAGTGCGACGCTCGGGGTGCCCATGGCGCCCGTCCGCATCGCTCGGCCGGCGCCTATGCAGGTCAGTGACCCGACCAGTCACAAGGCCCTTCCGAGCGGTAACCCTCTCGACCCGAGTGCTACGGCCTACGCCCCAGCGGCTACGGTTGCAAAGTAGCACTTCGCGGAAGAAGGAAGTACCCGAGCGGAGTGACCTTTGCCTGGTCGGGAACACACCTCTCCCGCACAAAACTCGGCTAACTCACGCGCTCATGCGGGTCGGTGACCCGACCGGTCACGAGGTCCATCCCGAGCGGTAACCCTCTCGACCCGGGTGCTACGGCCTACGCCCCAGCGGCTATGGTTGCGACTAGCACTTAGCGGAAGAAGGAAGTGCCCGAGCGGAGCGATCTTTGGCCGGTCGGGAACACTCCTATCCCTCACAAGTGTGTGTAACAGCTGCGTGGCCAAAAGTTCCTATCCTCTCTGCCCCTCCCGAAACGACCTGACCTACGCCTAAGTGGCCCCGGTGGTCCTTACGGCTATGACCGGTCGAGCACTCACCATGACATAAAAAGGGCAGGAAGCGTATGGGAACTTGCTGAATTTAAAGACTATTTACGAACAATAGCCTTTACAATCAAAAAAGGTGCGAATCTAACTTCTACTTATTCTTCTTCGAGGGCACTCTGCGGCGGGATATGGTCGGCGATCTCCCGAGCGTGCGGCTCTACTTGGAGCTCGAACCTTTCGATCTCGTCGTCGGTCCGGTTCCCAGCGATGCCGCTGCTCACCACCGCAAGGTCTATACCGTCATAGTGAGAGACGGTATTGACCAGCGCCGAGAAGCCCTGGCACGGGCGCTAACGATCGGCCTCTCTCAACGCGCCCGGACTTCGGGCCAAGATGGGGCGAGAGGCTCGAGCCCGCCGCGTTCCAAGGACCCGATCGCAGACGTCTTTGGCCGGCCTTGCGAAGGGCCTCGGGCCACGGCCAGCTCGACCCGATCGCCTTCGGCTACCTTCAACGCCGTCTCCGCCACGTCCCGAGCTGTGACCGCCTCGTCACGAGCCTTTAGGGCGTCTTCCCGCGCCTCTACAGCGACGTTTAAATTCTTCTGCAGCTCTGCGGATCACAACATCCCCAGATAAGCACGCCTTATGAGTCGCGCTGACAGAATTAACCAAGGAGTTGAGACATTTACCTGTTACAGAACTCGCCAAGTTGCTGGCCTCTTCCCTGACCCCCTCGTATGAGGTCCTCAGGGAAGCCAGCTCCTTCCGAGCGGTCTCCCGTTCAGAACGCCTTCGGTCGGCGTCTTTTCGGGCCAGGTCCCGCTCGTTTCACAGACGGGACGCCTGCGCTTGCGCAGCCTCCTCTGCGGTGGCGGCGGCGTCCTTGGCGCTGGCAGCCTCTGCCAGAAGGAGCTCGAGCTCCGCCACCCTCGTCCTCAGAGGCTTCGCCCCCAGACGCTCTTCGAAGAGGGCCTTCGTGGCCTGCTCCAGCTCTTGGCGGGCCTCCGACGTTTCCTCTCGCCGGATAGTCAGAGCCTCCTGAGCTAGACGCACTCGGTACGGTAGCACCGACCGCCCTTTCCTCCTCAGCGACCACCCACCGGGTGTCCGAGCGCTTTAGGAGCTCGACCTTGGCCTCGAAGCGGGCCCACAGGTGCTGTAAAATATAGACACCCCGTCAAGTCGCCGCGAAAGTCATCAGAAGGTGCGAAAGGCCGGGCTCTCGATCAACTTACCATACCAACCGGCCGGACTCCCCCGGCGATCGCATCCAGCGCCCTGCCAGAGGATTCGAGGGTCCACCTCAACCTCAGCGTCCCGAGCGCCTTGCTGGAGGGCAGCCCACTCACTCTCCTCCACCTCGCCCAAGGTCCCCGACCTACGGGCCGCACCCGGCAACAGACCTTCGGTCACCTGTTCGGACGGGACGCCACCCGACTGGACCCCCACGAGCAAGGGCGGAGGAATGGGCCCTCGAACCCCCGGCGGCTGCGCCAGGGGCTTCGGCCGACGCCTCCTTGAGGCACGGGCCGACGCCTCAACATCGGCACCGCCTCGCCAATGAGCTCGCGGGTAGCGTCGATGTCAATTCCCCCGGTAGCGACCAGGCTCGGCCGCTGCACCGCGATCACCGTCAACTCGGTTGACACCTCCAAGACCGATCGCAACTCCTCGCCACAGACGACCCTCCGGCGGGGAGCGCCGCGCCTGCGCGAGCCGCCACGAGCGCGTCGTAGCTGCGGCCACGGCCACACCCGTATAAGCGCTGCACACCGCAAGGAATACTTACTGAGCCGATCGGGTGCGTGGCAAGCGCGCCCTCTTCGCCGGTCCCCCTCCGAGGGACAGATCCGCCAGCCTCTTCCCTGAAGCCGCCCCACGAGGGGCGCCGCCCTTGGGAGTGCGACGACGACGGTGATCGCGCGGTCACCCTCCGCCTGGGGCTCCCCGGCTACGGTGCCAATGCGTCGCCCTCTGCCGGGCCCCCAATCGGGCCACTTCCGGTCGACGGGTCAGAAAAGAACCCGCGGTATGGGTAACCGGGGCTCCCCCCGCTGCTGTCGGTGGAGGATGCCCCCGCAGCGGTGGTCTCGAACACGTCCTCACCACGTGCGGCCCTCGCCGCACGCTCCTTCTTTTTCTTCCTCTCCTCTTCCTTCCGCTTCTTGCGGGAGGAGTCAAGCTGCGCGGCCTCCGCACGGGCCGCAGCCTTCGATGCCTTCTCCCCCGGGAGCAACGCCCGGGAGACCATTCCCGAGAGCCCCTAGAAAAATGCGGAAACACCAGTCAGACTGGGCGCCAAAGGCAAAGGAAAAAAGAGGCGAAGAGAAGACCGCCCGACCTACCAGATTCGGGGGGTGGGCCGATGAGAATGGCTCCGGGTGGCCGCCCGCAGTCTCAGTAGCGCTTCCACCCGTTACGGCGGCCACCCGGGCTTCAACCTCCGTCGCGGCGAGCTCGGGCTCCGCCATCCTCATATCGTCCGACGCCCCCTCATATCGGAACAGGGGGCGCGGCCTGTGCGTGAGGGGTTGCACGCGCATCCCCATAAAGGCACGCACGACGGCGTCCCCGGTGAGCCCCTGCTCCCTTAGAGCCCTGACCTGCTCAACGATCAGGGCCACCTTCTTCTTCTCCTTTTATCAAGACCCGTGTCCATTCTTCCCGCCACGAAAGTGGCGGTGAATGGCGGGCGCTGCTCCCGACATTCCGAACGTAAAACCACTCGGGCGCCATCCCTTGTTCGACGACGCGCAGCTTGACGCCGAGGTACTCCGAGCCCGACCGCCCGGGCCGGAGGGCGAGCCACCGAGGGGCGTCGTAGCATCCGGCGGCCCGACCTTCGAGCCTTGCTTGGAAAAAATACCTCCACAGCGCCCAGTCCGGCTCGATCCCCAAGAAGGCCTCGCAAAGCGTGATGAAGATGGCGATGTGGAGGACCTGTTGGGGTTGAGATGGTGCACCTCTGCCTTGTAATGAAAGAGCAGCCCTCGAACGAACGGGTGCAGCGGCAGGCGGAAGCCGCGCCAAGAATGAGGCTGGCACCACGATCTCGCCGTCCCCCGGCGCTGGGGCGGCGGCCCCCGTCGGCACCCTCCAGTGGGAGAGATCCTGCGCGAGGAGGAAACCTTTCTTCACCAAGCCAAGCGCGCGGCTGGCCTGGGCAGAGCACTCCGGCCACGACATCCTCGCAAGAAGGCGGCGGAAAGGTGAGAAAGGGAGAAGGCTTTCTTTTGTTTTTTTTCTTGTCTTAGGCGAAGGGCCAGGAGATGAGGAAAGCAAGAGCGTGTAACTACCCAAGAACGTCCCAGCGACGAATTTATAGAAGACGAGCGGGCGCCGACCGAACAAGCACCTCCTCGAGCGAAGAGTCGCGTACACCCTCGACTGCCGCGCCGGGCGCTTGGTAACTCTCGGTTTCCAATTCCTCTCTGCTTTTAATCCTGACAAGCCAGTAGAGCTGTAAAGACACCGCCTCGGGCCACGAGTCCTGAGACCTTTTCGGTCTCCGCCTTTAGGCCTGGACAGTTGCCCTGGGGCGCGTGCGAGAGGCCCGCTGGGCCGCTGCGGCCCCAAAATGGCAAGAGCTCAGTGGCTCGCGCCAGGGGCCCAGTCGAAAAGCTGTGGGTTATAAAGGCCTATCCCACCAGATGGACGTAAGGCCACCCCAGCGAAAATCGAGCAAAGGACGGGTACGAGGCGAGTCCCCAGTGATCCCCCCGTTGGGTCGGCTGACGACCCAATCGCCTCTGCTCGTGTCCGAGACCATACTTCACACTCTCCCGGGAGCTCATCGATGGGTGACAGCCAGCTGTGCCCTGGGTCGGCGGACGACCCAGGGTCCGATACGGGATCGAGTAAAGAAAGGTTTCTTATGGGTCGCCCCACGGCAGGGCCAGGACACCCTACTCTGGGATCGTCCGCTCGGAAGGGTCCCCCTTGGGCGGGACCTCCCAGGACCCACTCGGACTACCTGTTATTAGCTCCACGAGCACGGCGTTCGAACCAACGCGGGTAAACGCGCGTCGCTCACCCCCTCCAGGTCCCACACCTGCGGATGGGGCACACGTGTGGGATAGACGGTGGCCACTTCTCTCGCAGCAACCCTCGCTAGACGAGGACTCGGGATGGATGCCCCACGTCCAGCTACGACGTAAAACGAGCCGCGTCCAGCTACGATGTAAAATGAGCCGCGTCCAGCTACGACATAAAACGAGCGCGTCCCAGGCTACGACGTAAAGCGAGCACTCGAACACCCGAACCTCACGAAGAGGCATCCGGTCGCCCTCGCCGACCAAGGCGCGTCCTGATCTAGCTACGACGTTAAGCGAGCACTCGGACACCGAATCTCATGAAGAGGCATCCGGTCGTCCTGGCGACCAAGGCGCGATCTAGCTACGACGTTAAGCGAGCACTCGGACACCGAACCTCACGAAGAGGCATCCGGCGTCCCTGCCACCAAGGCGCAGTCTAGCTACGACGATAAACGAGCACTCGGACACCCGAACCTCACGAAGAGGCATCCGGTCGTCCCTGCCGACCAAGGCGCAGTCTAGCTACGACGTTAAACGAGCACTCGGACACCCGAACCTCACGAAGAGGCATCCGGTCGTCCCTGCCGACTAAGGCGCAGTCTAGCTACGACGTTAAACGAGCACTCGGACACCCGAACCTTACGAAGGAGCATCCGGTCGTCCCATTACACACCCGATTACTTGCACCCGAAAAGAAACGATCACCTATCGATTACCGATTCTTGAAGGCCAAGTTGGAAAATAATCAAAACGAGCTCATTTCAAAGATAAGGGAAAAAGGAGATTTCATTATAGGCCAACAGGCTCAAACTTTACACCATCTTACATAAGGCGCCAATGATTCAAAACTACGCAGGCTACAAGATACGGCGAGCAATTTCGCACCAAGTATCATATCTTGAGCATCGATGCCGCTTAGTACCGCCGCTACCGACGGCTACAAATTTGGGTTTCGTCGGCGCCTCCTCACAAGACCGACAATGACTGCGTGGTTCCCACTGGCCATCCAGATCGACGGCTACCCGCGGCGCACCCGCGCCATCGCCTCCAGGAGGGCCGCCCTCACTTCGAAGAGCTTCGGGACGACCCCAAGCAGCGCGTCAACGGCGGCGGTGTCGCGGGCCACGGCCTCCTCTTCCTCCGTGAGCTCGGCCATCGCCTGATCATACTCAGCCCAGAGTACGGCCAGAGGATCTTCTTCCTCCACCTCGTCGTCATCACCAAAGTTAAAGATCAGTGGATGCCTCGAAGCCATTTCGAGGATTGCAAAAAGAGGACTTTGGTTTGGGACGATCACTCAAATAAGCGGCAGCGCCCTTATATACCCAGACGAAGGAAGATCGAACGTCTCCAGTATAAATGCAAACGCCGGAAAACGAAGCGTCCTTCACCAAAACCCGAGGTAGTCAAGAAGACGAGCGGGCAAGGTGAACCAAGCCATGCGCAACGCGCGCAACAAAGCAATCAGAAAGCCCCCGGCGGTTCGAATGCCCTCGGCCAAGTCCCAGGGCAGCCGTCGAATGCGTCGGGATACACCTGGCGGAATGACCTAGTCAGTCGGACCGTCCAAACGGGCCCAGTCGCCATCCACAGTCAATTTCAACCCCCAACCGAATCTGTCGAACTCGCTCGGAGGTTCGGGGGCTACTGACGAATACTCATACTAGGGGTACCCAACGACCCTGGGTAACGAGCAGGCTGCCTCAAGTATAACTCGAGCCTAGCAGGCCGCTCCAGGCCCGCTACCGACCAAAAGCGCCTACAGGACCGCGCAGGACGCCCATTCCCGACCAACCGGGATAAGCATCCCCGACCAAGCAGGGCTCCCGACCTCCACAGCAGGTCGGATCCCCTGACTCCGATCAAACCAAGGCAACCTTCGCCAATGGCGCGTGTCGAAGCCTTCACCGACCCGCGACCACGTGCCCCATGGACGGAATCAATCAAGTGACTATCACGAGCGGTGGCCCTTCCCAAGATGGTTTAATGGCGGCGAAGTCAAGCTTCCGATCCCATCGGCGATCACGTGACGACACGAAAACACGCTCCCTCGGCAAAGCACCAACGTATATACGCAGCAACATCAACACTCGTCGAGGCTCACGTATGCGAGTCGCCATTTCCCAACGGCGGATAATCGCTCCGCTCAACAAGACTACCGACCCAGCGTGGGCAAGGCGAAGGTGACGATCGGCGGGACGAAGGACCAAGCTCTTAGCATAGGTCACCTCGCCCTTCCCCAACTCTCGAGGTAACTCCCCTTCTTCTTCAGATAAAAGAAGGCGGGAACCCGAGAGGGGAGAGACAGACGAGCAACGAGTTTTCTTGCGCCGAGGCTCTTAGCTCGCCCTTGTAAACACTGTGTAACCATCCGCCTAAAGACAATACCATACCATCACACGAATCGAGTAGGGACATTCAAACAAACCAAGATACATCTTGGGCTTCCGAGTCTAACCATTCAGGGAGTGGGAACGTGCGGCCCCTTAGACTTACAAATTTACTTGCCGGTGTTCGAAACACCGACAAGAAGATATCCTTGATCCCTTTTCAATGCCTTTTGGTGGGTTCTGCACTGTACCGGGCTAGCAAATTCACAGAGAATGCAATGTCCGGTCTAGTGCTATTCGCAAGGTACATGAGCGCTCCAACTGCACTCAGATATGGGAATTCAACTCCCAGGACTTCCTCCCCCTCTTCTCTAGGTGCTCAGACGGTCTAGAGTCCGCTTGGAGTGACCTTCCGACCATTGGAGTCTTTGCAGGATATGCCATTTCAAATCCAAACCTTTCCAACACTTTCTGCGTGTAGGTTGATTGGTGTATCAAGATTCCTCCTTGGACATGCTCAAGTTGCAAGCCTAAACAAAACTTGGTTTTACCCAAATCCTTCATTTCAAACTTAGACTTCAAGTATGAGCATGCTTCTTCAATTTCTTCATCCGTCCCAATGATGTTTAAGTCATCTACATAGACGGAGATTATACAGAATCCATTCGGGGATCGCTGTATAAACACACATGGACAATCTTCGCTGTTTGTGTAGCCTTTCTTGCAGAGAAAGTCACTCAAGCGATTGTATCATATTTTTCCTGACTGCTTTAGCCCATACAGTGATTTCTCCAATTTCACACTGTACATGTTTCTATTTGCTCCATCTTGGTTCGGGATAGGAATTCCTTCCGGTACTTTCATGTATATCTCCGAATCCAAGTTTCCATACAAATATGCTGTGACAACATCCATTAGCTTCATTCTCAACTTCAAATTGATGCCATTGAGATTAAATATCTAAAGGTAATTCCTCCCATGACCGGAGAATAGGTTTCTTCATAATCAACTCCGGGGCGTTGAGTGAAACCTTGAGCTACAAGCCTTGCCTTATACCTTACAACCGTTGTTTTCATTCCTCTTAGAACAAAGACCCATTTGTGACCTACGGGTTTATATGGGGATGTGTGCGACATCTGAGCTCAAACACCTCTCTCTTGTTCGAGAGACTAACTCTGCAGATGATTGCCTTTTCCATTCTTCCCAATCTAGCCTTTTCTTGCACTCTGCGAGATGCGAGCTCGGGATCATGATCAATGATCGAGGCAATCTTCTTTGCGAAGTATGCATCAACGTTGGCTGTTGCTCTATTCAGGGATTCTCCTGTTATTACAAAGTTTATGGCCATTTCTTCATGGGGTGCTTCATGCACTTCTACTTGCTCTTCGTTGCTTTTCCCTATCGCAGGAGCAAGTTCCTTTAGCTTTTCATCGCCTATGTGTGCGCACACATTATTTCTGGCGGCTTCCTGCAATGGAAGATTCAAGTCTGGAATTGCCTTTCCTGTTGGCTTCTTTCCAGTGCCAGGTCTCAACTGGCTCCCCTTCTTTCCTTGGGGTATTTTCGTGATTGGTTGTGGTAAGTCCTCTCGCCCTGTTTTCTCCAGACGTCTCCGGGTACTTTGGGTTTGAGGAGCCAGATTTCATGTTCTTTTTCTTTGAGGCCTCAGAATAGGCTGAGGGATACCTTCTATTTTCTTTGGTATTTCCACCCTCTCTGGTGCATTCCTTGCGGGTACATGCGACTTAACCACGCCCTGCAGATCACAAAAATGATCAGGCAGTTCATTTGCTAAATCCTGCAAATCAATTATCTTCTGGACTTCTTGATTTGCTTCATTAGTGCGGGGGTCATCTGCGGGGATCCCAGTGGAATGCCATATGATTTCTCGGCATTTTTCATCCAAAGGTTGATTTCCTCCCCCTAATGACGGGAAACGATCGTCGTCAAAAATGCAATCAGCGAATCGGGCTGTATGCAAGTCTCCAGTCATCAGGGGCGGAGCTGGGCCTCGGGCGATGGGGCGGGCCCGAGGCCCGCCCACGTAATGATGGAAAATTTTAGGTCTCGTTCATTTGGGCGGCGTCACCGCCCGGCCCGCCACTGCGTCGCGCTTCGCGCCTAGGGCACCGTGCGCCGCGCGTCGCGCTTGCACTCCGTGAGGCGCGCTCGGTGCTCACACCGCCGCTCCAGAGCGCGCAGCCGCCGCCCGCCGCGCCTTTCGGGCCGCCACGACACCGACACCCGGCGACCACGCTGCTGCTCCTCCTCCGCCCGCTTCGGCGCTCCCGACTTGATCTCGCGCCCCGCCCGCCCGCCCGCCGCTTTCGGGCACTGCCCGAGTCTCGACACCGACCAGGTGACCGCGGCGGCGACCACCTCGCTCCGCCGCCGCCGCTTCCTCTGCCGCTTGCCGTGCCGCTTGCTCGTCGTCCCCTTCTACTCCGCGCCTCGGTGCACGGGCTGCTGCTCACATCTCGCCGGACGCCGGCCGCCACCCCGCGCCGCTCGCCGCCCCAACCGGCTCTGCTCTGCGATCGCAGCTCTGGCTTGAGTCTTTCTCTGGTGAGTGATAAACAGATAAAGTGTGGCTGTGTGAATGGAGAAATGAGAATGAGTGAATGACTGAATGTTTGAATGAGTAATGACTGAATGTTTGGTGATTGCTGATTGAGTAATGACTGAATGAGTAATCCTGTTTTTAATATTTTGATCATGCTATGCTATGAATTGTGATGCACTGATGCTAAGAATGCTAAGAATCAGTTCAATAGTGATTTTCTAGTTGTGATGAACATTTGTTACATGGTTGCTTACTTAGTTACTTGGTAATATTTGCATACAGGAGTGTATAACCATAATCATTCATGTGACGTTGCTAATTGCTAAATACATGATGAAGAGGTCGAAGCCATTATCATCTTATTTTCCGTCACAGTCCAACCAATCCCCTTCTGAAACAGTAGGAACTGGAGCTAGTAATACCCAACAAAATAATCCTCGTGTTGTGCTTAATTTGGAAGATATTATTGCCGATCCTGGGCTTCGAAGACCAATTGATGAATTCGATGTGGACATTAGGGATGCTGCTAGAAGGGAGTATTTGCTACGGGGACCATGCCAACCAAAAGGTCATACGTTTCCACGGAAATTTATAGGAAATCATAAAAGAAGCTTTCAAGAAGAGTGGTTCAAAAGGCATGATTGGTTGGAATATAGTGTTGCTAAAGATGCTGCATTTTGCTTTTATTGTTTTCTATTTAAGCAATGGAAACATGAAAACTTTGAATCTTGATGCATATACAAAGCGGGGTTTAGTTATTGGAAGAATGCAATTCAATCCTTTGATGAACATGTTGGTAAAATCGATAGTGCTCATAATAGAGCTAGGAAATATTGTGAAGATTTTAAAAATCGAGGCAAAGTGTCACACATGTGTGGTGATACAAGCAAGAAGAAAAGGAAGAATATTTGGGTCAGATTACTATTATTTTAGGTGTTGTAAGGTTTCTTCTATTGCAAGCTCTTGCTTTAGTGGGCATGACGAGTCTTCTATATCAAACAATAGAGGAAACTTTTAGAGATCTTTGCAATGGTATAAAGAAAAGGATAAAATGCTACAAAATTGTTAGATAGTGCTCCTGGGAACCATTTAATGACTTCGCGAAAATACAAAAGCGGTTGTGTAAAGCTTGTGCGTAAGAGACCAATAAAGCCATTGTGGATGATATTGGGGATAGACAATTTGCCGTCCTTGTTGATGAGTCTCGAGATGCATCTATCAAGGAACAAATGGTTGTGATTTTGAGGTTAGTATGTGCTATTTAGAATTTTTGATAGATTTTTAACTATGCTTCTTGCCCTCATAAAAACTACACTTCTTTCTTCATATAGGTATGTCAACAAACAAGGGCGGTGATTGAGAGATTTCTTGGGATTGACATGTTAATGACACAACATCGACCGTTGAAGGTAGCTTTGGATGCTATGTTTATTCGTTATGGTTTATCTATCATAGATTGCAAGGGCAAGGATATGATGGCGCATCAAACATGAGAGGGAATTCCACGGGCTACAAAGACGGGTATTGGATGAAAATCCATATGCATTTTACATACATTGCTTTGCTCATCACCGCTATTAGTGGTTGTTTCATTGCCAAATGTTGTTCTTCTGTCTTGGATTTCTTCAACTACACATCTTTGATTGTCAACACTGTTAATGCTTCTTGCAAGAGACATGATCAATTGGCCCAACAACACCATGATAATCTTGTGAGTAGATTAGAGAGCGGTGAAATTTTTACAGAAGAGGAAAAACCAAGAAACTAATCTTGCAAGACCTGGGGATACTCGGTGGGGTTCACATCACAAAACCTTGTGTCGTCTTCTCCTGATGTGGGATGCAATTCTTGAGGTATTAGAGAACGTATGTGATGATGCAACAAATACAACACAAAAAACCACAGCTTCAGGTCTGTTGCGACAAATGGAAAGCTTTGAATTTGTGCTTATATTGCATCTTATGATCAGAATATTGGGTAAAACTAGTGATCTGTCACATTGCTTGCAAAAGAAAGATCAGAACATTGTTCGTGCTATAGGATTGGTTGGGGCCACATTGCAAAAAATTAATGACATAAGGCAACATGGTTGGGATGAGCTCTTTCATGAGGTAAAGACATTTTGTCTGCAACATAACATCATTGTGCCAAACATGTCGGATACAATAACAACTAGAGGCCGCTCGAGGGGTCGTGGCAGCCAATTGGTAACTTACTACCATTATTTCAATAATGAAATATTTAATGTGGTACTTGATCAAATTATTGTCGAGTTAAACAATCGCTTTGCTTTGAAAGATCTACTCGATTATTGAGATGTATTGCTTGTCTTGATCCAAAGAATTCTTTTGCCAACTTTGATGAAGACAAGCTAATTGAACTAGCTAAGATGTATGGCCTTGACTTCTCCCAATATGATCAGATAGTACTTAAGGACCAACTTGAGACATTCATTCTTGATGTGAGTGATCCGAATTTTTAAGTTGTAATGACCTTGGTAATCTTGCTTGTGAAGATGGTTCGAACCGATAGACACACGCTTTTCCATTGGTATATCGCCTCATTGAATTGGCCTTGATTTTGCCCGTTGCAACAAAGAATAAGAGAGAGAGCTTTCTCACTATGAACATTGTCAAAGCGAGTTCGCAATAAGATGAATGATGATTGGATGAATGATAGTATGGTTTGCTACATTGAGCGAGATGTATTTGCAAGCATTGAAGATAACAAGATTTTACAACGTTTTCAAAATATGAGGTCTCGTAAGCAACAACTACCTCGTAGTCTTCGTGCTAGTGGTATGTTACATTCTTCTAATGCAATTTGCCTTAATGGTTACCTTCGTAGTTTTGTGCGCCTAATTTACATGTGCAATTTCCTCTTTTGCAGGTTCTGGTTCTTGTTCTATTGTTGATGAAAATATGATAGTTTCAGATGCACCAAACCTTCCTTAATTAGGTATTAACTTTTCTACCACTCTGCTACGCTATATTGTTTTGACATATTTTATCTATTTTGTTGAAATGTTAAGCATGGAATTCAAATTAATTTTTAATTGTGTATTTGTGTAGTGTTTTTGTTGTACCATGGTGTGAGTAATATTTGGTGTTAGTTATTGTCGCTTAGTTTTCGGCCCGAGGCTTGAAAGAATCTTGGCTCCGCCACTGCCAGTCATGGGTTCCAAATACCTGATTATGGATGCACTCTCATAACCAACGTATATCCCAGACTTTCGAAGAGGGCCCATTGTAGTCCGCTGAGGGGTGGTATAGGTACATATACTTTACACCCAAATTTCCTGAGATGGGAGATCTTCGGGATGATCCTGTGCACAAGTTGCATAGGAGAATGGATGTTGTAGGCCGACGGGGCCGACGGTCTGAAATTGATAAGAGCTGCTGCGTGCAGGACTGCGTGTCCCCAACAAGTGTTGGGCAAGTTACAACTCTGCAAAAGCGGCCTGGCAATGAATTTAATCTTCTTTATTAGTGCTTCTGCTAGTCCATTCTGCGTGTGGACGTGCGGTACAGAGTGCTTAACTGATATCACTGTTGTCGTGCAATAATCATCAAATGCCTTTGAAGTAAATTCTCCGGCATTGTCCATTCTGATGGACTTTACGCGATGATCAGGGAAAGCATTCTTAATTCTTATGATCTGCGAGATCAGTTTTGCAAAAGCATGGTTTCTTGTTGACAATAAGCATACATGCGACCATTTCGAAAGCATCGATGAGCACCATAAAGTATCGAAACGGCCCGACAAGGGCTGAATCGAACGCAAATATCCCCGGATGCGTTCGGGAATGCGAGGATTTCACTTTGCACTTTCATGACAAAGGGTCTAGTTATTAATTTCCCGGTGGCACATGCAGGACACACAAAATCTTCATGATTCGGGAAATTTTTAACATTAATACCATGACATTGTGAGTTGTTCACTATATTTCTCATCATTCTAAGACCAGGATGACCTAATCTACCATGCCATAAAGAAAATAACTCAGAGCTTCTAAAAACAGTCTTCAAGGAAGTATACACTTGGTGTATGAATATTCGTGTAGTACAACCTGATTCATATGAGGACATTTTTTAATACCATTTTTCCACATACCGCGTGCTTCACAATGCACAAGTATTCTTTGCCATTTTCTTCGTTGGTTTCTACATGAAAACCATTGGCGCGGATGTCTTTGAAGCTTAAGAGAATGCGCGTTGATTCAGGGTACAAAAGGGCTTCTTCAATTACCAAAGTTGTACCCATAGGCAATATAATAGTGGCTCTTCCTGAGCCGATTACATATGAGTCGCTTCCTGCGGTCGTAGTAATCTTTCCAGCGTTCTTCGTGATCAACTGGAAAAATTTAGACTCTCTTAAGATGGTATTTGTTGTGCCACTATCAACAATGCATATCTCTTCCATTTGGGTGCTAAACGATTTCTAGATCAAAGAAATATAATTCTAATCAGATAGAGGCAAAAAAAATCCAAATATTGCTTTCAAATTTGAAGAATACTGGAATAAAGAATAAATTTCATATTTATTCATGAGAGAAGTATGCTCTTCTAGAGCTTACAATTCATTATTCAAAGAAAATGCTAACAACCATAATCTAAAAAAATGCATTAAATGAATCAGAAATATGCATTAATTTCTGCTTCTATGTCACGACAGAAGTTTTCTCTTCATTTGCCATAATATTAGCTGCAGCGTCGATGTCCAGGCTATTCTGTGAGGATGAGACAAGTGGGGTATCTTCATCCATGGCATCATCATCACCGATATTGGCGAAGTGCGCCTCTGCGGGGGCGTTTTCTTTTGCCTTCCTCTTAGCCTCATATGCGTTGATCACTTCCTTGGATTCTCGACATATCTTCGACCAGTATCCCCAAGTACCACACTTGAAGCACGTTTGGTTCTGCTGTCCATACGGCTTGGCGTGTGTCTTTTCTTTGTCATCCTTTTTCATTGTGGCTTTGGACTTTCCTTTGGCCTGAGTCCTCTCTTTTCCACCCTGCTTGCCCTTCTTTCTATTAATGGGCTTTCTCACCTTGTAGCTATTGGGATTGACTTATGTGCCAGTGCCTCGTCCAGGTGGCTGCGAGACATAGTTCTTGCGTAGAACATCGTCTTGCGATTCCGCAACTTGCATTACATCAATCAGTTCGCTATACTCCTTGTATGCGTCCTGACGATAGCTGCGTGAACTCTGAATAGCATTAGGGTGGAAGGTGGAGAGAGTTTTCTCAATCTTCCCCTCATCTGTGATCTTCTTGCCACATAGGGAGAGATTGGTACAAATTCTGTGCAAGGCAGAATTGTACTCGGCCATTGTTTTAAAGTCTGCAAACCTCAGGCGTACCCAATCTTGCTGTGCTTGGGGCAAGATAGTGTACTTGAGCTTTTCGAACCGCTTTTGAAGTGCAGTCCAAAGCTCATGTGCACTCTCCTCAGCAATGTATTCGTTCTTCAAAGTGGCTGAGAGGTGGTGCCTGAGAAAATGCAGGGCTTGATCGTTCTGTTCGGCAGTCGGTTTCGCGTCCTGCGAGGACCCTAGACCAATCGCTGCACGGAGCTTCTTGCCCCAAGAACGATCTTCACGTCCGATGCCCAAGTGAGGTAGTTCTGACCGTGCGGGGCCAGTTCTTCAAACTCACGATTCACGATGCCGGACATCTGCATGTTTTCAAAATTTCGACATTAGATTACTGCTTGTAATCTAATAGAAAAAGGTTGCAAAAGCATAAAGAACAGAATATAAATTGCTATATATTGCAAAATACAAAATAAAGCAATGGATTCAAATTTCATAAAGAATATTCATAAAATAGAGAAAAATAAAGCTAGAAAAATTAAAAACAGAGCCAGATAATTTTCTGGAATTTCTGGCAATTTTTCAAAATTTTCTGCTATTTTTTTCTCTCTTCTTTCTTTTCCTTTCTTTTCTCTTCTTTCTTTTCTTTTCCTTTCTTTTCTCTTCTTTCTTTTCTTTTCCTTTCTTTTCTTCTTAGTAAGCCTGCCTTCCTTCACCCCGTTTAGCGCGTGATGCTAGGGTTTCCCAGCGCCGCCGCCATATCTTGCCATGCGCCGCCACCTTCTGCGCCGCGCCGATCGCCTCGGCCCACGCCTCGCCTCTGCCTGCTCCGCTTCCCAGTGCCGGCTCGCCACGGGCGCGGCGGCTTCGGACAAGACGGCTTCATCCGGATGCCGGCCGGCCTTCTGGTCGAGCAAAATCGACTTGGCCGTGGCGGCTATACGCAGCGGCGGCGGAGGGTCAAGCGCGGCGACGAGGCCGAAATGGCAGCGCATGGCGGCGATGCGAGGTATGGTCAAGACGCTGCGGCAGAAGCTTCGAGGCGCGCTGGCTTCGACGGCCGGCAGAGGCGTGCGCTGGCGGCTGGCCAGCGGCCGCGCCGCCATGACGCGGCGGCGGGGTGGCGTATGGCGGCGGCGCGTGGTAGAAGCGCCGGTAATGGCCGGCCGCGAAGCGGCGGACGAGGCGGCGGCGCCGGCCATGAGCAATGACGCCGCTTGCCGTCGCCGAACGCCGGTGCCATCTTACGCCGCTTCTTTTTTTTTTTCTATGATGAACAGTGAATTCATGTACTGTGGCTTCGTGCCGAGTAGCTTCAAGCGTTCTTCGTATAGCTTCGTGCCACGTAGGATAGATGCATGCATAGAAAAGAACCGATTAAATTCAATCGCTAATTCCCACATTTTCTCACCTTTTCAATTCTGAACTCCAGGAGAGCTTCGTGCTGATAACGTGTTAAGGAACCTCGCTATCGAATAGCCCGGGGTTCCCGAACAGATCTAAAGTGGAGAACAGAGAGAGAGACACATGTATATAGGGAGCGACGACGGGATTCTTTATTGATTTCTGAATGCTTGTATATAAGGGGACCCTCCTCCTTATATAATAGTCGCTAGGGTTTGGCTAAAGAACTATCGTGAGCTTTCCATTAGGCCACGTGATTTCCCAACAATTATCAGAAATCCCGCAAAATATCCTATCAAACATAGGAAGACTAGGCTGATTAAGGTTGACTGATTCTAAATGAGATGTTTCTGAGCTACCAGTTTTTGCTTATTTTTGTTTTTTAAGGACCAAGTAACGGGCATCCCGGTCGCGACATCGCCTTCACGAGTCATGCAATCAAAACTTGTACCTGTTGCAGCAGCAGCAGCGAATTTCTAGGTCTACATCACACTGTGCTCCAATAGCTCAGATCAACATCTATTCATCCAAGTGGTATTAATGACAGACCAATCAGTAACATCCACAATATTTTCCTTATTTACCAGGATTTGACAACAGGGTGATACATATAAATCACTAAATCAACAGCTAATACGCCAGAACAGTACGCTGCCAATGGTAACTCCTAGAGCATGGAAATGGGCACAACACACAGCGCAAACATGACGTTCCAACCAGCCATAACCATACAGAACAGGCATGAAATTATCTGCGCTAGTCAGAAGCCGCTAGAGAATTAACAATAAACATGGAAAGGAGTCAAAAGTCCGCAACAGGCTCATGGAAATCAATTACCCTTAGAAGTTCCAAAAGACATTCAAGATACAATATGTTAAGGTTCCAGAACTGCAAAAGATATCCTAGGGCAAAACATCATCTGAGGGGGCTAACTAAACAAGAACACTTCATTAAGACTCTGGAAATGAATCAACACAGTAATAGGGTCAAGATGTGTGAGGTGAATATAACGCTTATCGCTTCTTGGAGACACCAACAGTCTTTCCCCTCCTGCCAGTAGTCTTGGTGTGCTGGCCACGGACACGGAGGCCCCAGTAGTGACGCAGACCACGGTGGTTCCTGTAAGGCACATAGGTGTGAGCATACAAAGTGATAAATCATATAGTTATGCAATAGATAATGGGACTGACGTCCTAAAGTTCAAGGCCTATGGCAGAAACAAAGCATTCTTATCTAACACACTGACATCACATACAAAGGGGATACTAGAAGTACGCTGAGAACCCTACAGTCTACGAGATAATGATATAACTATCTCACATTGACATGGAACGGATCAACAAGTCATTTGCGAGTTGGGACTGACAAGATAATCTGCATTTGAAACTTTATGCTACCAAATGACAAATTGATCTTTTATACACAAAAGTTAAAAGTGGAATTAAATTAAAATTAGTCCAACCGCAAACCAATATCACATCTGAAATCTTGCAGAGCTATCCACAATGGCAACTTCTATAGCAATGCACAGCCACCCAACCCACTACACCATATCATTTTACCCAGGAATCACTCTTCGTTGGTATGCCATAGATCAGATCACCCTAACTAGACAAACCGGTGCACACTAGACCTTCCTAAACAATATATGTGAATGGAAGCATCACCTCACAATACACGAGCAAAGCCAACACAATGAACATGTCCACACAGATAAGTATATCCACCGCAACAGCATAAACCATATTCTAGGCTTCTAGCACGAAGCACATAATCCTTATTACTTACTACGCTAATCAAAAGTTGCTAGTCAGACATTTCACACCTTCTCATGTTCACACGGTTGGCTTTCAGTGGAATACAAAGTTCATCCACAACCCACATAACTATAAACAAGCTAAACAATCTATAGTATTAATAGGACAACATTAACAACAAAAACTACTACTACTACTACCAAGTCCAGAATGTGGAGTACGAGCGTCAGACTAGTCGTAGTATTTAACACATCATCATTCATCAACCAAGATGAGTAATAGTAGCAAGCAAGGACCAAAGAGATACGAGTTCAGACCTGATCTTCTTGAGCCTCTCGAGGTCGTCCCTCAGCTTCATGTCGAGGGCGTTGGAGACGACCTGGGAGAACCTGCCGTCCTTGTAGTCCTTCTTCCTGTTGAGGAACCAGTCGGGTATCTTGAACTGCCGCGGGTTCGCCACCACCGTCATCAGCCGCTCAAGCTCCTCCGGAGACAGCTCACCGGCCCTGCACTCCCACAAACACAACACGCAGCTCAGATCGGCCCACCATCAGCGAGATCTGACGAGTTCTTTCGAGGGAGAGAAGCGAGGGGGGAGGGTCCTTGCCTCTTGTTCATGTCGATGTCGGCCTTCTTGCAGACGATGTTGGAGAAGCGGCGGCCGACACCCTTGATGGAGGTCAGCGCGAACATGATCTTATGCTTCCCATCCACGTTCGTGTTCAGCAGACGCAGAATGTGCTGGAAGTCCTCACCGGCGATCAGCGACTGCGACCCAAAGCATTACCACAAACGTCAGAACATAATAAGGTAAGGGGAATCCACACGCGGAGCGGAGGAGAGGCGAGACGAGTAGGCTTACCATGGCGGCGGCGGCTGGGTCTCTCGGGGGAGAAGGAAGAGGGCGTCGGCGGCTCAGCGCGGCTAATGTTTCGGAGGCTGGGTTGCGGGGAGGTTTATATACGGGAGGGTGAAACCCTAGAGCTTCATCGGACGGCTGCGATTCGGTGGGGGCGGGGATCTCTGCGAGCTTTGTAAGTGAGTTAGCTTACTTGGGCTTTAATAGCCTTAAATGAGAGTGTGTCTAGCATAGCTATAATTCCACTAAAATTTATAGAATTAGTAGAGCAGTGTTTTTCTAGCTTTAAAATTTTACAGAGCTGAAGTTATGATACATTAAGAGTGTTCAGATGGATCATCTTGTTTATATTTTAAACTAAAAATATAAATTTAATTCACTTTATTTTAGCCTACAAGCTCTAGATCTGAGGTGGAGGTAGGATCTAGAGCTCTGCCAAACAGGGTCGAAGGATGCTAATGGGCTGAAGCTCAGCACAGATATGGTCCAAACCTAATATTCTTTTCATAGATCTGTATTCAATCTGATCCAAAAAGAGAAGCTTGGCCTGGGCCTTTACCTAGACAAATTATTTGTTTAATGAATTGATAGTTTACAGTACAATATTCAAATGATAAAACTAAGTATATAATTACATATCTCACTTTCTAGAAACAGAGATTGAAAGTTAGAATTTAAAGTATGCTGCTAAAGTATGTAAAACAAAAAAGAAAGCATTAGTGCTAAAAGCAACATCAATTGGTTTACTTGGTTAGTGGTGAAACATTTAGTAGAAAAATATTAGATCTGATCTAAATATCTATAGATTCAAAATAAGTTCAATCCATTTGCAGTTTTAGATCAATCTAATCCAAAAATCTGAACCGATCCATACCTATTAGCACCCTTACTCAAATGGCCGTGAATGAGGCTTTTACATTACAAAGACGTTCCTCTTTTAAGTTTTCTTGTTTTAGAGGAATATGCATTCTATTTTTTACTGTGTATTTGCTACAAACTTTTCGTATAAAACTTTTTTTTACAAAAGGAAAATTTGGAGGTTTAAGCTCATTTGGAACAAAGAAAATTTTACAGATTTTTTCACAGGAAATTAGCACAAATTCTACTAAATTCCTTTGGAATTCCTCCATTTCAAACGGGTCTTGAAGTAGTTTGGGAAAATTCACCATGGGATTGGGGCAGCCCTAAGAATTTAGAAACAAAACAGAGGTTAATGAAACGGCAAAGCATAACATTAATGATCGCGCCTGAACGAGGCTACCTTTTATGTTATCACTCACAACCGTAGAATCTGAAGAACATGACGAATATTTGCAATGTTTTAACGAGCGCAGGCGTGCTCAGCGAGTTAAATGTACAGCCGAGGACTTTCGCATGTACAATGCTGTCTCACTGATCTTAGTTTTGGACGACTGAGACGATGACCGCGATTCAATCCCAATGCATGAGGCTGTCTGTGTACAAAAGCTACTTTCTTCGTGTTTGATTGGTGTGCATACTCTGATAAAAAAGAAATAATTCGTACTATATCACTCTAAAGATTAACACAACTAGGACTGTAAAAAAAACTCGAGGCTCGCGAGCTACTCGAGCTCGGCTCGCGAGAGGCTCGGTTCGAGCTCGTGAGCTTAACCGAGCCGAGCTCGAATAGTTTGCGAGCCTACTCGAGCCTAAACCGAGCTTCTTTAAATCGAGCTTTCTCGAGCCGAGCTTAATCGAGCTTGTTACTGAGTCTACCGAGCTTACCAGAATTACTGAGCTTACTCGAGCTTATCAAGTTTACCGAGCTTACTCGAGCCGAGCTCGAACCTACTCGAGCTTGGACCGAGCCGAGCTCGAGCAGTCGAGTCGAGCTCGAGCTCGAGGGCGAGCCAGGCTCGCTCGAGCTCGGCTCGTTTACAGCCCTAGACACAATGACATATGTGTTATTTTCTAAAGTGTTAATCTTTATAGTGGTATAATCTGAATTATCCTGATAAAAAAACTGTTAAGTTGATTTGGCCATGCACGCATTAAGTTCATATGTCATAGATCACAAGTTGTAAAAATGTTCGCTTGAACTATTTTTGCTGTTAGAATGTGCGACGTTTCCTCCCATTACAAGTTTCATAAATTTTGAAGCAACAAAAGGATAAGCAATTAGTATCCACCTTTATTATTTTTTGTTATTTGTACAACTTTAAAATAATAATGTATATAATCAATCCTATTATAGAGAGCATGTAGATATAGGGTCTGTTTGTTTCAACTTTGGATTCTCTAAAAGCTGATTCTGGAATCCAAAAACACATATGAAGTGGATTGTGGATTCTAGTGTATATGGGTGGACTGGATTGTGAGAATCGGATTCTAGAATCAGTTTGTTTATTTTTGATCCTGTTTTTAGATCAGAATCCAAAATCAAAAGCTAAAATAAACAGGCCCATAGTGTTTGAAGCTTGTTGCGACTTGCGACTACACGTCAATCGGACTCGACGAGACAATACTTCGCAAGAAAATCCAAATAATTCGCCGATTGGACGAGCTATTTTTTTTGACAAATCACGGAGACATTGGGCAGTCTCGAACTCTCAATTACTAAGGCCACGTCGCGATCCTGACCGTCCGAGGTACGCATCGTACCGCTCAAGTCCTCTCTACTGCAGTGCGCAGTTTCTGCACGCAATCCTTCCTCCGGTCGGATCAGTTGGGATCGTCGTATATTTCACTGTTGTTGTTGTAGGTCTATTTTTTTTTAAAAAAATTAATCCTTGTATAATTTTTTTTCTAGATATAGTCCTCAAGCCCGTAATCCCGCACTCCCCGTACGCTGTAATGCTAATGCTGCGCACGGAGAGCGCCGCATTGTAATGCCGTGGTTCCTCTCGGTTGCACCATAAAATTCAAACATTTTTTTATATATATATATATATATATATAGATTTTTTTTTCAAAATAATACATTTTTTTATTTAAATTGCAAAAATATACTACGATCTAAAAAATTGCAAAAATATACCTTTGTCGCCTTTGAGCAGGCGGCAGAGAGCACAGAAGGCCTCTGTCGCCCTCGAATAGGCGATTTTGGCACTGTCGCTCTCTGAATGGGCGACATGTCCTTTTTCAGTGAGCGCTTAAAATCATAACTTTTTCATATGATCTCGGATGGAGATGAACTTTATATGAAAATTGTAGCTCTCGACGAGATCTACAACTTTTGTATACAATTTTTTTTTCATTTGAATCTATTTAGATGACAAAAAATAGGATGGAAAGTTCAGATCTAAAAATCAGATCTACACTAGATCTGAAACTTCTATCTCGTTTTTGGTAGTCCAAATGGATTCAAATGAAAAAAAAATTTATATAACAAAGTTGTAGATCTCGTCGAGAGCTACAATTTTCATATAAAATTTATCTCCATCCGAGATCATATGAAAAAGTTATGGTTTTCTTTAGAAGCTGGCTATAGGAAAGGGGACATGTCGCCCATTCAAAGGGCGACAAGTGCCAAAATCGCTCAACCAGAGGGCGACAGAGGTATATTTTTGTAATTTTTTGAGATCGTGGTATATTTTTGCAATTTAAATAAAAAATATATTATTTTAACAAAAAATTCTATATATATATGCCGTGATGTTGTAGCAATGCAGTGCTACATTACTGTGGTAATGTAGTTTTTTTTAAAAAAAAATTGGATTGCCGCGCGATATCTAAATTTAAATATAATTCATTATATATAAATTACCGATACCATATATTTGAAATAGGAAAATGTATTATATATGTATATATATATATATTAAACCGTGATATGTAGTATAGCACATATTGTTAACTATTTTCTTACTCTCTCTATTATCTTTCTTTATGTTGTCATCCTTTCTCCTCTTATTTAATTGCCATCGGCAAAACCCGATGATATGGTTGTCAATATGGCAAAAACCATATTGATTTGGATACTTGTCAGCAAAATCACCCTTCAAAACTATCTTAGGGTGCAAGTTTTTTTTATTGTAATCTTAGGGTGTAAGTTGATTTGATTTTTTTTAATTTAAAGTGTTTAAATACCTAGTTTTATAGTTGAGAATATTAAATAAACTTTTTATAAAGTTCATAGGTGTAAAATAAACTTATTTCTACTTATAAATTTATATTATTATGTTAAACTCTAGAATGGAACACCGGTATAAATCAATACTGAAACGTACACCGGTATAGATGTAAAATGAAACACCGGTTTAAATACCTAGTTTTTGCAGTTGAGAGTATTATATATATATATATTACTATTTTTAATATGTGAGAGTATTATATATATATATATTACTATTTTAAATATGTGGTATCAGTAATTTATATATAATAAACTATATTTAAATTTAGATACCGCATCACTAGTATAGATGTAAAATGAAACACCGGTTTAAATACATAGTTTTGTAGTTGAGAGTATTATATATATATATATTACTATTTTAAATATGTGGTATCGGTAATTTATATATAATGAATTATATTTAAATTTAGATATCACGCCTCCACTTAGTGGTAATCCAATTTTTTTATAAAAATACAGCACCGTGGTACTGTAACAATACAGAGCTATGGTACCACAGCACATATATATTTATATATAATTAATGCAGTGCACGGAGAGAGAAGGATTATAGGCCGGGGTATATATGAAAAAAAAATCGCACGTGAGCTTTTTTTTATAAAAAAATTCTTGGATCTACGACAGTGAAAAATTGAGAGCGGCCGGGCTCAACCAGCCGCCGCACGCGCGAGGCCATTACCCTTCGCCTCCTCGGCTCACCCTTTGTCGTCTCCAGATCGAACCGAGGGGAGGGACTGAGAGGGAGACACCACCACACGCCTCCGTCCCGCCAGAAGCTTCCGGAAGCGCCGCCCCGGAGGAGGAGAGCGGAGAGCAGAGGGATCCCCACCCGGCGGGAGTCTCGGAGATGGGAGTCCCGGCGTTCTACCGGTGGCTGGCGGACCGGTACCCCCAGACGGTGTCCGACGCGGCGGTGGAGGAGCCCGTGGAGCTCGAGCCCTTCGCCTTCGTCCCCGTCGACCTCCGCAAACCCAACCCCAACGGCCTCGAGTTCGACAACCTCTACCTCGACATGAACAACATCATCCACCCCTGCTTCCACCCCGAGGGCCGCGTACGACTCGATTCCCCAATCTGCCTCCCTCCCTGTCACCTCGCGGAACCCTAGCTAGTGTTGCCCCGCCACTTGCTCTCGATCTCACTTCTCTGGTCTCTCCCTTCAGCCCTCGCCGACCACCTACGACGAGGTGTTCAAGTCGATTTTTGATTACATCGACCACCTCTTCGGCCTCGTCCGCCCAAGGAAGCTCCTTTACATGGCCATCGGTGAGTTGCTTTCTGCTACTGCCATAGTGCCATGCGATGCTAAGCCGGGATCATGAATGCTCTGTTGAATTGCGTAGATGGCGTTGCGCCGAGGGCAAAGATGAATCAGCAGCGGTCCAGACGGTTCCGGGCCGCGAAAGATGCGGCCGATGCTGTAAGGTTACTGCTTTTGTGGCCGCGGTGCCAGTGCCGGTAGCAGCGGCTGTTCTCATGTTGTTACTTTGTTCAGGCAGCCGAGGAGGAAAGGCTGAGGATGGAGTTTGAGGCAGAGGGGAGGACTTTGGCGGAGAAGGAGAAGTCGGAAGCAATTGACTCAAATGTCATAACTCCGGGGACACAGTTCATGTTTGTACTATCTACGGCGCTGCAGTACTACATACAGATGAGATTGAATCGCACACTTGGGTGGCAGTCTGTCAAGGTGTTGAGACTACTTGATGCTGGTTTAGAATTGCAAAATTAGTCAATCGGAGATGCTTTCTGGTGTATTAAACGAGAACTGCTTTGCGTGTATTTTTTAAGGTTATGTTTTCTGATTCGAATGTTCCTGGGGAGGGGGAGCACAAGATAATGTCATACATCCGTCTGCAGCGCAATCTTCCGGGGTTTGATCCAAATACACGCCATTGCTTATATGGCCTTGTAAGTTGACTTGCAAATTTCAAAGTAGCTGTTGTTTACATTTCCTCTGTTTACACACGGGTCGCCACGTTCTTCAGGATGCTGATTTGATTATGCTTTCTCTGGCAACTCACGAGATCCACTTCTCCATTTTAAGAGAGGTAAAACTTCTGATAATTTTTTGTTATAAAGTTTGCTTATGCGTCTGACTTTGTCCATTTTCTCAAAGTTAAGCTTCTGTGTTCTACTTCAATAACTAAAGAGTTCAAATGACTTTACAGGTGATCTTGATGCCAGGGCAACATGAGAAATGCTTTCTGTGTGGTCAAGTTGGGCATTTGGCTGCTGAATGCAGAGGCCATGGCCAGGCTGATAATTCTGTGGAGCTCCCTCCTATTCATAAAAAGAAGTACCAGGTACTCCGAAGTACATCACCTTTTGTTCTAATATTTTTTTTGTTCTATTCCATCTGATGTAAATTTGCATGTTACAATTACTTATCTTTTACTGTCATTGATTCACTGTGTAACTATTGACATGTTAACAGTTTCTTAATATCTGGGTGCTGCGTGAATACTTGGAGAAGGATTTGGAAATTGTAGATCCTCCCTTCAAGATAAATTTTGAACGCATTGTGGATGATTTTGTGTTTATGTGTTTCTTTGTTGGGAATGACTTTCTGCCTCACATGCCGACTTTGGAAATTCGCGAGGTCTATTCATTTTACAGACTTTCCTTGTATTTAATAGGTTTGCTTTTGCTTATTGGATAATTTGCTCGTAACTGTGAAGTGATTAAATGCCTTTTTGTATTCTGTAGGGTGCCATTAATCTTCTCATGAGTATTTACAGAAGGGAGTTCACATCAATGGGTGGTTACCTCACTGATAGGGGCGAGGTAAAGTTTCTTAGTTATCAAATTCTTGTATTGTTCGAAACCTTACCAAGTTACCGTCACATCACTTTTGTTATTTTAAGTGTATATAATGTTAAAAAGAATAGTGCTACATTACCGATCACCTTATAAGCATAAAACAAACCTTTATATCGCATCATTTAGCAAATGCTGATTTACTGCATAATTACTTCAGGGCAATTGCCTGAAATCATGACATTTTCTCCTTTTCAATAACAGGTTTTATTGGACCGAGTGGAGCATTTCATTCAGTCCACTGCTATCCACGAAGAACAAATTTTCCGGAAGCGTACTCGTATTCAACAGGTACTTTCTAACTGCTCTCATATCAATGCCCTTCTTGAGTTTCATAATCCTATACATTCTTTATGCATGCAAATGATCGGAGACCTATCTAGTGACTGAGACTTCTCCAAACAACCACTATATGGTGCAAATATATGATTGGTATGAGGATTCTATGGTGCATTTTATGCTATTGAGCAAAAATTACATCAGTGATACTCTTAATAAGCCAGTCATAAGTTGATGTAGTTATATGTTTCTGCTGCAATGTCGTTGAGTGAATCAGGACGTTAAGTTGCATTGGAATAATGAAAGTGGAAATGCAACAGGGCTGATGCTTTTGAGAAACAATCCTTAGTAATATCTTTTAGTGAGCTTCTCCACATGGAGTGCAGTTTGACTTCCACACGAGAACATGAGGACACATTTAGAAACAATTTGTTACTTTTCCTTATTCATGGTATCCTTATTTACTACTACATGTGTAGAAAACCTTGTTAACTAAATCTGTCCTTTTAAATACTATGTTAAATGATAATTAATGTTTATTATTGCTAAATTGCAGGCAATCGAGAATAGTGAAGAGAGGAAAATGCAGAGAGAGAACTCCGAGGAGAATAAATACGCGGACAAGGTTTATTTTCTCTTTTTGTAGCGAAACAGTGGTGATAATATACAAGAAGTAAATCTTACACAATTTTATGCCACAATGGCCAATATTTCTAAAAGGATTCCTAGTTTGCACTAATAGTATCTCCTATTAATACTTTAGATCTTCTTTCGGTTTCTTGACACACCTGGAACATACGTCAGCAAAGAAATTTTGAACTGTTTCAGTGTAGGATCTTCTGTCACTATCAAGTATTGCACAAGTGACTAGGTTTAATACGAAACCGTGCCATCTGGTTATTGTGTTTCCTCGTCAGAACTATAGGTTTTCTTCATAAACCAGTGATAATAGTGTAATAGGGTGGTGACTAAACCTTATCCACATGAGCATGTTCACACCAAAGATACATAATGGAAGTTTGTAGTCAATCTCATGGGTTCATTGCCCTGTGGTTCATGCACTGATTGGCTATAGTAGGGAACATGTTTCGTTTTAGCCGATAGTTGAACAGAATGTTTCTATCATCCATTGATGCTACTCATTCTGTAGCTAGGCGTTTAAGCTCTGCAGTAGACCAGTGGCTAAATAAACAGTTAAAGGGTTGGAGCTAAGGAAACCTTCACATTTTATTAAACTTATACACGATGTATGTAATATCAACAACTTGCGGTTTCATTCTTCATGTTACTATCCTGTGTTCTTATAACTGTCTATCTGTAAAGTGGATTCCAAAATGGCAATTTGGATACGCTAGTTTTGATATATTAGTTATTTGGCAACTTGTTTATGTTGAATAATAGCTTACTAGATTAGGAAAACATTCTGTATAACTGCCTCTTCTGAGAGTGTAGCACTACCCAGCCAAACAGATCAAAATTATCATTATCTGATGATATTACCTCAAGGTGTAGTATCCTCAAGATGGTTGTTTTTTATTATTCTGAACGTTCTGCATCGCCCAGTACTCCCTCTGTTTCGCTATATTTGTCCATGGCCTTGGGAGTATCTGTTTCGCTATATTTGTCCACAGCCCACTATGCACACAGACCAAGGAAACACTAAATCTAAGAAATAGTTAATGAGAAATGACCATACATACCTCTATTAAATGACATAACACAACCACTTAACCTCTTCCAAAGCATTTAAGTAGGGGTAGAGAGTGGAAAATTTGCAATAACTACCACTTAACCTCTTCCACTGAGCACTGTAACATGGGGCTAATGACTTTCTGGTTTGTTCAATTTTGTGTCTTCATTTCATCGTTGCATATATTATTTTTTAAGGAGTGAGCGCTATATACTCAGTATATTATATTACAATATTTTCATAGATGGTAGCTCCAAGGGTTGTGAGTCGCAGTCTTTGGCAATTGCCCTTTCATTAAAATGCCAAAGAATCTGTTCAATTAGTAATTGCTGGTGTTTTGGTTCTCTGCTGGTAATGAGTTGGAAGTGTGGAAGTTCTTTTGTGAGTTTTGCCTATTGATTCTGTTTCACTGTCACCTGTTCAGGTAAAATTAGGAGAACCAGGATACAGGGAGAGGTACTACGCTGAGAAGTTTAAAGAAGAGGCAGAATCGAAACCCATTGACCAAGTTCGGAGAGATGTTGTGAGTCTTCTTGCTAGCTTCTGGAGTGGCAGTAATTCATAAACTAATGACCAAGCATTACCTCTAACATCAGTCTACATGTTTCTTCCTTTATTTGAATTTGACATGCGGATATATGACTAGATCTTACATGCCAGAAAATAAATTGTCCAAAATAATAGTTTATTATCTATAGCAAGTAGCAACATCCTGAATGTGTTGCCCTTAATAATAAAAGCAATAAAAATCAAATTAGACCAATATGGATGGTTCAGTGTTCTAAAATAGTTAGGTCACTGGCCATTAAGATGTCGTTTTTGGTCTTGCAGCAAGAAGCTATATGATCCTATGACAATTTAGCGACTGCAAGAAACCACCCGCTATATTGGCACTGGTAGCTGCCATATTTTCCAATTGACTAAAAGAAAGTGGATCTGACTTTGTTTACAATCAACGCTAAACTTGATTTAAAATGTTCTCAGATTGATTTGTCTGTAATTATTTACGTATGCATTGATTGAGTTCAAAGTATTTTTTTTACTAGTAGATCTATAGAGAGTGGACTATAGATCAAGTACTCAAGTTATCCAGCCTACCAATCTCCATGTCAAATTTTCTGATGTTCAATGATAATACTTCAAAAGTTGGGTTTTAGCTAATCTATTATATATATCTGCATCAATTTGAATTTTTTTGGTCTGTTATTTTTCTCAGCTGATCTAATTCATATGCTGTGTTAAAAAAAATTAAAGGTTACCGTTTAGAGTCGTAGTAAATTTGTACATGTCTGTGGTAGGAACATGTGGTATGCTATCTGCCGTTCACCTTGAATCTACCAATCTTTTATTTGGACTTTAAACTATCTATTATCCATGTTTCAGGTCCAGAAATATGTGGAAGGTCTTTGCTGGATTATGAGATACTACTATCAAGGTGTTTGTTCATGGCAGTGGTAGGTAATTATTGACCGTCATCTGTGAGGATGTGTAACTATTCTTTCTCGTGGTAGAGAACACACCACTTGACCTTTCTGCAAGTCTTCTTCACTATTTCTGGCCTAAAAATTATCTTAAGGCTCGTTAAAGATTCTTAACTCCGTAAACATACTCTAGCAACCTATTGCCTATCTATTGATATTACAATGGAGATTCTCAATTATCTGATTAGTTATGGCAACACATCCACATGAACAAAATTTTAAATCTTAGTATCTTACTAGAATAAAATCATTGCCATTTGAACAGTATTGTTCTGTAACTTGGTGTAAATCAATTGATTCTTGTTTGTCTTGCCAATCATGAAATCCAAACGATACTCGTGTGTGATGATGTCAAGCGCTTCTGCTATTTGTCTGCTGCACAACTTATTCTGCAGCTGTAGAATCCCCAATAGGCGCTGCCTACAGATACACATGGTTCTAGTATTGTGATTGTTTTGCTGATACTTAATCCCTGATGCTTGTGGCGTCGATAACAGCACGCAGATAAGAGTCAAAAGGTCAATAGTTATTAAATCAGTTATGTTGTCAGAAATAATTTCCACCTTTGTCATATCAACATGCATACCTTATGGTCCTGATCAGTTGGATATAGCAATTACACAGCTAGGTAGACAAAGCTTCTCAGTAGCACTTCCTTATGTTTGGTATCAACTATCAACTTGAATTTTTTTTTCCATCCATGACAGGTTCTATCCATACCATTATGCTCCTTTTGCATCTGATTTGAAAGGCTTGGCTGAATTGGAGATTACTTTTTTCTTGGGCCAACCTTTCAAGCCATTTGATCAACTAATGGGAACACTGCCAGCTGCTAGGTTTGTTATTCCCTGTGCTATTGAATCTGTTCCTTATTCGGATTCGAAGAGTGGCAAATATCATGGGTTGTAAGATGGAATTCATATTTATTCTTCTGTAGCTCCAATGCATTGCCAAAGTACTATGGTGATTTAATGACCGATCCAAATTCGGCGTTGAATTCTTTCTATCCTAAAGGTACCATCTCTTATCTAACGATTAACACAGAGTGAAAATGTTTAAAAAATACAAAAGATTTGAAGTACTGTAGAATTAAGGATATAACATAGGCCCTTTTTCTCAGGACTTCATGCATAGGATGGTAATGCGTATATGTAAAATCTGTACTCATTCCATGATGCCTTCCCATTTCAACTGCAGATTTTGAGATAGACATGAATGGAAAACGTTTTGCATGGCAGGTAATTCAATGAATGGTTTTTTTTTGCTCCAGGCAACTGGTTCAATTATTGCATGCAGGTTCATTTATGTAGTTTTGTTCTATCCAGGGTATTGCCAAATTGCCTTTTATTGATGAAAGGCGTCTGCTTGCGGAGACACGGAAACTTGAAGATACATTGACAGTATGTAGATTTTAGGATCCTTTTATATCCATGTTCTAGGCTTCTTATTTTTCTTTGAGCTGTATTTTAGGATCCTTCTCTGTTAACGTTCTAGGCTTTTAAATTTACCTTGGTTGTTCACTGTGTTTATTATGTTGTTGCCCACTTTTTGCAGGAAGAAGAAAGATTCAGGAATAGGACAATGTTTGACATTCTGTATGTGCGGGAAACTCATCCATTAGCTCCTCAGAGTGCCTTCCTGTATCAGATGTACTCTCAGTTATCAATACCAGATCCTTCCTATGTTATTCCCATTGACCCTGCTGCTAGGTCAGTAGGAATGCTGCATACATTGATATGGATATTTTGTTTCTTGGTGATCATGTTCCTCTTGATAATCATTGACAAGTGTTGGATATATTTCCTCCTGTTTGCAGTGGTGGAATGAATGGATTCCTTTGCTTATCTGAAAGGAACTGGTACAGCATCTCTGTAATATCTCCAGTTAAGGGGTTAAATGGAATTGCCCATAATAGAGTTTTGTAAGTATCTTTATATGTAAAAGCATATTGTAATCTAAAAGCCACCATTGAAAATCTTCAAGTGCTATCTTGTTCTTCTAATTTTGGTTTTCAGGAATGCTACCTATCTTAATCCTCAATATCACAAACACATCCCGGAGCCTCCAGAGGGGGTCATTATACCTGCAAAGGTATTTCCTCACCCTGTATGCATTTAGTTGGATAATCAATACTTCCTGGAGACCTGAAATCATAAGCATATCTGTTTATCTATTTTCTTAATATAAAAGCCAGATCATTTCTAGTTCAACCTTTTTGACATCAGCAAATACAAACAAGTGTGACCTTTTCTTTTGTGGTAAATGGGGGAGTTGCTGACTTGGCTTATAAGTGAAAGTAATGGGTGATGTTGCTCGGAGTATTCTTGTGCTTACTCATCTATTTCATATTATATGATGTTTTCAACTTTTCATGGTCTGGAAGATGCAAATTTGAGTCATTTGACCATTGCTTTTCATAATGTTATGTCATCAAAGCATTGCAAAGTTATACTTGTACTGAAGTATTTTTCTGAGTTCTGACAAATATATTAATGTTATTTTCATGTAACCAAGCTAAGTGATATTATTTTCATGTAACCAATCTAAGTATTTTTGTATACTACATTACTACTAGTGGATAAAGGCATAAAGTTAACTACATGCAAACTATAGCGACCTATAATGTGAAACAAAGGGGGTATCATATTTTGTTTATGTGAAAATTGTTATTGCTCTTTTAATTGTTTATATCCTTTTTTATCCTTTTATGTTTGTATGGTTAAATAAATTCGTGGACCAACATAGTGTACCTTTTTGTAGATATTGAAACCTAGTGATTTCAAACCCTTTCCCGTGCTGTGGCATGAAGATAATAGCCGTCGACAACCAAGAGAAAGGTATGATTGGCTGAACCATTTCATTTGCACTAGAAAGAATTCAGAAACTGCTGGCCGTTACTTTTGAATCAAACACTTTGTATAATTACATGCTATTTTGACAAAGATGGATTAGTTTAATTTTTTCATGGAATAACCAGCCTTTTTTTCATTAGTTGTAGCATGACCAATCCGATAATTTGCCTGTTCTCATTGTAAATCTTTTTTCTAATTCCAGGCCTCAGGTTTCTGGAGCTCTGTCAGGTTCTGTCTTAGGAGAAGCTGCACACCGTCTGGTGAAAAATTCCTTGCAGATAAAATCCGGCCACTCTGCTGGGCTGCTTGACATGCCATACAGGGGTGCACCCTATGGCCCTGGAAACAGACCAAGGCCTGCTGGACCGATGGGATATGAGAGGGGTTTTGTGGATAATTCATACCATGCACACATGTCCAGAAGTGTTCCTAATCCTTGGCCTCGGTTCTTTGGTGACGCACAAGCCAACAGACAGAATGTGCGGATACTAGAACGGCCAAACTCTCGAAGCCATGATGGTGGCATCCATTCAGGGATGTCAAAACTTACAATCCAAGATGGGCCAAGGTTGCATCAAAATAACAGGATACAGAATTCTGGATATTTTCCTAATCATCCGCATCCTAATCAGTATGCCGGATTCCCACCCCCCCAGTGGCCCTTGCAGAACGGCAGTTTTACACCGCAGCGACCTGTCCAAAACACAGGATTCCCGCAGCAGCGACCTGTCCAAAACGCAGGATTCCCGCAGCAGCGACCTGTCCAAAACGCAGGATTCCCGCAGCAGCGACCAGTAAATGGAGTTCCACCACCATTACCTCCCAGTACTTGGATTGGCAAGCAAATGAGCGGAGGCCAGATGGGTGTACCTGCCAAGCAAGATCCGAGTACGGCTACTGATAAGACAGCCAAAGCAGGATAACTCGAGATCACAGCATGAGAAGAAACAGCAGGCTACCAAGGTGGTATACCGTATGAAAAGTTAAGTTCCTAATGGCTTGTCAGAGTGAAGTAACCAGGAAGAATCCACAGCCTAAGCGGGTTACTGAATTGCCGCAAAATTATGTATCTTGTTTAATGGTCGCGGGCACGCAGCCGCCATGAGATGAAAATTACACGACATGCTCCTGATGAAAACAGCCATAGGGTTTCTTTCCATGTAGCCCCCGTTCATTTATGTTCCATTGAATTGTTGTATTACGTCGAAAGGAGTTGGTTACATTTTAGGACAAAGGGATTTAGATAAAGCCTTGTTAATTCTTAGGACAGAATGTGAGCAAAGGTTAGCCACTGCCATTGTAAAGCTGTAAGTTGGATTAACTCAAAACTGTTTCGTGCTGAACAATCTTCCTCGGTGCTGGCGAAGACCGAACCATCGCTCCTGCTTTACCGTGCTGTAAAGTTGTCGCTGGGGTAAATGGTCTCAGATGATGAACAAATCTTACCATCAAGTTTCTTTCTTCGGTGTGACCGTGTGAGCAAGCATGTCCTGAATCCTGATTGTTTTATTCAATAAGTACTTGCCCAAGCTTTGCTGACACTGAACAAGAAAGACAGAGTGAAACCTCGCCTGCCAACCAAGCCATCTGCAGAGTCGAGTTGTCATTGGCCAGACGTAGGAAAATTAAAAAAATAAAATTAACTAATCCATTTGCCATGATAGGAAGACGCTGTTCGGTAGAGCTTCGGCAAAGTTCTACAAAACATCATTAGCTCCCAGTCGTTAGAATCAAAATCAAAATTGGAGTGATTCTCGGTTTTGCACTATAATCCGGGAGCTGTCTCGACCTCGCTCCCCGCCTCTAGGCGCCTTGACCCTATGCTGTTGTCACTTGGTCGTCTCGACCCCACGCCACTATCCTCCTCCTTGAGTTGTTACTTGGTCGTCTCGACCCCACACCACTATCCTCCTCCTGAAGCGCCGTCGTTCATCTTGACCCCATGCACCGTCCTCGCCTCCAGCCCCTTTGCTAGTCGAACACTTTCTTTGAATCTTCTGATTCTCCAAAAGAGTATAATTCGAAGGAGTCGGAGCAAAATTAAGGGACAGAAGCTAAAACCCTATCGAACGAGCCCAAAGTTACCGTCCTAAGGAAAAAAATCAAATATACATAATTTCTACAACAAATCATAGAACAGGTGTTACACTCCATCTCACATCACACCTCCAGCTTTCTCTAAAAATAAAATAAAAAAATCTACTCCCCCTACCTACTCTCCCACCCCACGCGCAACCCACCTCACCGACAGATGGCCCCCAGCCAAACCCCTCCTGATCGCGCGTGTAGCTATAGCAAACCCGTCCAATCTTTCCCGCGACAACCTCATACTGGCGCCAAGACCACGCGTCGTCTTCCCATTGGCCCGTACCTTCTACCCTCTGGCTTTATTCCCACCCCGTCGCCTCGTTCTCGCTTTTTCTTCTTCTCTTTCCCTTTCCTCCCCATTCCAAACCCCCAAAAATACTAGCGCTAGGGTTTCACAGATCGGGCGGAGAGCCTAGGGTTTCCACCGACCGACGGACCGACTCACCCCATGGCCGCTCCGGCGGCGGTGGGGGAGGCGGTGAGGGATGGCTTCGCGGAGCTGGAGCGGCAGCAGCAGCTGCTCGCAAGCTGCACGCGGCTGTACCAGCAGCTCACCGAGCACTTCGGCTCCCTGGAGCGCCGCCTCTCCGCCCGCTCAGAGACGCTCCGCTCCAAGCGCCGCGTCCTCGACGTCCGCACCTCCCGCGCGCTCGACTCGCTCCGCCGCCGAGAGCTCTCCATCGACGGCTCCGTATCGCTCGCACTCTCCCGCCTCGACTCCCTAGCCGAGAGCTCGCTGCGGCCCGGCTCCCCCTCCGACGATGCCGGCATCTCCGAGGGCCTCAGGTCGCTCTGCTCCAGCATGGATTCCGCGGCCTTCCTCGGCTTCGTGGTCGCGCGGCGGAAGGAGGTGGACGCGCTCCGCGCCGAACTGCCCGACGCGCTCAAGCGCTGCGTCGATCCGGCGATGTTCGTGATGGATGCAGTCTCCGAGGTGTTCCCCGTGGACAAGCGGGCGGTGAGATCGCCCACCGACCTGGCGTGGGCGTGCGTGCTGATACTGGAGGCGGTGGTGCCGGCGTTGGCCGATCCGGACCCGAAGATCGGGGCGACGCGCCCGATGGTGCCGCAGATGGCGCGCGAGAGGGCGCGTGGGATGGCGGCGGAGTGGAAGGAGGCGGCCGAGCGAAAGGGTGGGGTGGAGGGTGCCAAGCCGCCGGACGCACACGCGTTTCTGCAGCATGTCGCGACCTTCGCGGTGGCCAAGAAGGAGGACAAGGAGTTGTACAGGAGGATTATTGTGAGCTTCTCGTGGCGCAGGCAGATGCCACGCCTCGCTCTCACGCTTGGCCTCGAGGATGAGATGAATGGTAATGTCTTAACTTGTGCTCTCTTCTCTCTCATTATTGTTACATGTTATCTAGATCAAACGAGTGCTGAAATGATGGACCAATTGAGCTGTTTGTAGATGCGGAACATATATTCATTTGAGTTGGCTTAGATCTGGCGTCCATAAAATAGTCGAAAACCGTTGTTTTCGACCGAATCGAGCCGGTTTGAGATTTAAAACCGGTCGGTAAACCCGTCTAATTAAAAAAATTCAAAAAACAAAAAGTTCGGAAAAATTTATGCAACATAAACCAGTCGATAGTCGGTGAAAATCGCTCGAGCGAAAATCGCTAAAAAAATTAGCTCTAAGAAACATTTAATTGTCTTTCGTTTTCTGGAGATTTTCGACTCGATATTACCGATTTTTGAATTTCGATTTTCGTGCGGTTTTTTCGAAATTGATATTGTGAACCCTGGTAGTCACTATGAAGCTATCGTTCAATTGGAGCAGTAGCACATATTTAATTAGACTATTGGAGCATGTCTTGTTGTTATTGTTTTAATTGACAAAATGGTTGCTGTATTGTATTGGTGTTTGGGTTATTGTTGGGATTGTGTGATTAGGCTGTATATGGTTTCATTAAGTGTGTCCTTTGCTAATGTGTTGTCACCATGGTTCACAAAAATCGCGAAAATCAAACGTATTGAGCCGGTTTGGCTTTTAAAACCGCTCGGTAGACCGGTGGAATTCAAATTCAAAAAATTCGGAAACCTTTATGAAAAAGTGTTAATTTTTTTTGATTTATTTTTGTGTGAGGTCCTGAGGCAATGATAATGACACTGTGAAATTTTTAGATCATTGTTAGACCTGTGTATTTTTTTTTTAAATTCGACAGTGATACTGTCAGAATACATGCTCGGGGCGCTAAATGAAGTCTAATATTTCTGAAAATTTTTGTGTGATGTCCTAAGGCAATGCTAATGATGTTGTAATTTTCAGATGATGATCAGACCTATGTATTCTTTAAAAATTCTGAAAGTGCTACCGTCAATGTATATGTTCTTCTGTTTTTTTATTTTATAAGGGCATTAAATGAATTCTAATATTTCTGAAAATTTTAGTACATGATCCTTGGGCATTAGTTATAATTCTATTAAAATTTCAGAGAATGATCAATGTTATAATTTTTTTTATAAAAATATGGCAGTGTCTCTGTTCCTTTTCATTAATTGTTGTTTTTTATTTTCTAGAAGCATTAAATGATTTAAAAAATTGTTAAAATTTCTTTGAGGTGTTTTATAGATTAATTGACGTTTTTTTGTTAAGTTTTCGATTTTTTCTTGACTTTTTTTTTTCAATTTTCCTTAGGTGTGCTGGAAATCGCTCGATTTTCGTTTTTTGCCGTTCTTTGACCACCGAGTTCAAATTTTTTGAATTCAAACTTCTTCGATTTCTACCATTTTTGACCTGTTTTTGGCGATTTTCGAAAATAAAAAATTGTTCAAAAATTGAATTTTCGATTTTGTGAGGCCTGGTTGTCACTGTCGTAGACAAGTGCTGGGAAACATTGCAATCTTTCCCCAAGTCAGTATGGTCGGCATCATGGACCACTCTGACTGTTGCAATCATCATAGATTTAGTGGTGCTCGTCCTGGGGCTTGGGCCACTAAGTACGATCCTGTAGATTCGTTTGGATTCTTATGCTTATCGTTACAGTTCTATGATATTATTTCTGTGTTGAATGAGCTCTGAATTATTGATTCCCTATTCGCCCTGCTATGAGCAGCATCAGTAGGCTAATGCCTTCTGGATTCCCTGTTATTTGCCATGCTTTAGGCTTCAATAACACCAAATCGGTAATTTTTCTTCTTTTTTGTTTGATCAAATGATGAGTAGCTTTTTTAGTCAACATCAAAATAGTTACGCCTTTTCATCAAAACCTAGAATGTTTTTCTCATGTTTGATTATCCCCTGTATTAGAATATTTGGCCATGTTTCTGCAACACAACAATTAGTCTCTGGTTTATCCTGTAATTTGTTTGCCGTACTGCTATGAGCTTACGATCTTATTGGGTTCGATTGGCCTAATCGAGTACCTATGCGACTGTTGCCTTGTACTGGACTGACTGTTATCGGTCATGTTACTGTTTTTCAGAATGATAGATCACCTCTTTATGTGAATTTGGCCAGAATTAAGCTGCCTTATCTGATTTTGAATTGTGTTTGCAGATATCATTGAAGAACTTATCGCCAAGGGGCAACAACTTGATGCTGTGAACTTTGCATATGAGGCTGGCCTTCAGGAAGAATTTCCCCTAGTCCCTCTTTTGAAATCCTACCTGGAGGACTCAAAGAAGATGTCCTCTACTTCAGATAACCTAGGCACTAGCACTGGCCAATCTGGGGTAAGTCCAGTGGTTATGTCTAAATAATAATTTTGAAGTCAGTGCAGAATTCCTTATAAAGTGTACAAGATTGCAGGTTGTCTTATTGTGTCAACAGGACATTCTGAAAGATACTGATATGTTTTTCTTGGCGCAGTTATACTGCTTTACCTCTGCTTGCTAGCTAGCATGCATTTTCAGTTTGATGTTGTGGCATCCAGAAAGGATTTTTTCAGTACATGCTTTTGTTTCTTGCACCAAAGTAGAGGGTCTAACATTGCTTCTCTTGCAGATCAATGCGAATAAGAAGGAGCAGTCTGCACTGCGGGCTGTCATCAAGTGTGTTGAGGACCGCAACCTTGAAGCCGACTTTCCATTGGGGGATCTTCGGAAGCGGCTGGAAGAGCTTGAGAGGGCCAAGACAGAGAAGAAAAAGGCGGCATCTTCCAGTGGTGGTAGCTCTGGTCCAGCCAACAAGCGTATACGGGCTAGCAACGGAGGACCAATGCCCCCTGCTAAGACGGGTCGTCTCAATGACTACACTGATGCATCATCTTCGCCTACCGCCGCCGCCACCGCTACGTTCGTTCACTCCCCATCCTCCCATGCCTCCTACGGTACAGCATCTCCTTACTCCTATGATAGGCCTGCTGGTCACACCCTCTACTGTGGCCAGAGCGCCCTCGCAATGAGGGAGCCATATGCATACCCACCTGAGGTATCCAACGTTGGCCATGGCATGTCATACCCATCCCTTCCCATGGCCTACCCCGCTTCCTATGGCGGATACAGCAACGGCTTGGGAGCTTACACCAATGCAATGGCCCCAGCCTTTCACCACGCTTATTACCGGTAGGATCAGTCGAAGACGATGGAATGACAAGAGCTGATGATGGCGGCCCGTCACCATGGCACTGTTTTGTAGTGACTGACTACAACGGGTAGAAGGAATACTAGATTCTTGTGTTAATTAGCTCAACTTTGCACTGAAAAAACTGAATGTAAATTATGGACGCAATATCTGGAGTTTGTGATCTTGTGTTGTAATTCGCTTTAAAGCACTCTAAACAATTAAAAACAATCAGCATGTAATCTCAAGAACTGTGAACTTATTAATGTTATCTTATGTTTGTGGTTATGATTCACACTTTTTTTCCTTTCATATCCGGTACTCTCTCGAACAAAATTATAAATCTAGCCTTTTTTTTTTCCCGACCATGATAGCATTGGTTGGTGACATATGTTACCTAGTGTGTCCTCCTATATCATGCCGTGGTAGAATGGGGCACCATATGCCTGAACTCAGTAGATATCAATGTTACTCTAGGTGTTAGGTGGACGATATACCGGCATCTAGTACCTAGTCCTCATATAGGCAGGCTAGGTGGTTGTTTAGGTGAGAAAAATCAGTTAGGCAAGTTAGACGGGAGGGTGTAGCGTCTAGGTGTTGCCTAAGGAAATACTTGTAGGTATATGTTGTGGTGTCTTGAGTTTGGTAGGTATCTATTATGGTAAGTGATGCGTGTCGCCTGTTAGTGTTTTTGTACTTGAGAAGAATGATAAATTTGCAATTTTGTTCAAAGACAGAAATGGAAAAAAAATGTGCAGAAGCCAAATACACGCTGGTTTTGCGCTTGCGGCCTTTTTGAGTACACCCTGTCATTATGTTAGGTACCTTATATTCCTGTTGTCTTGAAGGAAATACTTATATTTCCAGGTGCCGGCTTGCTTGTTTCCCTTCCATGGTTAGTTTGGCGACATTTTACTGTCTTCAGTTGTTCATTCTAAGCATTGGAAGCACTGCATCATGTCCATGCCATGTGGCAGCGCGAAGAAAGTATTGATCAATACTGGCTTGGCATTGATCACAGTTCATTGGCCTCGACACTGGGTGCCAGTATGAACACCATGAACAAGCTAAAAAAAACCAGTATTTAACACGATGAACACTCACTCGTGAACTACTTTTAAGAGCATCAGTGTTCCTCAACGTTGATTCCAAAAGAAAAGATTAAAACTGGGAGGTTTCATATCTATCCCACTAAAGTCGTTTAAATTAGTTATTGTAGGTAATCACCACGCCGGCCCAGCTTTGACCGATGCCTCCCGCTCCTTTGGCATTCGGGTCTCCTGCATTTCGTGGAAGGTCAATTCCAATCGGTCCCTCGGGAAAAATGTCCGTGATTTATTTTCCCTGAGGACATTTAGGTCTTGGAAAAACTATTTCTGGTCGGGATACCTGTGGTTGGAAAATTTTTATTTTTCCTGTTTCACTTGAGATTTTTTTTAATGTCCAGGATTTTTAACCCCATGTCTTCCAAATAGTGGCAGAGAATATTTCCCGAAAGATATTATTTCCCCAAAAAATTGAGAGGGATTATATGTACCCTTCAAGATCCCTCTTGGGATTGTGTAGATTTTTCTCCCTAACATCCAAACAAGCCCCAATCATGGTTTTTTTCCCGAGGATGATTTTACCAGGTGTACATGGACGTCCATTAACTACCATCACCATGAATGTGTCTCGAGATTGATACAAAATTTCAAAAATTCAAGCAAATACCCCACAACTTCTACAATTTCAATGCCTTGCACAAATCTCGGAGCACCCCAGACGGATAAGACAGTGCATGGACGTTGGTATAGGCGTGAGTTGCTTTTCTCTCTATTTTTCACACCCAGTTTTTCACTTATTTTTTTTTATCACTTTCTCACCTAACGATGACAGATCATTTCTCTCACCAGTTATTTTACCAAAGGACCAGCTAGTCAACCGTATACAGTTGAAAGTGCTATTAATGGTATAGCAAAGTTTTATTGAGTTTCAGCTGTACAAGTTTCATGTAGGTTTCAACGATGCAACAAGTTTCATTAAAGTTTTGGGTTTAAAGAAATCGAAGTTTCAAGAAGGTTTCAACATGACTTTTAAGTAGATTTTAATAAGTTTCACAATTCGAACAAGTTTCGAAAGGATTCGAGGAAGTTAAAAAAATTTAAGCAAAATTTTCATCCTTGTTCCATCAAGTTTCACTAGGTTTTAGAGAGTTTTAATGCATTTTTAGAATGTTTCAATGGGTCTAATAAATATGAAACTAGATTAAAAAGTGAGTTTCCTTGAAGTTTCAGGTTTTAAAAGTTGTAGTTTCAAGAAGGTTTCAATAGAAGATTTTTTTTGTAGATGTCAATAGGGTTCATAAAACTTTATGACAAGTTTCAAAAGGTTTTGAGGAAGTTTCACTAGGTTTCAGATAGTCTCAAAAAGGTTTCAAACAAATTCATTGCATTTTCAGAGCATTTCAATGTGTTTCAAAATATGAAAATTGATTGAAAAATTAGTTTAAGCAAAAGATAAAAAAACCTCAAAGTTTCGGTGAGCCAACAAAAAATCCAAGCAAAATTGACAAGTTTCAAGGGAGTTTCAAGGACGTTTTATACAAGTTTCAATGAAGTTTTAGAAGCAGAGTTTCAACTAGTTTGGCAGGTTTTAAGCAAGTTTCAAGAAGTTTAATGCAACTTTCAACGAAGTTTCAGAAGCAAAGTTTCAACTAGTTTTGCAGGCTTTAAGCAAGTTTCAATAAAGTATCACTGTTGCAATCGAGTTTCAAAGTTTCAAGCAAGTTTTAACATAGTATCAAGCAAAATATACGAATGCTTCACACAATATTAGATAAAGAGCAAAAAAACACAAGTAGCGTTGAGAGCCGCCGCCATGCCAGCTCGGGAGCAGCTGTTGCGTTTGTTTTGTGCCTTGCCACTGCTCCTACTTGCGCACCACCATTGTGTGCTTCCCTCGCGCTTGCTCACCCATCGCCACCAACATCGGTATTGGATGGAGAGGTCGCCATGTTAGATCCACTATCGCCATTGCACCTACCTGGGGTCATCATTGCTAGCATGGGATGGAGATGGCTTGGTGTCAGATCCACCTGGCGATAATGCACCTGCTCAAGCTTGTTGCTGCTGCGTCCTTCTCAAATGTTGCACCTGTGCATGCTCAACCTCACTGTGGTGCCCCACTCCTACACCACCACAGTGCTAAGACCAAATTGAGGTGACTCAACATGAGATTTATGTCCACTGCCGGCATGCTCGGTGTAGAGAGAGTCAAGAGGGGATTTGGTCTAGGGAGATGGTAAGAAAGGGGATCGGGAGCATTGGAGCGAGAGAGAGGGGGAGGAGAGGGAAAGGAGTGGAAGGGAACAACTTATTGGAAATGAGTTGGTTCAAAACTTCAATCGTAGTTGACGGTGATTGTTTATGGATGAGATCATAGGAGAGAATTAGATTCTAAGGTGAATCTCTGAATTTTTTTCTTTAATATTTATTTTTATTCTTTTTTTCAGAACTATGCGTCCGGATGAAAAAATTGCAAAATTGCCCTCCGGTCGCCCGTGTATGGGGCGATCGCCCCATACACGCGATAGCTCCCCTCCAAACGGCCGTTGGCGACGGCCAAGATATTAGGCGTACATGTGGGGCCCCTGTCGCGAGCCGCCGAGACAGGCGATCGCCGAGCGCGACGAGGGCTATAAAGCCATCGCCCGAGCGAAGGGGAAGCCAATGAGGCGTAAGAAAAGAAAGAAGAAGAAGAGAAGAGGAGAAGGAAGAAGAAGAGAAAGAAGAGAAGAAAAAAAGAAGAGAAGAAGAAGAAAAAAAGAAGAGAAAAAGAAGAAAAAGGGGGAAAAGTAAATCGTCGTTTCTGCGAAGGTATTTCTACAAAAAAATTTATGATTATTTAGTTACGTAGAAGTTAAATGTACCATTTATTATTTAAAATTTTAGGATTTTGTAGTTTTTAGAAAATTTAGGAGTGTGTTATTAGAATTTTAATGTAGCATTTAATATTTAGAAAATTTAGGATAGTGTTGTTTAGAAATTTCTCGGATAGCGTTTAGAACTTTAATGTAGTATTTAGTTTTTAGAAATTTAAGGATTGTATAGTATTTAGTACGTTACAAATTTATTTAGTATTAGAAATTTATTTTAATGTTTAGAAAATTTAGGATTGTGCAGTGTTTAGAATTTATCGCATAGTGTTGTTTAGAAATTTCTCGGATAGCGTTTAGAACTTTAATGTAGTATTTAGTTTTTAGAAATTTTAGGATTGTATAGTATTTAGTACGTTACAAATTTATTGTAGTATTAGAAATTTATTTTAGTGTTTAGAAAATTTAGGATTGTGCAAAGATTTAGAATTTCTCGCATAGTGTTGTTTAGAAATTTCTCGGATAGCGTTTAGAACTTTAATGTAGTATTTAGTTTTTAGAAATTTCAGGATTGTATAGTACTCAGTATATAGAAAGTGAATATAGTGAAAATAGTAGGCAATATTTACAAATTTAATTTGGTAGGGTTAATGTAATGTGGCACAAATATAATGTTAGGCCATATGGTAGGCAAGTCAAATTACTTATTTGTAGTCAAAATCACTTATTTATAGTTGTATTTTGTAGTACGATCAATGTACGTTTTGTAGATTGTATTTTAGAGTAATATTTTTCCGTCGGACGTTGCAGCATGTCGGAGAAATTGTATTTCCAAATATTTTACGGAGATGGGGAGATAGCACAGGGGGCGGATGGGGTGGATCTATCATCATTTTCAAGAGTCGTACGGGGCATATGTGGACCGAGCGATAGGACATACAGGGGTTTGTTGGAGTGGATGTCTCGGATGTTCAGTTTGGATGCCCAGACTGTTCGGTTGCGGGTCAGAGCAGTAGTGAGCCGTGCGCAAGACCGTTTTTACGGAGAGTTGATTCCTATTAACTCGACGTCAACATGGAGGAGTTATGTTGGTTTTGCCGTAGAGCGGGGTTGGCCGCTCATGTTGTTGGTACAGTGCTACCCGGTAGCTCCCTCGGTGTCGCAAGTTCGTGATGTCGGGGTGGACATTACGGGGGAGGGGACGTCAAATGTAGAAGGATGCGAAGAGGAAGGCGCCGAGGAGCCCGGAGACGAGGAGCACGAGACTGGCGGTGGCGAAGGGACCGGGGGCAGAGGAGACAGCGGTGGAGGCGCGAGGGGTGGCCGACGAGGGAGAGGAGGTGGAGGACATTGTTGACCTGATGGAAGAGGAGGACCGTGCGGATGAGGAAGCCCTTGATGGTGAGCACTCCGACGAGGAGGACAACGTTCCTGAGGTGCCTATCCCTGGTGCGTGGACCAATTACAGTTTCGAAGACCTAACAATGAATGAAGGGAACATTGATGCATGGGAGTATCGTGAGAACGAGGTGACGGAGGGGGCCATATATAAAGACAAGGAGGCTATGATGGATGCGGTGAAGTACTGGGCAATGTCTCTCCGACGGCAATTCAGGGTAGTGAAGTCCAGCAAGAAGGACTACGACGTGAAGTGCGTAGTTGATTCGTGCCCATAGCGGGTGCATGCATACCAGGGGAAGTGGAAGGACTACTGGAAATGCTCTATAGTGATTGAGCATAACTGCGAGCTGGAAGAAGCGGAGCAGGGACACTGCAATCTGTCGTCCACTTGGGTGGCAAATGTGTTTTATGGTCAGATCGTGGACAATCCCCATCTGCAGCCTCGATCTATTATCACAGCAGTGGAGGAGAGGTTTCAGTACAAGATTACGCAAAGGCATGGAGAGCAAAAAGGACAGCTCTGGAAATAAGGTTCGGGATGTACGAGGCTTCGTACGAGAATATTCCCCACTTGCTCAGGGCAATCGCACGTAGGAACCCCGGTACATCCGCTGACCTTGCGGAGTTTCTGCGGTGTCTTGTGTGCGCCGTAAGTGGGTATTGCAACGTGCATTCTTCGCCTGGCGCATGCATAAATGCGTTAAAAGATCGCCGCCTTGGCCCTTTGCATGGACGGCACATTCCTCACGGGAAGTACAAGGGCGATTCTAATCTGCGATCGCGGTGGATGCCAACAACCGAGTTCTACCGTTGCATTGGCATTCGTGGAGGGGAAAACACGGAGAGTTGGTACTGGTTTCTTGAAAGAGTGAAGTCGCCGTTGTTCTTGACAGTTCGATGTTTGTGTCATCCATGACCGACATGCGGGTCGCTAAGGGCGATCGTGGATATGCAACAAGGGTCCGCCGTCGTGGGAGCGACAAAGTGGCGGACACGAGGAGCAGTGGTGCATGAGGCACATGGGTGCCAATTTTTCCGTCGATTCAGAATAAGGAGCTTATGAACATGTTCAAGCGCTGTGCAAACAGAACCAACGGAGGAAGTTCGACGCTTTGGAGGACGCCGGACGAACTAACGAAGAAGCAATCAATGGATCCCGGAGGTACCGCTAGTTCATCAAGGAACCCGATGGTGTACCATGAGCAAGGAGAGGACCCACAGCCTTGTAAGCGCCGCCGGCAGATTCCCCAAACATCCGGCGTGGGCGGTACCAAAGATAAAGAGTTTCACCGATTGGATACGACATGAGCCTTTGGAGAAATGGTCCTTCAGATGACGAGGGCGGCTCGCGTTATGGAATCATGACAACGAACTCAGCGGAGATTTACAATCTGGTAATGAAAGGCACCAGATGCCTTCCACTGGTGGGTATAATTGAAAGTGTCTTATTAGGGACACAGAGATATTTCATTGAGCGATACAAGACCTCCACAGCATGCATGTCGGACAATCGACTGTCGTACTTAACTGTTATGTCTACTTACATGTCCAAGAAAACAAGAAAGGCGCAGACACATCGGGTTACACCGGAGAGTGGCGTGGAGCGGAGATACCACGTGCACTGCGGTGACCAAGGTCGCAGGGGTGCCCACTGGGAGAGGACTTCCCATCTGTGCATACTCCGAGCAGCTGAGTGCGAGTGCTCCTGCCAGAAACCACGCCTGCTGCACTTGCCATGCTCGCACATCATTGCCGCAGCCGCCGAGACGCATCAATCTTGTCGTCCGTTCATCTCCCCGTACTACTACAAGCAGAGCGTTCTCAACACGTGGCATCACGAGGTGTACGGGTACCGAGTGGATGGATCGCTCACAACAGCCCCCCCTCCGGACCATCGATGGGTACCGGACATCCGAATGTTGAAGCTGAAGGTCGGGCGTCGAAGGACAAGGCGCATTCGGAACGATATGGATGAGTCTGAGGCGCGTCGCAACCGCGGATAATGTAATTTTCCATGTTGTTCCCATCTTGTATTTTTCAATGGACTGGTAAGTTGTAATGTTCGATGTAATTTTCGATGTTGTTCGAATCATGTAATTTTCAATGTACCAGTAAGTTGTTGTTCGCATCATGTAATTCTCCGATGTACCAGTTAATAGCTACGAGGATAATGTAATTCTCGGCGTTGTGTGCCTCGTCGAACATGTTTTTGTCTTTTGTATGTTTGCAACATGAGATTTTTTTTAGCTCTTTGCACTTCGGTTGTATTGTTAGTTGAGTATGATACAATTCGTTATTTTGCATTTCATTTTGTGTGCACATGTAATTACTGACAAATTTGTTGTATTTGCTTTGTAATGACCACGATGGCGCGACCTTGCCCTCGAGTCGCCGGACGTGACCGTCGATGCGACCCACCGGTCTAGGTACTCCGCAGAGGAGAACCGAGAGCTAGGGACACTCCGACCTCGGGTGTCCAACGAGTCGCCGCATTGACTCACGCTGGGTTCCACGGTAGTCGCCAACGCTTGCACTCTTTACGCACATGTACTTACCGTGAATGCAATTTAACGACGCAATGCACTACATGCGAGTTGCGGCGGTGACTTACTTCCTCTTTGTAGGATGGTGGAGCGGTGGCGCCCGTTAGCGGGCAAGGAGGTCCCGCGGTTCGGGTACGAATGGTCCCTGCTGGCCGCACTCGTGGACCGGTGGAGATCGGAGACGCACACATTCCACCTTCCGTGCGGAGAGATGGCTCCGACGCTGCAGGACGTATCGTACCTCTTAGGCCTCCCCTGTGCGGGTCCGGCAGTCGTGCCACACGACGCCTCCGCCACGTGGCACGCCGAGTTGTCCGCTTTCCATGGCGGTGCGGCACCCGGCAAATTTCACCGGCCCCTCGGGGAGGGTGAGCGGCGGACCAACGGCGTGGTCGCCGGTCCACGGTGAGTACCTCTTTCTTTGAGAATTAAAAGAAAAGCGCTAAGTTGCTGATAATGTTTGTTGCGAACGCTGCAGGCTCAGCTTCTCCACCCGCACGCGGAGGAGGCGGACGTGGCCCGCCATCTGGAGGCATACCTCCTGTTGTTGTTCGGTTGGGTGATGTTCCCGTCCTCCCACGGGAACACGGTGGACCGTCACCTAATCGAGTACGCGCAGCACATCGCCGACACCCCGGTAGATGAGGTAACACACTCAGTTCAAATCTGGTCTCAGCGGAGCACGTCTAACTCCCCCCTTGTAAACAGATGATGCAGTGGTCGTGGGCCTCAGCTGTGCTTGCGGCGACGTACAGAGGTCTGTGCGACGCCGTCTCTCGGGCGGAGCACGACGCGACGATATCGGGTTGCGTCCTACTCTTCCGCTTGTGGTCCCGAGCGCTTCTCGTCGGCAGCTTCGTTGTTGACACGACACCGCACTTCCATGACCTTTACGGAGACGACCCGGTGGACTGGCCCACCATGGGCCACTACTGGGTCCGACGACAGGTATGCTCCCTCGTATCTTTTTCCCCACTAACACACTTGAATAACCTCCGTCATTTCTTATTTCCTCGCGGCGGACATTCGCGACCGACAGTGAGGAGGTCCTACCTCGAAGTTCGTTCGGGAGTTCGACCGCCTCCACGATGAGGGCGTGCGATGGACGCCATACACAGCACAGACGACGCCCACGCCCGAGCACCTCACGGGTCTCCGTGCTTTGCACGCGAGATGAGGCCTTCGGCTCACCCGTAAGGTCCTCGTCTTTGACTCGTGTGTCGAGGAGTACTCCCACACCGAGTCTTCGCGGCGATTCGGTCTATTCGATCCTTTCCTTGCCGCCTCGTCACGTTGTCGCACGTGGCGCTCACGTGTACTTACCCCGATCCTACTACTCTGCATCTTTACAAAATGAATGTGGTGTGTACTTCTGTTCTTGCATTGCAGATGACCGGATGGGTGCCGCAGAGGCACTCGATTCGCGACCGTATGCGACCATGGGCGGTGCGATGGGGCGCCGCGACTGACGAGAGAGTCACCGAGACCCGCCGTCGACGACGACATGTACGATGAGTACATGGAGTGGTTCGCCCACGCTCGCCTTAGGGTGGGGTACACGCCAAGACCGTATGTCGCCTGGCGAGTATCGGTGACGGACACGCACCCTTCACAGATGTCCCGCAGGATAACTCCTCGGTAAGTGTCGCAATCGGCTACATGGTCACATCTTTCTCATGTAAATTACGTAATAACAATCGGCGTTACATGCGTGCACATCTCGTCGGGAGGTTGAGGCGAGGCTATCTCCATGTTGACGCGCCGGCGGGCATACAGTGACCACCGCCGAGGTCGAGTCGGCTTGGGATCGGGTCCTCGATAGGATGAGGCGGTTGGGTCGCAGCCACTGTCGGGGCCGCGGAGACGCGTCGGCGGACGCAAAGACACCACGCCCCGCGTCCCAAAGACCTCGCCCTACCCGCCGGTGCCTCGTTACGCTCCCACGCACCGCAGTGGGGACGATGGGTGAGGAGGCTCCTTCCTCGCCTCGCCCTACCCCGCCGGTTCCTCGTTACGCTCCCACGCAGCAGCAGAGGGGGGCGGTGGTGCGGAGGCACCCTCGTCGTCTCGCGCCCCAGCAGGACTACAGGGTGGTTTCGACGACCCTGCGGACGTCGAGTTCGACCTGGAGGAGTACCTTTCGACCGACTACCTCGGCCCCTCTCAGCTCTCGGGAGCGCCGCCACAGTACTCTACGCCTGCGCCGCAGGGCCGGCCTAGGAGGGACGTTCGTCCGCCGTCGCCACTCACCTACCCCACGGGCCAGATCAGGAAGCGTGGCCGTGATTGACTTGTTGTATGGACGTATTTTTGTAATGCCTTTATGTTCAGCAGCATATTGTATAACTGTCCGAGTTAGTAACATGACAACCTTATCACTTTAAATTGTGCAAATCCATGTATGCATTGCTTGCCTATACCACACGACGTGACAACACACCAACGCCCTGGTGCACCTATCGCCTCTAGTCGGGGCGATCACCCTAATATAGGACGATCGCTCCATATCCTAGCGATATCTGCCCTTTATAACATTCGTTCTCACAAGCGGTCTCACAAAGAATAGAAGAAGAAAGAATAGATGAGGGAGGAAAAAAATTCAGGATCAATCGAAAATGCCGAGGCGTGCAAGTGCAAAGGGAAAGGGGAAGGCAAAGGAAAAAGCAAGTGCATGCCCGCGCAATTTAGCGTACCAAGATCTCTTCCTACCTCGTGGAGCTGTAGCACCCATGTGTATGTGCGGAGATCTTTGCAGGCTTGTCCGCTCTTGGGAAGTTTTAACTTGGAAGAGGGGGTATTGGAAGTGCCGCAACTACGCCTTCGATCCACGGAGAAGAGCTCAAGGATCGCCGCATGGTAACAATCGTCGGGTTACATAATATTTGTGAATGAAACTTTGCTAATTTACGTTTCATGCGATCACCTCCGCCATCGTGTGAATTTGAGCGATGGTTTGATACGAGATCAACCCCGAGGACCAACGGCTTCTTGACCAAGCCAACCGGCAGACGAGTTCACGCGGCGGCTTCAAGAACAACGCGATGTCGCACGCGAGGAGGCATGTAGGAAGGAAGCGAAGGAGAAGGAGGCCGAGAGAGAGAGGAAACGAGAGAGGGCACGGCGTGCGCGAGAAGCCCACGGAGGCATGGGCGAATGGGAAGTGACCTCAAGCACTCGAGAACGTCTGGTGTTAACTTTGGTTTTCCTTGTTCGTGGTACTCCTTTCGCTTTTAAGTCGTAATAAAGAGCGGCCTACCTTCAAGTGTATGCTCACTGTCCGGAGGGCTTGTATATGTCCTACTGCTCCAGTTGTCCCAAATGATGTTATTTTTATCCATCAAGATAGGTTATAGCATTTTAAGTTCATCAGATTTGATTTCATCGAGTTTGACCCTCGTTTGCGAAAGATTCGGCCATTTTGATGTTTTACCGATTGAACGTTCGGACAACAATAAAATAGTGCAGCCTAAAGTGACATCTAAATATTTTTACATAATTGTAACCTATGCAAGCCCAAGAATGCAACAAAACTGGTTCTATCAAGTTTTGAGGTCCTTTAGACATTATTCTAACTACTTGAACAATGAATGTTATAAAGGGTTTAAACTAGCCATCTTTGATTCAAAATTATTTTTTTGCAAACAACACATAGATTTTTATTTTACAATCTAATTCCTCATTCCAAAATTTAAATTTAGAAACAAGTTTCATTTCATTTGGACACTCCTAGCAAAAGTTATGGGGTTCATATTAAAAAGTGATATAGTAATTACAAAAAATACTAAAAAAAAATTCATTGCAACCCCGATCGCCTCGCCTCGGCGATCGCCTGTCTCGGCGACGGGGGCCACCATGTATTGCCGTTTCTTGGCCGCGCCAACGGCCATTTGGAGGGGAGCTATCGCCCGTGTATGGGGCGATCGCCCTATACACGGGCGACCGGAGGGCAAATCTGCAATTTTTTCATCCGGACACATAGTTCTGAAAAAAAAGAATAAAAATAAATATTAAAGAAAAAAAAATTCGAATCTCTGTCCCGTTGGATGGCCAGTGAATGTCGTAACGTTTCCTAGCATTTCTCTCAGCCAAAATTGTCTTGCCATGATTCAATCCAGCCAGCCGGAACATTTTCCCAGTTAGGGCCTATTAAGGTGGGGGCCAGGAACAAACGGGGAGCCCATGAACCGAAGGCGCTTGTTGCAGTCGGTTTGGTCGCCTCGCCGTAGCCGCTCCGGAGTCCGACTGCTGGTTGGCAACTTGGCATCTCGGCCCATACAAATCTCAAACGGACGCAGCAGCGACCGGCGAGCGTTTTAAAACATCCCATGAATTTTCATGGACGTAGTACGTACAAATTTACGTAATCATGCAAAATTTCAATATCAAATTCTTCCCTTATCCTCGAAAAAAAAAACTTCAGTTATAATGAGAACCAAAAAAGACAGTGGTTAATCTTGCACTGTTCATATGCACTAAACGTGCTACTTGCCTGTCTTTATGGACGTAATACACATGAAGTTACATAAACAAGTCTTCTGCTTCTGCTTCGTTTCAAGTCTAGTCCTTCTCTGTCTTAACGATTTGTAAATTCGCTCCATATTCTATAATGTATTTAAAAAAAAATGCATTTGTACAAGTAGTAGTACGCTCCGGCCTCCATGTTCCTCTGCAAACTAGCATGAATCCTTACTGATGCGGCTACAGAAGCAGTTGCCAGTTGGTCGCGCACTCGCGCAGATTGGTCTCAACTTTATCCATGGTCGTCTTGGTCACCTGGACGACCTTCTGCAGGGGTACTCACACTCGGCAGTGCACTGCCCAGGTCAACTGCAGTTTGAGAACAATGCATGGAGAGAGAACCTCAATCGACTTTTGTTCGTCCAATTTCCGAATTGGATGATTCGTCTGGAAGGAGATCGAGGAGAGGAAGAGGCAGCAGGGAACTGAGATTGCACACGACAATCAGCAGGGCTAGATTTCCAAAGTCGTCTTTGGTGACTCCCAAAAGCTGAGTTAGACCCGCACCAACCAGACCGCCGGCGACACCTCCCGCGTTAGAAATGGACATCAGAGTGGCAAACAAAGTCGCTTCCACTCCCGGAGGGCACAATCTTGCAGCCAACACCAAGACGGGCATAAAGGAAGCCTACAGAATAAATTACACATCGGAAGTGTTTATATGAAAAGAGCCGAATTCTAGGCCGAAGAAAAATGTTATAGGCACAGTCCAAGTCCAGATGATGTCTTGGTATTTAAAAGGTTTCGGCAATCCTAGGAATTGTTTAAGTAGATTGAAGAACCATTATCACGTATAAGAATGTTATATTCAGATCTAGAAATTCTAGTTTTGAGCAATAGGAGGCATTTTCGCAGCATCGCCAGGTGTTCGTATCTCAGCAAGATTTACCCAGCTATTTACACATCTGCCTGGGCATATAAAGGAACTAAGTTTCTATATTAGTCATGAATAATAAATAATAAATGCAATTCTCTTGTGGTATATTACCTTAATAATTCCTTCGCAGTACATAATATCAAGTACCGCAAAATTGCAAATGATTAACCCTCGAATTAACTAGTTCTTGCAATAGTGTTTCATACCTGACCAAGGACTGTGATAATCAAGGAATCCCCAATGGAGAACCATTCATCACTTACCCCAAACTTCCTATTGAGCCCAGTGACAAGAAGAACCTGGAAATACACAACTAAGTTTGATTTGCCATTGCCAACAAAGATTATAGTAGCAGCACTAGAACAAGTAAGCACAGAAGAGGACCTGTGTCATTCCAAGGGCAGAACCTAAAATTGTTGTCACAAGAAAGATTCTTCTCAGTGGAACTTCCTTCAAAAATGAATTATATACTCCGATACCCAGTAAGGATGCAATAGATGTAACAAGCTTGACACGCCCTAGAAATTCTGGAGTGAAACCAAGTTTATTTGTGCTGAAATTCATCAGAAGGTAACATATGAAAATTCAGCCATTTTAAAGAGATGCCAATCACATAAACTTCTAAGGTATGTATGCATAGAGTAATAGCAATTTATGGTAAGTTTTGCCTTATGTATTTAGGTTTTTTAAGCATCTAAGTGGATGCAGCATGATGCATTTACAATGTATTCCACTAGCAAAAAGAAATTTGAGCTCATAGCATACTTGATTCATCATGAATATATTAATTCATAGAGAAATATGATTAATAAGACACTTTGTTGACATTACTAACAGGTGACAAGCATGCCAAAAATTTAGTTACCTGCAGCCTTTGACATGCAATAATCTATATACCCCATGGAAATTCAATTGACTACTAGTAACAGTGGTACCTATACCCCATAGAAATTCAATCGACTACTAATGGTGGAACCAGGAAGGCAGCTTACAACTCCAGAATTCTTAGTATGGAATTGTAGCACGGCAGGCAATCTCTTCAATTCAAATTGTGGGCTATCAAAGATAAACAAAAGGAAGATGCAGTATGTAGTGAACAGCTAGAGTTATAACTTTTTTTTCGCACCTCCAAAATTTTGTTTAGAGGATTTAAAACTAAATCTAACAGAACAGTCCAGAGCAATCAAGAAGATCAAATGAGTCTGTGGAACATACATAAAGAAAAACATGGCAGAATCCGACTGTGGTGTTGCTTGCCAGAGGAATATGAACAAGGTGGGTAAGAAAATGCTGGGTTGCTTTACTGAAGTCCAAAGCTGCATGATGTGTTCTTTAGAGCTCTCAATTAATCTTGAACCTGAAAGTGAGATAGAATGTTCCTCCAAAGGCAAACGTTGTTCATTTACAAGAACTGCAACAGCAGATGTCATCAGGGGTAAAAATGCCGTAATACCAAAGACAAATCTGCATTTAGGGGAACACCTGATCAGCGAACTGTATACACACGTGGAGGCTTCATTAGCTTTTAGTAAGTTTCTTTGCCAAGGAACAAACCTTATGCCATAAGTATCCACCAAAGAACCACTGGAGTATGCACTCACAACTCCTCCAAAGGCTGAGGATCCCCAACATAGCGACTGGAGAGATCCAGATGTACTCTGCGATTCACCTCGAGCTCTCTCAACGACCATAGAATCAACCACCTGCAATATTTTCAGTTACACTATGGAAACAAAATACAAGCACTAACACTAGTATCCCGACATGTGTCAAACACAGCGATGAGTTCATCAGGTGCAGAAGCAGATCTTCTGAAATTTAGATATATTTTAGTACTGGTTTTTGACATGTGAGGCCCATAATGAGTTTAGTTCTTTGAACAACATACTGACATAAATAATGTACCTATGATCTATTTTGAGTTTCTTATAGTTTGAAAACCAGTTAAGAATATATTAGAGCAACATGAATTACTTAAATGCTCCTATTATCAGGCTATGTGTCATGTCTGCATTTTTGGAAAGATACCGTGATAGCAAGTCCATGCCATATAGTATCCATGCCTTATCCTAGGACTGCTGCTCCAGGGAACGGACAAAACATAAATAAAATTCCAGCGAGTTATAATCCAAGGTTTAGTGAACTTAAAAGGCTTAGAGTTTAAATATGATTATTACTAACAAATAAGGAAACCAAGCTTCATTTGAAACAGTGATGAAAGCATTGGATCAGGCTCTCTCTTTTCTGGACCAATTCACTTTGTACTCTATAAAAAAATATTATCGCTTACCTGAATGTTAAGGATTAAACAAACCAAATAACATAACTACTACATCGGCTTGTTGATAATCAATTCAAATGAACAATCAAAATATTGTGAGCACATTTTTTCTGTTCTCACTTACAACATCAGAGAATGCAACTGCAAGAGATCCAAGAATAATAGAGAGTGCTGCACTGTATTTATCATCCACAATTGTCGCCATCAAACTCCATGAAATTGCTCCAAGTAGTCCTGATAAAATAAGGTACGACCTTCTTCGATATCCAAAGAGAGGGATGGAATCACTGTAATGAAAATCACAATAATATAGTATCACAATTAAGTATATGCAACACAAAAGAATGGTAGGAAGGAGATTTGGCATTTTGGTGAGACCTGATAAAACCGTAAAGGGGCTTGACCAACCATGGCAAGGCTGAGAAACCGGATATAACTGCAGTCTAGATAACAGGAACCATCTTAATCTCTGTGCCAGCACATATTGCCCAAGACTTAAAATATTCACAGAAAATAGCTTCTAAGAGAGTAATGCATTGGATGCACTCGTACTGCTTATGCTCAACTGGAACAAACCACACATGTCTAGAGACTAGAAAAAATATATATCTAGGGAAGCAAACAAGCATGTCCACTCCCATACCTCTGCTGGATCAAGCTGAAGATCATCTTTTAAGTAAAAGCTGACAGCAAGTCTGGAAAGACCTAAAACTCCTTGTACAAAATAAACAATGGCAACAGCCACGTTATCAGGGGACAAATCCACCCCAAATGCTTTAAAGTAACTTGGCTTGGAACTACTCTCGGAAAAACCATCTGTGCTATATTGCTTCTTCTGCCATCCCACAAAATCTCCATTACTAGTGTCCTCTTTAGTCGAAGTTGCCTCATATCTTGGTGCTGCACTTCCTACAGTAGGTGACATGATAGGAATGACCGCACAGCTTACAGCAATCTTGACAACTATATATTAAAATTAGCTTCCTTTAAGAAGTATCAAGCCACTGCTCCTACAGTCCTACTCCATTGTTAAATTACATAAATCAGTAATCAGAACAAGATTTGAAGAACAATGTCACTATGTTACGATGATTGTTATGACAGGCATTGTGTCATCTACAACGAAACATGTCAGGCGATTCTTTTAAAAGGTTTATGCTATATCTATAAGAAACACGAGTAAATTTCACAAACCTATAAATTTCTTGCACAAACTATAAAAAAACTATAGGTTTTAGCTCTTATTTCACAAAATTACAGATTTTAGGAGAAATTGTGTCGCAAAACTACATATTTTAGAATTGAACGTTTCTTGTAACAAATTGACAGTGTGGACCTACATGACAGCCTTACGCGCCCCATTTCCCATTTCACTCACGCGTGAGGCTACCATGTAAGCCCACATTGTCAGACCCATTACAAGGAACAGTCAATTCTGAAACATATAATTTCGCGACAAAAGTTCTCTTAAAATCTGTAGTTTTGTTAAATAGGAGCTAAAGCATATAGTTTTCTGATAGTTTGTACAAGAAACTTGTAGTTTTATAAAATTTACTCAAGAATCATTAAGCAGGCAAAGAGCAAAAATAGTAAATTTCACAAAACTACAAGTTTTTTTGTACAAACTATCAGAAAATTACAAATTTTAGTTTCTATTTGATAAAACTACATATTTTAGAAAAACTTGTGTCGCAAAACTACATGTTATAGAATTGATCTTTTCTTGTAATGGTCTGACAGTGCGAGCCCACATGACAGCCTCATGTGTCCCTATTTCACGTTTCACTCGCGCATAAGGTTGTCATGTGGGCCCACATTGTCAGGCCCATTTTAAGAAACAATCAATTTTAAAACCTGTAGTTTGGTGACACAAATTATCCTAAAATATATAGTTTTGTGAAATAGATGCTAAAGCATGTAGTTTCTGATAATTTGTATAAGAAATATGTAGTTTTGTGAAATTTACTCGAGCAACAATCACCATCATGTGAATTTCTTATCCTTCCATAGAGTAATGTGCCCCTACTCCATATATTCCCAACCCTACTTTTAACAGCAAAATGGCACAATGAGTCGATGACTGTTTGATGGCTCAATACACACTTAAGATATCCAGAAAACAATTCTACTATGACTCCATGCGAAAGCAACAGGTTAGTGCCATTGCATATAACTACATGAAAGAAAACCAAGAGGGATGCTTTCCCACGCTAATTTATCAACATTCAACAAGCTAATTACTGAAAATTCACAGACGTAACTGTTGGAGATATGCTCTAGAGACAATTATAGAGATGATTATATTTCCTTATGTTCATGATTTATTGTCTTGTTCCTTAAATAATGTTATTATTATTTATTAGTAAGTATGTGACTTGTTTGTGAAACTCTATATATGACCTTGTGATGATTATTCTAAGGCCTTGTTTGGCAGAGCTCCAGATCCCAGCTCCACCTCAGATCTAGAGCTTGTAGGCTAAAATAAAGTGAATTAAATTTATATTTAGTCTAAAATGTAAACAAGATGACCCACCTAAACACTCTTAATGTACCCACAACTCCAGCTCTAAAAATTTTTGGAGCTAGAAATACCCTGCTCCACAAACTCCACGGATTTTGGTGGAGCTGGAGCTGTGCCAAACACCTCCTAAAAGTGATCCCTAGTCGATAAACATATGAGGACACATATGAATAGACTAGAATATGTATTGGTTGATGACTATATTTCATAGGTCATGGATATGAATATATCAAACAAATAATATGGACACATGCTAGAGAATATGGAGTTGGTCGACCCACCTTGAGACACTGCGAGAGCGTTGTAATCTTGTCATCAGTTGGTCTCATATACAATGTGTATGCTATATCCTTAGACTTGAGATTGACACATGTACTCGAGATGTGTAATGACTTACTTAGGGGTTGCTAGACGCTACTCCATAACTGGGTAGTTATAAAGGTGGCTTTCGTGTTTGTCGTGAAGTATGTTGCGAGCTATGTATCACCGATACGTGATACCGGTACAACGATATTGGTACGACGATATGCAATTTTTCAAAAACAAGAATCCAGCGATACGGCGAGTATATATGAATTAAAAATTAAAAAAATGTAAATAGGGCAATAATTAGTTGATTACCGTAATAGGCATTCTGATCTTGCATTTCCTCGTAAACGATCACCAATTTTCTCCATATTTCTAACATGCTTCCATAGAGGAAATCTAGCACTCATTTGGTGAACTAACTGCAAACGAATTCACACTACCACTGCCACTACCAGTTCCTTGCGGATTTGGAATTTGAGAGCTTTCACTTGCCATCCCTAAAGCAAAAGGGGGCTGCTGAGGGAGAGATAGATTTTTAGGGTTAGGTTTCATGGGCTGGAAAGGGTTTTTTTTGGGCTTTGTGTTATGGGCTTAAGTATCGGAGAAGGATCGGGATTTATTTATTTATTTATTATGCTGAATTTCACCGATCCTTCTCGATCCGGTATCGGGGAGGATCGCGGAGGATCGGAGTATCCGATACCGGTACGGCACCTTCGTGAAGGATCGGTGATTCATAGGCTGCGAGGCATAGTCGATCAAGATAGGATTTTCCCCTCCATACAACGGGAGAGATGTCTCTAGGCCTCTTGTGTGGTCGAATTTTGGAAATGCATGGCCATGCTACTCGCGGTTAAAGAGTTAACCGTAGTCAGGGATTTTGAGTCACGTAATCGAGAAAGAGTGGTCGAGCTAACTAAACAAGGATAGCATATACTCGCCTTGAGTTTGACCGATATCATGAGGCAAAGAGAAATGCATATAACTAAGCATTGTTAAGGTTCGTCCGATGTGATCTTTACATATACTCAGGAGTCGGCACGTCTTGCATATAACTAAGCCCATAACTAAGCTTGGGACCACTACCAATTAATGGTCGAGTGAAAGTACTTGAATCATGTCTAAGTATACGTAAACCTATAAGGTCGCACACTTAAAGAGTTGAGACTTAATTTGGATGGTGATCCAAATTCTGATAGACTTTGAGTTTCTAATGGGTTTTTAATGTAGAGACCCATTATGGAGCGTCTGTATAAAGGGAGGGGTGATGGCTTTAGGGTTAGAAGACATCATAGGAATTCAAAATTCCCGAAACCCTAGCCGCCACACCTTTTTCGCTCAAAACTGCGCAGTTGCACCAGCACTCCGACGTGTGGCGTTCCTGCTCCGTACATGTGGATATCTTAGAGGCGTTGCTGCAAGGCTTCAATGCTAGGATGATCCGCAACCTGTAACGATCACAAGGAGCTGTTGGAGGAGGCGCGAGACTAGTATGACTACAACCTCACAAACACACTACATCGACTCTACTTTCACTACGGGTATGTGTGTCTAGTGGTAATTCCGTGATCTATAACTTGCAGTGGTTCTTTAGTTATGTAGTAGAAAATTTTGATTTTACGCTAGCTAGAGTAGCCTACCCATTCTCTTTCGGTAACACTGCAGTACTTCTTTCGCAGCTAATCACTCGTTTTCCCTCTTCCCTCCTATCACAATACAACCGCCGCCTCCAAAATTTCCTCAATCCCCGACTCCTAGCCACAGAACCACACACGAAATGTTTTTAGAAATACGTCAGTTAGACTCGCGAGTAGCTCACCGGCTTGATGGTCCGAGGAGGAGGCGCCTCCATCGAGGTCTAGGGGGCGGCAAGCGGCGGCGGCGGCCTCCTCGTCGTACGAGCCGCGGCCGCCGGAGCTGCTGCTCGACGCCATCCCCGGCGAGCGGCCGCAGAGGCAGCGAGGCTCCGGCGGGCGGTGGTGGCGGCCGTGGTGTGCGGCGAATATGTACGAGGACGAGGAGGTGGAGGCGGCGGCGCCGGCGGGGTTGGGGAGAGGGAGGCACGGCGGGGAGAGACGGAAGCTGAAGGCCATCTGCATGTTTGCGAGCTTCGTCTGCTCTCCTCCCGTCTCCTCAGGCTCCCACCGCGCCAAGTACCAACAGTCCAACACCTTCCCGTCTCTCTCTCTCTAGATCAGAGAGAAAAGGGCCGGCCCAAGTTCGGCCCACTTACTACGCGCTTCGCTTGGACAGGCCCAAATCTGAAATTAGAGCCGGGCCTTTTCGTTCCGGCCCAAATTTCTGATACTAATGGCCCCGGATTTTGAAGAAGAAGAGAGAGAAGAAAGAAGAAGAAAGAAGAAGAAGAGAAAAGGAAAAAAGGAAAGTAAATCGTCGTTTATAAGGTATTTTTACAAAAAATTTATGATTGTTTAGTTACGTAGAAGTTAAATGTACCATTTATTATTTAAAATTTTAGGATTTTGTAGTTTTAGAAAATTTAGTAGGAGTGTGTTATTAGAATTATAATGTAGCATTTAATATTTAGAAAATTTAGGGTAGTGTTGTTTAGAAATTTGTCGGATAGCGTTTAGAATTTTAATGTAGTATTTAGTTTTAGAAATTTGAGGATTGTATAGTATTTAGTACGTTACAAATTTATGTAGTATTAGAAATTTATTTTAGTGTTTAGAAAAATTAGGATTGTGCAATGTTTAGAATTTCTGCATAGTGTTGTTTAGAAATTTCCTGATAGCGTTTAGAACTTTAATGCAGTATTTAGTTTTTAGAAATTTCAGGATTGTATAGTATTTAGTACGTTACAAATTTATTGTAGTATTAGAAATTTATTTTAGTGTTTAGAAAAATTAGGATTGTGCAAATGTTTAGAATTTCTCGCATAGTGTTGTTTAGAAATTTCTCGGATAGCGTTTAGAACTTTAATGTAGTATTTAGTTTTAGAGATTTGAGATTGTATAGTACTCGATTATATAGAAAGTGAATACAATGAAAATAGTATGCAATATTTACAATTTTAATTTGGTAGGGCTAATGTAATGTGGCACAAATATAATGTTAGGCAATATGGTAGGCAAGTCGAATTACTTATTTGTAGTCAAAATCACTTATTTATAGTCGTATTTTGTAGTACGATCAATGTATGCGTTTTGTAGATTGTATTTTAGAGTAATATTTTTAGTCGGACGTTGCGATGTCGGAGAAATTGTATTTCCAAATATTTTATGGAGATGGGGAGATAGCACGGGCGGATGGGGTGGATCTATCATCATTTTCAAGAGTCGTGCGGGCATATGCGACCAGCGATAGGACATCTGAGGGTTTGTTGGAGTGGATGTCTCGGATGTTGATTTGGATGCCCAGTATTGCTGATTCTTGGTCGAGCATGGTGAGCCGAGCGCAAGACCGTTTTACGGAGAGTTGATTCCTGTTAACTCGGCGTCCACATGGAGGAGTTATGTTGGTTTTGCTGTAGAGGGGTTGGCGCTCATGTTGTTGGCACAAAGTGCTACCCTGTAGCTCCATCGGTGTCGCAAGTTCGTGATGTCGGGTGGACATTACGGCGGAGGGACATCAAATGTAGAAGGATGCGAAGAGGAAGGCGGCGAGGAGCCCGGAGGCGAGGAGCACGAGGCTAGCGGTGACGAAGGGACCGGGGGCAGAGGAGGCAATGGTGGAGGCGCGAGGTGGCCGACGAGGGGAGGAGGTGGAGGACATTGTTGACTTGATGGAAGAGGAGGACCGTGCGGATGAGGAAGTCCACGATGGTGAGCACTCCGACGAGGAGGACAACGCCTGGGGGTGCCTATCACGGTGCGTGGACCAATTACAATTTCAAGACCTAACAATGAATGAAGGAACATTGATGCATGGGAGTATCGTGAGAACGAGGTGACGAGGGGCCGTATATAAAGACAAGGAGGCTGTGATGGATGCGGTGAAGTCTTGGGCAATGTCTCTCGGCGGCAATTCAGGGTTGTGAAGTCCGAGAAGAAGGACTACGACGTGAAGTGCGTAGTTGATTCGTGCCCATGGCGGTGCATGCATACCGAAGAAGTGGATCGGACTCTGGAAATGCTCCATAGTGATGGAGCATAATCTGCGAAGTGGAAGAAGCGGGCGAGGGACACCGCAATCTGTCGTCCACTTGGGTGGCAAATGTGTTTTATGGTCGATCGTGGACAATCCCCATCTGCGACCTCGATCTATTATCACGGCCGTGGAGGAGAGGTTTGATACAAGATTAGCTACGCAAAGGCATGGAGAGCAAAAGGACGACTCGGAAATACGGTTCGGGGCGTCACGAGGCTTCAGACGAGAATATTCCCACTTGCTCGGGCAATCGCACAAAGGAACCCCGGTACATCCATCGACCTTGCGGAGTTCCTGCGGGTGGTGCGTGCACCGAAGTGGTATTGCAACATGTGCATTCTTCGCCACAGCGCATGCATAAATGCGTTAAAGACCGCCGCCGGCCCTTTGCATGGATGGCACATTCCTCACGGGAAGTACAAGGGCGATTCTAAGCTGCGATCGCGGTGGATGCCAACAACCGAGTTCTACCGGTTGCGTTGGCATTCGTGGAGGGAAAACACGAGAGTGATATCGTTCCTTGAAAGAGTGAAGGCGGCGCATTGTTCTCGACAGTTCGATGTTTGTGTCATCCATGACCGACATGCGGCTGCTAAGGGCGATCGTGGATATGCAACAAGGTCCGCCGTCGTGGGAGCGACAAAGTGGCGGATCCGAGGAGCAGTGGTGCATGAGGCACATGGGTGCCAATTTTTCCGTCGATTCAGAATAAGGAGCTTATGAACATGTTCAGCGCTGTACCAAACAGAACCAACGGAGGAAGTTCGACGCGCTTTGGAAGGCGTTGGGCGAACTAACGAAGAAGCAATCAATGGATCCCGAGAGGTACCGCTAGTTCATCAAGGAACCCGATGGTGTACCATGAGCAAGGAGAGGACCCCACGACCTTATATGCGGCTGTAAGACAGACCCCCGAAACCTCGGCGTGAGGCCGTACCAAAGATAAAGAGTTTCACCGATTGGATCGACATGAGCCTTTGGAGAAATGGTCCCTTCGCACGGCGAGGCGGCTCGCGTTATGGGATCATGACAACGAACTGGCGGAGATTTACAACCCCAGGTAATGAAAGGCACGGATGCCTTCCACTGGTGGGTATAGTTGAGGTGTCTTATTAGGGACACAGAGATATTTCATTGAGCGATACAAGACCTCCGCGACATGTATGTCGGACAATCGATTGTCTTACTCAACTGTTGTGTCTACCTACATGTCCAAGAAAACAAGAAAGCGCGAGACACATCGGGTTACACCGGAGAGTGGCGTGGAACGGAGATACCACGCGTGCCTCGCGGTGGCCGAGGTCGCGAGGTGCCCACCGAGAGGACTTCCATCCATGCATACTCGAAGCGGTGATTGCGAGTGCTCTGCCGAAACCACGCTCTTGCACTTGCCGTGCTGCGTCATTGCCGCATGCCGCCGAGGCGCATCAATCTCGCCGTCCGTTCATCTCCCGTACTACTACAAGCGTAGCGTTCTCAACACGTGGCATCATGAGGTGTGCGGTGCAAGTGGATGGATCGTTCACAACGACCCCTCTCCGGACCATCGATGGGTACCGGACATCCGAATGTTGAAGATGAAGGTCGGCGTCGAAGGACAAGGCGCGTCGAACGATATGGACGAGTCGGTAGCGTCGCAACCGCGGATAATGTAACTTTGCATGTTGTTCCCATCTTGTATTATTCAATGGACCGTAAGTCAGAATATGCGTTGTAATGTTCGATGTAATTTTCAATGTACTAGTAAGTTGTTGTTCGCATCATGTTATTCTCCGATGTCCCAGTTAGTACCTACGAGGATAATGTAATTCTCGACGTTGTGTGCCTCGTCGAACATGTCTTTGTCTTTCGTATGTTTGCAATCTGAGTTTTTTTTGCTCTCCACACTTGGTTGTATTGTTTGTTGAGTATGGTACAATTCGTTATTTCGCATTTCATTTTGTGTGCACATGTAATTCTTGATAAATCTGTTGTATTTGCTTTATAACGAGCCACGATGGCGCGACCTTGCCTCGAGCCGCTGGACGCGTGACCGTCGATCGATGACCCCACCGGTCTAGGTACTCGCGAGAGAGAACGAGTGCTAGAGCCACCGACCTCGAGTGCCAGTGAGCGCCGCGATCGACCCACGCTGGGTTCCACGGTAAGCTGCGAACGCTTGCACTCTTTTACGTACACATACTTACCTGTGAATGCAATTCTAACTACATGCAGGTTGCGAGCGGCTGGCTTACTTCCTCTTTGTAGGATGGTGGAGTGGTGATCGCCTGCTTAGAGGGCAAGGAGGTGCCGCGGTTGAACGCGCCGGTCCTGCTGCCACACTCGTGGACCGGTGGAGACCGGAGGCGCACACGTTCCACCTTCCGTGCGGAGAGATGGCTCCGACGCTGCGGGGCGTGTCGTACCTCTTAGGCCTCCCTTATGCGGGCCAAAGATGCGTGCCGCCGCGCGCCTCGCCACGCGTGGCACGCCGAGTTGTCCGCTGCGTTTAAATCGAGTGCGGCGGCACCCGGCACCCTACCACCCCCTTAGGGAGGCGAGCGCCACGCCGGCGAAGGCGTGGGTGCTTCGATTCCGCGTGAGTACCTCTTTCTTTGAGAATTAAAATAAAGCGCCAAGTTGTTGATAATGTTTGTTCTGCGACAGCCGCAGGTGACCTTCTCCACCGCGACGGCGGAGGCGGGCGTGGCCGCCACTTGAGGCATACCTCCTGTTGTTGCTCGGTTGGGTGATGTTCCGTCCTCCCACGGAACACGGTGGACCGTCACTGATCGAAAGTCGCCCGACATCGCCGACACCCGGTGGATGAGGTAACACACTCGGTTCAATCTCGTCTCAGCGAACACGTCTAACTCCCCCTTGTAAGCGGTGATGCGGTGGTCGTGGGCCTCGGTGTGCTTGCGGCGACGCGTCTGAGGTCTGCGGCGCGCCGTCTCTAAGCGAGCACGACGCGGCGATGTCGAGTTGCGTCCTACTCCTCGATTGTGGTCTTGGGGCGCTTCTCGTCGGCGGGCTGTTGTTGACACGACACCGCACTCGAGGAGCTTTACGGAGACGACCGGTGGATCGGCCACCATGGGCCACTCTTGGGTCCGACGGCGAGTACGCCCTCGTATCTTTTCCCCACTAACGCACTTGAATAACCTTCGCCATTTCTTATTTCCTCGCGGCGGAGGTTCGCGCACCTACGGTGAGAGGTCCTATCGGAGTTCGTTCGGGAGTTCGACCGCCTCCACGACGAGGACGTGCGGTGGGCGCCATACACCGCGTCTGGCGTCCGCGCGAGCACCTCACGGGTCTCCGTGCTTTGCACGCGAGATGAGGCCTTTGGCTCACCCGTAAGGTGCTCGTCTTTGACCTTGTGTCGAGGAGTACTCCCCGACCGAAGTCTTTGCAGCGATTCGGCTGTTCGATCCTTTCCTTTGCCGCCTCGTCACGTTGTCGCGCGTGGCGCTCACGGTGCACTTCTGCCTCGATCCTACTACTCCGCATCTTTGCGAAATTAATGTCTTTGCGTACTGCTTTTTGCATTGCGGGATGACCGGATGGGTGCTGCGGTGGGCTCTCGATTCGCGACCGTATGCGACCATGGGCCTGCAGTGGGGCGCCAGACTCGGCGAGAGGTCACCGAGACCGGCCAGACGACCATGACATGTACGATCAAGACATGGAGTGGTTCGCCCACAGACTCGCCTCGGGTGGGGTACACACCAAAGACCGTCAGACGTCGCCTGGCGAGTATCGATAGCGGACACGTACCCTTCACAGATGTCCCGAGGGACAACGCCTCGGTAAGTGTCACAATCGAACCTACATGGGCACGCTCTTTTCATGTAACTTACGTAATGCCAACCTCGACGTTACATGCGGACTCGGCTCTTGGCGGAGATTGAGGTGGAGGTCGTGTGTCCATGTTGACGCGCCTAGAGGGGGCATACAGTGACCACCGCCGAGTCCGAGACGGCTTGGGGGTCGGGTCCTCGCTACGGTGAGGCGGTTGGCTCGCAGGCCACCCGCCGAGGGCGCGAGACGTCGGCGGACGCAAAGACACCACGCCGCCGCCCAAAGACTCGCTCTACCCACCCGGTGCCCGTCACGCCCCACGCACCGCGGGGGGACAGTGGTCGACGAGGCTCCTTCCGCGTCTCGCCTACCCCGTCGGTTCCTCGCTACGCCCCACGCAGCAGCGGTGGGGCGATGGGTGGCCGGGAGGCTCTTCCGCCTCGCCCTACCTGCCGGTTCCTCGCTACGTTCCCATCGCAGCGAAGAAGAGGGCAGCTGGCCGCGGAGGCTCCCTCCGCCCCGCGCCCAAATAGGACCCTGTGGTGGTTTCGACGAGCCTTCGGCGGCGAGTTCGACCGAGGAGTACCTTCGACCGACTACCTCGACCCTCTCGGCTCTCGGTGCGCGCCGCCACAGACTTGGCCTCGCGCCCGCGCTACTCTCTACGCTGGCCAGCAGGCGGCCTAGGAGGGACGTCCGTCGCCGTCGCCACTCACCTACCCCACGGGCCGATTAGGAAGCGTGGCGTGATTGACTTGTTGTGCGGATGTATTTTTAATGGCTTTACGCTCAAGAAGACATTGTATAACTCCCGAGTTAGTAACATGACAAATGTTATCACTATAAATTGTTCAAATCATTTATGCATTGCTTGCCTATGCCACACGACGTGACAACACACCAACGTTTGGTGCACCTATCGCCTCTAGTAGGGCGATCGCCTAATGTGAGGCGATCGCTTACATGGGGCAATCGCCAAATATGAGGCGATCGCCCCATACCCGGCGATATCGCCCTTTATAACATTCGTTCTCAAGCGGTCTCAAAAAGAACAATGGAGAAAGAATAGAGGTGAGCATCAATCGAAATGCCGAGGCGTGCAAGTGCAAAGGGTAAGGGAAGGCAAAGGAAGAAGCGAGTGCATGCCGCGAATTTAGCGTACCAAGATCTCTTCCTACCTCGTGGGTGTCAGCGCCCATGTGTATGTGCGGAGATCTTTGCGAGCTTGTCCGCTTCTTGGGAAATTTCAACTTGGAAGAGGAGGTATTGGAAGTGCCGCCTTCGCCTTCGATCCGCGGAGAAGAGCTGAAGGATCGCCGCATGGTAACAATCGTGACGGGGTTACATAATATTTGTGAATGAAACTTTGCTAATTTACGTTTCATGCAAATACCTCCGCCATCGTGTGAATTTGAGCAGATGGTTTGATCTGGAGATCAACCCCGAGGACCAACGGCTTCTTGACCAAGCCAACCGTGAGATGAGTTCACGCGCGGTTTCAAGAACGGTAGCGATGCGCACGCGAGGAGGCATGTAGGAAGGAAGCGGAGGAGAAGGAGGCGAGAGAGAGAGAGGAAACGAGAGAGGCGCGGCGTGCGAGAAGCCGCCACGGAGGCATGGGCGAATGGAAGTGGCCTCAAGCACTCAATAGACGTCTGGTGTTAACTTTGGTTTTCCTTGTTCGTGGTACTCCTTTTAGTTTTAAGTCGTAATAAATAAAGCAGCGCCCAACCTTCAAGAGTATGCTCACCGTCCGGAGGGCTAGTATGTGTCCTCTCGCCCGGTGTCCCAAATGATGTTATTTTTCTCCATCGAGATAGGTTATAGCATTTTCAGTTCATCATATCCGATTTCATCGAGTTTTACCATCGTTTGTAAAGATACGACAATTTTCATGTTTTACCGATTGCATGTTCGGACAACAATAAAATAGTGCAGCCTAAAGTGACATCTAAATATTTTTACATAATTGTGACCTCTGGGCAGGCCCACATTTTGCTCGGGTATACCGTTAATCCCCATGATCTTGTCGAGAACTTCAAACCCTCTCCGTCTGATCGGAAAAAGAGACTTCCAGGAACAAATAGTACGTATGTTTTAGATATGATACGATCTCTAAAATACAACTTCGTTTACTAATTCATATTGTACTATATTTATAAAACCAATAATATTTTAATATTATAAAAGTACTTTCTGAAACAAATCTATAGGTGCGATTTTCATATATCAAATCTAAATATTTAAAGATATATCTGGTAAGGATATATTGCCTTATATAGATTATTGTCTTATTAAGGCTTTCCATATACAATATTGTCTTATATAGGTTTTTTTTATTCCTACTTGTACAACTATATATACTGGCTATTGACCTCATATCGAATACATCAAGTGCTATTCATAACATGATATCAGAGCAAGGTTTAGGGTTAAGGTTTTATCGGCGTTGCACTTGCGTACCCTAGCCTCTATCCTCTTCCGCTGTAGTTGCCCTCGGGAGGAGCAATCTGCAGTCCCGAGGGTAGCCACCTCCGAGCTCTGCTCTACTCGGATATGCTAATGCCATCGGCTACTCAAGTGTCTTTTGTCGTCCTTGAGTCATCGCCGTCAAGAGGAGAGCCACGTCTCTCTGGATCTTGCGCATTTGTGCTGGTTTCGCTCCGCGTCAGATCCACGTCCGCCAACGATTTGGGGAAGGCGTCCACGGCGAGGAGCTCCTCCATCTTCCTCTTGGCTGTGGCCGCCCAGGCGGTGCGCCGGTGCCTGCGCTAAGCACAGATGGCGCGGCGGCAGAGCGTGTCGGGCGCTCACGTCGTTGCTCTGCCCGCCTCCTACAGCCACCACCGCGCTCGTCTTCTCCCGACCGCCTTACCTCCTTTCGATCGCCACGGCTTCCTGACGATGGGGAGAGGAGGAAGAAATGGCCTCCGATCCGCGGCGGCGCGCGCCCTCGGCCGCCACCTCGCCCGCCGTTCTTCCGGCCGACGCCGACGGCCACTCGGCCACCTCTGCTCTGCACGTCGCGTTGGTTCGCCTCCTTCCCAACCGACTCTCGTCGGCCCGCCAGCTCGCCCAGCAGATCGGATTCCAAAAGCATCTCACAACCAGGTTTTAATCTGGTTTTGGTTCCAGATCAGATCGGTTTCAGCTCCAGAGCTACTATGGCTTCTGGCTTTTCGGCTCTTCGATTTCGGCTATAGCTTTTCGGTTCCTGGCTCTTCATACCAGGATTAGCTCTTTTTGCTCTTTTGTCTCTGATTTTCGGCGGCTCAGCTCACTCCAGTGACTCAGCTCTTCGGCTCTCCTTTGAGTCTTTTATTTTTAGTTCCGTTGCGTCCATTCAAGTTCTTAGCATCTTAGCTCTTTCATTAGCTCAGCTCTTTTTATCGGCTCGACTCTTTTCGTCGACTTGGCTCGTTCTGTCAACTGCTGATTCGGCTCCTTCGTTGACTTGGCTTCTTCGTCGATTCGGCTCCTTCATTGGCTTTCCATCGTTGACTCGGCTCCACCATTGGTTCTTCTTCGTCAACTTGGCGTTTTCTTCATCGACTCAGCTCTTCATCGGCTCGATTTTTCAAAAGTTGAATGCTACAACGACTACTTCAAGATCAGGACTTTGGATTTTTTTCTATTTTATTGTCAACCTTTCCAAATACAATGCTATTGCATACGCCTTGCATTTGTAGGGGTGTTAAGGATATATTGACTTATATAGATGATTGTCTTATATAGGCTTTTCATATACAATATTGCCTTATATAAGCTTTCCTTTTATTCCTGCTTGTACAACTGTATATACTAGCCATTGGCCTCATATTGAATACATCAAGTGCTATTCATAACAATATCGATAGCTAAAATTTCAAAATTTTAATTGCACATATCCCAAAGCGACTTGTATTTGTGTATTTGTGATTAGAGGGAGTAAGTTGGTAACCCCGAGATTGGTGCTTCTACTTACCAAGTTACCATCTGTTCTTTTCATTCATCAGCTTTAAATCAAGGAGAATTATATGTTCTTTAAAGTAAATAAGATCTGTTTCAAATAACTATGTATAAACACTTTACAGGAGTAATAATCTGAAATCTGAACTACACCAAGAGACTAGAGTGTCAAATGTATCACTAAGCAGACCAGCTCCACACCAACCCAAACACAAACACAGACCTGACTTAGAAGTGGCAGAAAGCTCTAAAGCTATGGTGGCATGTACTGATGGAAATGGCACAGGCAACAGATGATGGCATCTTCGATGGAGCTCATGGAGGTACCAACAAAACAACTTGGCCCCCTCCAGGCCTCCCCTGGAAAGAACAAATCATGATTGATGTGGCGAACCACCCTTAGTTTTCACAGAAATTTATAGCGTCTGGGAGGATTCCTCTTGGCTCATTGGATAACGCAAACACATGCTGAGATGCCATATCCGTCGTCCAGTGAGTCTCCAGATTCACTGTATGGAATCAGAAGAGACACAATGTGATGAGTACAATAATAACAAGCAAGCAAGGCTCTACAAGGAAAAAGGTTCAGCAGTCAAGGAAGTCAAGCTAAGCCACACCAACTGCGAAAATGCCATGCGAAGGAGCATCTCTAGAAGGTGGAAAAGTCGCTTGAGGGTTTATGTCAATGTGCCATCCCTATCGCGAAAAGGGAAGAATGAAAATGATGTTTCCATTGTTGTATTATTGCTTGGTTCAAGATAAACACGGTGAATAGGAATAGGATACCCGTCCATGAATCATGATAACAGTTCAATAGAGCATTTGGAAGTAAACTGTAACAAATGTAGGCACTTCCTAAAGGTGAAAGTGAAATAACGTGGTGTTTACGAATTTTCTTATTGGAAAGTAGTGATGATCAGTAATTTCATTGTTTGATTGGCATGTGTCCTTTTTTGTCTTTTACTTATCTATCATATATGGTGACTACTGACTAGGAGTCTATGGACAAGGCTATACCCAAGATTTTTCTGCAAAGCAAAGGCGTGCAGGTTATTTCAATGTTTTTAAAACAGAACAGCACACAGCACAAATGAAATAATATGGCTCTAAACATCAATATTGACTGGCCGTGGACTGAAATTGGATAAACTTGGGGGATGCCCCAATTATTGATTGTACTCAGGTTGATACTTCACTAAAGCTTACCTGGTAACTCAAAATGCACAACAAACAAAAATCGATGTCCACATTTTTCACAAATCAAAGCTAAATTTTTATTAAAGGTTTATGAACTAATGCTCTTAGAGCACTAAGTTCCACATTTGTGTGCAAAAATAAAATTGATCTGATCAATAAACACAAATTTACACTCCACAAAGACCATGCATATACAAATGCAGTAGAGCTCTAAAATGTCTTGTAAGACCTAAACGTCTGAAGTAAGCATCATGACCAAGTATTTCAAGTTGTATAAGACTTGGTGTCTTGGCACCTTCTTCTATCAAAAAACTGATTTCTTGGAAGAACAAAACAATGCCAGCCATCATTCAAGGAGCTAAACAAATAGAGAACATATCTATCTGGAATTGGAGGATGGCTTCAATTATCAACACTTAACACCACACAAACTGATTTAATATCCAGGACGACCAGGTCTAGTACAAAATTAGCTTACCAAATGTCAAGCATGCAAAACATTCGCCTAGTTGATCTAAAAGGATGAACTATTAAACATACACACCCCATGATGATAATTCGTCAACCAACTGGAGGCTACATAATCCAAGATTCAGAACTCATCCACAGTTGCAAGAAGTTGATAAGATGAATATGAGATATATACCTTGGCTCGAATTCCTTAACCTCGGTAAGATCCTTACCCAGCAAATCCAACCACTTCACATTGCCTTTCGCGGCACACTTCCTGTCGGCGCAATTGGCCTTCTTAAGGCTACTCCTTGTTGGCACCGCCGCCACTGCCGACTCCTCATCATCCTCGTCCTTCTTATCGTCATCGTCCTTCTCGGCTACCGACACCTCGACCTTCTTTACCGAAGGCGGCTTGTCCTCGGTGGCGGCGACACCGGCTGGACACGGCGCCGCAGAGACAGCATCTTTGGATTTGAGGAGGCATGGGATGTAGCACAAGGGAGGGGCGCAGTAGCTCTCACAGTGCGAGAGCCTCATCAAAGTGGGGGATTAGAGAACTGGGAGCGGCCAAATCGGAACCCCTGGCTCCAAGAACACACCACATCAATCAAATCTGAGATAGGAGCAGCTCGAGTTGCAGAATGCAACTAGGAAACCGTTCTAGGCGCAGCAATATTGCCCCGGAACGCCTCGACACAAGAGAACTGGATCAAGAACTGCCCACAAGAACAACGTGAATCCAAGAAATCGGCCAAGAAAAGGAGCAAATCTCTGCGCAAGAATACAGCAGCAGCAGCAGTTACAGATTGAATCTTGCGCAAGAATACAGCCAAGAAAAATCTTGCTTCCCAGGGACCAGAGGAGAGAGAAGGTGGTGGATGAGAGAGCAGGAGAAGGTGAGGTAGGTCTCCACTGTCCAATAAGCCCAAAAGGACGAGAGAGACGGAGGAATCCAACCGATTTGGCTCAGTTTGGAAGCTTCGGATTATACGTATTCTTTATTCTCTAAAAAAACAGGTGAATCATAAATTTTTATTCTTTAAAAATTTAGATTTTAGATTATCAGAAATAGATTTATATGCAAAATTAGAAAATATCACCCATCTGATTCTTAATGAATCTAGAATCTACATAATCAAAATCTATCACAAATTAAGTCAAAGACGGCAGCCAAGCTGTTTCCTTCCCATGCAGCCTACCCCACAACCACAGGGAGGGATCATCAAAGTCTTAGCTTTTATAGCTCCTTGTTTTTTTTTAAAAAAAATCTAGTTTGTGTGCGAATGCAATTGCAAAAAATAGTTTCCTCTTCAATGACAGAACCATCAGCATGTGACACATCTATACTCCTTTATAATGCACCTAAGCATTCTTTTCTACGTCCACCCCAAATAATGCACCCACTAGATATTTCAACCTTCATGCATCCAAATAAACGTCCCTAAACTTGCCTCCATCAAAATTAACCTCTTAGATCTTTCCTCAGCTTTACTCACCCACATCCGATGGCCATTGTTTAATGTGTCTAACTCATCCTTGTGGCCCACAACAGATCTCCCTCCACCTCCAGCATCATCTTAAGGAAAAGGAAATAAATATCCTGGAATTAAGGAAAAGAAAACAAACATTTTAGAAAAGGAAAAGACCATATATTACGTGCTGGGAAAAAGAAACCGGAAGATAGACCACTATACTAGTAACCTATCACTTGTGTACCGTGGCAGGAGCCTGCCACTCTCGAGCATCGCAACAGGTCCTGCCTACGTTGCTGCCTTGCCGAGCTATCCTGCCACGATAGGTGCTAGTTGTGGTTCCAGACTTTTGCCGCAGTACACGAGTGTAGCAGATGTATCACTTGTCGGCGTTTCTGCGGTCGAAGATGAGGCTATTTTTATGATTCACTCGTATATGGGCTAATGTTTTTTTTTTTAAAAAAAATACGAGGTGACCTAAAAAGCTAACACTTCATCGTCGAATGCATGCAACTTGCAAAGCAACAAAACAAATGACGGGAAGGAGATAATTCTGCAGGAAAAATTTTCAACCGAGGCGAGGATCCATCGATTGGAACCAACAGATAATGGATTACTGGCTTACTGCTGCAGATGTAATATATGGTACTTTTTTTAGAAGAGGAATATTCATATAATGCCTCACACTGGTCTCCCCATCACTAGAATACTAGTTCTGGGTTTTATTTCAAATTTTTAGTATCTGGTTTGTGCTTCTTAACTGCAGTCAAAGACTATTTCCAGTCTGGTACTCAACTCCATGGCTGACCAGAGTACCAGACTACTGAAGATGTTATTTTACTGCTGCCTAAACATGAACTTTGTGTATTGTGGTCTTTGTGTATTGTGGTGGTGCTAGACAACTAGGCAAAGCAGATGCTGTTACTATAGCTTGATTCTAAAAAAAGTAAGAAACACTAACCTTTTTAAGGCACTTCAGATAACTAACTAACAATTAAGGTCGACCTTTCTTTTGATAGATCTGGTTAATCACAATATCACACTATTTTCTATCACTCTTGATATAAGCTACATTTAGTTGGCAATGCCAGTAAGCCTGGCATAATTGGACCTCTATTTGAGAATTTGAGACACGATGCCATACCGCCGTATCATCGTGTCTCTTCTTCAAGGTCTCTGCATTGTCAAACGGAACAGTAGCATCTCCAATAATACTACTTTAATTATCTCTTAGTTATACCATGTTAATAAAATCTTACGAAGAGCAAAGAGAAGGTGAGGAAAAAAAATTTATTTTCTCTTATGCAAGAGATAACCTGATGACACAAACCAATACTATAATATAAAATAATATAAAACAGTTAGATGAAGTGTGAGAGGAAAGTGTGATTAAAATAATATAAAACAGTTAGATGAATGATTTTAGAGATGAACTACTGAAGATGTTGTCTGTAACTGTTTCTAGGTGAGATGAAATCTTTAAAGACAATCTTGAGAGATGGATCGTTGTACATGAAAAAAAAAACATCACCTTGTGGGTTGCTCGTGGACGAATATCAGGGAGTCGAACAGGGTTAACAAAATCGTTTTGCACTGGGAAATCGAGACCCCACCGGTACCGATTTATCACGAAAATCACAAAAAATCGAAGTGTTTCGAAATCAAACTGTTTGGGAAAAAAATTAAAAAAAATAAAAATCAGTCCGAAAATCGACTGGCGAATTGAACTTTTCTTGCGGCCGATTTTTTGAGCGCGATTTTCATCGATTTTCGACCGGTTTACGTGACATAAAATTTTCCAATTTTTTTTATATTCGACAAGTTTACCGATCTATTTAGTATTTCGAACCCATTCGATACGGTCCATTTTTACGATTTTCATCGATTTTGTTAACCCTGAAGTAGAACGACAAGGCTCATTCATGACCGAAGACGACTATGGAGTTTGGATATCTATGCGGCAGCGTTGATGGAAGATATGGCTTGCCTCCGTACACTCTTGTCTGTCTTCATGGACAGCGTTTGCATGGATGCAAGCATTTGCAGTAGGCATTGTACTACGTTTGCCGATTATGATCACCTTGAAAGTTATCACGTAATCTGCCAAATTCCAACATGTAATTGTTGCAGTATGTATCCTAAGGTGATACCGACTATAATCTCTCTCTCTAGGATACTCACGTTCTAACCGAATTATCCTGGTACAATTACAGAGATCAATTTTTTGCGACTTAAACCAAAACTGCACACAACACTGTCCACATACGCATGATGAAAATAGGGAAAATAAGATCTTTCAAAAAAAAAAAAAATAGAAAAAAAATAAGTTGGTATATTAGTACTGGGACAGACGAAAAGGAAACAGTTGATCTCTGACTCTTTTCGTCTAGATCGCAGCTTGTTCATGATCCTTATCACGAGACAGCGCGTGCATGTTCACAATGGCGATGGGAAGAGATCAAAATCATCGCTGGCCTAACCAAGATCACCGGACACGGGACCACCACTACTTCATCCTACCTCTATTAAACTTGGTAGAATCCCAGCCACCACAACGCTTTGAGCTAGGAGAGCGTCGGCTCGGCTCGCGGCTCGAGTCGACCCGCGCAAAAATATTTGTGTTCGGGTCATTTTTCAAAAAACGGTTAGATCCATTTTGGAAAAAAAATGTTACGTTTAAGTCTTTTTATGGGAAAAAATTATATTATATTTACGTCCTTTAGGCCTTTTTTGAGCATTACGTTTAGGTCTTATTTTGTCCTTATTCGAAAAAATAACGTTTAGGTTCTTTTTATGTCTATTTTCGGAAAAAAACGTTTAGATCATTTTTTTCTATTTTTTACGTGCGGAGCAGTGGTCGCGGCGTTGCACGTCGCGGTATCTCAGATATATTTATATCCTTTCAACCGTTCTTCGAATGAATGCGAAAAAAACGCAACTACGTTGTATCCTTTCAACCGTTTCGCGTGCCTCCTCGATTTGCTCACGTAGGGAGCGGCGGTCGCGCGTTTTCTCAATTTGCTCGCGTGGGTACCGTCGGTGGCGACGTGGAACGCCGCGGTTGCTTACCTAGGTTATTCTATATACTAAAGTTCGTAGAGTTTTTGTTCAGGGAGCACCCCCCACGTGTCATCTCTCTATGAAAACCCCTCGAAAAGAGTGTAATGTTCATGAAAGGACCCCAAATAAATGCTAAATTGCACCGAGATAAACCGTAGTTACGTTTATGTCCTCCTACCAGTCTTTTAACGAAGAGAACCTTACGGTTCAACAAACTATGCGTCGTATCGCACCATCAAAAGCGTTTTCTCGGATTTTTTCATCGACTTCTTTGATTTAATTAATCTAACATTTTTTGGGTATTTCTCGGTTTGCTCAGACGAGCGTTTCTCGATTTGCTCAAACACGCATGCGCGGTGTTGCCGCACGTACAAGCACCTAGTAACATCTATTGACAATGGAATCGTCGTAGGGATTCATTGAGATCTCATCGAGCTAACAGATACCGTCAGAGGTAGCTATCGCGCCTCTGACGAAATCTCCACCGGACTTGCTGCACTGGTTCATCTCTGCAATTTCAGCCATCTGGGCTAGAGAGGTATCAACTAGGGTTATAGAAACCCTAGTGCATGCTTCATATGCACCGAAGGTCAGTGGAGCCATAGGGCATAGAGCAACTTACGGTGCATTAAAGGTGTGTTTGGTTGGTGGGATGAGGTTGAATGGGATGGGATGGTCCTGCACCATTTGGTTCTATTGTTTTGAGTGAATGGAATGGTTCAACATCTATAGGTAATATTCCTCAAATTTGTATCCCACTATCTAGGATGGGATGGTTCTATTCAAGCAACCAAACACATGAATAACTTTTTTTTGAACCATCTCATACATATACCACTTGGTACAACCAACCAAACACACCCTAAGAGTGTGTTTAGTTGGTGGGATGAAGTTAAATGGGATGGGATGGTCTTGTACCATTTGGTTCCATTATTTTGGGTAAATGGAATGGTTCAGTCTTAAATTTGTATCCCACCGTCCAGGACGGGATGGTTCTATTCAAGCAATCAAACACATGAATAACTTTTTTCTTGAACCATCTCATACATGTACCACTTGGTACAAGCAACCAAACCCACCCTAAAGAATTAACCCAAAAGGTCGAACCAATTCAGTCTATGGGACGAATCATATTCTCTTTGCAAAAGGACCCTAGGATTTAGAAAATTCAAAGGACTCCCACCTCTAGAAACTTATGTGGATTAAGCTCTGTAAGATTTATTTACTTACAATTATACCTTTTCTGGTATTAATTCTGGTAATTATATTTGCTGCTATACGGTAATTGCAAGAATTACTTTATGTGCTTAGAAAATTATATAAAAATTATGAAAATTAATGGAAATTCTAGAAATTTATCTAAATATTAGTAAAATTATGCCCTTGCTATTTAGATATATTTATGATGTCCTTATGCTTCTAGCATAATAAAATAAATCCACCCCTAGCATTCTTTGCTATTAATAATGTGGAATAAAATGTAGAAAAAGATGATTGGTGTTGAAGATTAATTTTGCCATATGACATGATTGTTTATACACTCTTGATATCCTACTAGCCTTAAATTGTTTCCCGTGTATTTATAATGGGATCTTAGTGCTATGTGTCCAAAGGGGGCAAAGGGAATTGGGACTTCCCGATAAAACACTTCAACATGGTATCCACTAATGGACATGATCTCTAGGAGATCACCTTAATTCTTTACACCAAAAATGTGGTACTTGATGTCCATACTATGACATGATCTGAGATGATTCCCACGTATGCCAAGGGCATATGCACTCAGAATTTTAAGGGTTGGCGGGGAGAGGGGGAGGAATTAGGAGTGGCATAAAGAAAGCAATGGATATAATGATGAGTGATGGCAAGGTACATTCGGAAACCTTAGGCCAAAATAGTGGTGGTATTGCCTAGGGCAATGATCAGCTTGAAGGACCGAAAAGGCGATCAGAGGGGGGTAAATGATCACAAATAAAAATTTTCCCAAAAAAATTAAACCACCAAAAGAACAGATAGAAAGAACTGAACAATCCAAATAGTTGATCGGATGAATAGTAGGAACGACCAGTTGAGGTCAGATGAATAGTACCACCGACCTATTTGAGGTCGGATGAACACTATAATCTACACTGGTCGGGATGAGCAAAAGAAAACTCTGAACTGGTCGGATAAACAATAACCCCTCCGACCAGATGGGTCGGATGAACAGTACTCCCGACCAGTATAGGCCAGATGAACGGTTCTCGAGTGAATAGTGTTCATGTGAATAGTAGATCAGCATGATCTCAAAAACAAGAATGACCAGTAGAGGCCAGATGAACAGTGCTTGAGTGAATAGTAGATCAGCATGATCTCAAAAACAAGAATCGATGTAGCTTCTGATCGGCTGATCCAAAAACCCGTGAAACTTGGTGTGCACCTTCCTATGGATGTCAGGAACCTATTCCAACCTTCAATTGCAAGGATTGATGTCAAAGTTCCGATCTTTTTCCAGATTAACAAATGTTGCACCAAAACTGGGTCAAGAACACAAACTTCACCCCTAGCTTGCTCGTGGGGAATTGATGATCAGGATGATCTTAGATGACCTCCCACATATCACAGCAAGTAAGAACACCAAGAAACAACTCTTCAAACAAACAAGAACCCGATCTACAAGGATCTTTCTTCTACCAGGCACAAAGATCAGTTTCTTGCAGAAACTAAAAAGAAGAGGTTGTAGATTGCCTAAATGATTGAGATATGATCTATAGAAGATTCATCCAGCAATCTTTCATCCTTGACATAAGATCCAAAAACACTTAGAAGGAGAGGAGGCAAATCCAAATGTGCAGAAAGTAAATTGCAAGAAATTAAATACTGAATTTAAAGCATAATGTAAATGCTGAAGATAAATTCAGAATAGAGAAATGAAACATTTATTTCATTGAGGGAAGGTTTACAAAGCCTCACAACAAAGTGGGCAAAACTCAAATGAGCACCAGAACCATCAAAAACCTTCAGGGGAGAGACACTCCTCTCCCCCTGTATTTATAGCATACTGGGAGCAAACTCCACCCTTGGATGACTTCCTTCTCACACAAGGAACTTTTTCAAGGGCTGGGATTCACTCACTCAACCATACATGAGCTAACCTGAAACCCAACAAAATAGCGAGTTTTGCATGCCTTTCAAAGCACACCAACTTGACCCGCTACTCTATCCTCTAGACCGCGATCCAACGGCACTCCTTGATCCGAGCAGCTTCAAATTGGCATCTCATCCATTTTCCCATGTGGTCCCAATGACTTGCTCCCAAGCCTCTCACGTGTTCGGATCCCCCGAACCATCTCTGCTTGCACCCGAGCCTAAGTCACATGGCGCACCACATGTTCTTGTCCCCTTCACCATGACGACACTGGCTTCCATGATCGTTCTGGATCTCAACTCCTGCTTGAGCCTTGTCCCGGTCCATACCGTTGCCCGCCATGTCCATTACCAAAGCTCACACTCTGGCTCCTTGTCTTTCCCGGCTTGCAACCACTTCCCCGCCTCAGTCATCTTTCGGCGTCCCTTGACTGTTCTGGACCTCAGCTCTCCTAGTCTAGTGCCGGTCTCGCTTTCGCCTCACTATGACCTAGCGTCAAAGTCCTGCAACTATCATAGACAAGTAAACCATCACGTAGCAATGTCCAATAACATATGCAATCAAATCAACACATAGCCAGAATGATACACAATATATCCTGACTAGTTTACAATCTTTTCTAACCAGTTTACAAACTATCCCGACCAGTTTATAACTTGTCCCCACCAGTTTACAAACTGTCCAAACTCAAACTTGTGCACCACAAGCTCAAATACAGTCAATTGCTCATCACAAATATGGGTAGACCTCCATATGGTCTTTCACACCCTAATTAGCATGAGCAGATTATTAAGTGGCGACATTGCTTGGAATAATGAATCAACCTATCCTGCTTGGGAACCTAAGGCGACATTTCGGAGATCATCAATATGATGAATGTGTATTCAAGATTTGCTTCGAGCAATCTTAACTCCCAGATAAAATAACTAACGTGGAGGATTATATTGATCATGAGTGATATTGATATCCAAAAATCATACTAAGAATTATACTCTTAGATTGGAAACATGCATAGAGAGAAATCACCATCTTTAGGTCAATATGTGCTTTCATGTAGAACAACTATGACAATTGGGTGATTCAAGTGACCATTTGTTATTTTCATGTTTCTGGGCATTAAGTGGTCAATCTTTGATGTTCTACTATTAATTTTATGCAGTATATATATCATTGGTTTATATACTTTGTATCATAGTTATTTGATTCACTATAAACCCACACGAATAGCAAACCAAATTCGTCAAACTCAAACTGGTTTAGGGTACAAGATTTGTATTTGCAGTGGAAATCAGAAGAAAAACTAGCTAACTGAGAACCAGAATCCCGTACTGTGACTCGAACAAACCGCGTTTCTGGTAACTATGCTTTGTATGCTATTATGTTAGAACATATTTCCACTGCAAATACATATTTCTGGTAAATATGCTTTGTATACTATTATTTTGTCTTGACAGTAAAAGACAGTATATCCCGCTGTTTGGCATTTTATCAATTTCATATGGGATTGAGTTTGGTTTTGAATTTTTACAGGGTTGTAGAAGCTCATCTCCCCTATGTGTGGTAAGTTTTTGAGAATTTTTTAAATATTTTACTGCAGGTCCGACAAACAAAACTAAATTCTTATTCATGAAAACCATATGTACGGGTTTTCAAAAATTCTCAAAAAATTACCATACATATGGAAGGTGATATTATAAAACCTTGTAAGATTTAAAGAACAAAATCAATATCAGCTGAAATATATGAAAAAGACAAATTCGGTTGACTAATGTTTTTTCATTGTTTAGTGCTTTGTCAATTGCATATCTTTCAAATGTGATTGAGTTTTGTATTCAAATTTTGCAAGGTTGTAGAAGCTCACCACCCCTACATATGGTAATTTTTTGAGATTTTTTGAAAACTTGTATATATGATTTTAATAGATTTTACACTATAAGACTGTTTTATACAGGATATAGTAATATATGGATTAACAGGCAGTAAAATGTTGTTTTCTTCACAATAAAAGACAATATATAATATTGTTTGGTACTTTATCATTTTTATATCTTTCAAATGCTATTGAGTTTGGACTTTAAATTTTACAGGGTTGTAGAATCTCACATCCCCTATGCGTGGTAATTTTTTTGAGAATTTTTCACAGTAAAATGTTATTTTTCTTGACAGTAAAAGACAATATATCCTGTTGTTTGGCACTTTGTCAATTTCATATCTTTTAAAATATATTGAGTTTGGTCTTCAAATTTTATAGGGTTGTAGAAGCTCACCTCCCCTACGTGTGGTAATTTTTTTGAGAATTTTTCAGATATTTTACTGTAGTTTGACAAACAGAACTAAATTCTTATTCATAAAAACCATATGTATGGGTTTTCAAAAGTTCTCAAAAAACTGTCATACATAGGGGAGGTGAGATACTACAACCCTGTAAAATTTGAAGAGCAAAATCATCCTTATTTAAAAGTTATGGGCAAATCAAAAAGAAGAAGAAGGATTCATGCACAAACAAGAATTATTATTTATTAGTCATTTACTGTTCATTGCATAAGAGACGTTACTGATTGGCTTATGTGAATGCCTTGAACACGTTTATGCCTTGGTTTTGCATGAAGTCAAGTTACGACCAGCGTGAGAGGGTTTATGGCTCGCGCATAGAATAGGTAGCGCTACGCATTAGCGAAGAATAGCGCTACCGTGTGTGTGTATATGAAGCCTTTTTTGTACTCTCGGGAGTACATACTCCCACTTCCAATATACTACTTAAAAGAACGTGTTATACTACTTTATCACTTTTATTATACTAAAATACTAATTCTAAGAAACTCCAATGCGACATGGTTGAAAAAATTTCATCGGAGCCCTTTATTTTTGCTATATATCTTTTTTTCATGTGTAAAATAATTATATACACAAATTATGCTACAAAAAGTGGACTTTGATGAAATTTTTCATAGAACTCACTTTGAAGTATCTTATAATCATTATTAGAGTATGCTCAAAAGGATAAAGAGGTATACATTTTTTATTTAAGCGGTATATGCAAGATGGGAGTATGTACTCTATATATATATATGAATTGGAAATAATATGCACATATCCAAGTTGAAACTTTTGTAGAATTCACCCTGTATTTTGTTTCCACATAATGCAACAAGATATAATAATATGACATCTGATGCATACCTTGGAGATTTCCATTTTTCATCTAATTGAGACTAATCAATATCATTCTCAACAAAAGAGTTAGTCTCGCATTTAGATTTGTAATTAATAACAAAAACAAATGAATAGAGCTTGAACTTAGAATGTGCAATGGTAAGAAGGTGAGTTATGCACTCTTTTCTCCTTGGTAATGTTTTCCCACTGGTTTTTGGGAAGTAATTTTTAACAAGGCGTGAGCATGACGTTGGTTAAGTGTCCAATAGCAAGTGTTCTGATATTATGGTATATCGATACTTAACTAAACACAGAGTCATAATAGATTACTAGTTCCTTTACTTGAAATGCAAGAAATATATCCCTTCTTCCAATATATAAAGGGTGGAGGGGTTGTATATTGTACATGCATACATCGTCTACAAACAAGAACAGTAAAGTTGAGAGGTTGTCTGGACTAAATCTATTGGTTAGTTCTACTTTTATATGTGCTTGATGTTGGCAACATGATCAAAACTTCAGCAAAAACATCCAACCAATAAAAAATAGTTAAATTCCATTAACCACGCAGAAAAGATTATATGGAATTTCTGAGATTTGTTAAACATTAAAATGACTCTATCAATCAATTTCATCTTCTATCAGACAAAAACACACAAAAAAATTGTTTTTGAAAAACCTCACTCAACAAACAAAAAACACAAAAAAATTGTTTTTGAAAAACCTCACTCAACAAATTTGCATGGACATTCTCTCGAGGAAACAAAGACCTTTTATTTTCTCACAAGGGCTTATATGCAATTCCAAAGAATTCCAAGTTCCATTGCGGAAAGCTCTTCTTCTACGGTACGGACGATGAAGAGACGATCTATTCCATTTCCATCCCACTCGCTGAAGCTCCCGTCCTCACAAGATAAACGCAACGGCCATGTCGTCCTCGCCTCTAGCCGCCAGGCCTCCCCCTCTCCTTCCGGCTAAATCCAAGATCCCACCGCCCCACCACCACCGGCTCCTCTCCCATCTCCCGCACTGCACGAGCCTCCGGGCGCTCGCCCAGCTCCACGCCGTCGCCGTCAAGACCGGCCTCCAGGCGCACCCGGCCTTCGTCACCAGGCTCCTCACGCTCTGTACCGCGCAGGGCGCCGCGCCGGCCCACCTCGCCTACGCCCGCCAGGTGTTCGACAGAATCCCCCACCCGGGGGACGTCGTCTGGTACAACACCCTGCTGCGCGGATACGCTGCGCGCTCCGCCGGCGCCCCTCCAGGGGAGGCGGTGCGGGTGTTCGTGCGGATTCTGGAGGAGGGCGTCGCGCCGGACACGTACACGTTCGTGTCGCTGCTCAAGGCGTGCGCGGCCTCGCGGGCGGAGGAGGAGGGCCGGCAGGCGCACGGCGTGGCGGTGAAGATCGGCGCCGCGGAGCACGAATACGTCCTGCCCACGCTGATCAACATGTACGCCGAGTGCGGGGACGTGCGCGCCGCGCACGTCATGTTCGACAGGATGGACGGGGAGTGCGTGGTCTCGTACAATGCGATGATCACCTCTGCAGTGAGGAGCAGCCGGCCCGGGGAGGCCCTGGTGTTGTTCCGGGATATGCAAGCAAAGGGGCTTAAGCCGACGTCAGTGACGTTGATTAGTGTGCTCTCAGGGTGCGCTTTGCTCGGGGCACTGGAATTGGGGAGGTGGATCCATGAGTATGTCAGGAAGGTGCGGCTTGATTCGCTCGTAAAGGTCAACACTGCATTGATTGACATGTATGCAAAGTGTGGGAGCTTGGAGGATGCCATTGGTGTGTTCCAGGAGATGGAATCAAGAGATAAGCAAGCTTGGTCCGTGATGATCGTTGCGTATGCTAACCATGGTTATGGCAGAGAAGCCATTTCACTATTCGAAGAGATGAAGAAGCAAGGGATAAAGCCTGATGACATTACATTCTTAGGTGTGCTCTATGCCTGTAGCCATTCTGGTATGGTGAGTGAAGGGCTCCAATACTTCGATAGCATGAGAGACTATGGGATCATTCCAGGGATAAAGCATTATGGTTGTGTGACTGATTTGCTAGCTCGATCAGGTCAGCTTGAAAGGGCTTACAAGTTCATTGATGAACTGCCAATAAAGCCAACGGCCATCTTATGGAGGACATTGCTTTCTGCTTGTGGAGGCCATGGAGATGTTGATCTTGGAAAACGTGTCTTTGGGAGGATTCTTGAGCTGGATGATTCTCATGGTGGTGACTATGTAATATTCTCGAACTTGTGTGCTAACACTGGGAGATGGGAAGAGATGAACATGGTAAGGAAGCTGATGAGTGAAAAAGGGGTGGTGAAGGTGCCAGGCTGTAGCTCAATTGAGATCAATAACATGGTTCATGAGTTCTTCTCAGGAGATGGAAGGCACCCACAATCACAACATGCACGCCGAATGGTCGATGAAATGATTGAGCAGCTAAAACTTGTTGGTTATGTCCCTAATACTTCGCATGTCTTTCATGTTGAAATGGACGAGGAAGAGAAGGCGACTAGCCTCAGATACCATAGTGAGAAACTGGCAATTGCTTTTGGGCTTCTAAATACATCTCCAGGAACTACCCTCCGTGTTGTCAAGAATCTCCGTGTATGTCCAGATTGTCATTCAATGACAAAGCTTGTCTCTGCGGTTTTTAATAGGAGGATCATACTCAGAGATCTAAATCGTTTCCACCACTTTGAGGATGGTTTCTGTTCTTGTGGAGACTTCTGGTAGATTTTAGGAACAGAATTTTTGTATCACGATGCCCTATCCTTCTTGTATCCATTCAGGTATGATTTACTTGTACATCCATGACAGGCTTACTGATAATTGAATATTCTTTTATGAAAGATTGATGGTACTGTAACAATAATAACTGACCCAAGTTTGTTAGTGAATGTCTAATGCTTAATCATGCCCTTAGCATAATAACTTCCTGATGTTTCATGTATACCGTGATCCTTGCGGAGCATTATTTGAATATTTGTTCCTTGTGTAAAACTAGGTTTTGTTTTCTCTGTGGGTACAACATGAGTGTATGACATGTGGCTTACACGGTGCTTGAATGTGGTTGCGACTGTTTTGATTCCTCTTATTAATGGAAAGATTTGCCAAGCTTTTGCTTGTTCTTGAAAAAATAAATATGGTTGCAATTTGTTTCTGGCTAAATCATACTTTGTAGGTTCCAATAAAAAAAACCTATGTGGTTAGTTTGATAATCACACTTTAATGTATTCACCTGATTTATTATTCACTGAATGCAATCCTTCCTTCCTTTTAGTTTCAACAAAAGCTTTTCTACTATGGAACATGTGAAGTCAATGTATTCTGCAATACCTTGCAAGCATGTCAGTTACCGAATATCACACTCATTTCTACTATCATCACTTCTCCACTTGATGATGCACTACAGCAATCAAAAGTCCTTCCAATCATCTTTCTTTCATATTACTAGCAAATGTTGTGCCAAGTCCCCCTAAGCCCGAGCAGGTGATTCTGATGTTCTTAATTTGTTCTTGTCATGTTTTTTTCTCTGTCTATTTTCTTAAATTGATGTTTGTCCCGATGTCAGTGATAAGAGCAAGCCATCTTTTAAGTTCTTTTTATCAGCACTCTTGCACATGAAAAATCAGAAAATCAGATGTTTTATCACTTTATGAATGAAGTTACTATGTGTTCTCCAGTAGCAGGAGTAGTAGTAGGGTAAAAAGATGGTAGAAAAATCAGTAGATCCTAGTGGATCTAGTGGTCTCAGTAGAAGGGTATTCCGATAGCTCGTGAGGAAGCGTCCTAGCCGCACCTTGCACTCTCCAGAGCCTGTATATGGCTAGTGTCGTCATCCCCACCACCCAACCTAAAATACCACTTCTAAAATCATCATAGACCTTGATCTCAGTAGGGGAACCCTAGAAAATTTTCTAGAGCTCAAACCCTATGCATCCTTGATCCTTACCTGTAGATTGACCTCAAGAAGTAAAGCAACCAGTGAATCCCAGCTCAAGAAAGCACCCAAAAAGACCCCTGTTCTTCTTGAGCTATAGCTAGCTCAAGAACCCCTAGCTAGGGTTCGGCCAGGGGCTGCCGAATGGAAGAAGAGAAGTAGAGAGAGGGGTAGAAAAGTAGAGAGATGGAGTAGCAGCCGAATGGATTAGTAGAGTAGCAAGAAATTTCAGCCAGGAAGTAGCTACCTCCAGTCGGCAGTAAGGGAGCTCAGCTCCAGTCGGCAATAGCAGGGAAGGGAGTAGCCGAATGGATGAGTAAGCAGTGAGTAATACTCAGGCATCTAGTAGCGGCTTACTGGTAATAACTAATAAGCCTCCGACCAGAAAATCACCAGAAGGCTTCGGCCAACCACCAGCCAAAATCTCAGCCACGATAAATAAGCAGTAAATCAATTGTGATAGTAATAAGGAAGATGAATATGAGTAAAAGAATTAAGTAGCAGTGAGAAAGAGAGTAAACATGGATAACACAGGAGAGCAACTTATGGCTGTGACAAGGAAATGGCAGAAGGCTGGAAAATGAAGTGTACCTGCATGGCATAGCATCAAAAAGCATTAGTAATTGCATTAGATTCATAAAAGTAATATAAATAGCAAGGTAGTGCATGCATATAAAAACATGAATATCAAATTGTTAAATAGATAAACTGCTTAATTGGAAAGGTTGGAAATTGCTACTCATATTAATAAGATGCAGTAGATTAATGTAGTGTGATTTTCAGGATCAGAACAGAACCCTCAGATCGACCAACAACTGTTTTCGAGCGAGGTCGAACAGTCAAATTCTATTCCAGGCAAGCATTCCCATTGATCATATTTTTATTAACTGTTTTTACTGCTTTTATGTCTTATGCTATCATCACTGCATTGGAAATTATAATTTCGAATGGAAAATGTGAAATTTGGGGAAGTGTGAGTTGTTGGATGGATGGTTGGATGGGAATGTGTATGGTTAATAGCTAGATGGATTGATGATGAGATGTCGGTAATTTGTTTGGCTCATCCAACGAATGGAGCCGTGGGCGTATGTTTAATATGGAAGGGTAGAGGACGCCGATGAGAAGGAGGTCGCCGGTGGGGTCCTCTACAATAGGCTAGCATATAAGATTAAATAACAAACTAATATTGGGCAATGAGCTGTAATTTTGGTACCAACCACAGTGTGGAACACAGTCACAAAGTTCCTAGGTCGACGGGGTCGAGGAACGGGGTCGCGGGTCGAGGGTCGACACTTGAAAAAAACATGGTACAAGGGGGGTATACCTCTATGGGACGTGAATCGTGAATTTGGTACGTGAATCTGAGTCCAATGGGTCGATGATCCCGGGTCGACACCTTGGGTCGAGGGTCGCGATCCAAGGTAATTTTGGTCGATGACTCCGGGACGACTAAGAATAGATAGGGTCGTGTTCCAAAGGATTTCGGGTCACCATGTCTAGTACAATGTGCATGAATACAATGTTGAAAAAATGCAATGTAGAATACAATGTTGAAAAAATGCAATGTACTGCAGCTTATCAAATCACAAGTAAAGTACGAAATAGTATAGTTCAGCTTCAGCAGCAGCACTTCAGCACAATTCTCACAACTCACTACTTAGTTTGCTATTAAATATAAAACAAAGATACTTGAGTACTTGACAACATATGTAGGTAGCATGCAGCAATGCATTATGGTTCTGCAGTCCTACAGAAGTGCAGAATTGCAGATCATCATTCATCAACGCCATCCTCCAAATTCTTCCAACGCAATTGCTCGAGCTTCAATCTTGATTCATCCAAGGTAGCATCATCTGGATCTGCATCCCACTTGTAACTAGGGCCTGCTTTGTAGCTCTCTAAAAACCTTGACTGAAGACGAATGTTAGAGTGGATATAAACCAATTTATCTGCATTTTTGTATTCAGTCTATTCCTCTTCACATTATGAGCGTGCGAATATGTACTCCAAACTCTCTCAGCCGAGGAGCTACTGATTGGTTGAGATAGAACCTTCAAAGCAACCTCTGCCAAATTTGGAGTTTCAGAGCCATAGTTTGACCACCAATCGATGGGTGCCATTGTGGTTGCATCAGTTTGAACAGCTGGGAATGAATACATTCCTTTCTTCATGTGAAATGCAGTAAATTCTTGTTGCAATATTTTTCGTTCAGCATCACCATCTGCTATTTTTCGAAAAGCTTCGACCACCCCTCTCATGACCTCCTTGTCTTGATTTGGAGCTTTTCTGGTAACACCTCCTGGAGCAGGTGTTTTAAGATAATCAATGTCATAAAACTTTGGGCATAGTGCGAAAGCCAAGCAATGGAGTGAGATATTCATTTTCTCCCACCGGTTCTGAGTAATTGTATTAACCACGGGAAAATATTGCTTGTGAGGGTAGTCTTCCTTGGCCATAACATCAGTTATCTCTCCCAACATACTGTCCATCCTTTCATATATTTCACCCATCTTTGGGCCTTCTCCATCACTGTATTTTACCATCAGGAACAAGGGCTTTGTGAGAGCAAGTATGTGCTGAACCTCTGTCCAGAAAGTTTCACTCACTATCGTGTCAACTGCAATCTTTGCATACGGATCATTGCCATTGCTCTTCATCCAGTCCTTCCACTGCTTGGTAACCACTGTGGTTGCAAGTGCTTCATGAAAGTCACTTAGCCTCTTCAGTAAAATATAGTGGGACGCGAATCGTGTCTTCGCCACCCTCAAGAGATGTAGCTTTGAATTGGTTCTAAAAATTGCTAGGGCATGCTGGTGATTTAAAATGAATTTAACCAAAGCTTTGCCAGCACGATATGTCTCCTCTATCCAGGGAAGTTCTTTTGCTAAATCTTTGAATATCAGATTTAAAGTATGCACTACATATGGTGACCAAAAAATATGTTTATGGACCTAGTGAAAAGTATTGTACAGAATTAATATAGATTGAAAGAAAAAATATATAGCATATAGCAATGATAAGAAGAAGACAGAAGATGCATACTTTCTTAATTTCCCGTCCTGCTGCTTTGCAATTTGATGCATTATCAGTCACTACTTGAAGAACATTTGAATCTCCAATCTCATCGATGGCCTTAAGCAAAAACTCTGCTATTGCTTCCCCAGTTTTCTCAATTCCAGAAAAATCTTCAGCATACAAGAACATTGAACCACGGCTATTTGATGCGATGACATTGATTAAGGGCTTGTTTTTCATATTTGTCCAGCCATCGGAAACGACAGATACACCTTGTGTGTACCTAATTAACAGAAATAATTGATACTGATAATTAGTGATTTGTAAGACAATTTAACAGCTAGAATGTAATGCTTAATTAGTTCCTGCTAACTGACTGCGTACCATGTATCTCTTACTGGAGATAATTCTTGCTCCACGTTTCTCTTGCATGCATCTAGAAGGGTGGTTCGTGCCTTCTCGCTAGAAGGCGATTTGTATCCTTGGGTCCTTTGTTTATGGCTGCTACCATTTCAGACCACTGAGGACTTCTAAGAACATTGAATGGAATTCCATTAGTACACAAGCACCGCATTATTGTCATGTCAACTGCATCCCTTTCCATCACACTAAATGAATCTTCCAATGGATTCTGCTTTTGGTGAACACTGGTTTGGAGGAAGAGGAACTTCCCTTATGAACCTATAGATGATAGTATGATACTGAAATTAGAATAGAGAGGAGTGCAGAACAACGGATAAGTAGAAGACTGCAGAACAACGTACCTTATCATACAATTTTTATACTTGGCTCGATCATTTTGTACTGCAGAACAGCGGGTGATTTGTGCCTTTTACCAGGTGGAGGACCAAAAAATGCGCTTTAATTCTTGTTGCGCTGCTACTGAAAGTCTTTTGCAGTGATTGCATTGCCAACTCTTTGATCCACCAGGATTCTTCCCTTTAGCATTAGATATTATTCTTACTTCTTCAAGGAGAGGATTTTCTTTTTTGCTATTCTCCTGTTCTTCAACTCCTTCAGCTTCCTCATCTTCTTCTTCATCAGCGTCCATGGGATCAGTTTCTTCATCGCCATCGATGTGCTGTCGTGCTTCACGTTCTTCATATTCAGCCACCTTGCGTTTCTTGATCCGAACACCATTATGATCTCGAATTGGAACAAAATGTAAATGATTCGTTTGTGATGCTAACTCAGTCTGGAAGATGCTATATATATACACGCGATTAGTAGCTTTTCTAATATAATAAAAGCCGCACGAGTTACAAAGGGTCAAAGGCAAGAATAAGCGTGCCAAAAAATCTTAACGTGCATAAAAAAGGTGCATAAAAATCTTAATGTGCATAAAAAAATCTTAACGTGACAAGAATAAACGTGCCAAGAATATATGAATACAGGTTTAAATCTTATATATAGATTTTAACTTGCATTTTAAAAAAGGTAAAATGTCTCACTCCAGTGTTCACCTACTCGGTCGACAACTCGCTAGGGTAAAATGTCTCACTCCAGTGTTCACCTACTCAGCCGACTAGTCCGATTACCGCCAACTAGCATCTAGGGTAACAATGTTTGGTTCTAGTGTTCACCTAATCAGTCGACTAGTCCGATTGCCGCCATCTAGCATCTAGGCTAACAATGCTTGGTTCTAGTGTTCACCTAATCTGCCGACTAGTCCGATTACCGCCATCTAGCATCTAGGCTAACAATGCTTGGTTTTAGTATTCACCTAATCTACCGACTAGTCCGATTACCGCCGACTAGCATGTAGGGTAAAAGGCTAAACGGCTGGCTAGTCCGACTACTGCCAACTTATGGTTCGAGCTTTACTGCTTGGAGTGGACCATGGCAACCGCGACACATTTCCGTGTCACTTCCTTCTTGCAGACGTTGCTTTTGGAGGGTGCTTTTGGAGTGAGTGCATGAACAATTGTTTTCAGTCGATCATGTGATTTACCAAATTTTCAACTAAGTCTATAGTAACAATGTGTGTGTAGGGATGAAAACGGATCGGATAGTTTCCGACCGATCCGGATAATTTTCGGATACGGATTCTGTCGGATCGGATATCTGTCGGATAGTATCGAATCGAATACGGATATGGATTTTTTTTGTCGGATACGGATATGGATTCGGTAACTCACTATCCGTCGGATACGGATACAGATACGGATTCGGATAACCCGTTTTCACCCCTATGTGTGTGTTGGGGGAGGGGGCAATAAAATGGCACGTTGTTGTGGTAAGTTTATGAGCTTTTAATCTATTTCGCATAAAGCCTCTTTTTTCACGGCAATCCACACTTTTTGCAAATTTGTCCTTTTTGCTTAAGCCAAACGCTTTATCATTTTGTCACCATTTTTAAAAAAATCTTAGGGGCCGTTTGGTTTATAACCATGGCGCGCCATGATATTTTGGCATGCGTTTGGTTCACCGTCGAGCCAAGGCGCGGGCGCGAAGAAGATGGCGCGCCAAGCTACAGACAATGGCCCTCAAATGGCAAGATAGCAGAAGGCGGCCATCCAAACAGGCCTTTAGTGTTTCTTCTCAAAGCTCACAAAAATATTTTTTAAAAATTCTTTTGAACATCTCCAAAGATCTTAACTAGCGTCGTAACTTTTCAGTTTTCGCGGATTTTTGCGGCTTTATGTGAAAAAGAGCATGGTAAAGATCGTGTGTTCGATGCATTTTTTTGACAAATCCATTGGAGTTTTTTTTCACAACTTATAGTTCAGGCTTCGAGTTTTATGCGGCTTTTCTTTCTTTTTTTCCACAAATCCGATAAGAGTTTTTTGGTGGCATGGACATGGAGGAAATCTAAAGCAGAGAAAAATTTGCGCCACTAATAAATTTTGTCCTTCCCAATAAAAATAATTAGACTCGGATGCACAGTTGTCTTGTGAGCCCAATCGCAAAAACGAGACAACTCTTCGTGACTCGATACAACTCTTCGTGAGTCGAGACTCACCGCAAAAATCACGAAGAGTTTTCGTGAGTTCGAACTTCCGATCCGATGCGCTCTCGGCTCTTCTTGGTTCTTCCTCCGAGCGCAGACTGCGAGACAAAGCGAGGCTCGGCGGATCGCTCTTCTTCCTCCAAGCGCAAGACAAGCGAGGCTCCTCGACCTACCTCCGACGGCGGATGTGTTCTTCTTCCTCCGAGCGCGAGACAAAGCGGAGGCAGCGTCGTCTTCGTCGGACGGAGACGCGGCGGTGGCGGTATGCCTGCCGCCACGATCCGAGCCGAGGCGAGTGTGGTGGATGCGCCGCGGCGGTGGCGGCGATAACGTCGGCGGCGGCGGCCGCCAGCGCCGCGATTTGAAGCAAGGCGACGGCTGCTCCGAATGGCAGGTACACGTCCCCTCTTCATCCAATCCGGCGATCCCCCTTCGATTGGGACGACGACCCGGTGTGACCCCGACCCGCGATTTGGGACGGCGATCCCGGGTCACGGTACGCGACCTCGACCCCGAATCCTGTGACATTGGTGTGGAATCAGTCAAAAAAGGTTGTCCTGGGATGGTACTAGTTTCTCCACAATGGGTAAGAATGTATAGTCGTGCTGGGAAATGCCGGTATGACCTAGGGGGACTGTGAATGAGTTGGTTTGGGGGCGGTATATTTGAAGTCCGGTGGGTACCGCTAGATAAAGCTAGGGTACAACTGTATCTGGAGGTGAGTGCAGGGTGGAGAACTAATACAGGAATAGGATAAATGTTTCGGCGCATCTCTTGTGGGTGTCACTGTGGGTAAAGTGGTGTAAACCTACGCAAGGTGAAATCTTGAATTCAAGCCAATCTCTTGGATTAGAGACTACAGAAGTCATACTCTCTATTAGTAGTGCCTTTTATAAATATAAAACTTGCTACCTTTAAAACTGAAGTCTATTTCTTTTTGAAAGGGTATTTTGAGAGAAGACGAGTTGTAGGTGGAAGGAATAGGAAATTGGGTATCTTTGGAAAAGCATTACTGCATTCATATTTATTATTGTTTGCTGAGTACTTAGTGCTCACCCTTGCTTAATCCTCCCCTTGCTTAGAAGGTGAGCCCCACGGATCATCCTCCGAGGCCTGGGTGGAGGATCCTTCGCAGGAGCAGGATCTATCGGAGGACGATTACTACTACTACTATCAGGAGTAGTAGTAGTAATAGCCGGCCTTATCCCCGTGCTAGCCAGCCAGTCGCTAGCCATCTAGCGGGAGATAGGATGTTCAGTTGCCCTTTTGTTGTAATATATCCTTATGTAAAGTTAAGGTATGTAAGATAGCCTGCGTGGCAAATGGAATGAAATAAAGCTTCCAGTTATGTGTCTCTAATTATTGTTCTGCTGTAATGCTCTGTTCACAGTATTTTGACTAATAAAGAATCAGAATGTCCGATGTTTTGCTAGTTATTGTGCTGAGGTCCGTATAATTAACTCTAGGTGACAGTTGTTAACAGGGGTTAATTATGCGGGTCGCCACATCATCAGCCCGACAAAAGCAATTTGATGTCTCAAGTTGTGAATGAGAGGAGTTACTTTCTATTAATATGGTTGAGCCTTTGGTCTTTAATTGCCCATTAAACATAGGATAGTGCAAATAAGCTGTAAAGCAGAATCATGTGGAGTTTTTCTGTCAATGTTTACAAAATATGGTGACATCTCAAAGAAAGCACATATAAATGTGTCTAGTTAATGGTACCTTAGTTAAGTGGTAATGAAAGATGGTGAAACAGACTGTGCTCCATTGTATCCTGAACGTGAAAAGAGTGTCCCTTGAAGAAACAAAAGATGATTTTTCTGAACCATAGGCCGCTGTTATGTTACAAAATACTTGATTGCACATGCCAATCCAACAACTTCCTTTGTTATTCAAGTTTTGACCACATGCCCGTAGGATCATCTTCATTTTTTTTAATCTCCATATGATGCTGGAATTTTTTTACCAGATTTTGTAGGCTAAATTTGCTGTTTGTGTTAGTACTGCGTGATTTTGGTTGGTCTCCCTTCTACCGGTACCATCTTAAAACCGGTCAGGTGATTGTGAAACTGGAGTACAACCTGCAATCCACTGGTGTACTGATGAGCCTCACATCCTATACTTGGATTATAAGATCGACTTCATTGTGTTTGTAACACCTAGCAAATCAATAATTTTTATGTGAGGTGCCACCATGTTGTGAAATTGTTTATTTGAATTTCACTGGTGTTCATTTGAATTTCATGTATACCATAGGAGATCCCCAAAAACTTTATGTAAACCTGTTCTTTTATTGAATGAAATCAACACTTCATCAAAGACCATGCCTTTATGATATTGGCAGGCTAGGAAACTGTCTTGTAGGTTGGTAACATATCTCTTTCTTGCATGTGCCCTCCTAATAAAACTCCATGTAATGCTAACAAGTACTATGTCTTAAGAATAGTCATAGCGGATGTCCAGTCCAGACCTCATGTTCTTGTTACTGACACAAAATAGTGTACCATTTTAGCTTCAGCATCACTATGTTATGTCATAAATAGATTAAAAACCACATTGTTTAGGTGACTGAAGAGAAGAGTTGCTAAAGCAGCCACCATCAATACATCACCGTAGCAAGATGACAACGCATTAGGTTACCTGCTATCTCAGGGGGTTTGATTTTCACATAACTTGGTGTGTAACTATGACTGATTACTTAAAACAGGGCGGTGAGAATGATGCCATCAGCTTTTTTGTCAATAATTTAAGGGCAAGTAGCATGTTATACTTGGTCCAACACTGGTTTAGTCATCTCATTGCCATATTTTCAATTTCCTCTTCCATTATCTGCAAATTTGTCCAGTTCATGCCTAGTTAACATCTGCCAGTCTGTCGTTCACTGAACCGATCAATGACGAAAAGGTCAGCCATGCCATGCCATACTGCATGACCACTCAGTTTCACAATTTTGATTTTGACCGCTTATATTCTTCAGTCGTACTGTATATGTTCTTGTTACCATCAGAGTCACCTTCACATACCATTGCCCTCGCAGTTGTCCGTCTCTGGAAATTTGTTGACGTGCTGTATTATACTGGATATACTTGAAAATTGTACTTTATACTCTTTTCAGTTATCTAATCTTAGTGGTTTTATGTGTGTGATGAGGACAAGAGTAAAGTTTATGATTTATATGGACAGGATGAAGCCATCTTGTTGAGTGGCTTGCATAAGGAAAACCCCGGCATGCCTGGAGCCAGCCAAGATGAGAGGTATAAGAAGCTTCTTGCCTCATCTACAAAAGAGAAAAAGAAATCCCTCTTTGCAGCTGGAATCCATGAGCAGCACTTGCTTTTTATTAATTCCCCTTTGACCAACCTTTATCAAATGCATTTATGCATTACTGTTCATCATTTGGTGTACCTGAGCTAGAATCTTGATTAATTTATTGTCCGTATTTTCTACTACTACCTCTGTCCTCTGTTTTTCTAGCTTGTTTTCTTGATCAGGACTTGTATATTCTTTTCAACTGAAACTTTTTGCAATGGTTGATATCTGGATTGCCAAATGGCGTGAAGTTATGTACTTACTTTCTATAAATCCCCAAAGTTCTTATTTAACTTAATTAATTAAACTAAACAGTCATCTTTTTCAACCTTTAAAGAGCAGTACTGTGATCTTTTTTGTTTTATCTTTTTTTTTTCTCCCACTTTAACAGTGGTCCTAATTCTGCACTGAATTCTGGCATAACATGGTCCCTCATCTAACTACATCCCAGATCCAATTATAACTGATGAAATCTGACACGACACTAAGTATTTGCAGAAGTTGCACTGCCAAGGGCACATTATTTGCAGATGATTTAGTTATGTAGTCCTAGAACATTAAAAACCTTTACGAGAAACAATTATTTTTTGAAATGAAGCAAGAAACAATTACTATAAAACACAAATGTTTTTTTTACAAAACCTTCAGTTAAGTTCTACAATGCAAATCTATCAACCCATTATTACTTTGCCTCTGAAAAATAAAGATCACAGTATATACCATATGTATGCATTTACCCTTTCTCACAGCACAAAGGCAGCAAACAATTACAAATTACAGTATTACCACATATCAGTATACGGGCGGCGGAGGCGCATGCACCGGCGGTGGCGGCGTTGGTGGTGCGACACACCCGTGTGCGTCGCAGTGCACCGGCGGCCGGTGCAGGAACGCGATGCACTCCTCGCCGGACCGCTGGTCGGGGCGCCCGGCGATGCAGTTCTGCCGGTCGTCGATGCGCGGCACCTCGAGGCACCGGTGCGGCTCGCCGCAGAAGTAGTTGTACGAGTAGGTGAAGTTCTTGAGGTGCGGCAACTCGCAGATGCCCTCGGGGATCTCGCCGGCGAGCATGTTGTGCGCGACGTCGAGCTGCTCTAGCGCGCGCATGTTGCCGATGGTGTCCGGCAGCGTGCCGGCTATGCTGTTGAAGCTGAGGTCGAGCACGGTGAGCTGGTCCAGCTTGCCGATCTCCGGCGGGATGCAGGAGGAGATGCCGCTGTTGAGGAGCACCAGCTCGTTGAGCGTCCTAGCCATGTCGCCGATGCTGCTCGGCAGGCATCCCCCCACCCGCGGCAGGTTCGCCAGCACGATCACAGATGCCGTCGAGTTGCTGAAGTTCTCCGGCAGCGTGAAGTCGAAGTGGTTGTTATTGATGAACAGCGCGTCGATCTTCTTGTCGAAGATCGCCGCCGGCACCTCGCCGCAGAAGTTGTTAAACCTTCACACACACGCACACCCCATATGCACCGACAGCCAGTTATATACTTGTATATATACGCTGCATTAATCCATAGCTTCTCCATCTGTGCAGGTATGTATACGTGTATAATACACGTATAATACGTGCGTACCTGATGTCGACGTACTGGACGTTGGGGAGGCAGAGGAACTGGGAGGGGAAGGGGCCGGAGAGCTGGTTGTTGCTGACGTCGATCTCGTGGAGGAGGTGGAGGGAGCGGAGGGACTCCGGGAGGGACCCGGAGAAGCGGTTGGAGTTGAGGTGGAAGACGGCGAGGTCGGAGAGGATGCCCAGCTCCTCGGGGAGCGTGCCGGCGAGGTCGCCGTGGTTGAGGTCAACGCCGGCCACGGTGCGGGCGCACGGGTCGTCGGGCGCCGGCGCGCAGTACACGCCGTAGTAGCTGCACACGTCGGGCCCGCACCAGTTGTGCGTCAGCTTCTTGGGGTCGTCCGTGATGGCGCGCTTCAGCGCCTGCAGCGCCACGTACGCCTTCTCCAGCCGCGAGTTGTTCGCCGGCGCCGCAGGCATGCTCGGCGCCTGCTGCGACGACGCCAGCAGCGGCGAGGCCACGACGACGAGCGCCAAGAACACTGCCGCCGTCGAGCTCCTCATCACGCCTGGGCCGCGCAGCGTCTGCATGCAAAAGCAATGGAACGGACAACGGAATGCTGGTTGCTCGCTATGTATTTAGTACTACTTCTGCTTGGTGTTAATTAGTATGCGTTTGCCGTGCGTTTAATTTGGTTTATATAGGCACTTGTTTTGAGAGTTTTGGGCTTGTTTTGTCTCTGGCTTTGCGTTGGGTGTTCGTTGGTGTATGCGTGTGTGCATCATTGTATGTTCTTAATTTCTTTGTTTAATGTTTGGATCATTGGCATGGTTGACTGCTTCGCTTGCGATTTCGTTCGCGACAATTTTTGTTCACATTGCCGGGGGCAAATGATGAAAGGGAGGAGTGATTCGGTTTCTCCTGCCATATTTTTGTACTCTTTCCCATCATAAATAATAGTTGTCATTTTTGGACATCGATACGATTTAAAACAACAATTTTGACTAATAATTTGTATTATAATATATTTATAAAACTCAATAAAATTATAATACTATGAAAGTAATTTTCAAGACAGATTTACATATATGATTTTCATATATCTAATTTAAATATTTAAAAAGATATAGACAAGTTAAAATTCTAAAAAATTAACTACCTAATTTGTGACCGAAGGGAGCGCTGCACATTTCCTTCAGAGCTAGCAGTACTAGTACCGATGGAGCATAGAATCATTTTCCATTTAGTCGATGAAACGCACATTAGTAAGCAGCCATCTCTTTCGTTGATTTCCATTTCTTTTTGCTAGGAAAACTGTCCTATATATAGTCGTATTCCTATCTTGATATATGTCTGTCTCTCTTTTGGCACAAACCTTTTATTTAAATTCCTATCTTTTTTTTTTGAAATGGCGAACGCCATTAAATATATTAGAAGACGAAAGAAAGTACAAGGAGAGGCGCAGAGATCGCACCCGAGAGGTTTACAGGAAGACGGTGAGATCAGAGAAGGTAGAAGAAGAAAAGAAAAGAAGGAGGGAAAGGGGAAAGCGAAGAACAAGAGGCTTTAAGGATGTCCTTGAATCAGATCGCGTAGTTGCGATGCCCCCGCAAAAGCCCAGGCAGCAGCGACGTCCTTGATGGACTGGAGGATCTGGTCGTGAGTCGCCCAGGCCTGCCGAAAGATTCTCTCGTTTCGTTCCTTCCACCACTGCCAGCAGGTGAGGATAATGATGGTTTTGACCCCTTTTTTAAACCTTGTACATCCCGCAATCCGTTGAAGGTTCCACTTGTCGAAAGGCACTGAAGAATCCCATCGGTCTGGACGCAGTGTCGGCACGCGAACCCACTGAGCAACGGATGTCCACATGCGTTGGACTTCAGGGCAGTAAAGGAATAAGTGGGAAACCGTCTCTAGACTTCGACAGCATATGTGGCAAAAATACTGATTAGGCCAACCCCTGAGCTGCAGTCGTTGTGCTGTCCATAATCGATTTTGTTTGGGCAAGCGGAAGATCTTCTCGCGCATGGCGCCAAGCCGACCAGATTGTAGTATGAAAAGGTTTTGCTGTGCTTCCATTGAATTGGAAGCGGTACACGGAGGCCGCCGAGTAGACGCCATTAGAGGTCAGCGTCCAAGTGATAGCATCCTCCTGGTGCGGTTGGATAGGCACTGACCGAATGACTGACCATAAGCGAACGAAATCTGTTATTAGCTGCGGGTCGAGGTGGTGACGGATGTCACGAATCTAGTTGTTGTTTTGCAGTGCATCCGCTACCGATCTTGTTTTCCTCCTGGAGTGGCTATAGAGTCGCGGCGCAATCTGGCAAGGCGCTTTACCCCGCAACCATCTGGAAGTCCAGAAGGTGGCGAGATGTCCGTCGCCAATGTTTATTTTGGTTGCCGTCATGAAAAGCTGTTGATCAATGCGGTCGCAGGGTACAGGCAGATCGTTCCATGGCCTTTGGGGGTTTGTGTGTTTGAGCCACATCCAGCGCAATCTGAGGGCTCTCGCGAATCTTTCAAGGTCTATCACTCCCAGGCCTCCCAAATTGAGCGGCCGGCAAACTGTCGCTCACCTCACCTTGCAGTTTCCGCCATGCATGGCGCATTACCGACCCATAGGAATTTCCTCCTTATCCTGTCAATGTCGTGATAAATTTCTTTGGCACCTTAAGCGCTGTCGACCACGTGGTAGTATGGAAGATAGTACTGATTTGACCAACGTAAGTCGCCCTGCCAGGGTGAGATGGCTGGATTGCCATCCAGCTAGACGTCTCGCCACCTTGTCTTGTATGGGCTGAAGGTGTATCCGCCGTAGACGGCCTAGCGTGAGAGGCATCCCAAGGTATGTGGTGGGAAACTGAGTGACCGCCCCTGTGAAGGGTTGAAGGATGTTGTCCAGGTCCAGGTTTTGACATTGAATTGCGGCCATGGAGCTCTTTTGTATGTTGACTCGCAGACCGGAGGTGACGAATACTTATAACAAGGGTACCCCAACGGCCCAAAGCGATAAGCCGGCAGCCTCAAGCACAGCTCAAGCCCAACAGGCCGCTTCCAGCCCACTACCGACCAAAGCACCTGCAAGGCCACACAAGATACCCTTCCCGACCAACCGAGGGAAGTTTCTCCGACCGAGCGGGGCTTCCGACCCCCGCCACGAGACGGGACCCCCCCGGCTCCGACCAAGCAGAGCTCCCGACCCTCGCAGCGGGTCGGGATCCCCTGACTCCGATCGCAAACCCCTGCCAAGGGCCGCGTGTCAAAACCTCTACCAGCCAACAGCCACGTACCCCACGAACGGGGTCAATCGAAGTGACTATACAAGGGCAGGTGGCTCCTTCCCTAGAAGGTTTAATGACTGACCGAAGTCATGCTCCCAGTCCCATCAGTCGGTCACATACAGCACGAAGACACGCCCCCTCCCGAGGCAACACCCGCGTCAGACGCAGCAACGTCAAGGTTCGCAGAGGGCAGGTACGCCATTTCCCGGGGAAATACCTAACCGCCCTGACCAACTAAGCTACCGACCCAGCATGGGCAAAGACGGGCGATGACGAGTCAGCAGAGCGAAGGACCGAAGCTCCTAGTGTAGGTCATCTCGTCCTCTCCCAATTCTCGCTGTAACCTGCCCCTTCCTTTCGTATAAAAGGAGGCAGGAACCCCCGTAGGAAAGGAGAGCACAATCGAACTCATCGCGCTAAACCATTAGCACTCTCACTTGTAAAACTTTGTGCAGTCATCTGTACCAAAGGGAATACAACGCCACCACACAAACTGGAGTAGGGACTTTCAGCCCGAACCAGTATACATCTTGGACTTCTAAGTCTAACCATTCAGGGAGTGGAACGCGCGACCCCTTAGACTTACAAATTTACTTGCCGGTGCTCGAAACGCCGACAGGAGGCTTCTTCGAAGCAATGTAGGATTGAAATGATGGCATGCAGCTCCTCCTTGACCGGGTTTAAGAAGATGACAGCGTCGTCTGCATATAGTGATAGACGGAGCGATGGCGCACAACCTCTCAAGGGCGAAAGGACCCCCCCCCTCAAATGCCTTTTTTAGGATGGAGTGTAGCGGATCAATGGCCAGGATGAACAGGTACGACGATAGCGGATCGCCTTGCCGCAGGCCGCGCTGATGCGAGATCGCAGGCCCTAGCACCCCGTTAAGCAGGATGGAGGACGAAGATGACGTGAGAGAGGTGGATATCCACCGACGCCATCGATGGCCAAAACCGCGAGCTTGCAGGAGGCCCAGGAGGTATTCCCATGATACAGAGTCGAAGGCCTTGTGAATGTCGAGCTTGAGCATTAGGACCAGGGTGCGCGTTCGATGATAGAGTTGCACCCGGTTACGAACAGCCAAGAAGTTTTCTTGAATGCTTTGTCCCTTGATGAAAGCACTCTGACATGGCGAGATTAGTGAGTCCATATGGGAGGACAGACGTAGAGCAAGCACCTTGGATATTAATTTTGAGATGGAATGAATAAGGCTGATGGGTCTGTAGTCCGCGGGGCCAGCCATTCCCTGTTTCTTTGGAATGAGTGCGATGGATGCTTTGTTGAGTGTTGCGAAACTCTAGGAGGTTCCGCCGTGAAACGCACACAGCACAGCCATGACGTCGCTCTTAATGATTTCCCAGCAATGCTTATAAAAAGATGCAGTGAAGCCATCCGGTCCCGGTGCCTTGTCGGTAGACAAGCGTTGAACAATACGCGAAACCTCCTCCTCTGAGAAGTCAGCCTCTAGGCCAGCCAAGTCATGAGCGGAGATGTTGAGGTTCGGCCAGATGATGTCCCTAGAGTGCGCATTCTTTTTTCCCAGTAGCTGTGAGAAATGGTGGAAAAGAATGCGCTCCTTGTCCGCATGCAGAGTGGCCATACCTTGGTCATTCTGTAGCGATTGGATAAAGTTCTTTCGACGGCGACCATTGGCCTTCAGATGGAAAAAGCGGGTGTTCGCATCCCCCTCTCTAAGCCAGGTGACCCTGGATGCCTGCCTCTTGCGTGCTCTTTCGACCGCAGCCAGGCCCGTGACCCTGATTTTTAGTGCTTTGCGTAGCTGCTGCTCAGCAAGAGATAGATTCCTCGATTCTTGAGCGATGTCGAGATGCAAGATGATGGTATTTGCCAAATGAAATTGCTGGGTCGCATCGCTGAAGAGTGATCTGCTCCATGCGCGTAATGCCCTTGCTGTCGCCTGAAGCTTATGTGCCAGTCGCTTGAAAGGGTCGATATGTGCGTTTGGAACAGTCCATGCATCGTGAACCACCTGCTGGAAGCCCGGGAGGCGGGTCCAAAAATTCTCGAATCTGAAGGCCCATGTCCTGGTTGCCCCGTTATCGCTTGTTAGCAGTAGCGGGCAGTGGTCAGACATGGACGAGGAGAGAGCCTGCAGCACATGGTTTGAGAAAAGAGCATCCCACTCGTGATTACAGAAAGCTCGGTCAAGCCGGACTAGCGTTGGTTCATTCCTCTCGTTACTCCAAGTGAATCTTCTATTGCGCAGCGGTATCTCGCGCAGCGCACATCGGTCGATGACAGCACGGAATTGTGCCATTGAGCGACGGTTGAGGTTGTCATTGTTCTTGTCTCTCGCTTCGTAGATTAGGTTGAAATCACCTAGGAGAATCCAAGGTGTTTGCGAGGCGGGCGCTATCGATGTCAGCTCCTGCAAGAAGGACTGCTTTGTTTGTCATAGTTGCATTTGTTTGTCACGGGAGATCCCATCCGGTCATGATTTCATTTCTTTACGATGCTGTTAGTGTATCGTTTCACTGATCTTGATTAAACATGTTCTTCTCTCGAGCATTTTCAAATCAATTACACTAAAAGATGGTTTCTAGTGCTCAATCATATGATGACCTGACAAGGCTCAGCATTGGTACTTTTCATGTAACTTATTAAAAAGAGAGAAATGCCTTTGGCTCTAGTTATTCCCCGTGTTTGTTGGCCTCTTGCGCTATTCCTTTTACTTTGTTTATATCTTCTTTAGCTTCTGTGCTTATGCTTGCACGACCCAATCAGCAGAAACAACCTAAATTATGTCGCTGTTAGATTATTATAGGGTTGGCCCATAATTAATTTAATAGAAATTCCATAAGGCCCATTAGAATACTAGGAATCATGAAATTGGTTTAGTATCATATGGGTAATTGAGAGTAGGTTTGACCAACTTAAATAGTTGAGTTGTGTGTCTCTCAATTAGCAAGGTGAAAAAGGGTAAAGGCTGTGCCACACGCGCGCGCGCGCGCCGAGCCGAGCCGAGGCGTGTGCGAGTGCGAGTAGACGTGACGTTTCAGTGATTAATGATGGAGTCAGTTACTAGTAACGGACGTTGCCCTTCTTGAGATCTTGCTCGAGATAGAAGGCCGATAAGGTTTTTGGGGAGCGTACCACGCGACTGCTTGAAAGGTGTTCCTGGAAGCGCGTCTTCACTGCACCAAGGCTTCACTGCGACAACTTGTGATCGTCTACTTCGACCGTCATGGCGAACGAAAATGTTCTGCCTGCGCCTGTGCCAACGGTGGCACTGGCTCAAGGGTATATTAACTTATACCGTGTTTTATTCATGTTGATTTCTTGTTCATTAGTCTTTGCGTATGAGATAGATAATTTGTTATCTAGTACCTTTGGCTTTGAACAAAAATTGCATCATTGTTTAATCATGATTTACATAATTCTGTGGATTAAAATATTGAGAAAATTCCTAATATTTCCAACAATCCAAAACCTTATCCTAGGAATTTTACAACTCATCGGTTTTGTTTGCCGCACTTAAGCCAACTATATTTGTGGCGCAAATTACAAGCGTTAGCGCGCCAAGATGATTTTGTGGTTGATCGCCATGAGCGTGTATCACGTTGCGCAAGGCAAGCCACGGCTGAGTGGGCTCTCTCCGAGCGGAGAGTGCTTTCACCAGTGCGGATAACTTGTTTAGATGCGCCGTGATTAGTGTTCTTGGAGAAAATCTTGTTGATGTGTATATGATTTTGCCAAGTGGTAAAGAAATGTGGGATGCACTTGAGGTAAAATTCGAGTCTCGGCGCGGCGGTGAACTCTATGTCATGGAGCAGTTTCATGACTACAAGATGGTTGATGACCACTCTGTAGTAGAACAGGCTCATGAGGTTCAAGCTTTTGCGAAAGAACTTGAGAATTTTACATATGCATTACCCGACAAGTTTGTGGCGGGATGCATCATTGCGAAGCTGCCACCTTCTTGGAGGGATTTTGCCACTACTCTAAAACACAAGAGACAAAACAAGAACAATGCCGCTCAAACTACTAGCTTCAAGAAGAAGAAGAATAAAGGAAAGGGAAACTGCTTTGTCTGTAATGGTACTGATCATTGGGCAAAGGATTGCCCTGATCGCAAAGACAATAAGCAGAAAAAGTCTGCCAACGTTGTTATTGGCAATACTGAGAAGGGAACATCCGGGTATGTTTCAATACCTACCGTTCTATCAGTATGTCGTTCACCTGATTGGTGGATTGACACGGGGCCAATATACATGTTTGTCTTGTGAGATCCTTATTCTCTTCTTACCAAGTCGCGAGGGCTACCTCGTGTTGATGGGAAATGGGTCGCAGAGCATTTGTGCGTGGAGTCGGCACGATTGACTTGAAGTTTACTTTAGGAAAAGTCGTGCGATCGAGGAACGTGCATCACGTGCCGTGATAAATAAAAACCTTGTCGTGGTCTCTATTGTGTAGAGATGGTTTTAAGCTAGTTTTTGAATCCAATAAATGTGTTGTTTCTAAAATTGAAACTTTTATTGGAAAAGGCTATGAGAGCGGAGGCTTGTTCCGCTTGTCTTTGACGGACATGAATAAAATTGTGAATCATGTTTGTAATCATGAGACTGATGTTTGGCATTCACGACTTTGTCATATTAATCTTGGTTGCATGATGCGGTTAGCCAGTATGAATTTAATCCCAAAATTTACTAAAGTCAAAGGTTCTAAGTGTCAAGTGTGTGTGCAATCTAAGCAACCTCGCAAGCCTCACAAGGCAGCTGAGGCGAGAAATTTGGCATCGTTAGAACTAGTTCATACCGATTTATGTGAGATGAACGGGGAGTTGACAAAGGGTGGTAAGAGGTATTTCATGACTTTGATTGATGATTCTACTAGATATTGCTATATGTATTTATTAAAGCCAAAAGATGATGCTTTTCACTATTTTAAGATCTATAAAGCTGAAGCTGAGAACCAACTTGAGAGAAAAATCAAACGGGTTAGGTCAGATCGTGATGGAAAATACTTTTCTAATGAGTTTAATTTATTCTGTGAGGAACATGGAATAATCCATGAGAGGATGCCTCCCTATTCGCCCCAATCAAATGGGGTTGCCGAAAGAAAGAACCGTATTCTAACTGAGATGGTTAACGCCATGTTAGAAACAGCGGGACTTTCCAAGGAATGGTGGGGTGAGGCTATATTGACTGCTTGTCATGTCCTAAACATGGTTCCTACAAAGAATAAAGAAATCACACCATTCGAGGAATGGGAGAGGAAAAGATTAAATTTCTCTTATTTACGTACTTGGGGCTATTTGGCTAAAGTGAATGTGCCTATCCCAAAGAAGCGTAAACTTGGACCAAAAACCGTTGATTGTGTCTTCATTGGTTATGCTTTTCATAGCGTTGGATATAGATTCTTAATAGTGAAATCTGGAGTACCTGATATGAATGAAGATACAATTTTTGAGTCCAATGATGCCACATTCTTTGAGGACTTATTTCCTATGAAAGAGACACTTAGCTCATCTGGCCAAGAATCTATCTTCTCTCCTAAACCTTCCACTCCTATACAAATTGAGGCCATTTTTGAGGAAAATCCAATAGATGAGGGCAATGAAGTAACTCGTAAGAGTAAGAGACTAAGGACTACAAAGTCTTTTGGTGATGACTTCATTGTATATCTAGTGGATGATACTCCAAGAACCATTGAGGAGGCTTATTCATCGCAGGGCCGACTATTGGAAGGAAGCGGTCAGTGAGATGAATTCCATCTTGAGCAATGGAACTTGGGAAGTTGTTGAGCGTCCATATGGGTGTAAACACAGTAGGATGTAAGTGGGTGTTCAAGAAAAGGCGAGGCCCGATGGTACGATTGAAAAGTACAAGACAAGACTTGTGGCTAAGGGTTATACCCAGAAAGAAGGTGAGGACTTCTTTGATACTTACTCACCTGTTGCTAGATTGACCACTATTAGAGTACTACTGTCTTTGGCTGCCTCCTACGGTCTGATCATTCATCAGATGGATGTAAAGACGGCTTTCCTTAATGGAGAGTTGGAAGAGGAAATCTATATGGATCAGCCTGATGGATTTGTAGTAAAGGGTCATGAAGGAAAAGTGTGTAGGTTGTTGAAGTCTTTGTATGGCCTTAAGCAAGCTCCTAAGCGATGTACGAGAAGTTCGACAGAACTTCAACATCTGCCGGCTTTGTTGTGAATGAAGCTGACAAATGTGTGTATTACCGCTATGGTGGGGGTGAAGGAGTGATTATGTGTCTGTATGTTGATGACATACTGATCTTTGGGACAAACCTTAATGTGATTAAGGAAGTCAAGGACTTCTTGTCCGAAAACTTTGAAATGAAAGATTTGGGAGTAGCGGATGTCATCTTAAACATTAAATTGTTAAGAGACGGTGGCGGTGGGATTACTCTTGGCAGTCCCATTATGTGGAAAAGGTGTTGAGTCGCTTTGGCTATAGCGATTGCAAACTGCTCCAACGCCGTATGATTCAAGTGTGCTATTACGAAAGAACCAACGAATAGCAAAGGATCAATTGAGATATTCCCAAATCATTGGTTCATTGATGTATTTAGCTAGTGCAACAAGGCACGATATCTCGTTTGTTTGTGAGCAAACTAAGCCGGTTTGTTTCAAACCCGGAGATAATCATTGGCATGCTCTTGAGAGAGTAATGGCTATCTAAAAGGGACATCAAGTTATGGAATTCACTACACCGGGTACCCTATGGTACTTGAGGGTTATAGTGATTCAAACCGGATATCGATCTTGATGAAATAAAAGCCACAAGTGGATATGTGTTCACATTGGGTGGTGGAGTGTTTCTGGAAGTCTTGCAAGCGCACCATCTTAACGAGGTCTACAATGGAGCGTAACTCACGAGATTAGATACCGCCTCTGTAGAAGCCGACTGGCTGCGTGAACTTGTGAAGGACTTACCGGTGGTTGAGAAACCGGTGCCTGCTATTCTTTTGAACTGTGACAATCAGACGGTGATTGTCAAGGTGAATAGTTCTAAGGATAACATGAAGTCATCAAGGCACGTTAAGAGGCGGTTGAAGTCTGTCAGGAAAATGAGAAACTCCGGAGTTATAGCGTTGGACTATGTCCAGACGGCTAAAAACTTGGTAGATCCTTTTACAAAGGGACTATCACGCAATGTGATAGATGAAGCATCGAGGGAGATGGGCTTGAGACCCACATAAAGTCATGTCTTAGTGGTAACTCATCCTATTTGATCGGAGATCCCGTGAATTAGGATGTTGAGACAAGCTAGTGACTGGCTAAGAGGAGAGTACTTCTGTACTTGGCCCACTCCGTTTGAGATGCAATAACTCTCCTATTCTGTATGGCAGGTTGGTTATACCTTAATGTATTCCGAGTGGCTTTGATAAGCAAAGATGTTGTCCTACAGAACATCTTATGAGGAATACACCTATATGAGTTCGACTACTAGTCACAGTCTATGAGATTGGGTGATCTCTAGAGGCTCATGAAAGGCTAAGGAGTATGACTTATAAGCTCCAAACCGAGGGGATGCATTTAGCGACCTAGTATCGATAAAGGACTTTGGTGAAACTTGTTCGCACAAAACTGTCAATTCAAGGCATAGTCCATTGTTCGATTGTGGATGAGTGTAACCTTTGTTCTAGGTGGAAGTTCAACAACAGTCTCCATCGAAAAACGGTATATCAAACTAAATTGGGCGAGAGTATTTCAAATGTGCCTTTGAAATTTGGTGGGGATTGTTAGATTATTATGGGGTTGGCCCATAATTAATTTAATAGAAATTCAAAAGGCCCATTAGAATACTAGGAGTCATGAAATTGGTTTAGTACCATATGGGTAATTGAGAGTAGGTTTGACCAACTTAAATAGTTGAGTTGTGTGTCTCTCAATTAGCAAGGTGGAAAAGGGTAAAGGCATGCCACACTGCAGCCGAGCCGAGCCGAGCCGTGGCGTGGCGTGTCGTGTGCGTGTGCGAGTCGCGAGTCGCGAGTCTTGGTCGAGTCGAGTCGAGATGAGAGTGGCGTCTTGCAGTATGAGCGATCCGGACGTGATGTCTTTGGCGAGGCGGTTTGTTTTGCCGTTTGATGATTAATGTGGCGGTTTATGACCAGAACCGCCGTCGATTACGATGGCGACGTGGTTGATGGCTGGGTCATAAACGCCGTCAGTTACTAATAACGGACGTCTTGATGGAGTCAGTTACTAGTAACGGACGTTTTGATAACCTCCTATTAATCGCCGTCGATTACTCGCCGCAGCCTATATAAAGAGGGTCATGCCTTTCTCCACCGCAGAACTCCCACAATACTCCATCCATCCTTTGCATTGCTGCTTTGTCTTTTGTATTCCGACTCTGTTTTCTTGCGTGCACAAGCGGCGGAGGAAGCGAGCCTCGGAACCTCGCCCTTCTTGAGATCTTGCTCGAGATAGAAGGCCGATAAGGTTTTGGGGCGTACCGCGATGCTCGAAAGGTGTTCTGAAGCGCATACGCGCTCGCAACGCGTCTTCACTGCACTAAGGCTTCACTGCGACAACTTGTGATCGTCTACTTCGACCGTCATGGCGAACGAAAATGTTCTGCCTGCGCCTGTGCCAACAGTGGCACCGGCTCAAGGGTATATTAACTTATATCGTGTTTTATTCATGTTGATTTCTTGTTCATTAGTCTTTGCGTATGAGATAGATAATTTGTTATCTAGTACCTTTGGCTTTGAACAAAAATTGCATCATTGTTTAATCATGATTTACATAATTCTGTGGATTAAAATATTGAGAAAATTCCTAATATTTCCAACCGTCGCTGCACGAGTTTTGACGATGGGGGCTCAGCTTCAAGGATGCTTCCTGTTTGGAATAGTAGAAACACACAGCTTGTGTATCTTTCCTGTCTGTATTCACTACTCAGTGGTCATCAACTTTAGGTAAAGACTTACGAGTCCACCTTCGAGAGGATTTAGGTGGACATATCACCTTTTTTATTTGAAAATTATCACTTTTCTAATCTGTATGTAATTTATTTTGTTGTAAATTTAGCCCTTTTTTTTTAACGTAATTACAAAGCATAGCCCAATTCCCGACCGTTGGAAGCGCTATAAGATAACATGTGTTACCTTCTACGCTCCCCTACCGCAAAAGTTCTACGCTCCCCTACCGCAAAAGGAGCACTGAAGCTACCGCAGTAGCCCCTTCCACGATATCGAAGTATGGAAGGTGATGCGTGTTTGTCTTTTCATTTGTACACTTTCTTATTCCACTCTAGGGAGAATTTTCTTCATGGCTATGGGTAACATGGGCTCCTAGCCTCCTTCTCTTATTATCTAGACCTCACATTGTATATCAAACAAGAAACTAGAAACTATATAAAAAACTACAGTAGAATTAGTCATGAGTGAGAGTGACACCTTGCTGGATCACGTCAGGCTCATCTGTAATTTTCTAATTGTATGAACTAAAATCACCATCAAGTATATATCCACTAGGTCAAAATCTAAAGAAAGAGTCATCGCAAAAAGAAAACCCAAACAAAGAGAATATCTAACTGAAACAATAAACTAAAGGAATATAGATAGAAAATACTAGCTTGTCTGTTGGTGTAGTACTAGTATACTAATAGACCTGTATCTTTGTTCCAGATGGTGACTAATCGAATCGATCGCATGATGTTGCAATGTAAGGTGGTGGGTCAACCGTCTCCCTTAATTCCCATCTTAATCTCGCCCTTGCTCTTGAGCAGGGTGATTTGCTCGTAATCTCACATGATATTCGTTTTCAAGTGCCGCGAGAACCTCACATCACGCCCCGGCACAGAACCGTTCCGCATCAGATTCTGACGTGACCTGCGACTTGCTGCTGTTCATCGCTGCAGCATTTGGTGGCACGTCAAGCTCTTTGAATCGCCTCGTCTTCCTTAATGATATGTGATGCATTTTAATTAATCGCTCTGCCTATGATTTGTGATCACTTTAATTATATTGTTTTCCACTGTATAACATAATCCACCACCGATCCAGGATCAGTTAAAACATCAATTTTACGGGGGGTGTTTTTTCAGAATATGCACTAGACCTGTGTATCTTTGTAGCTAGAGGAAAGATCCCTCTTTTTATCTCAAGCAATTGCAACATTTGCATTTGGCAAATTAATGTGGTTGGTGATCACTACTATAGAACGACACATCACTATCGTTTTATCTATGTCGGTTCTTAAGTTTTTAGGGGAAAAAACGATTGTGATAGATAATTTCGGAGGGGTGTTAGTAATAATCACTATCGGTTCTGAGATTATAAGTGATTGTGATATAGCACTGGGCATATCATAATCGGTTCTTATGCGAGATAGTGATGTGCACGGTTATCACTATCGGTTCCAACAAAATAAGCGAGAGTGATGATCACATACACATCACTATCGGTTCTTTTGATAGAAGCGATAGTGATCACTATCGGTTCCAAGAAAAGAAGCAATAGTGATGTCAAAATCTGAAAATCTGAAATTCTAGTTCATTGCAATCTTCGTGGTTTTCATATCTTCAAATTAGCTTCAAGTTGGAAGAACCTCTCAAAACAAAAATTGAGTATGTTTAAATGTATTAGCTCCATGATTTATCTTAGAATTCTTTTGGAGCGTGTTTAATGAAGTTTTGTATGTTTGAAAGAGGCTCTCCTTTTGGTTATATCATAGTATCATGTTGATCTTGAATTGACATATAGTTTTGATCTTTGAGAAAATAAGCTTGTTTTAAAACAAATTTCAATGTTTTTTCTCAAAAGTGTTATTCTCATGCAAAATAATTTTTACAAGTGGTATCCTTTTTAAATAATATTATTAACAATCTTTTCATGTTGAAAAATGAGCATTACAAGTGGTATTACTTTAAAATTGATATTTACAAGCTTTATATTTTCTTCAAGTGGTATTACAAGTGATGCTCCTTTAAAACTTTCTACAAGTAGTTTCATGAAAATTCGAAGCTCATTTGGATGCTTTTCTAGTTTAAGCGCTATTAGGCTCTCAAGGACTCCTTTTGTGAGTTTGTTTGCAAATTAAAAAATCTAATAAAATAAGGAGTTTATATGAATGTGTTTCAAATATCTTTCTTACGCTTAACTCAAAATATGGCCTCGTTTCCTTTTAGTTTACTCTTTTGGGCCATATAAAGAAGTTTGCGGAATTCTTGAATCTTATTGAAAATTCTTAATATTTACAAGTGGTATTTTATTTAAGAATTCTTGTGAACTTCAATAGGTCATATGTATTCATTTCAATCTTGTTATAACCTCATTTCAGAGAATTTCTTGCCAAGCTCCCTCTTCTTCAAAGTGGTATTTTCTTACCAAGCTTTCTCTTCTTCAAAGTGATATTTTCTTGCCAAGCTCTTCACTCTAAAAACTCTCTTTTTAGACTCATTTTTCATTTTTGGTGTTTAATGCCAAATGGGGGAGAATTTGTGGGAGCTTAATACCTCATTTGGTTGAGGAGTTTGTGAGAGCTTAATTTGGTTAAGGGGGAGAGTTATTTTAATTATTTGTCTAAAAATCTCTCATACTCATTCTCACTTGTTAATGCTCAAAGACATGCTTACATGTTTAAATAGATTAAATTATCTCAATATGACGATTTTCATCCAAATGTGGATATTAAGCTTGAATTTGTCATCAATCACCAAAAAGGGGGAGATTGAAAGTTCAAGCTCCATTAAGTTGGTTTTGGTGTTAATGACAAATCTAATATTGAGACTAACTCTTTTGATAATCATAATATTGATTACTCTCAATTGTTAAGTAATGACAAATCTTTTATAAGACTAACTCTTTTGTTGAGCTTAACTCTCATTAGTCTCTTTTGGATGAAAAGATGAAAATATCAAAGGTATGCATTCGAGTTCATATTATCATATTTTGTTGCATTCTTTGATGTCAAATATGTTATGATTTTATTGATAAATCTAAATGTGAGACTAACGTGTTTATTGAGTATATTTTTGAATAGTCTCATGAAAAAGAAAAATGGAAATCCAAAAGGTATGTATCAAATGCAACTTTATTATTTCTAGATACATTCCTTGGATTCAAGACAAAGGGTGAACTCCATCATAGTTTTAATCTTAATATGTGCATTTTGTTTCCAACTCCATATATACATTAATGCACACATTTAGGTGGAGTTCATGCTTAATCTTGAAGTTTCAATAGTATTGATCTAATCCATCTTTCTATATTAAGGATCATTACTTTGAAACAACCATTTGAGTATATTTAACTTGTGTAGTTGTAGTATACTCATGGCAATATAGGATAAACTCCAAAGCAATCAAAAATTGAATATGTGCATATTGATTCAAGGTCAATTATTTGCATGCACACATCTAACGGAGTTCAGTCTATAATTAATGGTCTTAAGAGTATTGATCCCTTTCCACCGCTCCATATAAATTGGATCATTACTTTTAGATTCCATCGAATTGAGTATATGAAACTTGTGTAGTTAATATATACTCATGATAATTTAAATACAATTTAAATCGTGTTTTGTTTCCATTCAATCAATAAAGAACTAGTCATGTGTTGATGGTTTACTTTGTTGATCCTAGGGCAATCGAAAGTTCTTGTGTATATGAAGCATTAGTTGCATTAGAATACTCATGAAATAATTAATCTTTCAATCATTTGTCTTTGAGTTGTGGTCAATCATTAAAGAAAAAGATCAAAAGATCTTGGGAGCATCCATTATGTGTTAATAGAGTGCAATGACAATTGAGACAACCATGCGTTTTGGACTAACACTTTCAATAAGTTTGAAATAGGTTAAGTACAAGGTTAAGATGGATGAATAGGATAAGGACGTCATCATGTGTTGATGAGCATCAAGAGATGATCCCGAAGCTAAGACAAGGGGATTTCATCATGTGTTGATGAACAAGACGAAGATCCCGACTTAGAGAGAAGATGAAAATCATAAAAGCTCCAAGTGGATGTGCTAGAGGTAAAGGTATAACTAGCTAGGGCTAAGGATGTTTGGATGAGAGACCGGGTTGCAGTTAGGTGCCGTACTATTAAGATGGGTTAAGTATTTTAGCTTGAGCTTCATCATGTGTTGATGAACTCAATCCGATTCACTCTAGCTCACTCTCTATTTTGTTCTTGCATGAGCTAAGTATTTGCATGTGTTGCAAATAAGAGAGCTCATACTCGCTTCTTATTGAATATTAATCGATTTGGTTTTTGCATGGAGCTATGGATTTGCATGTGTTGCAAAAGGAAGAAAGCTCATGTAATTTGGTTTATGTGGTTTTTGTATGGAGCTAAGTTTTGTATGTGTTGCAAAAGGTGAGAGCTCATGCATCGATATTTTAGCTTGTGATTTGATCATGTGTTGATCATCACAAGGCTAAGTAAAGTTTATGATTTTTCTATTTGCAAATGTATTTTGTAAATAATCTAGAGGTTATAGTTTTGATCCTAGAGCATGTGTTGACATTTACAAATGTGTTTTGCAAAATGTCGGGATCATGTGTTGATCCTTACATGGCTAGAGGATTGATCTCATGGGTTCTCGGTTTATTTGTAAATGTGTTTTGTAAATTACTTTGATCATGAGTTGATCACCAAATGGCATAAGATTTGATCTTATTGACTCTTACTAGCTTGTAGTCACGTTCTTGATCAAGTCCATGTGAGGGATTTCGAGAAAATCAGATTTTGCACTTGAGTGACTACATTAGAGTCTTTATTTTTGTGATATTTAAAAATATCTATAGTTGCTTAAATCTTGAAAATGGGTGTATATTGTAGCCCTCGTGATAAGCTTCGTATATAATCAAAAATCATCTAAATCGGAGTTCGAGTAAAAAGTTATGAGTATTTTAGTGCCTAGACCAGTGGTAGCACCGCTCGGCGGTGCTATCGGCCCAAAGGGTGGTGTAAAAAGTCTAGAATGCATGTTTTTAGCCCAAGAAAAAGAAAAAAGGCCCGGTGCTACCCTGAAGCCCGGTAGCACCGGATTCTCTGAGTAATGTCTAGTTTTTCTAGCTGTTGACCTAGAGGCCGGTGCTACCGGCCCTAGTAGGGTGGTAGCACCGGGTTTACTGCACTTTTTGCCCATTTTTGCCCCTCAACGGCTAGTTTTCTTGGAGGAGGCTATAAAAGGATATTTGGGGCTGGCATTAGGTGCTTGCTGACCTTGGGGAAGGTTTGTGGGAGTTGTGTGCATATGTTGATCTCTTCCATTTGGTTTTTGAGCTAAGAGTGAGCCCTATTTGCATGTGTTGCTTTTAGGAGAGGATTGAGAGCCTCTTGTGCATGTGTTGCACTTGAGGGAAGCCTTGTGCATGTGTTACACTCGGTGATCACCCTTGTGTATGTGTTGCACTTGGTGAGGATCAAGTTAGAGGGCTTGGCTTGTTACTCTTGGTGTTTGCCGACACCTAGACGGTGTGTGGTGGCGTCGTGCATGGTGACCTTCTCAAGGAGATTGTGAGAAGGCCCGGCAAAGTTGTGAAGGTCAGAGCTCACCTACCCGGAGCGGGAAAGAGCTACCACTAGTGGAATCGAGGCGGGTGCTCAATTCATAGAGCCAGTCCAAAGAGGTTTGCGCTAGCCTCAACGTGAATTAAGGGACACCGGCAAGTCTTCGAACACCACGGTAAAACAACGGTGTATCTCTTTGTGTTTTCTTTCAATTCTCTATTTATATTATTGTAATTTACATTCCTAAAATTAAATTGCTTTATTGTCTTTAGCATTATATATTCTTGAGTAGAGACATAATTAGCTAGTGCACTTAGTGAGCCTAGTTGATTTAGGCTTTAAATTGTCAAAACCTTAGTTTATCGCTTCCGCATCTATTATCATTTAGGTTTTGATCTAAGGGTACTTAGACGAGACTTTAATCATAGAAGAAATTTTTATAGCCGCCTATTCACCTCTCTCTAGTCGGCATCCTCGATCTTACAGAGGTATCCGTTTGTGACTCCTGGTGTTTGGGAGGAGTTCGCGAGGATTAAGAGTACGCACGAGGCGGAGGAGCTTAGACAGAAGAACATTGCTACCCAGAGGCAAAACACGCACGCGCACCACCTCAGTTCAGGTGGCTATGAAGGGAAGAAGGTAGAGTGGGTGTGACTAGCTAAGGACTGCGCGACCTCCGGGACTGCGATGCCTTACTCGCACATATGTGAGGAGCGGGCACGTGATTGGGTATTAGCGAGGATAAAGAAAAGCGTGGATGGGCAGCTCGTAGTACAAACCCCGCTACCGTGTGTGTCGTCTCCACCATCATAAGATATCTAACTTAGTACATTACAGTTGACCATTCATGTTGTATTTCTTGCAGGAGGAGGTAAGCTAGCGGAAAGAGCAGGGGACCTTTCTAAGCCAAGGGTCGAAGGACATCCTGTCCTTTGCGATCGGAAAGTTCGACCATAAGGGTCGGGTGCTTGCCGCAGGGGCAGGGGTATACGAAGAAGTCCTACTTCCAAGATGACGCTGCGAGTGCCAGATCAAGATCATAGGAGGCACGCGCGGAGCGCCTCAAGGACACTCTTAGAAAGCAACTGAGAGAGGAGATCAAGGAGGAGATGAGAGGGGAGATGACGGCACGTGAGGAGGAGATGAGGGAGGAGATGATGGCACGTGAGGAGCGCCTGAGGGCCGAGATGATGATGATGATGATCTCCCAGAGTCAAAGCCAGATGCCCGCGTCTACCGTAGAGAAACCTGTGCCCCGACCAAGTAGCTGCGGTTCCAAAAATGATAAGTCTGGTCCCCAGCTGAAGGTAATAATTTATTTTTCCTAACTTAAAAGGTGCGAGGGTAACTCTTCATATGTTTTCTCTCAAGTTGTGCACTTTTTGCAGGCGCTTACCAAGTGCCAACTCACCCTAACGGAAGACGGATTTCCTATTGAGGCTGCACGTGGGGTTGCATTTCCATGCAAGGAGACCGACACGGTGTATGGTCAGCCTTTGGCGAAGGGCTACATAAGGGTCCAGGTATCGCCTTCTTATCATATGTGCTCGAGTTCCCCCCAAAGAAGACATCACCACTCTCGGGCAAGCGCGAATTTCATTCATCAAGTGAACCCAACATGCATCGTACTGGTCAAGGTAAAAATCCCCTGTGCCTTCTGTACCATTCCATTAGTACGACAACAAATTACATATGTGCGTGCTTCGTAGGTTCCTACCGTACCTTCACTTGCTTCCACGATCGTGATGAGTCCTGCACAGAGATAGAGCTAGCGTGTAAAAGGACTAGTACGACAGCCACAGAACCACTGGAGGCCTTGGACATTCCTGCTAAAAAGGCAAAGTTCACAGAGGCTACAACGCCCCCTGAGGTACATGAAAAGCCCACTGCCCTGGCCTCGGATACTCCTTTTGCACAGAAAGGAAAGTCGGCACAGGCCACAGAGAGGCCTTATGATTTTAAGGCCTACGTACATGGAAAGCCTCTTCTGCCTTCCAGCAAATTGAATCATCTAGGCAAGTAGACTCGACAGCTCTATGGATGGTACGTTGACAAAGTGAAAGAGGGCGAGTGGCGAGTCGACTTCAATGTTAAATACAGAAAGGGACATTTCCACCGTGAGGAGGATGGGACATTCCCAGTTAGTTTTGAGGATCTGTTCTGTCTGTACCAACTGATAGCCATTGATATTTCTATTGTACGATCCTGGACGCTGTGAGTATCGCACCATTTAGTACGAGCTTATGACTTCCATAGGATTTTGCATATGTTTTTTAACATTCAACACGGGTTGCAAGGCAATGAGGTAGCGAGTCATGACGAATCGACAACCAGTTAGGTTCGTCGACCCTAAGCTTGTGTCCGCGACCATGGCTAGGCTTCAACCGAAATGGGTTGCTGGATACATCAAGGGGGCATTGAGAGCTGAGTTGAAGAAGGACTTCGTTCTACTCCCGTACCGTGAAGAGTAAGTACTACTTTACCCTTCAATTACTTGTACGCACTTAAACCGTATGTGAACTTATTTCCTTCGTTGCATACCATTTAATAAGCAATCATTGGGTTCTACTAGTGATTGTTTCGAGTGACTACATAGTCTACACTTTTAACTCGATCGAAAAGAGACCAATGACCTACGCGATCAAGCCTTCTCTGGAGCAGTAAGTGCACTACTCTTACCTAACACTTTCTGTATTTAACTACATTAATTTTTTTGACTCAATGGCATCTCTCCAATGTACATAGGGATTTCTCGAACTACGTCGCTGAAGGAGGGATACACGATGACAAAAAGGGCTCAAAGCTGGAGTATGTGCGCTTCAATGTACAAGTGCCTACCATATATAAGATTAATATTTTCTGGCATCTATTATTCATCTCTTAATTTATTTTTCTTTTTTCACAGTGTCATTAATAGGGCAGCGACGACCACTGCGATTTGTACATCACGCAACACATGATGATCGTGGTCAGCGACTCAGACCTTTTCCCTAAGGTATATGTACATGCATAATAATACAATTAGCCTTTCACATAGAAATTTCAAAACTTAAACTAGAGCACTTGTTTTTATTTTGCAGCATATCAATATCCCCTAGAAAAGCTTAGACAGCTCTGTACTCAACAAGTTACGAGACCACTTATGCCAGTGGTACTGGATAGAAGTTATCTCGCAGATGGGTAGATTTACAGATCCTGAAAGCTCCTACTAGTTCATATGTGAACAATATTACATATGTGAATACGATTGCATGTGTACTGACTGTGAAGCATATTTGAGTTATGTTTTGTGAACAAATCTGATGTGTTGTAATAAAATGTTTGTATTATATGAATTTGATATGTGCATAATATGTGCTATTGTCGTGTGAATGTGATATGTGCATACTGTGTGAAATATGTGCTGATTGGAGGGTGAATTGGAAAATAGCACATCCCCTCATCTCTATCAGTTCTTTGTAAGAAGCAATAGAGATGAGCGTATCATCTCTATCGGTTCTTTAGAAGAAGCGATAGAGATAACATTCTCATCTCTATTGGTTCCTTATAAGAACCGATAGAGATGATACGCTCATCTTTATCGCTTCTTGTAAAGAACCGATAGAGATGACGCACTTATCTCTATTGGGCAAGAACCGACTGTAATAGCGTTGCCTCATCTCAGTCTCATGACTTTGTGTCACCATCAGAACCGACTATGATGATAAAAAAGAGCCGATTGTGATGTACATTCGTGTAGTAGTGGATGGAGATGTCTGTTCCAAAATTGACCTTAAATTATCTTGGTATGCACGCATGTTAGGTTGTGTTTGGTATAGCTCCAGCTTCACCAGATCCGTGAAGCTGTGTATTCCTAACTCCATCAAATCCGTGGAGCTGGAGCTGTGGGTATACTAAGAGTGTTTAGGTGAGTCATCTTATTTACATTTTAGACTAAAAATATAAACTTAATTCACTTTATTTTAGCCTACAAGTTTCAGATCTGAGGTGCAGTTGGGATCTGGAACTCTGCTAAACAGGACCAGTATTTGACATGATCATTTCAGCTAATTTCTCCCTATTTTTCTTTAGCGTCTTCTCTGATTCTCTCCCCATGTCTGTTGTATGTGTTGACCAAATAATATCACAGTGTTTCTAATTATGCAAGGGTTGACACTATCATTGGAGATTACTCTCTACATGGAAACTATAATTAGAGATTATTGGAACCGAAATATTCTTGGGTCATGTGGTTTCTGAACTGTATAGTTCGATTTTTGCTTCATTACTGCATTTAATATCAGGTCTCAAATACATATTTACAGTTTCCCCCTTTTTCACAGAAAGCTAGGCTTATAAACCTCATGTCACTAGCTTAATGGGTCTAGTCTCCTCCATCCAACACATGTTTATAACTTTCCCTCACTGATGCAAGATTTGAACACACCAGGAAGAACTACGATTAGGACTTAGGAGGCGACTTATTTTAGTGCTTTGTTTTGGCAAATATATATCTAGGGTATGTGACTATGTTCCACTCATGCATGTAGAGGATAAGACGTATGCTCTGCTCTTCCGTCAGAAAGAAGACTAACGCATGCAACTTGGCGCAGAGAGTTGATGGCTTCTTCGTCATGAAAACTTGTATTAAATTACTCACTCCATTGCAAGAAATCCGAAGCTTCGCCCTTTCGTTGGACTCTGTTGCCCTGTATGGTTAGGACTTAGGAACCGAGTAGCTAGCGGAATCATATCCTTGGCCAAATTAGCCGTTCAAACGGGGGTGGCCAAACTTGTAAAAAAAATTGAGTCAAGCAATAAAACAACCCAAACTTCAAGCTAGCGAGAGGCGACCATTTCAAAATGGAAATATTTGGTTGACGTGTGCCCAACCACTGCATGCTCACCAACTCTGCGGCAGATCAGTTACGCATGAATTGAATCCAATACAGTTGGTAGCAATCACACTATGATAAAAAAGAGACGTCCAGATCTCCTAAGATCATGGTTCAGAAAATATTGTAGCGACATGTGTCATGCACCGGTGAACTATAGCACCGACCTAGATCATTGCTTCCTTCGATCCGACAATGCTGATGTTTAGGGACCGTCAAAGTTACTGTAACTACACCGGATCCCCTACCTTTGTATGTCTCACTCACACATACCGCCGTGTCATATACTCCATTTTGTTTTTTTAATCTATTACAGTGAGATATACATAACATTTTTATTTATTTATGATCCGCCGGCAATAAGACTGTGATTGTTTTTTAAGTGACACCTCAGTTCTTTGCTTTTCTTTTAAAACATTAACCATAAATATACATAAAAATATATATTTGTTACATGAAAATTATAACGTTAGATAATGTTATTCATAAAAAATCTACTGTATCACTATTTTTTTATTTTCTCTAACAATAACGTGTAATTAGAAAAGGTAATGGTTAAAGACATCAAATGGAAGCATGGTTAGTAACTATCTTTGATTCGAGAAACCACCTCTCCGTGGGATGGTAGAGTTGTGGTGTACGACTTCATCTACCAAGATGTAAATTTTGATGCACACCTATTAAGCACACGTATGTGCGTTTCAGTAGAAAATTTGTGAGGACAAGGATTTATCATTAGTCTCTGTTTGTCTAGACGTGTGTTTAAGGGACGTACTTATGTGTGTGTGCATACGGTGTATATGTGTGATGACGTGCATGTATGCTATTTTTATAATAAAAAAGTACGGTTAAAGACTAGACGAAATGAAAGTGGGTTCTAAACAGGCTTTGTGATACATAGCCCATGTGAGGAGTTGAGCCCTCGTCAGCACTCGTGCCCAGGCTATGATTTGGAAATCATGGCTTATCTAGCCTCTCTATATCTCTTTTTTTAAAATCTAGTTCTTTCACGTATGTATTTATAAATTTGTCTCCTCCCCTTTTTTCTCACTGCGAAAGGTGTGACATGTGATACATGTCTCCTGCCGCGTCCAGGGAGTAAGAAAGTGGTTAGCTCCGCAATAGGGTGGGTGAGCACAGGAGGGAGGAGCTCGCTGCCATGCTCGGGTAGTGCGGAAGCTGTCCTGACACGGTGAGCCACACTGCTCCTACGATCGGCTAAGCTCCTGGGGTGCCGACCACCTTCCGAGCTCTAGAGCGCGATAGGGGATAAATATCGTCTGTCGTACTTTTCACGGTAAAAAAGTTACAAATTTGCAAATACATGAGCCAAAAAAACTGTATTTTTAAAAAATATGTCCAGTAAACTAGATAAGTAATGATTTGTATCATGTAAGGCCATCTCCTATGCAGATGCTGAGTGACTCTTGACGGGACAGTTTGTACGATCGATCTACAAAGGGAAGAAGCTAGGACCAGTACTAGAACACATTAAAACCGGAAATTTTTGAATACAGTACAAAATACTGTCGGAAATTAGAGAATGATACAACATGTTTGCGTATTCTGAAAAACCCTACCATACGAATCGAAAATCCGTTAACCATACGAGGCGCGAACCGGTTAAGCCATACGGATTTGAAATTCCGGGTATGGGAACCACCCCATACCGAATTTCAAAAACGGGTATCAAATTTCAAAAACCGGGTATGGGTGGGCCCCCATACCGGTTTTTCAAAATCCGGTTAAGCTACTGCACAAATTCACATGCATTCTGTGATTAGACACAAAGTGACATGCATGCATCTTGATTGGTCTCGAAGGCCAAGATTCCATGCATGCATGCATCTTTGATTAGGCAAAAGTGCATGCGGATGATTAGTGCAAAGTACATCTTGATTAGTAAAAATTATAATTAGTAAAATAATTAGTAGAAAGTATAATCGGTAAAAGTACAATTAGTAAAATGATTAGTGAAAAGTATAATTAGTGAAAGAGCGGGGCTAGCCTCGATTGGTTGGCGAGGCTCATGATTATTGGTATTTTGGCGACCCGGATGCATCGTCCGGCACCGAAAAGCAAAGACAGTCGAGTCGATGTCCCTCATTAGCACTTTTTCTCGATATAAATCGGAGGAACGCAGAGAGCGGCAATGCATTCACAAGATAGTAGTAGAGAGCAAAGCGAACCGAGAGCGCGAAGGCGGAGATTAGTTAAATCGGTGTTTAGTTTGTTAAAATTTTCGTAAAGTCTAAAAATTTTCAAGTACTTCATTTGGGATTTGTATTTTGCGGGTATTTTTAGGAATATTTATTGGTACATTGCTCGTGCTTTATTGATCTTTGGTACAACTTTGGAAGGTTAGTTACAAATCTTCATGAGTAATAGTATATTATGGACGATGTAGTGTATTATGGACAAATCTTCATGCTTGAATAACTACCCGTACATAAAATAACAGAACATAGCATAAGTAATGGCGAATTATCGGTGTTAATATTTTGTAGGAATTTATTACAGCTATCTTCATTCTATGAATTAACTAATTGGGTTCCCCATTTCACAGTGCGTTCGGGAAGGTGATTTTGCAAGTTGGCGAGAGGTTTTCGATCTTAGTTCTGACTTCACACAGGTTAGTTTTTAATATTTAGGAATATTCTTGTGATATTGTTATAATACAACTATGATAAGTAGAATATTAGTACAACTAGTATCACATACAACTAGTATGCCCAAATGGTAGGAGGACTCATTGCTACACCATAATTGAGATCTTGATTTAATCCTAAGTGTAGTGGAAATGACTCAAAATCATACCTTGAAATCATGCTAGTTGCATTTAGAACAAAGTTTTAAATGTTCTGTTTTTACCTAAGTTTTACTGGACTACTTGTCTTATGTTAAAAATCGGTCTGCGTTGAACAAAAGTTTTGAGTTCAATTTGGAAAAATTGAAAAGCATTTTCATGCTATGAAAAATTTATGGGAGTATCATAAGATATGTAGGATAATACATAAAATTTATGAAAAATTTTAACATCATTTGTTATGTTTTAAAAATCAAAATCGAAAAGAATAAAAATCAGTTCACTGTAGGACCACTTGGAAGTGGTCCAGTGAAAGTTCACTTCCGTTCACGCCGGACCACTTCCAAGTGGTCCGGCGTGAACTGATTTTTATTCTGTTTCTGATTTTGATTTTTAAAACATAACAAATGATGTTAAAATTTTTCATAAATTTTATGTATTATCCTACATATCTTATGATACTCCCATAAATTTTCATAGTCCTGTTTCACAGTGCGCTCTTTGGAAGGTGATTTTGCCAGTTGGTATAGGTTTCCCGATCTTCATTACAGCTTCACATATGCTAGTTTTTAATATTTAGGAATATTATTCATGCAGCGAATTTGGTTGCATGCAGGGTGATTAGTTTTTAGCCATTAAAATTTTCAGCCTCTGCTCGAGAATAGGTCCATCCTCTCCATAGTAGGATGCATCCTCCGTGGTCTTGTGGTTGTTGCGCTCCACCGAGGTGTGCAATGTGTCATGCTTTGAAATATTGGCACCTGCGACCTCGTGATGAGGTTAACATGCTTTTAGGCCGTGCAAACAAATGAGATCTCCATGAGGAACTACACAACTCCAGCCGGAAAAGGGAGCAAGCGAACTTCTAACTACGGAGAAAAAGGGCATTTGTAGAACAACCGGCCGTTATTTGCCTCGGTCTTTGAGTAGAACACATTAGCTTGCACATGGCAATTAGGACAATCGACTTGCCTTGCGATGGCAAGCGCCACGGGCCCTCCGATTTCTGAGCTCGCCGTTTGAGACATGGTCTTTGGAGGCAAGGAATGGGATGAGGATGAGGATATGTGAATGGGTTGAGGAGGAGGATATGTGCAAGCGGAGCTGATGCGAAGACCTACTTATAGAGCGATGCACACTTCTTTGTCGTGAGAGGCGCGACCGATGTTTTGGATTCGGTTTGGATAAAATATCGTTCATGCGGAAAACGAAATTTGTGAAATTCGGTAATTTGGACAAATCTCGTCGAAATTCAAATCAAATTTTGAATCCGGTTTTTTCTCTGAAATGCCGAATTTCGGCGAGTGGCGAGATCTCGTAGAAATGGCGAAATTCGGCGGTTGACCAATTTACTGGCCGTCCGACGTGCCAGCGCTCCGCCGCCGCCACTTGTCCGGACTGCGCCCCCACCCCAGGGCCCCACGGCGCTGCGCCCGGCTCTGCTGCGCCGCGCCGCCTGGCCCCTACGCCCGCCTCGAAGGTGGGACGGGGAATCTCACGGGCGATTATTGGTACATGCCAAATCACCCATGTGAGAGCATCTAGGCCCCTATTCTTTTTATTGTACTTATTGTAGGTTTTGGTGTCGATGATCAAGTAGCGCATGTACTTATTTACGGTTGGCGCTCAAGATCCTAAGTTGTAAATTTCAACCGGCGTACATCATGTCTGTTGGACCGCTATTTTCGATGCAGTCTTGAAATTATCCTTCTGGCGCACACCATATGCGCGGACCAACTTTTTGATGCAGTCTTTGAGATTTCTTTTCAATCACATTTAACAAGTGTTCATCGGACAAATATAAATTATTTCTTCTATTTTAGTCAGACATAAGTTATTTTCACTTCAAATATAATTCGGTCTATATTAAAGCGTTAAAAATTAAGTCTCATGCGAGCCAGGATGAGTAAGCTATTCTGATGATTCATCTAAGCGGTATGACTGTCACCCATTACTAAAGCCGCCGCGACTAGTCACCCATCATCGAACCTGCACGACTGTTGTGTGTCGTCTTTACAAAGCTGCTCGGCTATTTTCTCTGCGTGTCATGCGATCGACCAATTTCAAGCGGCCGACGTGCCCAAGCTCCGAGGCCGCCGTGTCTGACCTGCGCCCCACCCCACCGGCGACCGTGTAATTTTTCCTCGCTTTCCGGTGATCGGCGACCACGTAATTTTTAAACGGCATGGTGCTATTTCTTAATCGTGGCAGGTGGCGAGGAAGCGAGGCGGGCATTCTTTGAGCGGCGCCAGCGTGGCTGCATATTGCCTTTTCGGTCAGACTAGACTACACACTACGGTGTTGTTTTGCAATCATGTCGTAAGCTTACTTTCCAACACTTAGTCCATACACCACTCCTTGAGTCTATAAAAGGCAAAGCTGCAGGCATATATCCACAGCTCCCACTCACACTTATTCACCATGGCGGGATCCTCTAGCGAGCATTTTTGTGGACACGATATGAGCAACGTAGCTCTCCATCACACGTTGAAGGTTACGCGTGGTGGGAAGGATGATCCATTCAAGGAGGAGAACCTAAGTAAAGTGGTGTCCAAATTGCAAGAGTGGCGCCCGACATTGCGAGGCAAACCTTGACAACATCGGCTGAACCTTGTGACCGTCGGCGACACGAAGGCGCACTTGCAATGGTGGTGTCAAAGGTATTTCGGGGTGTGCGAACTAGCCGAGCACCCTTCTTCTCTGAGTTTCTCTACAAGATATTACAAGGTGCGATGCTACCCGATCGGTATGCAAAGCATATTAAGGTTAGTTATTTCACATTTGTTCACCTTACTAATCTTTTGTGCATTATACATAAGTTCACTACTTCACATGTTAGTCTTACGTGTTAGTCATTCCCGGAGGATGAAGAGTTCTTTGAACAAAGCAATCCACAAATTCTTAGCGATGCATATGCTCTTGGCGGGGTATGATGCGGATGGCACGAGAAGAGCGCAAAGCGGATCTAACGGGAGGGTAGAGATCGACCGCGATCTTCTTTGCATCGGCAAGTTCAAGAGGGCGTGCAACCACCACGGAGAGGGCATGCTCGTAACTATGCAAATGGCGATGATGATGATGATGACGATTTCGTTTCACCTCCACCTTGGCGTTCAAGCAATATCGGAAGAGGCGTTCAAGCACCACCGGAGAGGCATGCTCTAACTATGGAAATAGCGATGATGATGGCGATTTCGTTTCACGTCGCCTTGGCGTTCAAGCACCACCGGAGGGCTTGCTCCTAAATATGCAAATGGCGATGATGATGATGATGATGATTTCGTTTCACCTCCACCTTGGCGTTCAAACACTATCGAAAGAGGCCGTTGAAATATGAATGTATCTAAGTTTGTATCTCGGTTTAATAATTAGAGTTCGAAAAATCGATCGAAATACTTCCACAAAATTAAATTTCCTCCCAAAAAATAAATTTGAATTTTTCTTGTTCTAACACAGTAGCGTATAATTTTCCTCGCGATTAGTTAAAAACTCACATAGCTAATCAAAGCTATGTACGCCAAGCCGTATGATGCGTGATGACCATCCCGGTTTTAGCTGGACCTCCTTCATAATTTTTGAAGTCATCCTATGTCGCTTCAACGATGGACACGAGGATCGGGCTACAAACCTCGCATCCACAAGTTGGTTCATGTTCCTACGGACTCCTCGGTCACGTATGAGGCCTATTTCTACTTATGACGAAGTAGTCTTCATGCTTGGAGTGCGTGAACCCGTACAAAGAAGGGACAATCTGGGTGCTTGTGCACCTAACCTCGTGACGAGGAGGGCTTTCCCACTGTGGGCCGGAATTAAACCATTCATCGTGCTACGTCTTCACCACCTAGCTACTGCTTTCAAACAACATGTCGGACACGTGTCATAAAATTTTCAAATTTTAGCTATCGATATTTTTTAAAATATCTAGGTTAAATGTATGAAAACCATATATACAGATTGTCTCGAAAAGTAATATTCATAATATTATAATTTTATTAAGTTTTATAAATATCTTACAATAAAAATTAGCAGTAAAGTCAAGTTTAAGACCTTATCAATGTCCAAAACAATTAAGTTTTAATCGGATGGAGTCTCTCGTTTTAATTAGCATTATTACCTTTTCATTAGACTAACTAATTAGTGTTATTATTGTCAGAGTGATGAAGAAGCGGTCACTTTTTTAGCCTCCAAAAATTTGTTTTTAACAAATTTAGCTCTCTTTTGTTCGAATTTGTAAAACTAACCCCCTTGTGAGCTCCTGTCATGTTAGGGAGCTCGATAGAAAGCTAACGATCAAGGGAGAGAGTTCAGTAGGAACAACGACCACCTATCAAGCCCCCAACTCAGAAGGACATGATAATGAAGAGATTAAATAAGAAATTTGATTAATTAGTGATTTAAATTAAGTGATTAATTAGGTAATATAATTAAAATTAGTGATTAATTAGTGGATTGATTCCTGACGAGGAATGGGAGCTCAGCAAGAATATTGACACAACAGTCACTCATTGGAGACTAAATCTGCAAATAATTTCGGAGTGGGCTATATTTGTAGAAAAATGTTCTTAAAGGGCTAAAAAGCAAAAAAAAATTGTGACGAATGATAGTACAGTGTTGTTTTCCGGGGAGGCAAGCAAACGTTCCAGGCGCAGGCGCAGAGTGCAAATCAAGATCGACTTGCTGCTATTGCGTTGTACTAGCAGTGGTACAAGGGTGCAATCGGCTCGGATTAGGTCGGATCTGGTTCTAAATCATATTTTTGTTAGATTTGTAATCGGATGTGGATAATGTCGGATACGAATATGGCGCGAATAATATCAGTCACGAATTCGAAGCAAATATAGAGAGGAATCGATATGGTATCGAACATTTTTTTGTCCGATATCGCGCGAAAACAAATACTGCATATAGCATACATATAACAATGATTAACCAATCATATGAGTTCACCATGCAATAGGATTATCGCAATTTAACAAGTTATTTTATCATGTAGTCTAACAAAGTTGCAAAAGTATCAAATATTCCTTTATATTTTGTAAAAGAATAATAAGTATTCACGTATGCAAGTGAAAGCATATTCTTGCATATCAAGCTCAGTTGGCGACGGCACCGGATGGCGAGATGATGGCAGGAGGGTGGAGTCATGGAGAAAGAACCTAGCTTAGGCTATTTGGTTGGGCCCAATTAAAGCCAATAGAATATAAACTGTTAATATCTGAATCCAAATATCAAAATAGAGTTATCCAAAATTATCCGAGAATATAATCGGAACATTCCAATCTAACGGATAGTGATCTCCTGAATCTAATGCCGAAACCAAAACTAACTATCCGAAACCGATGCTAAATCCAACAACTATCCGACACAACTATTCGAATTTGATCTAAACAGATTGGATTGGTCGGTTAATATCTATCCGATCCAATTACACCCCTCGTGGTACGTGTATTGGACCATGTTTCTACGTAATTGAACAACAGGCTTCTTCTGGCCTTGGTTTCATTGTTGTGTGAAAAGGCAAAAGTGTAACGACCATGACGATAGCTACGGCCACATTAACAAATTGAGGGGATAGACAGGAAAAAAAATTATATAACATCATGTGCTTCTAGCATCTATAGCTTTTTTTTAATAAACACCTATGATATGTTTTAAGGAAGAGAGAAAAAGATTTAGTTGTTTTAATATCTATATTTACCGTGTGTCTAGTTTTTATGAGGAATGCTACGAGCCACCTGGTAGAATTTTTTTCCGGCCAGGGACCGGAAGCAGCAGCAGTATTACGATGGAACTGAAGCAATGGGGAACACTGAACTTGCCGGAGTTCAGTCCGGTCCAGTCCGCTTCGAATATTGCATGACATCACATGATATCAGTGGTAGTGTTATATTAGGTCTGTGGTAAAGTGCATCTTTCTCTTCACCTTGTCAAAGTGAATACATCTGCCTTCAACCAAAGAAAAAGGTGAATACTTGATATCTATTTGACAGACCTAGTGAATCAAAATGAGCAGCTCATGACTGATGATGCTATATAATTAAGAAATATGTAGCAACCTTATATGTTTTTGCGAGTACATTTCATGAGCCATAGTGGACAATTGAGCCATTTCCTAGTACCTTTTTTTTACACGCATGATTACCATTTTTGCAGTTCTCTTACAATTCATGGTTAAAATCGTCTGAATTGGTAGGCATCCACGTCGTCCAATCACTGCATAAGCATCTTTGAGCAGGGGCGGATCTACAGTGTATATATTGAAGTCAAGTGACACCGATGCTCTCCAGTCCAACACACATGGTTCTTTTAGCATATAAATATATGATCCTTTTATTACAAGTTACAAGTTAGTGTTACGAGCTCGTAATGACCTCAGCGACCCCGATAACCTTTCTTCGTAGATCCGCCATGTCGTTGAGTATGGCATTGCACATAAGACCAAGACTAACACTCCAGTACAATGACTCTAGACATGTTCAATATTGAACAACCTCCTGTTCTACAACCGGGAACTTAACAAGAATCCAAAGTCCAAATGCGGTCCATAAACATTAAAATAATGTAGGAACTAGGTATTTTCCTTTTCATTCACTCATAGTATGAACAATCAAAACTCAAAAGATCTTTGTCAAATCGTTACCACATTTGTTTCAGAAGAATCAGTGGTTAGATTCGGTCATAGTTTCAAATCAAATCTTTCTTATACTGTTACACATCTGGCTTCAGTTTTAGAAGCTCTTAGCCTCACATTGTTTGGAGGGTTTAAAGCCGGCTTCTGAAAAGACAGTAAGCCCTTTTAAACGGGTCAGCTTTTAAGTAGCTTTTGGTCTAAGCTAGAAACCACATATAACTAACAAAAATCAAAAGCAGAGTGAGATGTGCTTTTGTAGCTTATTGTGGATAGAAATTAGTTGTTTGACAAACAACAACTCATAAAAAGATACAGCTGTGTTTTAGCCCAAAAAGCTAAAAAACAGCTTTTCATACATTTCTCCCAACAGGCCCTAAGAAACCATGTGCTTCAGTTTCAACCTCATGCTTTGCAATCTATTAATTGTGGATTTTCTCAAGATAAAACAACAAAAGAAATTCATCAAAACAACAAAACATGTGTAAACCGCAATTCCTCCAGAGAAAAATACCCTAAAGTTCATTTATTTATTCTACTATTGCCTACTATACTTCACTATGGTGACGACGATGAGATTTGCTGCCAAGATTCATTTTCATACGGCTAAGCCTGAAACACGATAAGCTGAAGTAATTCCGCTGAACAGATGAAGGAACAAGAACCTAGGGCACATCTGATGGAACAGAGTGTAACAAGATAGCAATAATATGCATAAAGACCAGACTGTTAACAAAACAAGACAAGCTGTATTGATCTCAACTCACTCAGAAGGTTACCAAAAATTACTTACACAAGGACCCGACAAAGGACTAAACTCTAATGAAATTAAGGGGGAAAGGATAGTAGAACATATCCAATCCCATATACCTTCTCTGTCGGCATAGCAAAAGGGACAAAATAAGTCAATAGTACTAGTCTCAAATCACAACCAACCAGGAAGGTCATTACATAGTACAAACACAAAAACCTGACAGAAGAGTAGAACATCTCCTGAAACTAAGGGGTAAGGGATAACTGAATATATCCAATCCCATCTACCTATATAGAGTATAGCAAAAGAGAGTTCTAAGGCTCGACCCAATTGAACAAAATTGAGCTAATCACGAGCCATATACGGAGTTTGAACAAGTAAAACAAAAAGATCAAGCTTCAGCCCACCCTAGACAAAAACAACCAAAGGAGAAGCATGTATCAGCAAGCACGGCACATAATAGCTTCAGTATGAGACATCACACACTATTGGCATATGATTTTTTATAACAGAACCACTAGCACGATACAGGAATTAATAAAACAACCAGATAAATCCATCTTTCTTGAGTGCATCAAGATCAACAATCAAGCACGTATACATGAGATTTTTTCAAAACTTTTATACATGAGATGCACAAGAATACTTTACTGCGATTTTGTCAATACTTCGCGATAAAAGGTGGCATACAATTGTATACAAAAACACTAGGAACAAAACAGATTCATTTTCCTCGTCACAAATTTTTCCTACCGTATTCCCCTCTCTCTCTCTCTCCAATTGCCAAGAGCTTGCACGGATCTTTGAACACTTTAACGGTAAGGATATGCATAGAGGTTCATACAAATGTGGGAAAACCACTTTAGAAAACACTAGAAACATAACACCTCGGACCAACCTTTCTACCATGTGATTATGTGAATATTGCATATTTCATGTGCTTTTATGATGCATACCACAAAATACCTCAAAAGATGCCATCCTATGAACCATTTAATTATACGAAATCGCTCACATATATGCTTTGTGATAACCGCATAATATCACAAAAGAGGCCAATCTTTCAACCATGTGATTCTGCATAAGCTCTCCTTATTTACGCTTTTGTGATGCACGTCATTTATACTATGCATAGGACAACATATGATTCGTTGCCAGTTAAAAATAAAAGATAGACTAGACAACTGTACATCAACAAATTTCCTAAGTTTTCATGAAATTTCATGAAAATATTTGAAAAGTTACAGGTTTCAATGAGTTTAACAGGTTTAAAGAAGTTTTCATAAGATTCCAAGTAAGTTTCAATGAGTTTCAAAGTTTTGGCAAATCAAGTTTCAGTCCAAGGAGTTTCACAAAGTTTCAATAGGTTTTACAAAGTTTCAACGACAAGATTTTAAAAAACTTTTCAAACTTTTAATAGGTTTCATCGTGTTTGGGCGAGTTTTGACAAGCTCATTGTCGCTGCGACGACGACGAAAGCGGTGGTGACGGTGTCCACCTTGAACAGTGCCTGACGGACCTGTTCTGTTCCGAGAGGGGAAAGATGCTTCGCCTGGCCTGACCCGACCGCGCCGCGGAGCATAGCAGCCGCAAGTCACCTCACTGGTCGGAGTCGCCCGCTCGCACGCGAACCCGCCTCTCGCTCTCGAGCCCTCCCCGTCCCGACCTTCCAGAAGCTTCCGGAAGCCATGGCCACCACCAACGCCGCCACCCCCGTCGCCGCCGTCCCCGCCGCGTCCGTGCCGCGCGGGCAGGTGGATCTGGTCGACTTCATCGACTGGAGCGGCGTCGAGTGCCTCAACCAGGACGCCTCCCACAACATCGCCAACGCCCTCAAGCAGGTACCTTGGCTACTCCCTGGGCGGAGCCCTAGCTTGATCGACCCCCTCCCGATCCCGCAGTTTTTTTTTGGAAATTTTTGCGTGATCTTTTGGTGGGGCGGTTCGATTTTTTTGTTCTTTTGCAAACTTTTCTAGGGTTTCGTAGATGTTGGCGCCGTGCCCGATCGCTCGTGTTTAGCGAAGCCGTGTGTATTTTATGGTATCCTTTTGCGGATTTTAAAGGAGATTGCGTTGTGATGTTGGGTGGTTGCAGGGTTACAGGGACGACGAGGGGCTATACCTCGCCAGCGATTCGGACGAGCAGCTGCTGATCCACATCCCCTTCATGCAGGTGGTCAAGCTGCATTCCGCGCTCTTCAAAGGCCCCGAGGAAGAAGGTGAAATTTGTAGTTCCCCATTAGGGCTCTATTCATGAACTCTAGATTTTTGTATACATTGACTGGTTAGAACTAAGGCATTTCTCCAAGTTAGATGCAAGGAGAACCTGTCGTGTCGGGGCAAGAGTGTTAGATTTTGTCTGTTAGGCTTGCGCAACCGTGAGGATCCTTGCGACTAGATGATGGAACCTCGGTTGTGTTTTTGTGAGTATGATCAGCAGTGATTCAGTGGGACCGACCTGAGTGGTGACTGTTGGAACCACATCGTCTACTGTCTATCCTGTATCAGAAAATTGGTAGTTGTGGTGCTAGCTAGTGTTAGTGTAAATTTTGATTGTTCAAAGACTTGTATCAAAGGTGCTTGCTTGTTCAAATTCCAGATACTTGCATTGCATTGATGGCACGTTGCAATAATATTGTCAAATTTGCCCATGAATGCAGAAGTCAGTAAGTGACCCATTTATTAGAGATCTGTACCATTTGAACAAAGCTGCAGTTGGACCTAACTCAAAGAACCTCTTATGATGCATTACCATTTTCGGCCCTCCCACCAATTAGGACATCTGTAAGGACTCATTGTGTGCAAAAAAATCCATGCGCAGTTGATTATTCTTAAGTTTCTGGCTCTTTTAAATTTCCTGAAAGCATAAGAGTTGTGTTCTTTCAACGGACGCTTTCTACTGAAACAATATATGGACTGATATTGACAACAATTGCTTTATTGATGAAACTACATATTGCTTCTCTGTCACCACAGTTTTTTGTTCATGCTTCGTTTTCCCTATCTCCGAGTGAGCTCATTAGTTCTAGAAGTTAGTAGCCCCTTTCCTAATGCACTTCCAATATTTCTTTTGGGTCTTTATGCTTTCTCAAATAATTAAAACAATAACATCTATTCTGTCATCACAGGCCCCAAAACGGTTAAACTCTTCTCCAACAAAGAGCATATGGGTTTCAGGTATACTGCCTCGTAGATCTTAAGTGAAACTCATTGATACTTCAAGTTTTCAAAATATTTTACCTTTTTTTCTCTTTAGGCTCACCATAAATTTCTCTAATGATTGGCAGTAATGTCAATGACTATCCACCAAGTGACAGTCTTGATCTGTCCACCGATCATGTAGTAGAGGTATCTTATTATCCTAAATTTTGTCACTCCATTTTTTATTCTTTTCTTGATGTCCATCTAGTCTTCGTTGTCAGAGTCATTCCTGTTTTAGCTAATGTTTTACCTCAAATTGATGAGCCTTGGCCATTCTTCCCTGTAGAGTAAGCCTGTGACGCTAAAGTATGTCAAGTTCCAGAATGTTCGCAGGTATGTACATCTCTCTCTCTCTGCTGCCCTTTTTGGTATTATTCTTCTTTTCTTATGACATCTTTTATCATTCCAGCCTGACTATATTTGTTGAGGACAATCAAAGTGGAAGTGATGTCACAAAAGTTCAGAAGATCACACTTTATGGAACTACGTAAGTTTTATTATCAGCTGTTTCCTAATTACTTAATTAGTACTTGATGCATACTATTATATTTCCCTTTTAGTTGGATTACTCAGATTTGTGGAAGGTTATAATTAGTTAAGTTTTGTTAGAGTAAAAATAAGAAAGGATGTAGTCTCATCTGAAGTAGAACTGAAGATCCAGAAGACCCTGGTTGGGACATAAAGGAAGACGATATTCTAATATTACCAGAAAAAAAGAAATTCGAACAACCTATTCAACGAGTTAATCAAGTTTTTAATTTGTGAGGATTAGTGTTGGACCATTATGCATACCCATTGGATTTGGAACAAGGGTTAGGCTTGTCTGCTCCATAAGATTATGGAATGACACTGCAACTTTTGGCCTTTGATAATAGCTATGCATACTGCTGTTTTTTCCCCTCAAGACTACAAATCCTAGTTCGGTGTCCAGCTTCCTTAGTTTTCGTACATGGGAGTGTAAAGGTCAAAAGGAGGCGTTATCTGCTTGCACAACAATCGAGGTGGACCTTGTTATATTACAGAAGTAGCAATTGAGGTGGATGCTCTCCATTTTTAGTAACCAACTGTTTTAGAAGGAAAAAAAAAAGAATGGTGAAAGCAATTTTTTTTACCAAATCTAAACTGAATGTGCTATAAAAAATCCTAGAGGTGCTTCCATATTTTTCTTTTTTACAGTTACACAAATATTAAAGCATGAATAAAAGGTAGATGGTGATTACTTATCTCTTCGTTTACTTCAAGATTTGTGCAACTTGTATCGGGAGGGAAAGCACTGAAGCACCAGGAGACAAAAAAAGTTGAAGTTAAATTTTGCATGAAGTTTAGATCAAAATTTCCTCTTAATAGAAATTGCAGACTGAAACTCTCTCCTCCCCACCTACCTACCATCCCTGTACATGTATGATGCAAATTGTCAGTTGTCACTACTTGTGATTCATCTACTAAAATGTTTTCTTTTTTACCTCCTTTGCAGTGTGGACACAACAAATATGAAGGACCTGAAGAAAATAGAAGAGCATTAAGACCCAACATAGTTAGTGTGTTCCCGTGGGTGTATGGCAAACTAGAAACAGTTAACTGTTGAATTTCTAGTTGATCTTGGCAACTTTGTGCCCGTTTTATACATGCAGAAATCTTTAAAGAGTCTCAGGCTCCGGTGGAGATGTAAAAGCAATTGCCTCTTGGCCTCCTGCATGCTGTAGTGCAACGTATGGGCTTGATGTGACAAATGAAACGATGTTTCCTCTTAAGAAATTCCTATATTCATTCCGTGAATGAACCAAAGCTTGATGTGACAAATGAAACGATGTTTACATTTGCAAGTAAAGCTCCATTTTCTGGCGAGTTCGATTGATTTGTGGTAAACCTTTCTTGTTTTTGATACGCTGCGTCGCCTTGTGGCGCAGCCATTTTTGAAACTTTGTTTGCTTGCATAGTTGGTGATCTTTCTACGGTTGCCAATCTGCCATGACGAAATGAGAGAACCGACCCGACGATTGGATTGGCAATACTTCTTTGTTAATGTCCAATCGTATCGGTGTCGTTCGACCCTATCTGTACATGCATTGCATATGATCTAGTGTACAGCCAGAGCAAATTACAGATGTTTGGTCCTATATTTCAATCGGCTGCTTCGAGCGCCGTGACGAGGGCCATGAAGAGGTTGATGATGTCGAGGTAGAGCGTGATGGCCGCGGCGACGTACTCGTCGTAGGTGTAGCGTTTGATGAGGTTGTCCGTGTCGTAGATGATGAACCCGGAGAACACCAGCGCGGCGATGCAGCCGTACACCATGGTCGCGGTCTTGCCCATCGGGAACAGAATCTGCAATGCAGGCCGGCAAATCTATCACAAATATATCCATCGATCGATCTCTTGTTGGATTCCTTGCGATGGATATATAAATATGGGAATTATTACCTGGACGAGGGCGTAGAGCATGAGGACGAGGCATGCGGCGACGAGGAAGGGGCCGAGGAATTCGAAGTCGTGGCCTCTCTTGGCCGCCCAGAACGTGTAGCCGGTCAGGCCGACGACCACCACCAGCGTTATCGACGCCGCCTCAAATATCACCATCCCTGTTTCAGATGTGCAAGAGCTTACATGTACAGAATCAGAATGTTCTCATCATTTCGTTAGAATGCCAGAAATCTGTGCACATACACAAGATTTCACGAGCTCACAAGCACGACGTACGGTACATGTCAAGAAGCCATGCGTGTAGATCATATGCACCTTTTGCAGAGAGGCAGCCCAGGCCGACGGAGAAGCTGATGCAAACGGTGAATAGGAAGAGGAACACGAGGTTGATCGGGTGCCGGTTCCGGAAATAGATCATCGGCAGCATCACTACTCAGCACCGATCGATCGACACACCAACAAATGCATCAATTGACCACGCGACATGCATCGTTCTATTTAAGAAAAGAAACGATGCACCTAGCTAGCTACGTACCGATGATGGGGGAGATGATGATGAGGACGAAGGCGGCGAGGGCGGCCGGGGTGCGGGAGAGGAAGAAGGACCTGACGGCGTCGATGAGGTTGACGGCGGCGGCGACGGCCACCGTCACGAGCAGCTGCAGCGCGACGATGACGTACACCTTGCGGATGAAGGCCCACCGGAGCTGCGGGCTCTCGATCATGTACGGGTACATGCCGCCGTGCCCCGGCGGGTAGCACGCCTCCACGTCGTGGCCACACTTGCCCTGCTTCCCCATGGCTGCCGCCTCGATCGATGGCCTCCCTTCCAAGGAGACGACGGGTTGGTCGAATGGTGGGTAGGTTCGCGAGCCATGAATTCGAGGTCTTTTAGAGGTTTGGATGGTGGAGAAATGGCGGCAAGTCTCCTCCTATTCTTGGCGTGGTCGATCAAAACGTGTTCTTTCCCTCGTGCTTTCGATGGTCTCTCAAGTCTTCCTCTTGTTCTCTCTCTATGACGCTGCATGCGTTGCAGCATTGCTTGCACTGTCCTGTGTTACGAAATTAAATCATATAAAACATGTGATCAATTGCCAAAAGATATCTATTGTCAAAAAGGTGTCTAATACCAAAAGATGTCTATTCGAAGAGATGTCTTTTCCCAAAAGACACCCCAATCTTGTATATATATATATATATGTGTGATCACACACTAATAAGAATGAATGAATCATTAGCAATCTCTCTCAATTCTTTGTCTCTCTTAATTCTCTATTTTTAACACGTTATCAGCACGACACGTCAAATCACCGCAAAAATTCCAACAAGAGATGCAAACTTTACACTAACTAATTACTAGGCCGAAAGAGCAAAAGGGCGATCAAGCTCAGCTCAGTTATTCAGATATTATTCAGAACTTGAGATGCATCATCTTCAGCCACCATCGCCGCGCTGTGCTCGAAACAGGTTTTCTTGTGCTTGGCAGGCATGATGTGTCCAGGTACCAACTACTACTACCATTTTTCGCGAAATCCATGTAAGTAGACAAGTTATGTGCATGCAGAATTGTGCATTGGTGCTGGTTAATTAGCAAGCCTGAACATGTACCGCCAGGAGTATATTGAAAAATGCTTCACAGTAGGGAATTAAAAATATACATGTTTTACACACTGCAGCTCACTAGCATTCATATTTTGAGCGTGCAAAGAAACAAGGCAACATTGCATGTATTCAAAAAACTGGTAAACGCTTTTCTGCAGTTCCGTATATAGATGTCTCCGCTAAGCAAGATATGGCAGTATCAATTACAGTTTGCTGGTAATCAGGGTACAAGGATCCGTGAACATTCAGGAACTTAGGTATGCACAAGCTAGAGAACTAAATCGAGCAAAGGCTTGGATGCGCTCATCTATTCGCTGGCTACCCTCAGCAGGGATAACAGAGACAAGAAGAGGTTGATGACATCGAGGTAGAGCGACACTAAAGCCCAGATGTACTCATCATATGAGTAGCGCTTGATGATATTGTCCGTGTCATAGATGATGTAGCCACAGAAGATGAGCGATGCCAGTCCACCATCTATCATAACAGACATCTTTCCCAATGGGAAAAAGATCTGCACAGCAAAAGTGTCATCAGTATCATCCACAAATCGCAGTAAGCAATAGAAAACCTACAATATCCATCTCAAGAAAAATAGGAGACGACAGATAAGACTTGGGAGGGAACGAAGGTCCAGCCATCCAACCTGGATCAGTGAAAACACAATCAGCACCATGAGAGCAGCAAACAGGAAGGGACCAAGGAAGTTGAAGTCATGGCCTCTCCTTGCAGCCCAAAAAGTGTAAGCAGTCAAGCTGATCACCACCACTGCTGTAAGAATTGCAGCCTCCAAAATGACTTTTCCTGTTCACATAACTTGTTACAATCAATTCCTCGAGAGAGAACCAATGCCGAGTTGATGTGCACAATTCCTATGAAGAATTCAAGAGTATTAACAGTTGATGTCCTAGGACACAAATAAATACAAGGTACAAGAGCATGGACAATGAAAAAGAAAATTGAAAGGCTAAATTCTTGTTATTTTCAGCACAAACATCAACAAACCAATTCAAACAACCAACAATCAAAAGCAAATAGAGGGAGGGAGAAATATCAAAAGCCCTCATTCTCAACAACCTTCGGTGATGCTAAATCGGTATCAAGTCAAAAAGGAGGCAATTCACAAAATCCCAAGCTAACGCCCTCACATGCTAGCAGTGTTCCCCTAGGCGCTAGGCAGGCGGCACACCGGCGTGATTAGGCGGGCTAGACGACCGCCTAGGTGGGATAAATCAGCTAAGCGGGCTAGGCGGAGGGTGTAGCCTAGTGCCTAGGCGGGCTACGCGGCCGCCTAGGGGAACATTGCATGCTAGTGGGAAATACTCAACATCTAAACTTGCTTGAAATCAGCACTGCATATTGTAATCACACATGACAACAGTCCAGACAGTAAACATAATAACATCTAAACTTGCTCAAAATCGGCAGTGCATACTATAATCATACAAGACAACAATACAGACAGTAAATAGAGTATTTATGAACAATCCGCAATAAGCTTCAGAGTATTTTGGATCCCTGAGGAAAAGTTTCAACAAGGAGGCACCACTGCCTGAAAATTTAGAGTACTCAAGCAGTTCTTCTACAGCTGATTTCTAAAGCTAAAGTGTTTGTATTATAGCAAAGTTGATACTGATTGACAAGTGGGATTTTACAGATATGCCCATTAAAAAATATAGAGGCAGAAGAAACACAGGATGACTTTCTAATTCTCAGGAAAAAAAAGGGTCTAGTGAAGCCCAAAATTTCTACAGGTGCTTGTGAGTTCCAAAAATCCAAACAAGTGAAGGGGATAAACCTATGAATAGCTTCACCACAAGTTTTTGGTCACAAAAGAGAAAGAAGAAAAGAACAAAGGGTTCCAGTGTTCCACTACAAGACTGTCACGTGCAGCCCATTAGGGCCTATGGCGCACAAGGGCATCAACTTGATTAGCGCTCTATTATATTTAGAAGATAGAATATTATCTCTGTTGGTTCATATGTTATCTCTAGTAGTTGAAAGATTGCGAGCCGAGTCTTGCTCGGTTGGTGGGAGCCTGCGACGCGTGCCTCGCCCACCCGCGTTTGAGCGCCGAGTGCAAGCATGTGGGCATGTGTGCGTGTGTGGGGGTATGCGTTTGTAGCTCGGCGGTCGTTCTTCTTCTTTAGTGAATGCCAGAGCTCCTGGCCAATTTTCCAAAAAAAAAAATAGTTGAAAGATTAGATTGAGTTGTTAGGGGCTCAACCTCTATATAAGAGGAGCCGTATGCTACCATTACCAGGCAAGCATGTGTCACCATACATGTCGATGAAGTGTCTGACACCTAAAACTTGACCCATAATGGTATAACAAAGTCACAAACATTTGCAATTATCATAATATAATCGGAAGGGGCAAATACAACAGCATTTGTTAAACTTTTGCTGGCCTACATTAAGTATAGTAGTCTGTATAGAATTGGCACAGTTAAGTTTTTTTTTCTTTTAATGAGAATTGGCACAGTTATAGTAAGTTGAAGAAAATTAGTTGAAGAACCTTGACCTTGCGCAAATGCAAAGCTTGCTGCCAATACAAACAGGCATAGCATACTGTAATCTACAGATGAATCTACAAAGGGGGATTCAGTGTTGCATTCTATTATTGCAGCACAGTATTGAGGTACAACTATGATACACGGATACGGATACGTTAACACGACATGACACCGACATGGGATTCGCCATTTTTCCAAAAATGCCGACACGGCTATATACATTTAAATAATAATAATATACATATGTTTTCTATCTTTCTACGTGTTTGTTATACTGAAATAGTATAAAGTGTAAACTAGGAATATATACCACAGCCTTTCCAACTTCACTTCTAAGCTGAGTAAGAATAGGTATCGTCACCTTAGCACATATATTTCAATCACCATTAGTAATTTTCGACAAGTGCACTTTAACTCTGTAGTAGCTACTAGTGCCAACATATTTGCAATACTTGCATCTCCATTTCACATTTTCTCTAAAGTCTAGACAGACCACCCTTATCTAGAACGTCAACATGGTTCCACAATGGAACCTTGATGTTGGTGTTTTGCTCCTCATAGTTGGCTAGTGTTACCCTTTATGTGGCTGAGGTGGGCCGGACTGTGTCACTATACGTGTCGATGAAGTGTCAAAGCCGTGTCGAACATTAAAATTATTTATTTTGATCATCTAATTGTCCAATACGTGACAATACGAGTCGGGCAGCGTGTCGGTGTCGTATCCATGTCGGACACCGATATGGCACAAAACCAACGTGTCGGTGCTAGAGAGGGTACCAAAGAGCCACAGGTACATGCACATGCTTTTGCTTGCGTTCTGTGTAGCAATCCAAAAGCTTCATGCATAAGGTGTTCAACTTAACAAAACACCGACATCATCAGATATATGCTTTTGCTGACAATCATAGAATAGATTCCTAACGTTAAAGAGTGGCCCCCATTCATTACTATCACACGTCATCTTGCGCAACTGTTTTGGATGCTCGACTAGACCAAATGGAAAATTCATCCACACCGACATATCTAACAATGAGTAAGAGACAGAAGAAAGAAAGTAGAGGATTCCTAATGCAAGGAGCGAATTCCGTTAATTAATATCATCGAGCACAACTAGGGATGATTTAGAGCACAGAACAAAGGAACGGAGGTGTTACTACCGCTGGAACAGATTCCCAATATTAAGAGTTGCTCCCAGTCATAACTATCATGCATTACCTTACACAAATAATCCAAATGCCTAATTAGACCAAAGCACACCTCTGTAACATCAATTTTAGTGAATGGTGCAAGAAATCATAGGGTTCCTAATGAAAACAGCTCATTCATTAAAATCATCAATCAACACGCGCACAACTGTTTCGGAGGCTGACCAAATGAACAACTTCAATCCGCCGGCAGAGGAACAACTAATCATGATTTAGAGCAAGGAACAAGGGGATCGAGGTATTATCACCACTAGTGAAGGCGCATGTCATGCCGACGACAAAGCTGATGGCGACCGTAAAGAGGCCGAGCAGCAGCAGGTTGACCGGATGCTTCTGGTGGTAGTAGTACAGAGGGCACAGCACTGCACACGAACGAAGCAAGCCCATTAACACATAGATTTCACGAAACCAAAAATTAGCACCATAAAATTTATGAGAGCAGGGGGGTGTTACAGACAGTCAAACTGAAGAAGAAGAACAGGGGAAGTCGGCGTGCTCGGCAACGGTTCGACGACTTCAGTAATGAGGAGTGGATGACCCAGATCAGAGAACAATCGGCGCAAGTCCGGATCGAACGGCTAGCGTGTAGTCTAGCAATTACCAGAACGATCTATTGTCGGTAAAAGTTGTCTGTAAAAGAACGCTGTGTTTGCGTGAGTTACTGAGTTGCAGGAGAGGTATAAATAGGGGGTTAAAGTCGATTCTGAGGAGTATGTAAAAAATGACTTGATCAATACGAAACTACTTTCCCTTCGTTCTTCCCCAAATTCTCCTCTGATTCTTGCGATCCCTCTACGATCGGTTGAAATCTCACGCCATAGTCTGCTCGTGGCAAGGGGATATCACATTCTGGTATCAGATTCGGGTACGATCGGGTCTGGAGCTGTAAAATCCCAGAAGAAGGTTGGGGAACTCAGGTTCGTTTCGAATCTGACGATCCCTATAATTCCGGATATCTGGTTGGCTCGACTACAGATCATTCGCGACGGCGCCCCCAAAACCTTCCGTGCAGACTCTATTCGTTCTCGACACGATGGAAGAGACGTCGGGAAGAGCAGAAGAGAAGCTTAATGCAATCCAGGAGAGTTTGGAAATGTTGTTTGCTCAAATCGGGACGATGGATGCCACACAACAAAGAACTCATCGCCGTAATGCAATTGACGGCGAAAGCGATGAGAACAACAGCCAAAGAGCGGCAATGTTATCGGCGGATGGAGGCGACTGGGCAAGCGGTGGCCCGTATTAATGCAGATCGGTTGATGGAAGCGCATCGTCAAGGAGAGGGTCCTGGTCTGGGACATGGTAAGGCCCTGTATATTCCTGCGGTACCAGATCCGTGGATGCGAGTGGAGGAAGATACATCTCATTCCTCCACTAATGCGGGGACTAACTGTCGTTCTATCAGAGAGACCCATGGTGCTTTGAAGACGTCGTTGCCGAAGTTGTCGTTTCCCAGATTCGACGGCGACAACCCACGTATCTGGAAAGATAAGTGTACAGACTACTTCAAAATCTTTAATATTCCTGAAACACTGTGGGTAGTCACGGCAACCTTGCATATGGAGGGGAATGCAGCCAGATGGTTGCAAGTATACAAGGTCAAACATGATTTGGGTGACTGGAATCAATTTGTTACTGCGGTTGAACAAAAATTTGGAGTGTTTGATCATCGGAAATTGTTAAGTGAACTATTAGAAATCAAGCAAAGTGGTACGGTGGAAGAGTATAAGAAGCAATTTGATGAATTGATGTATGACATATCTTTACACAACCCATATTATGATGAGGAATTATTTGTATCGCATTTTGTTAATGGACTCAAACCAGAGCTAAAAAGCAAAGTGCAGGGACAGATTCCGGGGTCAGTTGATCAGGCCGCTCTGTTGGCCAAAGTTCAGCAGGATATATACAACCGAGGGAAGTTCTGGAAAGCGAAGGCCGCTGGTGGGAACAAGATTGATACTAACCCGAGCAATACCAAGCTGGCACAAGGAGAATTATGGAAAGCACGACAATTAAGAGAGTATCGCCGAGCTAATGGTCTCTGCTACCAATGTGGAGAAAAATATGATCTGAGTCATCAGCTACATTGTCAAAAGAAAGTTCCCACTCAATTGCAAGCACTAATGGTGGAGCAACAGGGAGAAATTTTATCGGATGAGGTCTTGGATATGCTGGAGACCGCGGATATGAGCAAGGAAGAGTTGTTCCAATTATCAGTTAATGCTCTGGCGGGCACGGACAACATCGAAACTGTGCGGTTACTAGCTTTAGTAAAGAATCAAGTAATGCTTATTTTGGTGGACTCGGGTAGCTCACACAGTTTTATCAATCACAAACGCTTGCACAAGATTGGGTGCTGTCCTCAGAAAACCAAGGCGGTACAAGTAAAGGTCGCTAATGGGCAAACTTTAGGGTGCGACAGTTGGGTAACCAATTTCGAGTGGTGGACTCAAGGATTCACGTTTCAAGCTGATTTGCGAGTTCTGGAACTCAGTGGATACGACGTGGTGTTAGGCATGGATTGGCTGCAAACCCATAGCCCGATGCTTTGTGATTGGAAGGAGAAAACATTAAGGTTTGAGCATAAAGGTCAACAAATTTGTTTGCAAGGAGTCACAGTTACAGCAGACCATGAAGTAGCAGCAGTGACTGGACAAATGGAGAAAAGGGAATAATATCTTAGCTTGGGCGTTACTTGAACAGGAAACAGACCAGCCGGACCAGGCAGTCCCAAGCGAAATTGCTGAGGTGTTATAGCAGTTTGCAGGAGTATTCGAGGAACCAAAAGAACTACCTCCTAAGCGGTCATATGATCATACTATTCCATTGATACCCGCGGCAATTCCGGTGAATCTGAGGCCTTATAGGTATTCTCCTCTTCACAAGGACGAGATTGAGCGTCAGGTATCTGAAATGATCCAATCAGGAATTATTACACCTAGTGTCAGCCCTTTTGCGTCTCCGGTTTTATTAGTCAAGAAGAAGGATGGCTCGTGGAGATTTTGCGTCGATTATCGCCGTTTGAATGATTTGACAGTTAAGAACAAATTCCCAATGCCCGTTATTGATGAGCTGTTAGATGAATTGGCTGGCACTCACTATTTTTCCAAACTAGATTTAAGGGCAGGGTATCATCAGATACGGATGCAGGAACAAGACGAACACAAAACTGCATTTAAGACTCACCAAGGTCATTATCAATTTAGGGTGATGCCATTTGGCCTTACAAATGCGCCGGCCACTTTTCAATGCGTGATGAACTCAATCCTCGCACCGCTCTTAAGGAAATGTGTCTTGGTCTTTATAGATGACATTTTGGTGTACAGCCCGACCTTGCACTCACATGCGAAGCATTTAGCTATGGTACTCAATATTTTGCAGGAGCATAAGTTCTTTGTCAAGCGTTCTAAATGTTCTTTTGCTCGAGAGCAGCTGGACTATCTGGGTCATATTATTTCGGGTGAAGGTGTAACCACAGATCCACGAAAGCTTCAGCCACAGATCCACGAAAGACTGAAGCAATGGTGAAATGGCCGCAACCCACAAATGTTTCGGAGTTGAAAGGATTTCTGGGTCTTAGCGGCTATTATCGTAAGTTTGTACGAAATTACGGCATCATTGCCAAACCGCTTACCAATTTATTAAAGAAGAAAGCATTTGAGTGGAACGCGCAGGCAGAGGAAGCATTCATAAAATTGAAAAATGCTATGACTTCAACACCGGTATTGCGGTTACTAGATTTTGAGCAGGCTTTTGAAGTCGAAACAGATGCATGTGATGTGGGCATTGGCGCTGTATTGTTGCAACATGGGCACCCGATAGCATTTCTTAGCAAAGCATTAAGTAAAGTCCATCAGAATCTATCAATTTATGAGAAGGAGTTTTTGGCATTGATTATGGCATTGGATCGGTGGAGATCATATCTTCAGCGTCAGGAATTCGTGATTCATACAGATCATCAAAGTTTATGCTTCTTGGAAGATCAGCAATTACATTCTGATATGCAGCGAAAAGCAATGGCAAGATTAATGGGGTTGCAGTTTCGCATTGTTTACAAAAAGGGTAAAGACAATGTGGTGGCGGATGCATTATCTAGAATGGGACATGTTTTCGGGTTGCAGATGAAATCCATCATACAACCAATTTGGATCCAAGAAGTCATTAATTCATATGCTACGGACAGTGCTGCACAGCAATTACTCTCCTAATTGGCAGTACATAGTCCTAATGAACACGGTTACAGTCTTCTACAGGGAATCATTCGACATCAGGAGAGAATTTGGGTGGGAAACAATTCTGCATTACGCACCAAACTAATTGCAGCTCTCCATGCAAGTGTTGTCGGAGGACATTCGGGCATCTAGGCTACATATCAACGGATTAAGAAATCTTTTTGTTGGACTGGGATGAAACAAGATGTGGAAAATTTTGTTAAACAATGTGATATTTGTCAACAGGCAAAGACGGACAGAACCAAACAGGCAGATTACTGCAACCATTGCCTATTCCGTCCTCCTGTTGACAAGAACTTACAATGGATTTTATTGAGGGTCTACCCCTGTCTGAAGGTTACAATGTCATATTGGTGGTGGTTGATCGTTTTTCCAAATACGCCCATTTTGTGGCTTTAAAGCACCCGTGTACAGCTCAAAAAGTTGCTCAGGTATTCCTTGAACAGATTGCTAAACTTCACTGCGTTCCAGTGTCCATCACTTCAGATCGCGATCGAGTGTTCACCAGTACATTTTGGAAAGAACTGTTCAAGGCTTTGGACACTAAATTACAGTATAGCACAACATACCATCCTCAAACGGATGGGCAAAGTGAGCGAGTCAATCAATGCTTAGAAATGTATTTGAGTTGTTTTGTTCATGCAGTGCCAAGCAAGCGGAAGAAGTGGTTAGCGCTCGCGGAACTCTGGTACAATTCGACCTATCATACATCATTAGGGTGCTCACCATTTAAAGTGCTGTATGGATATGAGCCTAATTACGATACTATCTGGTCCATGTCGACGGAGTGTGAAGAGGTACAGGATATGTTGTCGGAACGAAAACGGTTTCTGGAATTGGTTAAGCAGTAGCTCACAGCAGCCCAGAATCGCATGAAACTGCAGGCTGACAAAAAGCGACAAGAAAAACAGTTTCAGGTTGGGGAACAAGTTTTGCTCAAATTGCAGCCATATGCACAATCGTCGGTGGTGAATCGACCTTTTCCTAAATTGGCATATAAATATTATGGTCCATTTCTTATAGTGGAGAAGATTGGTTCCGTGGCTTATAAGCTGGATCTTCCGGCTTCTAGCCAAATCCATCCAGTTTTCCATGTTTCACAATTGAAGGCATTTCATGATAACTACACTCCGGTGTATTCGGAGTTGCCCAAAGTTGTGGGCTTGGATAGTAGCGCTGCAGAACCTAAAGAAATTTTGGATAGGCGGTTGGTTAAAAAAGGAAATTCAGCTATTGTGCAAGGCTTGATCAAATGGTCAAGGATTCCAAGTGAATCAGCTATGTGGGAAGACTTGAATGTCCTGCAAGATCGTTTTCCTCATGCCGTTGTTTGGGGTCAAGCAACGCCTGAAGGGGAGGGTAATGTTACAGACAGTCATACTGAAGAAGAAGAACAGGGGAAGTCGGCGTGCTCGGCAACGGTTCGGCGACTTCAGTAATGAGGAGTGGATGACCCAGATCAGAGAACAATCGGCAGAAGTCCGGATCGAACGGCTAGCGTGGAGTCTAGTAATTACCAGAACGATTTGTTGTCGGTAAAAGTTGTCTGTAAAAACGTTGTGTTTGCGTGAGTTACTGAGTTGCAGGAGAGGTATAAATAGGAGGTTAAAGTCGATTCTGAGGAGTATGTAAAAAATGACTTGATCAATACGAAACTACTTTCCCTTCGTTCTTCCCCAAACTCTCCTCTGATTCTTGCGATTCCTCTACGATCGGTTGAAATTTCACGCCATAGTCTGCTCGTGGCAAGGGGATATCACAGGGGGGGAGCCGACCGATGAAGGGCAGGACGAGGAGGAAGACGTAGAGGGCGAGGCCGGCGTTGGAGGAGACGAAGAATTCGGAGACGACGTGGACCCTGACGACGACGGCGGAGACCGCGGCCGTCATGGCGAGCTGTATGGAGAGGATGACGTATATCTTGCAGATGAGCGCCCACCGCAGGTCGGGGCTCTCCACCATCCCCGGGTACAGCGCCGCCGGCCTCCAGGTCCGGCACCTTCTGGTACCCAAACATCGCAAAGCCTCTCACAGGACGTGCGCTCGCCTCACCTCGCTAGGGTTTCGAAGGTCGACGCAGACGGGTGGAGGAAGACGAAGGAATGAGGAAGGAAGCAAATGCTCGGCCTTGTCAGTTGGATGGGGAAGAAGACTAACGACCAGGTGTTAGACCACTCCAACGCGTTCTCTAAATATGAATCTCTATATTCCTATATATAGAATTCCTCAAAATAATTTATTTTATATATCTCTTCCCTCTTCAACAACATTTCTTAAATCACACTATCTATTTTCTCCCTTCTATATTATAATGATATTTCATAATCACCGTATGAGCAAAGTTTATTTATTACTGGAAAAAAATTGAACGGCTATTTTTAAATGTAGGAATTTAAAATTTGAAATTTATTCTAATGGGAATTTAAAATTCGAATGGATATTTTTAAATACAGGATTTTAAAATTTGAAATTTCAAAGTTATATGTTCTATGCATCGTAATGGGAATCTTTAAATAAAGAAGTTTATACCAATTATAAAAAATAAGTTCATAAGTTCATACAACAAAAGTTCAGAATAACTTAGTTCATGTAACATAAGTTCAAATGTAATTATAGTTCATACAACATAGGTAATGCTCAACCAGACCTATTACATCTTCTAGCTATTATGTTACTTTGTAAGCTTATGTAGTACTGTTTTTGTGGCTCAGAGTAGCGACTTAGATCAATCCCTATAATTCTCTCCTCCTCAACCATTTTCTTGAATTTAAATTCATTTTTCATTAATTCAAGCCTCTCTTTCTCTTGCTAAATCCCTATTTGTTCTTGTGCAATTCTCTCTTGTTCTTGTGCATATAGTCGTTCATCTTTTTTCCTCTTTCATAATCTCAAGTTTTCTCTTTTTCTTTCTCAAATTTTTTAATGCCACCATGTAAAGATTTATTGTCAGAACACTTTTTTTACCTTAGCATAATCATTCTTTCGTCGCCTTACGTCCAATTGATCTACTTAAGTCATCATTTTCTGCACTAGAAGAATTATCATCAAGATGAATTGCATTAGAGCTAACAGGACTAGAAGATTCCAGACTTACACTACTTGATATCTTTTGCTTCTTCTGAGATAACCAAACATACAACTTAGGATGTTGTTGCAAAACATTCAAGCAATGCAAGAACTTAAAAGATCGCTCTTCTTCCTCCTGGTAAACAGTTTTAGCTTGCATAATCTGTACAACCACACAAACAACTATATGAGCAAACCATCTACTACAAAAAAGAAAGGGATACAAATCATAGACCAACCTTGTCCTGCTCAGTTATCCTGCTTTGATTTCGACGCTCAATCCAATCATGATACCTATAAAACTTATTAACCGCTTCTTGAATAATAGACCAACGATGTGTAAGCGAAGTTTGAACAATCTGAGATGAAAGTCTTGTCCTCATGGAAGTAGTCATATATTCTTCTCCAATAAGTGGCACAAGATTGTTGGTTCCCTTGAACCGCACTGATACTAACGTTAAGTTATGCTGATACCAACAAATTATCTTTTTTCTCAAAGAAATTTTTTGATCTTCTGTTGTTTGATCTCATTTAGGGACTATCTGTATGCACTGGAGACGGTTGGGAACCAGTTAGGCTTTCTTGTGGAGAAGGTTCAGAACCATCCCAATTGAATGCATCCCTTCCTTCACTCAACAGATTAATATAGAAGCCATCCATAATTTCTCTTCTGTCAACAACAAACTTTCTCAAGTTAACAAGTAACATCCATCAACATTAGAATATTGCAATAGGCCTTAACAAGTTAGAACAGTGAAGGTACAGCATTAATACATAATTTTTTAACAAGTCTTGACACTAGCGATACAAGATTAGAACAATCCCGAATCATCACTATCTATCAATGTCAATACCCTTATCTTCGCAATGCTATCAAAGGTCACGTTTACCCGTATCATCGCTCTGGTAGTCTCAAGGAAGACACAAATCAAGGTCTACATCCTCTTCAAAGTAATCTTGGTCAGTCTCTACTCCATCTCTTTGCAGCAATTCATTTGACTGTATGACAATCTGCTCAAGGCTGCGAGCTACAGCTTTGATGTCAATCACGAAGCTATCGAGTTCGTTGCCACATAAACATGTGTTAGGACTAAAGTTGTCTTTTGCAATTTTCTTAAGGTCAGATGCGATGCACTCTATTTATTTTTTTGTCTAGGCCAAGTCTTACTGAGTTTTTCTGAATTCTTGTCCATCTACATACATTACAAGTGCATAATGAACAAACTATTAGCTGTCATATAGGTTTCATGTCTAAGTGCTAATTAGTTAAAAGGACTTTTCCACCACATGATTATTATGGGTAGATGCCTAAATGTATACTGAAAAACAAATTACTAACACTATTACCAATGGAAAAGAGGTGCTTCGGATCGGGAGTAACCACTATTGCCAATTAAATGATTACAGTACAATCCCCACATAAATCCAATTGACCATCCTGCATGGTCTAGACAGCACATCCACAACTTATTTAAGAACACTTCATATGAGACCAGCAATGAGGTGTAAGAAAATTTACCAATTACGAATGCAACAAAATCATTGTGAGGTCGTTAGTTTCTAGTTTCTACCTTATAACTTGTCAGTATTATGTAAACAGAAAAAAACAATAATTTAAAGTAAGAAATGAAACACATGTCCTGACAACCTTAATATTTATATGAAGTTTCCGGAACAAATGGTTACAGTAATCTAAAGTAAGAAATGAATAAGTCAATAGGGTAAATCACATATTTTAAGCCTAAGCTATTATCCACTTATTAAGCTGTCTCTTCTTTTCTTCTGGCTTCTTCCTCCATTCCCCGTTCCTCTGGCTCCCGTGCGCCACCCGATTTGGGGTCCGGCCGGTCCTCCGGCGCCGGTGCCTCCGGCTCCTCTCGGCCAGGCTGCTCCGGGCCTCCGGCCCTCTCTTCTTCTCCCGTCGCGCACTCGCCCCGGTTTCCTTGCTTGTGCGTGCCCGCTGGGCCGCCTCGGTTCCACGCCCTGGCTGCCTTAGGTCTCCTCGCGGCCGGCCACGCCTGGGCCCCCGCCCCCATGCGCAGGTGCACCTGTGTCTGGGCCAGCGCCTTGCACCTAGCCCTCTCTCCCCTTTCCCCTATGCGCTCGCGAACTGACCCAGCTCTTGCGTCGGCTTGGGCTAGCTCCGGTCCATCCCTCCGGTGTTCATGGCTCGGCCAATCTAGGTCCGGCCTGCATCTCATGTCCTGGCCAGGGTTTTCAAGAACTGCTAGAAAAAATAGCTCAAAAATCCTAGAAACCGAAGGGTTAAGAAATAAAAAAAATTTAAAAAAACCAAAAATCGTTCGGTTTTTCATGAGAAACCAATAGCCGATTGAATGTTCTTAAAAAATGATTTTCGCTGAAAACAGTGGGTTTTCAACGGTTTTCGAGCGGTTTTCAACCCATAAATTTTTTCAAGTTTTTTTTTTTGAATTTTTAAATTTTTAAAATTAAAATGGTTTATCGAGCGGTTTTGAATATCGAACTGCAGCGGTACACTCGAAAACCGCGGTTTTATGAACCCTGGTCCTGGCTGAGCTTGCCTCAGCCTCTTGGTTCCTTACTTTACCGCCTAGGGTTTGGTTTTTCTGTTTAACTGTAATTGCTACTAATTTTTTATATTTTATCGTGTTCTGTGCTGCAAAAGTAAATGATAAGATTCATTGGTCTGTGATGATTATTCGTGTCAGGGAGCATTGGTGGTGCGCAACCCCTGCGTGTTGGCTACTGAGACCACTAGTTATTTACTGTCATTTTCATTTTCTAGCTAGTTTTCTATATTGCTATGTCTATGTTGATGCTATCATTATGGGCATGGAAAATGGGCGATTACCTGGTTGTGGAGAATGAAAATGCAGTGCAGATGGTGAGGGTATGGTGCTGGTGATGCTGGTGAGGCAATGTCTAAGTGGTTGCTTGCTCCTCTTGTTGGCTTGACTGGCTTGAGCTTGGGCTCCTCTTTTGACTCTGTCTCCTAGTGCTTTGCGTGTGCTGTGTTGGCCTCCTTGCCTTCAGGCTCATGATGCTTTGCTTGAGCTCTGGCTCTTGCTTGGCTAGTGGTTCGTTTGTGTGGCTTGGTTCTAGTGTGCTTTGACTCTGGCTCTTGGTTGGCTAGTGGTTCGTTTGTATGGCTTGGTTCTAGTGTGCTTTGACGGGAAGCTTGCCTGTGGTCGTTATATGTCTGAGGCTTGGTTGTCTTACGGTTGAAGTCTCTGAACTCGGTTAGAATTTTGGCTAGGGGCTGTGAACTTGCTAGCTGTCCTTATCTTTTAACTGTGTAATTTTTACTATTTCACTTAGAGTACTATTCTTTTTCTACCATGTGATATTTTTAATATACACGTGTCTACGGATTAAACAGGATTGTATAATTGCCGAATGATGTAATCTAAATTCGTGAGAGGTGCCGATTTGGCCTCGGACGGCAACTCTAACTTTATTTTATTTTATTCCTTTCTGCTATATTAATTCACTGCTTTTACTAATGGATGAAATTTTTATTGATGTGCAGGCTATCGAAGAAATTGGCGCAAAAAAAGATTTTAGAAATTTTTATTTCTACGATGTAGTTAATCATTCATGTAAATTTGTATTTAAATTTATAATTAATTTTTTTGTGTAATATAGTTCATTCAATTGTACAAGTTGTAATAATTTATTTATGCAATTAATCTTTGTTGCTTAATTCCATTTTAATGACTATCAATGACTTTATTTGAATTAAGGAATTCGCAGTTGTTTCAGTCATCCTTCCCTGGACTATATTTGTTCCTAAAGCTGAACTTCCTGCATGAGTTGTATACTTGTACGCTACATTCCGGCAACAATTTCCACATGGGCTGAACTTAGCAAGCATCAAAGGGCTCTTTGTAAAGGGAAAAGAGTGATGCATTGTTTGATGCTTATACGAGGAAGCTGTGATCCCTATTGTAGGGGTTGAGATTTATCAGAGATACTGAGCTGTGGAGGTGTAGATAGTATAGTTTGGATTCATCCTGTGAGATGCTTTTATTCTTTCAGATCTCAATTCTTTTGTAAGAATCTTTGGTGCCTAGATGGGTTATTCTTTCTTAACAAAACTTTACCTTCAAATGAAGATAACACTTGTTTCTACCATGTACTTTGATCAGCTAATACCATGATTATCCAGATACATGTTCAAACCAATCACTTGTTCCATATGCTTGTATTTTGTAAATGATACTAGTATGACTTCTAAAAGAACCATTACATCACAAATGGAGCCTTTTGAAGGGCCTTGTTCCATGCTGTCTTTGGCTTCGTCATGTGCATTGGCAGGGCTAGGTTGTTTGATTTGTGTCCATATCATTGAAAAGGACAACTACGCCCAAACGTTTGTTGAATTGGATCATTTGGTACGAACGAATATGTATAATATTTTATATGTAGTACTTGGTAAGTACCACTTATATATATTATATTTTGTTATATTATACTTGAAAACTAATAATCTATCATGTGTTATGTTTAGATTTATATTTGTATGTCATGTGTAAAATTTTTTAACTCATATATCTTTCAAACAGTATCAAACAAACCGTTATTTGACTCATAGGCATTTCAGATATTTTCCAACTCAGAACAGCCAGACAGTCGATCTAAAAGGCAGATTACTAAATATCAAATTTTTTCAGCCTTACCATTCAGCCATACAGTCATTCAACCCTGGCCTACAGTATAGTCTCAAACCACTTCTCAAACAAGCAAAAGCTGTTAGCGGTTCCAAACAGGCCTTTATGGTTTCGGAATTGCTAGCAATCAGACGTCTGATTTTTTCGAACACTTTGCAACATTTTTTTCCTACGCGTGAAACATTTTTTTCCCACGTGTGAAATATTTTTCCTTCGATAATAGTAAAAATATGAGCGGAGAAAAAATGTTGCACACGTTGAAAAAAAATGTTACAGCGAACGTCCGATGAAATGGACAGTATCGAACGTCCGGACGTTAGTACTTCCCTTATGGTTTAGGCCCATCCAAGCAAGACGCATCCCCTCTCTCCCCCGTCACGTATGACGTATCTATCTTCTCTGTCTCCGAGGAGGAGAGGATCCATCCCCAATTCCCGTTCCCATTCCACCACCGCTTCCGGTTCCAGAAGCTCCGCCTTCCAGAACCTTCCTTTCCCAAAACGGCCTCCCCCTTCCCGCTTCTTAACGCCCTCGTGACCCCAAGCTCCCCTAATCCTTCTCAGGTGCTCCCCTTCTCTCTTTCTCGCTGCGGGTCAAAAGCGCGCACCTCCCCATCGCTCAGCGCTTTTCTCCCCCTCCTCACGCCGGAATCAAATCTCTGGTTCGGCTCGTGGTGCATGTTCTTGCGCAAAGATCTCGCCTTTCCTGCGTCAGGGTGATCACGCCGTGCGTGATTTTCTTGGTTCCTTTCACATGCTCGAGCCCCCTGCTTGAGTGCATCTTTTGCTGCTGCTGTTAGGTGCGCGAGGCTCGTGATGGGGTGAGGTGTTCGTCACAAGACTAGATTGCGCTTACCTGCTTCGCTGCATCTTGTTCTTGCGCCCATGCCTCTTGCTTTTCTCACGCCTAAACCGTGCATGCCGTCTTATACCTGTGCTTAAATCCACCATTTCTGGTGCCAAGAGGTGCGATCTTTGGTGTGTAGTTCTAATTCTTTCTGAGGTGAGGAGGTTCTTGGTTTGGTTTGCTGTTGGTGAGTGTTGCCATGAACCACCGGACGATGAACCAGGTGAAGGTGGAGAGCCGCCCGTCGTTGGGTAGCGCGGCCAACGGCCCGCCGAGGCCGATGGACGGGCTCACCGACGCCGGCCCGCCGCCGTTCCTCACCAAGACGTACGACATGTTGGATGATCCGACCACGGACGCTGTCGTGTCGTGGAGCGCCACCAACAACAGCTTCGTGGTGTGGGATCCGCACATATTTGGGAACGTGCTGCTGCCGAGGAACTTCAAGCACAACAACTTCTCCAGCTTCGTCCGGCAGCTCAACACCTATGTAAGCTATCCCGGCATGGGTGCTTGGTCCCTTGTTTTGTATGATACTATGATGTGCTAAAATAGAACCCAATCAATGTGTGCTAAAACCCCTGGTGCGTGATTTGAAGAGTTGAGATTTGTGAAATGGATAGTAGTTATAAGGATTTGATAACTGCAAACGTTTGTTGATTATGGTACTTGAATAATTGGATGAATTGGTCAATTATTTTGTTGCTATGGGGTTTTTTATGGATGCTATTTCAATTTCACTGATTTTATGCAGAAAGACATTGCAAAGAAGTGCACATTAGGTCCCTTAGAGAACTAAGCTATTGTTCATGATAGTTCATATGCTGTTTTCTTTTTATGCAGTAGTTCATAGAAATCCTGGAATTAATGGCAAACAAAGCTGCAAGAGTGTAAGGAATATCCCAAAGCAACAGAAGACAATCCAGTTTAGGAAAGATTAGGATAACTGTAAAACCAGCTAAAAAAACAGCTCAGTTTGGAAATTGAAGCTGGTTAAAACCTTAGAAGTTAGAACCAGCAAACATAATTCAACATTTAATTGTCTTTTGCCCAAAAATAAAAATCTGGAATAAACATAAAAGAGAAAGTATGTTGTACCAGCTTTTGCGCTACCTGTAGTAGCACTGTCGTTACAATTACCAAAAAGTAAAACTCGCACAATGCCAATACTGTGGATTACTCTCTTATCTTAGAAACTCATGATTGTTGAACATCGCTCATGGACTGCATTAAAAACAAAAACTGTTACAGCATTTTCAGGCTTAGTCTTTCATTCCTAGGAAAAGCTGCAGTTTTGCTGTTTGGGAGCTTTGGGCTATCCAACATCTATGTTCGATTTTCCTGGCCTTGTTGAGAGAGGATGTGTGCAGTAAGCAGTAGCCAACTTAATTGTTTCATGATGTTGTTAAGTTCATCAAAGTGTTAAACTTTCCAGTACGTCTATCACCTGCATTTTTTTAGTGAACTTTTCTTCTACCAAAGATCTTAGATCCTCCAATTGATACTTCGTTTGCTTGCCTTGTGATGGGAAGGATATTTGATGAATACATTTCTGTCCTCTATCTGAAAACAGTATTAAAGGATGAAGAATGAAGAGGAAAGTTGAGAAATGAAGAGAAGAACTAAAACCATGCAAACTTAATGAATCGAAACTGGTCATGAAGAGGTAAACAGCAGATTTTTTTTATACAGTTTGGTCTCCTTTTTTTGGCACTGTTTTTACCTGAAATGATTTGGATGATTAATTTCTGTTGAAGAAACCATCTTTGCCTCATTGAATTGAGTGATCTTTCCGATTTCTGATTAGTTGGTTATCGCCTTTGGCAGGGCTTCAGAAAGGTGGATGCTGACAGGTGGGAATTTGCTAATGAGTGCTTTCTGAGAGGACAGCGTCACCTTCTCAAAAACATTAAACGTCGGAAACCTCCACACTCATCTCCAAATCCGCAATCTCCTGGCTTGTACCTTGAGGTAGGGCACTTTGGATATGATGGAGAGATCGATCAGTTGAAGAGGGACAAGCAGCTCTTGATGGCTGAAGTGGTGAAGCTGAGGCAGGAGCAGCAAAACACGAGGTCAGATCTGCAAGCCATGGAAGAGAGGCTGCAAGGGACTGAACAGAAGCAACAGCAGATGATGGCATTCTTGGCACGAGTCATGCAGAATCCTGAGTTCATACGCCAGCTTATCTCCCAGAGTGAGATGAGGAAGGGGCTCAAAGATGCCATCTCGAAGAAAAGAAGGCGCCGCATCAATCAGGGACCTGAAGCTGTTGATAGCATGGGCACTAGCTCTAGCCTGGAGCAGGGATCGCAGGTGTTGTTTGAACCCCAGGAGCCAGCGGATTCGCTTCTCAATGATGGTCCACCGGATCTGGAGAGTTCATCTGTCGAAACCAAGGGAGTCGAAGTGCAACAAGGAGTTGCTCCCAGCAGCTCTGAGCGAGCGATAGACACGCCCAATGGAGAGTTGAACGATGATTTCTGGGAGGACCTGCTGCATGAAGGGGGGCTCGGTGACGAGGCCGGCAACCCCGTTGTTCAGGATGATATGAACTTGCTTCCTCAGAAGATTGACTACCTGAACTCAAACAACATGAAACCTGGACAGTAGCGGATCTCACTCTTATCTATCGTGCAGCATCCTTGCCATTGTGCTTGGTACATCTCGTAATATGGAGTAAATACCATTTTCTGTCCAGCTTGTGGACTTATTTTGGGTTAGGATGTTTGGAGGCTCCACTCTCCAGGGTCTGATAGTTTTTTCTCTCAATCTGTCGGTGCTGTTGCCATGGACATGCTTGTTTGTGCAAAGACCATGGTCATGTTGCAGGCAGACTGGGACTTCTGTATCCAATCAACTGCACTGTTTCTGCTACTGTCCAGTACTCCAGTGGCGTGACATGCCCCTAGGCCTAGCCCTAGGTAAGAAATACTAGGATTATTACACGTATCCTGCATGTGTACAGTTACCTTTCCGTCTCTGGAGGATGTTGATACCATAAGACCAGCTGTGTGTTACTGAATTCCATTTTGGATACTGTACATATATCATCACTGTGCTTGTGCGTCCCTTTCTCGTGCATTATTGCCCTTTGCTGCTTTACAATGCAACTGCTCCCCAAGGTTGATCATTGCTCAAATAGCACATTCCTGTAGCAGAATTCAGAAACGTGATGCGCACTTGTCAAAGTACGGTACTAGTAGAACTGTTTCTTGATTTTAGAAAGGGAAATTACGGTATTAGTAGAAGTATTTCTTGATTTTAAAAAGGGAAATTTGGATAACTGCCACTGCATAGAGATTAAATCGTAAAAATGCCACTGCAAACTTCAAGTAGTCATGTATATACCACTTTCAAGTAGTCATGTATATACCACTCTTCTACGTATTTGACTGTGTATTTCCGAATTTGATCATAATGCCCGTATCTTCTTCCTCTATTTGCCTTTGATGGTGGCGCTAATGGCCGGGAAGTCGAAGGAGGAAGCTCCGGTGTTCATGCCAGAGGTAGTAGCTAGAGAAAACAGGTGGTGATGACACCTGCATGCGAAGTAGGAAGGAATTGTGGCTCACCTAGTCACATTGGGTGAGCAGGGGAAAACAATGCCATGGATCTGGCGAGAAGGGACGGCACAGGGCAGTGCTGATTTTGGTTGAAGGGGACGACGGCGTAGATCTGGCGAGCAAGGCCTCTGGCAGTGTAGCGTAGGTCTGCAGTGGATTAGGACGGTGTCGTGTGGGCCTTCGGTAGCCTAGCCGGCCTGAACACAGGTACCTTTAATGGCGTTGGCAAGCTCGGTATTGAGTTAGCCATCGTTAAGATTTGGTAGCGACCAACGGCCGATGTTGCTGCACCATTTCTAGTGTTATTTTCGAGTGCTGTGGTTGTTTTTGCTTTCCGTTCTTTCCTATTGATTGCTTCCGAGCGCCGTCGGCTCGCCGCCACCGTTGGCCATGGCAGGATTGAACCAGAACAGCAAGACAAGAAGAGGCGATCAAGATATGGTCTACTTTGGGGTGGGGGGATACAAGAATGGCATTTGTACGAATATTTGAAGTTTGCAGTGGCCTATTACTTACTTTGCAGTGGCATTCATCTAATTTTTTCTTTAAAAAAGTAACATAGTACTCTCTTTAGTCACAAACCGTTATCGTTTTGAATACAGACTTAGTCAAACTTCTCAAACTTTAATTATTAATGTCTTTTTAAGAATTTAAATTGGATATATGAAAATTGTATGTATAGATTTGTCTCGAAAAGTACTTTCATAATATTATAATTTTACTGGGTTTTATAAATACATTTTAATATAAATTAGTAGTCAATGCTATATTTTAAAGACTTAATCAACGTTAAAAAAAATTAGTTCGGTCAAATTTACTCTTATTGCCTTCTTCTCTCGGCTTTATCCGACGAGCGCGGTGCGGTCGGTGAGTACGGACGTCGTCAGGCACTCGCACACGGCAGCCCCGCGGCCGTGGATCCGTCTCGGTCCTTCTCCCGCGCGGCGCGCGCACTGACCGACCTATCCCATCGTCCGTGCGGCCGCTGCTGCTGCAGCAGCGCTGTAAGAAGGCGATCATTCACTGTCCTTGTCCAAGAAACACCTGCGGTGGCAGTATAGCCTTGCGGCGCGTGGGAGGGCCGAAGCGTACGAGGAGGCGACGCGCGGATCCCGGCTTGCGGTGTTCGACCGGGCGGTGGCGCCGAGCCCTGAGGGGCTCCGCGGCGGAGCCTTCTTTTGTCATAATCCAATCCTGCCTGACGATTAATTACTAGACTACATACTTCCCTCCGTGTAACTCGCGTCATGATGCTCTGTAAGAACTGAAATCTTGTTAGTGTGCGTTCTGATTTCTGAACTATGACCGGATTGTAAACAACAGTCGATCATGTTGGTGTTCATGCGCTTGCTAAATTAGCATCTGGCTGAAATAGTTTACCGGTTAGATTACCGGAAAGTTCGATCTAATCATCGCCACGATATACATGATGTCCTAAGTTCTTACTGGATAGTAGATACAAACTGCTCTGCACCATACGAACAGGGCTGTACCTTAGAATTGTTTATGTAATTTCAGGTGTACGCTGTATCTTCTTGTTTTTTTAACCAAGATTTCTGTGCTTGTAAGTTGTGTTACAAAACACTGGGCAAAAATATTATCAAAAGAGCGAGAGATAAGGATTTTGACGTGGAAAATTCTTTCAAAAAAAAATACAGACCAGCAAAGCCTATATCACTATATGAAGAGATGTTTACAATAAGGCCTGTTTGGTAGAGCTCTAGATTCTGGCTCCACCTCAGATCTGAATCTTCTAGGCTAAAACAAATAGAATTAAATTTATATTTTTAGTCTAAAATTAAATAAGATGACCTACCTAAACACTCTTCATATACTCACAAATCCAGCTTCACGGATCTGTGGAGCTACAAATACCCAGCTCCACCAGATCCACGAATCTGGTGGAGCTGGAGCCGTACCAAACACGACCTAAACTCTTGCTTTTCCAATGAACCGAAAAGAACTAGGAATAATTGATGATTTATCCTCATTTACTTATGCTATTGATCATTTGCCTCGTAATGTCTCACTGACATCCGGGCCCTAGGGCCATATGTTAATGAGACAAACAGTGCAAATGATCAATTGTATCAACTAAAACATGGCAAATGATCAATTGTCCCAGGCGGGAGAATCGGGTCGGACCGGCTGCGCGTGGAGGAGGAGGACCGGGCCGGCGAGAATCAGCTGACACCCTAATTCTGATTCTATGTAGAGGAAAGCTTCTGATTGTGGGATAAGTTGTCCAGAATCCTCCCGTTAGGCAAAAAATCCAATTTTCTTGTAGGCAGAAGCTATCCCGAAGGAGACCATAGATATTTATAGTGGTACATAGTAGACTATGTGTAATAGTAGATTTGAGATGGAGTAGGAAACAAATTCATATCACTCTCAAACTCAACAATCTTCACCTTGAAACGAATTCCTCTTGTAACCAAAATATAACACTACTCTCCTTAAAAAAATTATTATGAACACCTTATGCCTAGATAGTCCAATGGACTAATTTGAATAATAAAGATTGGAACAATCTTATCCAAACGCTTCTTGTAAACCAAAACATCACCTGTATCGCTCGATAGATAGTGAAGAACTCATATCATGTATATTTCATATGCCCCACCTGGGACACAAAATTCGGCAAACAATACTCATTGAAAGAGCAACTTATACATGTAATCATCACGTACGTCAAACTGTCAACTTCAAAGATAATTAAATTCCATGATATGGTTAAAATTGTCTAGATGAAAGGAAATCTTGTGCCGTTAATGGAATATAAATTGCAGTAGATCCCTTATATCGAGCTATGACAATTGGACAACGTCGTAGTTTCCACGCAAAAGCAAACTTCCTTTTGCACTTCAATCCTTCATCTCAAACTGATATTAGAGCAGAACCTTCACTTTTAAATAGTAAAACTACGGAGAGTATAATGCTAGCTATCATTAGGATGTCATCAAATTCCTAAGAATTATTGTTCCCAAAACCTTCATAATGGTCGCTCAAATGATCCAAAATTACAATATATCCAGGTGGTGATTGAACACCAAATTCAATTGTTTCCTCATTGACATTGATTTTTTTTCTCAAAGTCTCCTCGATCTAGCATAGTCCAAATTAACTCATTGTGTTTAAATACATGCAACTCTACCTTAAAATCTATATGTGCGGATCTTATCGCAATTACCCATAGTAAACGATGAATCGTCGAAGAAATCACCAATAATTAATCATGTATTGATGCCGCCAATAATAGGTTCAACGACCTGAATTGCAATAAAATCCACTTTCAATAGAAGCAATATAATGATCAACTGTAGCATAAGATTGTTGACGGAGATGGCTTAGATTGACGTCTAGGCATGACGCCAAACGGCGCGGACGATAGTGCCACTTGTTACAAAAATGCACGGCAAAAATATATGATCAAAAGAATGGGAGACAGAGATTTTAATGTGAAAAACCTTTTCGAAAAAAACCACGGACACACAAAGGCTATATCATTATATAAGGAGATGCTTACAATGTGCTCTTGCTTTTCCAATAACTACGGTGACGTATTTATAGTGGTACATAGTAGATTCTGTGTAGCAGTAGTAGATTTGAGATTAGTAGAAAATAAATTCGTGTCACTTCAAACTCAACAGGTTGTTTGCTGCCGTGGATGACATATTCTGCTTGTACCAGGCACGATCGAGAACATTTTTTTTAGTGATAGTAGTAGGGAAGACCCTTATATATATATATATATATATATATGAAAGGAAAAGAGAATATATATATATATAAAGATTATGTACAAAGGCTAAAAGTTTAAAGGAAAAATACAATCTCAATCTGAAATAGAAATAGATAGAGTCTGAACTCTGAAGTCTGAACCAGCAATATGGATTGAGCAAAGGTGCTACTGAGGCCAACATCGTGATTGAGGCTTACAGAACCTTGAGGGACAGAGGACCTTACCCTGCAGATCAAGGTGTCAGATATAAGTGGAAAATTTTTGTTTGTGCTGTAGGATTGCTCGACTAATTCGGTCTTCATGATTGCTATAAGTGAACATTGGGATTTCCATTTTGTCAATGTCGATACTCAATTCAACATCGTATTGTGTGACTGTGTTAATTTCTCTGTATCTGGTGAAGACAATATTTTTTATTGCGTTTGCAATATTCCGGTTGCACTTTTTTATAATTCACGGTACGGCTCGAGTAGATCTTGTGGACATGAACTGGAACCACAATAATTGAGTTCTTCTACGGTATACTAAATTCAATATGAACCGTTCACTCTTTTCGATATAATGGATTGATTAGCTAGAATTTATTTATACTTTCTCATGTAGTAGAGTAGTACAACTACTCTTAACAAATCAACGGCTAGATCTGATTTCTACTACCCACTATATATTACCAGTATAATACACCGTAAAATTTCTCACAATAATTACCTTTTGAGATCCTCCTGAAATTGGAATATGCGTGGTTACATTAAGTTTCCACCACAAGTTGCCGTAGTACAATGCATGTTTCTTTCAACAGAAACTGGAATTTTTGTTTTGATCTGAGTCAGTTACTTGTAATGGTATCAGTAGTTTTGTCGTTGCCTGTCGTCCCATTTTGATCCATATAGTAACTGAATTTTATCGGTGCTGTGGTTCTACAATGTTCAGCACGGCAATAGGTACTAAAATTAGTTGCATAAATCTTGAAGCAAGCGAAAGGGTAAGTAATAACTGTCTACTCTTCATTTATATTTTAATATTTGAGAATGTCCCAGTGTTCCACGATATCTTGTCTCTAGTCTTTACCCCTCTGGGCTCAATCAGCCTTCAGATAACAGATTAATTCAGTTTATAGTACTGTAGGATCATCACTCAACAGTGTCAACTTTCTGCTCTCCGGTTCCTAATATCTGCTGATTCCCAGGTAAGATTTCCTTTTTTTCAGTGAAATGAGATAATCATTTATCCTGCTAGAAAAAGGTTAGACTGGCCTGTTCCTGATCAGCTACAGAACGCCAGCCAATTTTCGAATTGTCGAGATTTTGAACTCTGGGTGCAAAGATCATCAGCCAACGTCGAGTAGATGCTAAAACTTTCCTTTGTTTCTTTCTTTCTAAAATAAATCTTCGTTGTGCAGGTGTAGCATTCTACATGTCAACATCTTTTACCTTAATAGAACAGATAAAAACTTCGTCTTGTTCATTTATTCGTCCTGGCCCTTGTTTGTGTTGTGATCCTTAGGATAGACAGATCAACTAACAGCCCCTGTCCATCTTCTTACAGGATGCTGACGGTAGCGTTCTATTTTACTGGGGAGTTGATTCTGAGGATCGTCTCGTGGCCTCTGATGATGCTGAAATTGTTAAGAATGCTTGCGGAAAATCGTTTGCACCATTCCCTATAGGTATGCATAATCAACCAAGCAATCATCACAAGTACTCGTAAGACTTGGAACTCTGTTCTCTTCTGATCGCTGGTGTTCAATGATCTCGTCAGGTTTCTTCTTCACGGCATTGGGAGGATTGCAGAGCTACGAGCATCCTCTGAACGAAGTAAAACCAGTGCCAAGGGTCGGCAGCAAAGGAGAGGTGTGCGGCACAACTTACACAGTCGATGCACAGGCCAAGAAGGACACCACCAGCATTCCTAGGGCTAGGGTTGGCAGCGCTGCAGATTGGTCTTCACCACACTAATCTGTAGATCGTCAGAAGCACATGGCAATATGGCACGACCTAGCACTCTGCTGTAATTACATGGTGTTGGACTGCTATAGTGCTACAGGATGTAATGCTTAGATGTTGCATTTGCCATCTATCAATGGTCATCTGGAGGTCTGCCTTATGTCATTGTTATATCTGAATAACTGTTCTCATGCCACTATTGAAGAATGAGCATGTGGGGTTTTATTCCAATAAAAAGGCAAAGCCTTTCAGATGTGTTAATAGAAGTTTTGGTTTGGTTGCTACAATGCTGAAGAATAATAATATCTAATCGGTGATCTGGTTCTTCTATGCCCCCGAGTGAATCCATCTAGGCGATGTGTACGCAATGTTCTCTTGCCCTTACATCGTGCTTGAATGCGCCTCTCTCCAGGAGATTGAACCATGAAACTGGTGACATCTCCTTTCTTTGCATCAATGGCCGTGTCCAGTTCTTCCCCTCAAGTAAATACTCCGTATATTAAACCCGAATGTTTTCCGGCTCAAGCGCCACACCACATCGCGCTATCTCTCCGTCGACGCGTGCCTCCACTGGCTGGTGAGCTGCGTTAGCCTCGGCGCACGCGCGCCTGCGTCGTCGGCCTCACGGTCGCTATCGCCCGGCCACGCGGGGCAGCCGGGGGGACGCATGCGCGTACGCCGTGCCTAGGCGTCCAGTACATATGGTCCGAGTTCTGTCTTAAGATTATCCAAATATACTGTTAACATTGTTCTCTATGTCGTTATATCTTTGGAGGAAGCTACAAGATCTATGCCCCGTTTGGCTGCAGCCTTGTTGATCCCCTCCTTTCTTAAATGAAAAAGAAAAAAGAAGAATAAGATTTTCAAGGACCAACTTGCTAAATCATCTCTTTTCTAGCCCCCTCTAACTCACTTTTTTCAAATCTAGCACTCTAAATGCATTTATAGATTCGGCCCCCACACACCCGGAAGACACGACAAGTGACACATATCCCTTGTCACGCTCGGGGAGCATAAAAGCTTCGCTGCCACCTCCAGAGAGCGCGGCATCGACCCTACGAGCGCGGGAGCAGACGCTGCCACGCCTGGAGACCGCGGGCGCATGAGCTGGCGAGCGCGGGAGCATGCGCTATCGTGGTTGGGTAACACGAAAGGAGCTCCGGTGACCATCCGCGGTAGAGAAGCGCGGAAGGTGACACGTGTCACATTTCAGCGCTTCCACGGTCAAGGTGAGACTATTTTTACAATTACGTTCGAAGTGAGTCAAATTTGAAAAGAAAAAAAACAAAGTAGATGAGCTACAAAAGGGATGATTTCCCAACTTGCTAGCATAACTGTGCTGAAATAGTGTTAGATGTAACTAACTGTCAGGCATTTGATGCTGTCATGTTGCTTTAGATGCTGCATACATTCCTCTTGATTGTCACCAATAATTTGCATGTGTGTATGCATGGGCTGTTGAGGTAGGGAGGGGTTGAATCCCATGCTGCAGGGGCCATATGTAAGTACCAGGACAAATTAGCTTACACACATTTCTTCCACTGTTCCTGCCCTTTTACGTGCTGTTAGCTTCTTCCACTGTTCAGTCATGCCGAAGATCCAGGAAAGAAAAAACGTAGCACAGTGACGCTTGACGAGTGTATGTTCATCTGCCACTGCATATAGCATGTGCCCATAAATTCAAAGGCGAATATTATGCATCACTGCATGCATCTGGATTGTTTGGTTGAATAAATTGGAGTAAATTTTACAAAATTATAATTTAGTGGTAAAACTACCAGCTTGAGGCACTTTCACTAAGCTACACCGTTAGGTGACAGTATTTTCATAAAACCTATTACACCTAGGGCCTTCTGATTGACAGAACCTAGAGGTACCCAAATGTGCGGCCCGGCACGGCCCGGCTCGATTAAAAATGGCACGGCCCGTTAGCGCTAAAAGAATTAAAAATCCAAAAAAAATAGAAAATTAGAAAAAGTATGAAAAAAAGGCAGAAAAAAATCCTAATCGTGCCGAGCAGTGCCATGCTAGCCCGCCGTGCCGCTATGTCGGCCCAAGCACAACATGGGCGAGTGAGCCATGCCGTGCTAAGGCCAGGCCAATAGTATCGTGCCCCGGGCCAGCCCGTTTGGCCCGACCCGTTTGGACATCTATAATCGAACCCACATGACATACATGTACGAAATACTCACGTCGTTACAGGGGTGATAACTATACAGGCCATGCAAGCGCCATATCAAAGCAGTGCTAACTGGAAGCCACATCAGTAACACGTCTCTATCTTCCTCTCTCTTCTCTTCTTCCTACCTAGCTCCTCCCTCCCTCAGCCATGTTAGATGGCACCGTCCCCCGACCACCACCACACACCATTGCCTTTTCTTCCCCGCCTCCACCCCAACCCACCATTGCGCCCTCACCCCTCCACTCTCCGCCTCCCGCTCCACATCAACAACCACCATGACCCTAGGGACAGAGCATCCATACACTAGTATCTTCCTTCCCCAACCTCTAACACAAGCTCTAGTTCACCCTAGGTCACCGCTAACGACGAGCCATCCGTGTCGCTCTCGCCTCCTGTTGTCAGGCCGTGTTGAAGCTCCTCCACCTTCACCGTTTGGTTTGGTGAGTTCCCCTCAACCTCCCTTAACTCGTGTGTGCCCTATTTCCCCCTCTCCCTATCTAGTTCCGTGGCCCCTTTTCTTCCTTGACCCATCCACCGCGTGCCGCTACTAGCCCGCCTCACTGTGCCTCTGGCCGCACTTCCCCATGGCCATCAACCACATTGCAGCACACAGCCCTGATACTAGTCAAGATCGATGACAGAGGGGTGGTGCCGCTTGCTCGCGGCCTTCGCGCTCGCCTGACCAAGTCGAGAAGGAAGAGGAGGCCAGCATGGTGGGGTCGTATGTTAGGTGCCCGCTTGAGCCATGCTGGCGTGATGTGATGGCATGTTGCAACGGCGTGAGTATTGCATATGTGCATGACATATTGGCCCGGGCTGTCGGACCCCTATGACTGTTGCAAATTTACAAAAAATCGATCACTTAATGGTGCAACTCAATGAAATTCCCATCTAAATGTGCAGCAAATTAATAGTTCTCACACTAAAGTTACAATTTTGCGAAATTTACTCAATAAACTAGTTCTTGAGCACTAATTATTGTTTTGCAACTAAAATTATCCTGTTTGGAAGGGGGGACTTTTTTCCCTGATCGTGCATGAAAAAAACTGATTCCTGAAAATCCTATATTCTTGAGCCGTTGAAACACGCTTGATATTCCGATGAATTCCATATATATTACCGAAACTTTTGTAAAATCCCTAAATCAGACGTTACATATACGAGACAACCCGGATACAAAGAGACACGGTTACGCAGAACGACGGTGTTCGCTGGCTGTTGGAGAGCGTATATAATTGGAGGGTTCTGTGCGGCTGCCACTTGGCGCTGCATCCGTACGCCCGTGTGCGCACAAGCCGGGCGCGTGCGCGGCGCGGCAGCTTTACCATGCACGCACGCAACGCGCGGAGCGGCACGCGTGCGAGGAGCGAACATGCGTATCGGTACACCAAGCAAGGCCGCGAACCACATGATCCATCGGATAATATAGTAGTACTATTATTACACTATAGTACTAGTAAGTAGTAATAAACAGAAACTATTTTACTCGGTGTACTTGGGCTCGTGCATGCACAAGTAATGATCGATCGATCGATCATGTACACAAAACACGACACATGCGTGCTTGCATGACCTAACAATGCTGTACAGAGCTAAATTGCACCGGGTGCCTGAAATCTCTAATACAGCGTTGCTGCAGACTTGCAGGGATGGCGTTTAACTTACTACCTGCTCGGATTTGGATCAGGTAAAAATGCAGAGTGCTACAGTGGAGTGCATCAGGATCAGCCCTCCATCATCCGAGCAAAATCCAAGGGAACAAATCAAGTGCTACAGTAGTTTTGCCGCTATAGTATAAAGAGGAACCGTAGGTCCGTAGCTACAAGCCTATAATACTATGTGTGCTACAGTCTGCATTGGTAGGCTTTGGTCTCTGTAGAAAATAGTGCCTATTAATATATTTCTAAACATTTATATTGAACATATGAAAGTACACCTTCCATTTAACTTCTAAAACTTTGCGTATTAATATATTTCTAAACATTTAGATCGAATATATGAAAATTATGTACATAGATTTTTCTCGAAAATTACTTCCGTACCAACATAATTTTGCCTGTTCTATAAATGTATAACGATAGTAGTTACTAATTAAAGTTAGATTGTGCCGTCAAAACATGTTTTTGTGACCGTTTGGAGTACATTTCCCCCCTTCTCTTCTAGTCCCCCTTCGTTTCGCAACTGAACACACTGACAGGTAAAAAATTTCAAGGATCGAAGAACTGAAGAAAGAAATAAGCAAACTGGTCACTGACAAAGCGAGCTACAAGTTGAATGCGCCCGTAGCATACAGCTGTTCACCTTTAATGCTTGTCTTGCTCGATCGTACACATGCACATACAATAATACAGTACTGAGACTGGCTGACACTGCATGCGCCCGGCCTCCCCATCGAACCGCTGCCAAATTGTTCCTCACTTCTCAGCTCTTTGCGTTTGAAAAAGCATGCAAGAATATACAAGTCACTCCAATTGACTGCGGGATATGAATGCATCTAATTTTTCTTTAAAATCCTCCTGTGCGTCGATCAATCAGCAGATGAAGCTGCAGGTGGCATATGAATGATCTGGACTGATGATCCTCTGGTCGTTTTGGTGATCATTGAGCAGGCACTCACGAATCATCTGACCATGCTGGAAACTTCAGCTCCTTGTGGGTGGAACCATACCTACTGATGGGGGTTGGGGGGTGGCACGCAGCACCACACAGAGATGCAGACGGAGAAATGTTTCACCTTGCAAGGGCTTTTACATACTAAGAAACAATTCTTTCGATAACAGTACAAATGTCCGTGCGGAAAAAATATTGTATGCGTTGAAAAAAAAATTGTTATTCCGGAGAAATAAATATTGCAAGCGTCTGAGAAATAAACAGCGAGGACGTCCGATTGCTAGTTATTCGAGAAGCAAACATTCGCTCGCACTGTATGTTTGAAAGGGAAGTATGGAATTCCTGTAGTTTGAAAGGGAAGTGCACAAATGGTGCGAACTAGAATCTCAAACACGGTTGATCAAAATCCACAACCGTACTTGACTCGGCAATTAAGAGGTCATCTAATCGAGTAAACGCATAAGGTTTGGTCAGATTCAAATCAAGAAATACGTGGCATATTTCCGCAAAAAGAATACGCATTAATCCAATATCCAATTTCCGCAGAAAAATGGTTTGAATCCACCGACGACGACGAGGTATTCAATGCATTTACCGTGAGTCCTTAAAAAATCGATTTTCCTCATAACAGGCGCGCGGTAATACAATTTCCGCGAAATGGGTAGGAGGTTAATTGGGTTTCCATGAAATGGGCACCGAAAATCAAGCAAATCCAATTGCTGCAGTATAAAGGCCCAGCAAATTCCGCACTCCCATGCACAGAATAGAGCTATTTCTAAAAAAAAATCCACATTGGCTTGTTCTGTTAAAAAAAAAAAAAGAGGTGCTTCCATGCTTTTCTTTCTGACTGCTCTCTAAAATTAGAAGGCTTGTTCTGTAAAATTCCACGTTGGCTTGTCCACAAAATGCTCCCTCCATTTTCACATATAGTGATTCGCATATTACAATTCCATAAAAATAATCAAAACTACAACGTTGATTATTTACTGACTTGGTGATTAAAATGTAGTTTCTGGGAGGAGTAAAGTGGGGTGGTCACACAGAAGGATTGGTCAACAAATGTTAGCTGCTTCTAGAATACTTAGACCATTTTTTTATAATTAAATTGAACATTTCCTAATATACTAGCACAAAGTCTAAAACATCATTTGAAGATCTTAGCACCATGCGATCATATGGCGAGGACTGCCATGTGCAATACTAAAGACTAAAAACAGGGAGTCGCCCAAACAAAGTTTACATAATGCTATACATGTAATGATGCTTACACCTTGCAAAGTTCAAAGGCTTCTTGATTTGTAACCAAGCTACTTAAAAACCGACACTATCAAACTTATAATTAAGATGATTCTTCAAATCCTACTTTCATTGCTGATCTAAACTAGTCAGGTTTATTAATCATATTAAGCACAGAAGAGAAGTACTTTTGAAGGATAGCAAGCCAATCCTGGCCAACTTTTCATTTCCTCAAAAGCAAAAATTTTATGGTTCAACTGACCAAGATTATCTATCTAATTTTGCATTTTTAATCCACAGAGCAACTAGTAGCATGAAGTACCCAGTACAGATTGGAGTATCGGTAGATCAAGCAGCACATGATGTAACACTACCCTAGGCTCAGCAGATGAAGTACATTGGCACCTCTGAATCTTCAAACCATGTGCTATGTAGCTAGTAGTGATCACACAATCAGTAGATCAGAGGGACCAAACAACTAAATGCAACTAGAGGAATCATCACTTTTCTAACCCTAATAATTTTTTTTATGCAAATCTAGCTCATTTTTGCAAATCTAACTCAATTTTGAACGTAATTGCAAAAATAACCCCGTAATGTCTGCGGCCAACGGATGATTTCCGTTGACCAGTTGATGTCTCCTACCGTGCTTCTATGCCATGGAGGCATTCTGCGGTGCGAAGCTACCATAGCTCGACAAGCCACCGTACTAACCCAAGTACCGAGGCTTGCTAAGTGAGCATCTACAGGACAGTACAGTGACACGAGCGTGCGCCGGCAAAAGGGCTATTTCTTATAGTTGCATTCTAAGGAGACAGATTTGCAAAAAAAAAAGTTCTGAGGGAGCTAGATGCGATGACTTCACCAAATGAAGCCATAAGGACGACAGGCAATCGGTTGGGACCCCAATCTCCCAGTCACAAACTCGGATGCAAGCATTCAGAACAAGAAATCAGCAGGGAAATGGAAGCAGGAAACAGACACTAAACTGCTTATGTAGATCAATTCAACTCATCTAGCTCTTTTGCACTCTTACCATCTTTGGATGCTGCCGTTGTCATGCTAGACAGATACTCTAGTGGAATACTATAACGACTACCAAGTCAAAGTGCAGTAAGCAAATGACGTAATGGTAACAGCCAATTAAATGAAGCCGTGGCAGGCCCAAACAGCTACCTAAATATTTGACCAGTGAGTTAATCATTCAGTTTAGTAGTTACTACATGTGGAGCAAGAGCAGAATACACCAGCCCATGTCATATCAATCTAGAAAGAAGTTAAAATGGTGACCCATCTTGGTTAAATTAACCCTATTATATATCATAATCGACACCACAAGAAACGGAGTAAGAGATTATCCAAGTGAAAGGATTGGTATTACCTGCCCTTGTGTCGGTAATATATAGTGCAGAATCACCATAGCTGTGCCCAATGATGGGAAGAAGTGAGGCTGCCGCAGCATGACCTAGCAAGGCATGACCACAAGAGCTAAAATCCACACAAACATGTATGTGGGCTTCTTGTTTATCACTCAGAGCTAGATCATGCTGGCAGCTTCACTCGTTCCCTTGGACAATTTCCAAGATTGCATGAAATACTAGGACTAGGGGCTCTCACAGTGAAGAAATACTAGGCACAGGATAAAAACAATAGCGAAGTAGAGAGGGGTGGAAGAAGCCATGGGAGCAAATGAAGACAAGAAACAAACTGAGTAGAGAGATGATCAGGCGAGAAGCTACAGACTGCTCCTTGGAGATCGCCTCCATCACAAAGAACTTGCCATGAGATCTGATCCGGCATGAATTAAGGAAACATGAGAAGCCACAAGATGGTGTGGCATCTCAAGAATATATGCAGGGAGAAGAGAGGGTGAGGGTGAGAGATGGTCAGATGGTAGTAGCTAGTAGCTACAAGGCAACAAGTATAAAGCAAAAGAAGAGAACAAGGTGCAAGATTTATAGAGGGTAAGAGGGGTTGTGGATGGTGGGGGAGACGTAACAATATTGCAACTTAGGTAACTCTCAGCTGTTCAGAATAGTGGTTGAGTAGTAGTAAAGTGCAGAGAGAGAGAGAGGCATTAGAGAGATGGCAGAAGAGGCCAAGGAAGCTAGTGGAGGAGGAGGACTAGGAGAGAGAGAGAGGCGAGCCTAGGGTTCTAGAGGCCTAGGGGACCTAGACAGCCACCGCTGCATAGATGGTGTGTGTATTTGTCCAGGGTGTCAGAACAGGAGGGGTGCAGAAGGGGGGCAGGAAAAAGAGAAGGGAAAAAAGATTTCGCATTGCGTTGCGTCTGTCTGAGACTCTGATGGATGGATAGGAGAGAGATGTCACCAGGAAGAGGAGCCAAGACGAACCCAGCCGTACCCCATGCGGCTCGGCCGTTTCATGGCCGCCACTTTTATGCTCCGGCTCATTATTTACAAAATCGAATCAGGCTAAAAATCAGTTGAAAATCGTAAAAAAAATAAAGGATTTCGAAATCAATCTTGAAAAAAAATCGGTCAATTTTTTTATAGATAATCGATCGTTCAACTGAAATTTTCCAATGAGTGATTTTCACCAATAATCGAGTGTTTTACTTGCATAAAATTTTCTAATCCTTTTAAATATTACGATTTATCGACTGGTATAGTTTATCAAACCGGCTCGATACGGTCGAAAATCGCGATTTTCAAACGATTTTCGTCGATGTTTGAAATCTTGCTCCTGCTTAGCTTTTAAAAGATCTATTTCTAACCCCGTGTGGAACTCTCTTTTTTTAATTTGTCTTCCATGTCAATATAATTCAAAAAATAACCTCATCTCCCACCACGAAAACGTTTAAAATGTAATACGTATCACCTTCGCGCTCCTATACCGTAGAAGCACACCTACCATTATGCCAGAGCTCGACAAGCTACTATGGTGGGAGAGAGCAGAAGAGGCTTTCGCGGTAGAAAAGTGTAGAAGGTGACATGTGTCATATTTCGGCGTTTCTACGGTTGAGCATGAGATTATTTTTATAATTAGCTCTAGGAAGGACCTGATTTTGAAAAAAAAAATTGCCATGATTTCTAGCTTGTATAACCCATCTCCCATCTCTCCACTCCAACCTACGGTTTAACCATTTATTTCTCCTGTGTTTCTTAGCTACTACTAGTTGACGTAGACCACTGAATTTGCAATTTTTTATTTCATCCATTTGATAATTGATACGCTCCCTTTGAGTATCAGAAATTCCCCAGCAACCGATGATAATGGAGTTAGTGGAATACTGAGAGTGGCATGCATCCATGTGCATTATGTACAACTATAATGCAGAAGTAGTAGAAACAATCCCACAAGATTGGAATGCAAATATTTTATAAAAATCTACATGAGATTTTTATAACGTAATGTAAAAAATCTCCAAAAAAGTTTCTTGTTCAATTACCATGCGTCGCCACAAATGGGATTTGAGACTTGGGAGGATGATTGCTGTGATGTCGATTGATTGAATCCGTGAGCCAAACTCAGAACCGCACGTAACGTACAATTCATTCATTTAATTATGATGACTAATATCTAGTGTTTAGGATTTAAAGAATCTAACAGGATTAAGATTTCTACGTGCTTTACGGAGAAACAAAGGGGCTACATAAACCTATATGGTGATCATAGAGAACCCAAATAATAAAAAAACCATAAACCAATTTATTTAAAGCAAGAGAGCACGAGAGTATCAGAGACTAGCTTATTCTTAAGTACAAGTTCTTATGGTTAAAAAATTAGCGATCGGTTTCGCCAAATATTTGTCTCTCATCGTGGTTACTTCAACATCGTTATTTTGATTCGCTCTACAAGATTTAGCTTCTTTGTTCATTCATATTGTACACACTCATATCGTATTTGAGAACGTGCTGATCCGATCTAAGGAGCTGCTGCGCACGAGAAAAAGTACCCGGGTGTAACATCAAAGTATTCAATAATGATAGAACTCATCCCGATCTAGCTCCTTAAATTTCATTTTTTACAAATTTAGTTCTCCTTGCAGTTACTTGCAAATTTAGCCTATCCTGCCGCGTCAGTCGACAGACCGACCATCCATCAAAACGACGCCGTCATCAGCAACTGCAGCGGATTCTGAATTCACGTTGTGCCAGAGAACAACTTCCTCGATCACATGCACAAATGCAGGCTGATGCACAGTGCCGAGACGGAGCCGTCCGCCGTGCGTCAAACGTCATTACATGCCATCATAGTCAAAGTGGCAAGACTGTAGTAAGCATTCAGCTTAAACCTAATACATGGCGCCCATGCTGATTTAGCAATATGTACACTGGACTAGGCAGGTTTTAAGGAGCGTAGCTGCGTAAGTGTGTTCGGTCTGAAACGTCTTAACTCTGTCACATCTTTCCGCTAAGTTGCAAACTACCCAGCCGAACTTTTTGGAGTGGTTTTGATGTGCATGGTGGTTAGCAAGGGCAGCATCAGAGTGTTACATGTAACTTTCTTGTTAGAATGGTAATTGTGCAGTAATGAAGCGGAGAAAGAGACCGGAGGACGATTAGAAGTGACGATTTTTCTATCCACTTTTCTTTTTTCTTTTTTTCTAAATATAGCCTTCTTTCAAGATAAATTACAAATCTAACCTTTTCACTCATACTCCCGAGCTCTTCTGCCATAAGAGGCGGCCTTCCGCGCTGGCCGGCCGCAGCAAGCCACCTCCCACGCCCAACTGCTGTGGCAGGTCGGCTCCCCTGCGCTTGGGCGCCTCTTGCCTTCATCCGTCTGCCGCGTCACACGCGCTCCTGCTCTTGCCGACCGGTGCCCGCCACTTGCAGCATTCGCTCGCTCCCACTCTCCCCAGGCGCGGCAAGGTAGTTCCCGCGATGAGGGAGCGTGGGAGCACGATGGGCGGGATTAGATTTGCAATTCATTTTAGAATAGGGTTAGATTTAGAAGAAAAAAAAACTAGAAAATGAAGCTAGAAAAGTCATCACTTTGGACAAGGAAAGATAAAGAGATTCAAGAGGAGAGGTGATAGACTTGGTAGGAAAGTTCATGTAGAAGGCCAACCTGCAGAAGTGTGCAGGAGACTACATGACACGATAACGAAGTCTTCACGTACCCTTGGTTTTTTTTTCAATTCTAACCTTTTATGTGTATATTTATAAATTTGGCTCATCTCTCACTATAGAAGATGTGGCAGTATTCGTAACATCCTCCTCCCACACTCGCTCCCTATGGTCTCTCGCCCTACGGCAGCACCGATCATCGTTCAATCTCCCTAGGGGTTGTAAGTGACAGGTATCGTCTATCATACCTTTTGCGGTATAGGAGGAGACTAATTTTGTAAATATATACATGAGAAAACTAGATTTGAAAAAAAAACATACAGTAGACCGAATAAACAAAGGTCTCAGCAATAACAGCTACAAAAGCATGTGCATTTGCCAAGGGAGTTAGCGATAAGGGTGAAAACGGTCCAAACATTTCCCGCTCGATTCGGGACTGGATCCGGTCGGGACAAAATTTAGGACTGGATTTAACTATCCGAACAGATCTGGGACGGTTCTCTCACTATTGAAGATGTGGCAGTATTCGCAACATCCTCCTCCCACACTCGCTCCCCATGGTCTCTCGCCCTACGGCAGCACCGATCATCGTTCTATCTCCCTAGGGGTTGTAAGTGACAGGTATCGTCTATCATACCTTTTGCGGTATAGGAGGAGACTAATTTTGTAAATATATACATGAGAAAACTAGATTTGAAAAAAAAACATACAGTAGACCGAATAAACAAAGGTCTCAGCAATAACACCTACAAAGCATGTGCATTTGCCAAGGGAGTTAGCGATAAGGGTGAAAACGGGCCAAACATTTCCCGCTCGATTCGGGACCGGATCCGGTCGGGACAAAATTTAGGACTGGATTTAACTATCCGAACGGATCCGGGACGGTATCCGTATACTTGAATTCGGATTTGGTATCGAATTCAGAGCAGCCAATATCCAGTAAACGTGGACGGGATTCGGATATCATTTTTTTTCCTATTCAGATATTCGAATTTTTTCTTTTTGAATATCAGTAAGTTCCAGCTCATTTTCATCAATTTTTTCATAACGACTCATTTATATTGACAATTAGTTGGTTCTATTGATCCTCAGGTAGCATATTGTTTCTATGACGTATATTGGGTTTGATTGATATATAACTTGCTGTTATAGCCATGTATTCGTATGATTTTAATTTCTACATATATTACTCTATATATACGTGCATTATCTGTATAACATTATCCTTTTAGATTTGAATCTGTACATATCTGTATCCCAAATAATCTGAATTCATATATGTAACTGGTTCCAAATCAAAAAAATGTTAGAATACAAAAAAATAATATCCACCCATACCCTACGTGTTTTCATCCCTAACTTAGGGGTGTAGGATTCCAAACACCTGTCTTTTTTCACATTGGTTCTTGTATTGGGACAGTGTGTGTTTCTGTGTTGTACCACTGGTACTGTATCAATTGATTCACAATGTGTTTGGGGAGTCGTAATTTTTTTGAAAAACCGCTTTTGATTTTTTTTAAGCTGAAAAGTTGTGTTTTGACTTTCTAAGCTAAAAAAACAGTTGTAGTTTTTTATAAGAGACCGTTTAATAAATAGCTAATTTCTTCAGTAATAAGCTTTAAAAGTAGATCCAGCCTAGCTTTTGGTTTTTGTTAGTTGTATATATCTTTTGTCTTATGTCGAAAACCGACTAAAAGCTGAGTTGTTTAGAAAGAGTTTACTGACTTTTCGAAAATTGAATTTGACTTTAAACCCTCCCAAACAAGATCTGATAGTGTTAATTAGTCCTACTTAAAAACACCATTACTACTGTTGACACTGTACCATTGTCTTGAGGACTGTAACATTCAGCCATTGAAAAGACACGAATATGTTTCCAACTGGTCGCGAACTGAGAAGTGCAAGACATGATGGGATTGGACAAACTAGATGAGCTATGCAACGATAACAAAGGTTGTAGCGTCAGATACTCCCATATAGTATTCGTTCATCTTCGTACTGCTGTGGCTGCCGACGTGACAATACTTCGCTAGCTCATCGATAGCCTAGCTAGGAATCCATACCCAGCAACCAGATCCTCCTAGTGAAATGAAATATATAAACACACCTTTATTCCCAACGGCGGCAGAACAGCACAGGAGATAGAAACCAGACACTACGAAGCTTTGCCGTTCCGCCACGTGTTACCTAGCATGCTGGTTTACCATAGTAGGTCACCAGCACGACAGTGCGGTACGTACCTTTGGAGCTCAGGTACTAAGGTAATACACCTATATGGACTATATGGATATGACAGATAATATGTGTGACATGTGGATGCTTTCACTGTTAAGAAGAGAATCATTTTATAGGTTATTCATGAGAGCCAGATTTTAAAAAAACGTGTAATAGAGCTGAAAAAACGCTCAGGATTCACAGACTATTAGCCACTAGGAGTGCTCGAGGTGTGCAGATAGAGAGGAAGAGAGAGCAATCAAGCCCAAGTGATTAATTGACTGTACCTTGGCTGAGCAAAAGAGAGCGATTGCCAAAAAGAGAGCTTTTGCTTGCACAATGTCCTCCTGGTTCTTGTTTATGCCTCCCACAATGTGACTCTTTGTTTCTTTGGTGATCTGGCTCAGGGCTTTTTCAAGATCTTGTCTTCTCTAAGGAGATCGAGGATGGAGAGCATGCTGCCCTTGCATCTCTCTCTAATCTAATCAGACCAAAACCAGAGAGCACAAGTTTTTATACAACGTTCTAGAAGTTGATGTTTAGTTGGTAGTCATGGCTTGTATCGGATGCAATGTCGCAACAAGTCGGCAAACACGAATTGTTCATGAAATATAGCATGTGGCTTTGGTCCATGCCCTCGACAACACGCTCTTTCAACAATTTGCTTTATAAAAGTAACAGTATATTATACATGTAGCAATAGCATATGAGATCGAGGTGCTTCAATGCTTTTCTTTTTAACAGTTATACAAATATTAAAGCATGAATGAAGGGTAGATGGTGATTAATTACCCCTTCGCTTGCTTCAAGATTTGTGCATCTTATATTAGAAGGAAAAGCATTGAAGCACTGCCCATAGCATATATATGCGGTTACACTAGACAGGCCATATGGTGCTAGAGAAAAATGGTACTCCTTTGCGTTGGTCACATGGCGAAGCAGCTACAACCAAGCCAAGCCGCATGCGTCTCCTGCATGGGACAATCGGGCAACCAGCCTTCATGCATGAGCATGTGAGTAAAATCGTAGATTCCTCAAGACTGTCATTCCAAACATTGGCAGAGATACATTCAATCTGTAGACAGCTCACAGACACACTGGACGTTATCAATCTTTTGGAAAGATATTGTAGGAGCAGTCAATTTAAACCCGCTTGAAATTCGGGATGGCTTTGTAAGTACTAAGTAGTATACTTGCGTAAACAAAAAGTAGTATACTGCATCTGTAGTAGGACCAAAAATAAGCAGACATTAAACTACATATAATCAGATTTTTCCTAGCAGGTAGCACTAACACTCTTAACAGGCTATCATGAACCAAGTAACTAAGCATGCCATATAGCGGGGATGGAAATCTCGTTTCGCTCTAAATGTCGTCTGTGGTCGGGAATAAAATCTTGACGAGATCTCGCCATTTCAAACAAATTTCGGACAAAATATAAAAACAGAATTTGAATTCTAGTTTTTTCCCACCGGTAGGACCGAGATTTCGGCAAAATTGGATGACGCGAAATCCGGTCAAAACGAAGTCAACAAATTTTAAATTTTTCTGGAGATTTCTGACACATTGATGGTATTTTTATAAAAATTTCATATAAATATGAAGCTTATGGAATTTTTTTAAAAAATCAAACATTATTATTGTCCTAATAAAACGCCGATCGGCAATTTTGAACCGAATGAAAAATGGGATAAACCACATTAGAAATATTTGAACTTTTTTGTGAATGATTCTGACATATCATTAATCTTTCTATACCAATTTTAGGTGATGGTGAAGCTCAAGAGATTTTTAAAAATTTAGACAACGGTTATGTCCGTATGAAAAATGGTTGAAAGTACGTTAGAAAATTTTGAAACTTTGATTGGATGGTCGTGATGCATCATTTATCAATTCGTGAAATTAGAAATTTCGGCAGTATTTTGACTGAAATTTAGATTTTAAGAATCATAGTTGGAGACAATCAATTTATATTTGTATGACAATTAGCAGGCATGAAATAAAATATACATATGATAATTTATCACATATTTACATCACAATAAAATCAATATATATTTGCATCACGTACCTACGAGTAGTAGTATGCCTGTGGTGCAAACTCTACATCCGTGTTATCGACAATGACCTCGTAATACCTCCTCTCGTGCTATTGGTTGTATTCTTCCCACGTCATGTCCCGTGGTAGGTAGACATACTTTTAATGTTCGTAATGAAACATCCAGCCACTACAATTCTTAGACTGGTAAAGGTACCTGACACAGATGATTGTCGTGCGTACAGATCGACGTATGAATCAGTGTAGTCAAACGACCAAGAGATGCAGATTGGACCGAGGCCCTCGCTAAGAGTGGATTGGATCGGCGTATGGATCAGTGTAGTCGAACATTCTGCTGAGAGTGGATTGGACCGAGGTCCTCGCTGCACCAATATTCCCAGACTCCGAACCTGGGGTTAAACCTTGACTTCTGAGATAGGCCTCTTCTTTGAAAGTCCTCATGGCTATCTTGAGCTGCTCCTGCTCGGTACTGTACTCTGTGGGCAAGGTGGTCCAATCGTACAAGCCTCCTCCTTACGGAGGCGCACTGCCTCCTTCTCCTTCTTCTCCCGGCCTCCATGGAGGTCCACGAGCATGGCCTGCCTAACCACTTTAGGCATGCTTGGGCAGCCAGATGGTCCTTCAGACGGGTCACCCCTTCACCCTTCATGATATGCTTGTAGTAGTTGCACTTCGACCCAACCGGTCCGACGCGCTCCCCATGCTCCCATACAGTACCCGCACGATATGCCATCACAAGAACTGCAACGAAACACAAAATAGATAAGAAAGGTTAAATTGGATTTAGTATAAATTTTAGCCAAACTAAAATAGATGAAAAGAGAGCAAACTAAAACTAGCATACCAGCCTTTAAGTATGATATCTTCTTAAAATTCATTGGTCCTATATCCTACTAGTACATGAAAGCATCCAAAACATGTGCACATTAAATTATTATCGCAATGCCAATTTCAAAAAATATAAACGCAATAATTCTTCTTACATACAATATATATGACATAGTCGATATTGACTTTTTCTCACCCGTATTTTTTTGGATGGATTGTCTAATGCCTATTGTACTTCACAATAACAAGATGCACCACACGTCCTGACTTAGGTAACAAGATTTCTCACTAATCCGGCCTAGAAATAAACATATCCGACAAATATGTACACTAATCCGGTAATACATACTGAGATATTACCAAAAATACATGAAATTTAGGTTCAAAAAAATTTAATCACCTCAAAATTTGTTGTGCTTGACGAAATCTCGGAATATTAGGGCGAGATCTCGGTTTCTCCGCCCGAGATTACGCTCTCCACCGCCGAAGATGGCCGGAAATGCTACGGAGTTGGACGAACTTTGGGCGGAATAGATTGGTGACAATGGAGGCAACCTGGAGGTTCGGCTTCATCTTCTGTATGCGAATGGGTAAAGTTTCTGAGCTAAGTGAATGAATGATTGTAGTGACTAATGTAAGTTGGATTGCATGACATAGATAAATAGCCTTTGTCCTTCAGTGTTGTTAAGCAACACCACCTAGCCTAGTGGTAAGGTCTGAAACATTTGAAGAGGAGGTCTTAGGTTGGAGTCACAACTATGATGTTTTTTTTGCAAGATTTTTTGGGATAGTTCTAAGGATGCAAAAATTTTGTGGACAGCCCTAAGCATCCATTATGTTCCTATAAAATTTTTAGATCAAGATCAAACTTAACAAATTCCTAAAAAATATGACAATGATAATTCACACTTTTCGGACTTTAGAGCGTTTGCAAGTAAAAGATATGGGAAGAACTACCAGCCGGACGTCCGATCTGAGTATATTGCGTCGGACTCTTGGTGCAATATTTTTTTTCAACGTCTGCAATATTTTATTTCAACGTGTGCAACATTTTTTTTGCGCGCACATTTCTTCTATTATCGAAAGAAAATGTTTCACGTGTAGGAAAAAATATTTCACTCGTAGGAAAAAAATGTTGCAGCGATCCGGATCGACATTCTACTGTTATCAAAGGAAAATATTTCACGCGTAGAAAAAAATATTTTGTGAGTTGGAAAAAAATATTTCAGCCACCAAAAAATCAGACTTGCAGCTCCTAGCAATTGCGAAAAGATATACACCAAAGCAATGAAAAGAGATAGTAGTCCAAATTCCAAAAGTCAGGAGGGAAGTGAATGGTTAGTATCTTGTATGATGAGAGTTTTGTTGTATCCCTGTGGTTGCTATATTTGTTTCTATCACCAGAGACGATGGCAGGCATGCAGCAAATTTTGTAGTAGCAAGCTGCAGCTGAGACACAGGCACAGGCTACAGAATAGAGTGGAGAGATGAACTCAGAAGCTAGGTTGGTTAATACACAGCCATGCTGCTTGATTAGACATATCATATGCACTTTGGATCTACTATCTTTGATCTACAATTTAATACCTGCATGCCTGCCTGTGGTCCCAGTACCGGACAAGGTCAGTACTACCAGCACCACCACATCTCTCTCTCTCCCCCCTCTTTCTTTTACAGAATATACATTAGCAACTCAGTTAAAGCACCATGCAGATGCAGCACTGCACTGATCTAGATCTCTTACAACTTACAGGCAGGTGCAGGCCTAGAGATGCTTAGCTGCTTAGGTGGTCCTCTTAGGCATGTATGCATGCGTACTTGTGCTCCTCACCTCTCACATCCAGAGCCTACGTAACAATAAAGCGAAGGAAAGGAAAATAAAGAGGCAGTGTACTGTACTAGAACTACGATACTCGACCAGATGAGCTGGGGTGTTGGAAAGCCACACTGTGCCCAACTTTTGCATTGGCCTTCGTTTGCTTTGGAGGAACGAGGCAAATGTGATGATGTGAGGAAGAACAAGTGACAACATTGTGCAAGCTTTGCCCTGTTCCTTTTGTACTTGGACAGGACCAAAGCATGCAACACATATAGGAGTACAAGAGATTACAGGTTTGGAAATTTGGATCGGTGCAAGATGGTAGTACTCTTGCAAGAGAGTGCGTTGTAGTTTTGACAAATGCAAACTCTCCATTTCTCGACTGTACTTGGAAGTGTTCTGCACAGGGCCAGGTCTGCATACATATGGGGACTTTTGCATTTCTGCAAACAGTGCAGCTAGCTTGCAAAGGGAAGCGCCAATTGTTTTCTTCTTCTCTTTTTTCACTTGCTGATGAAGGCACACGTAATGACAGGACTAGTTTACGCAAATAGAGTTACCACAGTGGAAGAAAGGTCAAAGTTAATTTACTCGAGAATTGAACACATTCCAATGCTAATTCATTCAAATCAACACCGCATGCCCGCCAAAATTTTTTAAAATTTTTCAGAAAAATTTGATTTATTAACCCTTCGGTTTTTTACGGTTTTTAGGCGGTTTTTGAGCGGTTTTCGTACCACGAATTTCGACGCGAATTTCGAATTTCGGTTTTGTGAACAGCTTTGTGGCTGCTTACTTGAACATCCAAGATGCATGCGACTTACAGCTAGTAAGCTAAAACCGAAGGGAGGATGGATGTTTGAGCCAAGTAAATCTTGCGGCCATTTGTTTGCAGGTGGAAGTGGTGCCATGCGTTGCTCGCCAATGGCGTGCGTCGTGTCGCGCGCGTGGTGTGGCCCTTCACCTACAAGGGCAAGGCTGCCATGCATCGACCATCAAGGAGCTGGAGCACAGGCACAGCCTGTGCAGTGCGGCGCGCATATACGCGACAGCGACACCACCTCCTTCAATGCATTTTATGTATGATGAGCCAAACGAGCTGCATTGCATTCCACGCTATCTTGTTTCCAGTTTTCACACGAGGGGGTAGACAACTGCTCTGTACCAAATCTTGTTGTTTTCCCCCGGCCGGCGATTCAAACCCAGAATTTCTCCGCACGGTATTTTCGATCAGAACCTAGCTAGGACTGCAAGGATCATCCACGGTGACTCGGTGAGCATGCATGTTTCGAAGACGGACAAAGTCGGAATACACACACATGTAGCTTGTAGTGTGTTTCGTTGCGCGACGTACGCTGCCGCCGCGCCGTTACCGGCTTGCTCCATGCATGCTGATCGCGGCCGACCACCATCCAACGCCGCGCGCCCCCGAAATCGGCAGGACGCCTACCGGCCGCGCCACCGTCTTTGCCTTAGTTTGTCGGCGTGGCACATGCACGGGCACATTTGCACTTGCCCTAATTTCCAGCCCGGAAGGCTCAGGCCCATGGACCCAACGGCTGAACATAAATGAATAACCGAACACGACGAATTTAAAGAGGTTTCGGCCCATACATCATTGAAGGGCCGAATACAAAGAGGACGACACGATGTGCAGCCTGCCCAACCGAGCGCGTCGCCGCTCTACTCCCGTCCCGGCGCACTAGCTCGGTGTCACGGCACCAAACCAGCGGCGGAACCTCCTCCCGGCCCCGGGGCAGGACTGACGAATGGCAGGGAGACGAGCCATAAAATTACAGTACAGTGTTATTGTCGTAAACGTCGTTGAAATAGAGTTTATTTTGGTAAGCATTCGTCCTATGCCGTCAATTAGTTAGGTTTATCCGTACTTCTAAAATTTTCTAGGTAAGCTGCTGCACGGCTATGCCCACACGGATTCAAACCAAAAACCATGGCCGGTGTGTCTAGCTGAGGCATCGACATCCGTCCTGCTTGTGGCTAAGCGTGCTGGTTTCATGAGCAACTGGGGAACTAATCACTGTAGTAGCCCCTGTCATGTTTTTCCCCGTGTAGGAGTTTTACAAAAATAGACCTTGTCTGAGTGCAGAAGACCTAGCCGATGACGAGCTACGACTGGGGAGCTATGGAGCTTTTCTTCCGTGCACCGCAAGTGCGTCACCAAGGACCCGCCACGGCAGAGCATGTCTGGCGTGCATTCTTCGCACGCCGGGGGTTGGAGTCCGACCAGGCCTTACATATTCGTGTCAGGCTTGCCTTTTCCTTTTCAATTGGCAAAATGACGAGGAACAAAGCTCTGGTGTGCTCCCATTGCTTGGTTGTATTATGCTACTTGTTGTAACAGCACACGGCACGCTAGCGACGCCCTTCCAAGCTATTAGACAGCAGCTGGTGACACTGGACACGTCTTGTACGGAGTAGTGCTAAGATAGCAGGGAGTGATCCGTACAACAATTCGCACGATGATCTGCGTACACTCAGACACTGGCACCTAGTAGCAAGGAAATGCTGTAGGAGGAGGACAAGGCTACACTGGACACGTCTTGTACGGAAAAGGACTCGTCTCGACACGTCTTGCATGGAACAGAAAGGGCGTCGCGTCGCGCCGCGCCGCATCGTTATTTATCTGAGACGCCACGCGGCACGCGCGTCGACGGCGCACTAGCTTATACAGAGGGAGGCGGCATGACGTCCGGCGGTTGCGGCGGGACGACCTCGGGCGGCGCCCTGGGCGGGTCCACCTCCGGCGGCGGCTTCGGGACGTCAGGGTTGGCCGGCACGGTCGGGATCTCCGGCCTCGGCGGCGACGGTATCGACGGGCCGGGCCTTGGCACCGGCGTGCCGGGCATCGGCACGTCCACGCCCGGGGGAGCATCGAACTCCGGCGGCACGTCAATGACCGGCAGCTCCTCCGGCGGGCTGTCCGTGCCCGGCACCTCGGCCGGCTGTGGACCTGGGACCTCCGGCGGCGGCGTGGCGTTGAACCGGACACCGACGCGCCCGGCGGAGGAAGCCGGTCGGTGCAGGCAAGAACGCAAACCACGCGCCGCCGCCGTCGCGTCACAAAAGTAGCCGCACGGAGGCAACGACGTCCTCACGAGGCTCGCCGGCATTGTTGCGCTATGGACGTCGGCCGGTGCCTGCGTTTCTAATCTTGGGTGTTCTCCAGAAGCTGAGGTCGCAAGGCTAAAAAGTGGCAAGTATGCAAGAACCACTCGAGCTGACGAACTTACTGTACGGGCAATGTGCTTATACCACTATTACAGAACAGCCAATCCTTGCCGGCATATCACTGCCGGTTAGGACTGAGCCGACAGTGATAACGTATCTCCGCCGGTTCGAAAGTTAAGTTGGGGAGAACTTATCACCGCCGGTTCATGCAACCAACCGGCAAGTAAAAGCAAGATATCATCGCCGTTTGAGACAACAACCGGCAGAGATATATCACCGCCGGTCGTTTTAAACCGCAAGGATACTTGCATTTTCACCGCCGGGTTAAAGCGAGGACCGGCAGTGATATTATCTTCCGCGCAATATGTTTTTCGCGCAAGATTCGAGCTTATCACCGCCGGTTACGCAGTAACCGGCAGTGATAAGTCTTTATATAATCGAGACCCTACCTCGACGATCGAGCAAAGACAGAGAGGCGCCTGCCTTTGCTCGATTTGTAGATCGCAACGATCTGCACAAAAAATTTGTTAAAATTTGTATTGTGCTTCTTTTCGAGGTTAGTAATTTGATCTCTATTTTTGTAAATAATAAAAATTGCCACGTGATTTTTACATAATGAAAAAGGTGTATTTTCAAATGTTGAAATAATAAAAACTTGTTAGATGGATATTTACCTAATAAAAAATGTTGATATATTTTAATGTAATGAAAGTATATCTTAAGTACTTACAATTTTTCCAAATTTGTAAATAATAAGGAATTGCAAGATGGATATTGACGCAATGAAAAAGATTGATATATTTTGATATAGTCTAAATATATCCTAACTATTTACAATTATTTTCATTTTTACAATACTAAAAATTGCTATATGGATATTTACATAACGGAAAAAGGTTGATGTATTTTAATATAGTCAAAATTGCTACATATGTTTTTAAATCTAATTGTTTACAATTATTTGTTATTTGCAATTATATGCGTATGTAATGTTTGATTTAATTAATTGTAGATGGACCAAGGTGGATGTATGACACGGACCGCTGTGGGGCGTAGTTTTTAATGGTGTGAGTTATTTTCTAAACGTATCGGTGCGGCGACAAGTCGAAGAATCATGGACTACATGTGCTGTCCATGCGTTGATCGCAAAAATCGTAAGTCGCTTTTCTACCATAGAGTCGATACGCGCACACTTGCTTCAAGAGGTTTCAAGGTCGGTGCACTGTTGGACCAAGCACGCGAAGATGAGATTGTACATGAAGGGCAACACATTATTGAAGATGACGGAGACAACGGATGACGGCAGCTTGAAGATACGCTTGTCGACGACCACGACAAAGATCCGGATCAAATGTTGCGTGATGGGGAGGGAGACTTCACGAGTGAAAGAAAGTTTCAAAAGTTCCAACATATGGTACAGGACTCCACGACACCATTGTACCCAGGCTGCAAGGAGGAGCACAAAAAATTGTAGACCGTGCTTACACTACTGCAGTTGAAGGCAAGCAATGGTTGGTCCGATAAGAGCTTCACTGAGCTCTTGTGTCTCTTGGGGGATTTGCTTCCAGAGGGTAACGTGTTGCCTACAAGCACGCATCGGCCAAGCAGTTGTTTGCCCGCTGGGATTGGAAGTACAAAGGATACACGCATGTCCAAACGATTGCATGTTGTATCGCAATGAGTTTGCGGACTTGATGGTCGTGGCTGCTTGCAAAGCAAAGCGGTATAAGGGCAACAATGATGACATCGATAATGAAAATGTCGGGGTGAAGCGTAAGAAGATGAGATCTCCCCGTAAGGTGGTGTGGTATTTTCCTATAATTCCCCGTCTGAATCGATTATTTGCGAACAAAAGGCATACCCAATTGCTACGATGGCACGCCAAGAGCGTAAGAACGATGGAATGCTCAGACACCTGCGACTGCGGCAATGGAGGAACATCGACGTAAAATATAAGAAGCACTTTGCATATGATGTAAGGAATATAAGGTTCGGGTTGAGTACGGATGGGATGAATCCTTTCGGTAACATGAGCAGTCGTCATAGCACTTGGCCTGTAACTCTATGTATCTACAACCTTCCTCCTTGGCTTTGTATGAAGCGGAAGTACATTATGATGCCACTATCGATTCAAGGGCCTGCATAACCCGCAACGATATCGATGTGTACCTCAAACCATTGGTTGAAGATCTTCTAATCTTGTGGAACGATGGAGTACGGTATGGGATGAGTATAAAAGAGAGAACTTTATCCTACGCGCATTGTTGTTCGTAACCATCAATGATTACCCCGCCTTTGGTAACTGGTCGGACAGACGACAAAAAGGCTTCAATGGATGCGCCCAATGCTTAGATGGTACAAATAGTCGGTGGTCAAGAACTGTCGAAAAATGTCTTACATGCGGCATCGTAGGTTCCTCCTAAGGATCACCCATACCGCAATAATAAGAAAGCTTTTGATGGGACAAAGGAGACCGCTTTAGCTCAAGAATCACACCGGAGAGAGATATTTGCAGCTGTAAGGGATCTTAAAATTATCCACGGAAAGGAGCAGGCAAGACATCTATCCCGAGTTCCCGTGATAAGGCTCCTTTGTGGAAAAAGAGATCGAGATTTTGGGTCCTACTCATCGGCAAGACTTAGAAGTGCGACACGCAATCGACGCCATGCACATAGAGAAGAACGTGTGTGACAAATTGCTTGGTATCTTATCGATATACCGCAAAACAAAAGATACTCTCCAAGCACGATGGACCTTGAAGATATGAAACTCGTGAAGGAGCCGCATCACGTAGACATGAATACAGGAAAAAGTACCTTCCCGCACCGCTACACTCGAGCAAGAAAGAAAAATTAGCTCTGTGCGAATGCTTGCACGGAGTGAAAGTTCCGTCCGATACTCGCCAACATAAAGAGACTAGTCTCAATGAAAGACTTAAAATTAATTGGTATGAAGTCTCACGATTACCACGTGATGATGACGCAGATGCTTCCAATTGCGCTTAGGGTGTTCGCGCGGAGAAAGTCCGAGACCCAATTGTGAAGTTGTGTTCATTCTTCAACGCGATTTCACGTAAGGCCATCGATCCATTGAAACTAGATAAGCTACAGAAGACGTGGTCCACACTCTCGCAGCTCGAGATGTGTTTCCTCCATCTTTTTGATATTATGGTCCATCTCATTGTTCACATCGTGAAAGAGATACTGATTCTAGGTCCCGTGTTTCTACATCGATGTATCCTTTGAGAGGTTCATGGGGTCATAAAGAAATATGTTCAGAATCGACATCTACGGAAGGTTGCATTGCGATGGTTGGGGAACCGAGGAGGTCATTGAGTTCTGCGTTGATTACATGGATCTCAAATCGATTGGTGTGCCTACATCACGACATGAGGGTAGGCTACAGGAAAAGGGACACTGGCAGAAATCACTCCGCACAAACAATCTAGCTTCATTCACACAAGCACATTTCGCAGCCTGGGACAATCGGTTGTGGTGGCCCCGTATGTCAACATGCACAAGAGCATGCTATCTAGAACAAACCCAACGGTCGAGGGTTGGATCGCGAGAGAGCATAGACATAACTTCGACGATTGGTTGCGTGAGGCACATGATGCATACGGAGACAGAGTGCGCCGATTGAAAGTGTTGGCTCAAGGACCGCCCACTACAATTCGGACATTCCAAGGATACGATATAAATGGTTTTACTTTTTATACAAGAGCACAAGATAAAAAGAGCACCAACCAAAACAATGGTATCCGTGACAGATGCCTCACGACAACAACGGAGATAGGAAAACCTACTACGGATTCATAGAAGAGATTTGGGAGCTTGATTACTGACCTTGAAGGTCACTCTCTTCGTGCCAATGGGTAAGACTTCCAAGGGCATGAACATCGACAAGTACGATATCATTACCGTGGTCCTAAACTGGTCGGATACAGAGAAGAACCATTCGACTTGCTAATTGTGTTACACAAATCTTTTTGTATCCGATCCAACTAACAAGGAGCGCCACGTGGTTATTCAAGGAAAAAGAAGGATTGTCGGGGTTGAGAATGTTGTCGACGAGGAAGAGTACAACCAATTCGATGAGCTTCCTCCTTTCGGAGAGGACGTTGACCTCGGTCTCATGGAAGAGAGTGAGGACGAAGTTACATATATACGACCGGCAGTGATAATTCAACTATCACTGCCGGTTCTCTTTATTATCCGGCAGTGATAGTTTATCACTGCCGGTTTTGTGTTGACCGGCAGTGATACTCTAACCCTATAAATTCAACGCCGCGCCACTCAATTTTCATTTCTTCAACCAGACGCCACTTCGCCTCCTCGCACGCCCGCCCGTTCTCCGCATCTCCCGGCCGTCGCCTCGACCTCACCGCCGACCACCGCCGCCCGCCGCTCAACGCACCGACCGCCGCCATGATCGCATCGCTTCGCCGCCGCCCGCCGTTCTTTGCTTTGTAATGACCCGCCGTCGCCGCCGCCGCCGCTACATGAACTAGAAGTTGAGACCACTATTACATGAACTAGAAGTTAAGATTAGGCCCCTGCTAACCTAGGTTTTGCACTAGTAAATATCTTCCGACCACTCTTTTGTGCTCTTTAGCTTAGCTCAAATTTTCTCCAATCTCCTAGTCAGAGGTGCGCCTGCACCGCCACGCCGCCTAAGTCGGTGAAAATAATACCACTACCAAGAGGGCAAGGTGTGTCAAGATGATCCGAACTTGCGATGTATTGTCGTGTTCGTGATACATTGTCAATAGTATGACGTAATTCGGATCATATAACACTGTTAGACTAATGGCACACTGCTACGCTGCGTGCTCATAGCTATATACTTAGAGTGTGTTTGGTTGGTGGGATAATGTTGAATAAGATATGATAGTTTTATACCATTTGATTTCATTGTTTGGGTTTCATTTTTTTGAGTGTTTGGTTGGTCGGATTCTGATTCTATGTAGATGGTAGCTTCTGATTGTGGAAGAAAATATCTTAAATCCTCCTGTTCGATAAACAATCCTTCGTGAAGGTAGAGGCAATGCGGATCTGGCTATCATTTGCAAGCTTCCTCATGGGCTACAAGAATTTGATGTAATTTTTGGCGGATCAACGAGCCAAGAAATAGATAGAAAACCTCTAATAACCGCAAAACTTTGTTATAGAAAATTAGCCGTAAGTGCTAGTAGTAGCAAATGTTTTTCTTATCTAAACTTCAGAGTAGCGTATGATAATTGGTAATACTAGTGTCGTATGTTAGAAAACATGACATAAGAGAGGCGACGCTGGTCGTCCGACGGGTTGGCGTCATGAGAGTATTCAAGATATGATGATTTATATATGTTCTGGATATTAATGAAGACATCTTAATCCTGCCGGTTTGTCCTTGGGAATGAGACTAAAAGCCCTAGAGGGAATGACACTTCACCAAACTCCTGTAGGTTAGGCACTTCGCCATGTGACCTTCTCGTGGTAGGAGGTGAAGTACCTAAGGGGCCACCCCACTCATTAGTCCATACTGAGCGAGGTTGGGTGCGCTTCTATCCCACTAAATGCTTATGGGGGTGCCCTCGCAGATCGGATTATTAAGCCTTATGCCCTATGCACACGGGAGCGCCCTAGGATTAAGAGAGGCCAATGGAGTATGACGAGATCTCACGCGACACCTCGCACTATGCAACTTCTTCGAGGGAATCCAAAATTACAACGTATTCAAATGGTGAATAAATACTAAATTTAGTGGGGCACTTATGTTTATTGCTATATGTTTGATATGTGTATGTGTCCTTCAAGGATGTTTGTGTATACAGATAAAAAATATATGTGTGTACATGTTCTTTAAAGATGTGTATTATTGAGTACTCCTTTCAATAAACATGCCATGTAGCTTTCTATTTAGTAGAATTGCTTGATTTAGTTTGGAATTTGGGGCGCAGACAATTATAAAGAGTCCAGAATGACGTAATTATAAAGAAAATGAAAGAGAGCAACACTTCAACCGACCATTCTCAATTTCAAGTAGTTCTCTATAATATTAATGTAAAGATGTACATGTGTATGTATCCCGGGATATGTAAACATCCTTTCACGGATTAACTTTAATGTCAATCCTCGCTTGTATGTGTATTTCAAAAGTGATCTTGTTAATTGGAAATTTTCAACAAACTTGCTAGGAATGGCCTCCGACGAAGGACAAGTGCCGGAGGAGTTGGGCCTCAAATATGGACGAAGGAGGAAGGGTAGCCCGAATAATAGCCCAACGCCCTATCTCAACTCGCAGGATCCACCATGGACCAACTCGACGATACTCACGTAAGCGAGGTAAACTTTTAGTACACCGTGGTTCCCAAAACATGGTAGGCCCGCATTTACTAATAATTTAGAAGATCAATTTGTAGGCTCAAAGGCCTCGATCAACGAAGGCAACAAGTCGTGGTCCCAACAAGATGCCTAAGGGAATTTTTAACATAGTGGAGCTCTCGCAATGGGAACCCGCTATACCGAGTCATCATTGGGGTCAGACAGACCCTTTCGGGGTTATTGCTAGGGATGATGTGCCCATCACCTATAGATCATGGATTGGCCATGAGGTGACCAATGGGTGGTACCTAATGAGTCAAGAACTCTTTATGGGACAAGTGAAACAAGTTTTCCAGTTCCCCAAGGGACCGAAATGGTCGCAAAGAAACGAGCACTCAGATCATGTGCAATCGCGTGGAAGAATTGGAAGACAACGCTAAACAAGAATTATGTGAAAAGAATGAAACGCCAATTTTGACACGCACCCAAAGTTAAGGGAGTTCGGGATGAATTTGTGGCGTATAAGAGGTCTCAAGAAGCTCACATAGTAAGTGAAAGGAACAAAGCAAACGCGATAAGAATATTCACCTCACGCACTAGGAGCAGGAGGGTACGTGAAGAAAATACCAAGATGGGATCGGTCCAACAAGAAATGACCCGCAAGGGTATAATTCTAACAACGCCTTAAGCGAAAGATCGAAGCACCGTTGCTTGGGAGGGGTGCTTCTATCTCCGATGATGGCGCTTAAGCTTCGTAACCGATAGAGAGCGGGAAGTGTTGCGCAGAATCACGATGCTCCTCGCAGCCTTCCCAAGGATCTTTCGCGCACGAAGGGAGAATGATGAGCTAACCATAGCCCTTGGTAACAAGGAGCATCCGTGTCGCACTGAGGAGTTGGTTTGGTCACGTGGAAAGAAGCCTTCCCGCAGACGCATGGATGTACAAACGCTCAAAGAGATTAAGAGAAGATCAACCGAACGCCGATAAAAGATGCCGCCACGAGCGCGCTAGAGGAACAAAGATCGAACTAGATAAGGCCGTGGAGCAAGCCGTATAGAAAGCTCTCGCTCACGACCACCACCCGTGAAAGCCCCGAGCTCATCGGTCCGGTGCTCGTAAGAGCAACGCGGCCCACTGTGGATTCCCAAGAGCATGGATCGCGTTTTCCGTGGATGACATCAAAGAACCGACACCGCAAGCTACATTTGGCCGCACATGGCATTACCATAAAGGTGGCCGAGGGCGGGCTTGGCCATGCCAGAGTCACGGACTTTGCACCGCCGCCGACATCGCAGGATTCGCCAGGTCGGCGGGCGATGTCGTCCGTCAATACCAAAAATGGAGGTAGAGATCCTCGGCGAGGATGGGAACAAAAGCTAGGAGAAAACGTGAATGGCTTCTCGCGGGCGCAAGAGCTTGATTAAGTTTGGCTCGGACGATGAGGGCGACGACGATGATGATCACCGCACTTCCACACAGAGACCTCCCGCCCTTCTTGCCGCCAACCAGAAAAGTCCAACTCCTCCGCCGGCACCAACCGTAAAAGCCCGACTCCTCCGCCAAAATCAGAAGAATCGAACAACGGAACATCTCGGCAATCGGCACCGTCCTCAAAGAAATCTCAACCATCTGTGAACCCGGACAACCACAAAAGAAACTATCACCGACATGACCGAGGAAGAGCGGAAAAATCATGTAAGCGCCTGCGAGCATCTCACTTTAAAAAGGTGCCATCAAGTAAGAAGACTAAAGTTGATGCTGACGCGCAAAAGTTTTTCTTGAGTATGGCAAAAGTGCAAAAGACGGGCATGCTTCAACCTTGCAAAATATCGGACTATGAGCGATATCCGTAAAGCAAGATTTGCAGCGCTAGTGCCGACACGCTAAAGCGGGATGCTCAAGCAGATGATGTTCAAGTAGATGCTCGCGCAAGGTCTCGTGGAAGTTTGTTATGGGAAAACCGCCGGTTGAACCAAATCATTTCGACAACCTTACAACTCAATCATGGCAAGGCCATCGCTGGTACATGCAGCAATCCAACGATGGTATGGAGGCGCTCTCGATCGATACACGAGCAAGATTTTCACAATGGGGATAACATCTGCCGGGTTCTTTTCACTGAGTCAGATATGTTGTACCAAAGAAGATGCCCGGACGTGAACATACTTAGACTATGGACTTTGTAAGTCCACAAGATATCGCTGAGCATTTCATCGCTTAATTGCATCTCTAACTTCTTTCTTATGTAGAATGGAGGCACGTACATGTAGAAGAAATAACAATGACAATCTAGCATTCCTAGATCCGGCTCACAACAAGAAACTTGTGAACGATAATCCACATTTCGTTGAAGACTATTTATTTAATACTTTTTGAAGTTGCAATACAAAACCTCTGTACTTTTACCCTATAACTTCAAGCACGTATCTCCGACTTCTAATATCGTTTTACTATTTTTGCGTAACACGCACGATGTGGGAGTAATTAACTATGTTGACATATATGTGCAGTTTTCACTGGTCCTCCTCGTCATCCAGCTTAGATGCTAGCGTGATTTTTGTCTTGGACTCGGAGAAAACAAACTAACTGCACTCAAGACATTTGGGACATGTCAATGTAAACTCGATCGCTATGCTATTACTCTAGCAAAATTCCATTCTATTGCATTCAAGTTTAATTACTACTCAAAATCATTCACAGGCTTTCGCACTGCATCGCAAGAAAAGTGTTCGTATCGCCCATACCGGAAAATTTTGAAATAATAAATGACTTCCCATGCATGAAGCAGAACCCTAAACAATTTATGTGCATTCTATGTATGTACAAATATGCATTCAATTGTCACGAGAGTGTCGGCTATAACGAAGCCATGGTACGTAATTACACTTTGATGCCCTTTTTATTTAACAAATATCATCATTAAGTAACTTCCTTTTTGTTCAAAACAAAGGCTCCAAACCGAGAACCAATAAGTTATTGTCGACGTAAATTATAGCAATTCAAGAACAGATCGCGGATTCATTCATGATGAGATCATCAATCCAAACGGCGAGTTCCACGAGTAGCCTCATCGCCTCATTCCTACGGCCTAGACGCTGACATGTCTACTTCACTCATTGTAAAATCAAAGCAACGGGATGACATGTAGTCGAGCTACATTGTAAAAGCAAATTATGTGATGCGTAATTTAATATATTTGAATTATGATTTTAACGATGCTTAGTCGATACATGCATATATTTGAATTATGATTTGAACGATGCTTCATATACTAACATATGGACACTCAGAAACAATATATATATATATATATATATATATATATATATATATATATATATATATATATATATATATATATATATATATATATAAAATATATGCAAGATTGTCAAAAATATGGATTGTCTTTGGAGAAAACCGGCAAGTGATATGTATATATCATCGTCGGATTATGGTACAACCTCGGCAAGGCTAGTACAATATCCTCGCGGTTGTAGATATAACCGCAAGGATAATCCTTATCACCGCCGGATTTTGGTTTGATCCGGCAGTGATAGTCCTTATCACCGCGGATTTTGGTTTGATCCGGCAGTGATAGTTCAATATCACCGCCGCTGTAGGTAGAACCGCAGTGATAATCCTCGAGTATCACTGCCGACCAATCACTGCCGGCGCCAATGACCGGCAGTGATGGGGTTTTGGAACCGGCAGTGATGTGCTGTTCTGTAATAGTGTACGGCCTTCGACTCAAACACGTTTGGCGACGAACGGAGCGCGTAGCGTCGGGCGACGGCACGTGGCACACGTGTCGGAAGGAGGCAAGTTCTCGCGACACGTGTGAGACGAGTTGAGTCAAACTGTGACAGCGCTTCATGCCTTGATGGATAAGTGCGTGGCCTTTCCTTAGGAGACTGAAACACGAAAGTACATAATATGCGGACAGATTTACATTTACAGCAAGATCAGGAATTCAGCACAGAAAACGGCAGGAGGACAAAGATGCGGAGTTCTACTCGACATTGAAAAATTTCTACTTCGACTACACAAGATGGATATATTTCTTTAAAAAAAAAGAAATTAAGAACAGCACAGGCAACACCTTGTGTGTAGACTGTAGAGCCTCGAGTAAATGAGTAATTAGCAATGACCTGACGCTGGATAAGCCTAAAACGGATCAAGAAGATAAGAGGCGCCTCAGCTGGAGCAAGTGCTCTTCATTTGATATGTTCAGAGACAGGCGAAGATTCGTCAGAAGCGACTCTTGCTCCCACGTCAAAGGCCCTGATGCGTAGAGAGCTCGCACTGTGGATTGATATGCTTCGAGCTCCAGCTTATGGATGTCAATGGCAGGCTCGTTGCTGAAAATGTTGTTGTTTCCCCTCCCAGATGTAAATGGGCACGCAGACATGGCATCGTCAGGGAAGCAGCTTGCATATCCGACAGAACATTGCTGGTTGTCATTGGCAAAGTATTCCACATCATTTATACTGCAACTAGCCACTGAACATTCAGTCTCTTCTCTGACTTGTGAAGACCTATAAAAGCAGATTTTAGCCATTACACCATTCAGCACAGAAGTTCTGGCTGCCTTTTGAGGCTGTGGTCTTTTCTGCCTTCGCTGATGAGATTCAACCGCAGTTGCTTTTCTTTTCTTGCCTGATCTTCTAAGCGAAGCATCAGATGGTATCTGGCCTGTCGGAGCAAGTTTATTACTATTCAGATTTGTAGCACCAGTATAGGGACAAAGGCTCATTGCCTCAGATTTCTTTGCACTATGGCCCTCCCCTTCATAAGCTTGATGAACTATTCCCAGCACAACTTTTGAGCGAGGAAAGTTGCGATCAGTGGGCAGCGGTTTAAACAGTTCAGTAGCCTGAAAAGGGAAGACAGCTAATAAAAACGTTTGCCTGGAAAAGTTTGAAAAATGCGGAATAATGGAAAAGATAGTCTAATGCTTCAGTCATAGACTGCAATATTTTGCAGTAGACAAATTATGAGATTGAAATTTGTTGCAGTAGAAAAATTATGAGATTGGTAGCCCTTTGGTGGAAAACAAACTAGACATCAAAAAGAAGTAAAGGATTGTATTTGAGAACAAATGATGAGATCGTACAATTCATGTCAGTAACATGTTTTAATTAACATCAATATATCTATGGCTCCCATAACTTATGGAACTCAACAGTGCAGTGAGATACGAGGTTTAATGTTTCAAGTTTTTTAAAAAGAAAAACGCTTCAACTGACTATGTAACTAGATTTGCATCACAAACAAAGCAACAGCGATATGTAGGAACACCTCCATTATTCCAAATACCAAAATCATGCAAGTATAACTTATAGCAGAGCATGCCATGACATATTTCTGATGTCGGACAAATTGAGTTGCTTCATCTTAGCCTTGCTAGTACCATCTTTTAATTTGCCCGTCAAGTATGGATGAGCATGGCATTTCTGTAGTCCCGAAAGAGAATAAAGGCTGATAAAGCATGTGGAAAATAAATAATTTTCCTGGAAACAATTGAAGTCTGCGATGCTTCTCCCTTCTAGGACATGAATAATTCAGTCCAACTATGAATACCAATATCACATGAAATGCAAAGGTTGCTTGATGGGTATTAATCTAACAAAGCTAAATCTAAATAAACAATGCCTAAGCACTACTTTCACTAGAACATTAGCTAAAGATCACAAAAAGATATGAACATGTAAATATCTAAGCAAAGCACACTATTGAGTGACTCATTTGTAAAATGACCATGTCTATAATGAAAAGCACCTTTTACATGCTCCATGAACTGGTTGTTACCTTCTCTGCTGCAGGAAGTTGCTTGCTATGACGTGCTGCAGGAGCATGTGGAAGTGGAACTCTCAATCTTGATATGTGAAACTCTTTCAGTTGGACGCAATCAGCAAGCCTGATGACAAAGCAGTTGTTCTTTAGCACCTTTGCAATTTTGCCAAGCTTCCATGTGTTACAATCCAACACCTCAGTTACATCTCCAATAATCCATTTGCATCTTGTCTGAACAACAGCTGGTGGGTTTGGCCTAACATCATAATCCCTTTGCACTTCTTTTGCTCCAAGTTTTCCTTGAGAATTGAAAATCAGACCATTCTCCCTAAAAATTTCCGCTGTTCTATATTTAAGATTCATGATTCTATTCCAGACTGACCAATGAGAAGTGAAAAAAGGTCAAAATAGGCACTAGCACCACAGGAAGAAAAAGAAAACAAGATTTGATAACAACAAAAATATATTCTGGTAGAAGTATAATCTATTATTTTCTCCATATTGGATCCAAGTAGAACAGAAAGCTTGTGCCCGACTGTGTCCAAAGATCTGTTCAATTTTATTTGAATATATCATAGCAAAAGACCTTACTGTTGAGCTGATTAAAGAACTAGTCCACTGCCATTCAATAAGATGCAAGTACTACAAAGAACCAACAAGTGGACTGATGTATCAAAGACAATATTAAGGCAAAGACCCGAATCAAGACAACAAGGCCTAGATTTGCAGGCAGAATCCTAAAGTCTTGATGCGCAAGGTCTAACAATAAGAAAGTTCATAGATCAAAGCAAGCACAATTATTTCATGGTCAAAATTATTGACAAAACAGGATTTTCAACACGTCCCCCAACATGGCTTGTGTCAATCATTTATTTTTCTTGGCTAAAGTAGGTTAAAGATACTATTGAAGGCAGCATGCCGTTCCTGCTGCAGTGGGAGTATGAGAAATCCCACCACATAGAATAACTAAAGGAAAAATGGTGGAACGAGAAGCAAATTTCAGCATAAAAAAATCACCCAAGATCTACAAAAGAAAAGTCTCATTATGTACCTACAAATGCATTCAAAATGACCTAAAAATAGGTCAACAACAATTCAGAAATAGACCCATATTCGATTTCGAGCTCAAAACTGCAAACAGCTGCTCAAATTCAGAAGTTCAACGTAACTTTAACAGAAACACAGAAGTAAAAAAATGTTCTACTATCTCATACAGGATAATCCAATCTCCCTGCTTCTAGATCCAATGGCATATTAATCAGACAATAAGAATCAGGAACACAAGAAATAAACAGAAATCCAACTTGGACCATGCTATTACACAAAACGATGGAAATTTTAACGTGTGAGCACCCAATAAACTAAGTCTAGAAAAAGGGATTAGTTTTGACGAACAGAGAACATTTAACAGTTACCAACTTGACTTGGTAACTAACAACCCGATACTCGATTGAGATTTCCAGCTAAAAACCCATCCATGAAACTATGAACAGTTCCAACCCGTAACAACTCAAACATTGGGCATTAACGATCCAACAACATGTAAGAAATACCTACAAAGACACACTTTGGAGAAACCAGGTTGAGATTCCGAACTGGAAACTGACAGCAGAAGCTCAAATTGGAATCAAGAACACCAAGAACAAGAACCCCACCCAAAGGATCCAATCTTCACCACACAATCTGAATAAGATGCAAAATTGAGCGTGAAAGAAATCCAATACAACAGCTGCCCAACTGCGAATACTTCTCACCTGAAACAAACCAATTAATTCGCCTTGCCAATCCAAGAACACGAAACAGACAACCCCGGAGTATTAGTTCTAATTAATCCCCAATTGGGTTGCTCCAACCCAATTGGGATTATAACCCGCGAGGTGAAAGCCAGGGAGACACCAGTTCTGGTAAAAGAAAAAGGAAACAAATAAGCTGAAAATTTTACCACCACCAAACTCCAAGAATAGAAAATAAAATTTGGATGTGAAAAAAAAATGGAGAGGAATTTGGAGACTGATGGGAGACCAACCTTGGAGGACCGAGAAGATTAATCAAGCGGTTACGAAGAGATCGGGACGCCTGAGTTTGAGGGCCCGGACCTTGGAAATGGCGTGCTCCTTTGCTGCATACATGGGGCTGTTCTTTCGTTCAGTTCTTGGCTTTTGCTTTCTTTTTCCTTTCTTTTTTATTTTCGAAATTACTACCTTAAAATTAGTTTATTAAGACTTGGCGACACTAGTTAATTAAACGGTTTAATCAGGGGTCTCCATCCTGCAGATAGATAGTTTTCAGAGAACTGTGAGGAATCCAAATGCCCAAATAAGTCGCACCCCTCTTTGTTCATCTCCACCATTCGAACCCGATCGAGTGTTCCAAAAGGAATAGTCGCTCATAAAATGTGCAGATTAATTTGCAAACGCCATCGTTTATTAATATAATTACTCACAAATGAAGCTTACTTAATCTGCTCGTGTGTACGCTACAACCTACGGTATATGGAGGTAGAAGAAAAAAAGGCTCCTTTTGTTTCTCATGACGAAAATGGCGACGAGAGCAAGGGATCTTATTGTAAGGTATGTTCCTTTCTGTTCTGACAACTGTACAAAAGCTTTCCTCGTATGTTCGTGCTAATTTTGTCTTGCACTCTGATCTGCTCATGTACTCACGTTTAATCTAAGAGAAGACAACAAATGAATCTGAGTTGTACAATCGCTTTGCTCAACACTCATCCCTAAATAGGCCTGAATTGCATTCTATAATTATTACTAGTTTTTAATCGACGAAACTTTGACCAGCGATGAGCTAATACACGATTGTTAACGTGTTATTCCAGTCAGTAATTGCTATGCTACGCTTATTGGATTGACGCCCTTTTTCCCCTTCTTTGTTGAAACTGGGTACCCCTATTCACAAGATTATATCACTCACGTTTTGTTGAGGCTAGCAGACAACCTCGCATACCTGTAGATACGTTCAGTTTGATGGGTTACATGGGTAGCATTGTAGAAGACTAGCAGGAGAGGTTGCTTGGCAACTTGCACAGGTGAAGTGGATAGAAGAGATATCCATTGCAGAGATGCATAAAGCTCCTCTTTTTCGCAGAAAGAATATGCTAGTTAGTTGCAAAATGAGCAAATGCGACAGGATAGATGTACACGCACTCTCACAAACAAATACTGGTAAACGGGTCTCCCAATCTCCATCCCCCACCTTCGTTAGCAATCGAAGCTACAACGGAACACAAACCTCATAATGAATAAAAACTAGGAATTCACCATGAATCCAAGAATGGGAGGAACAATACCCAGTAAAGTTAAGCATTAACTTGCTGGTCGAGTCTTCCCCAATCTCAATCTGTGGTAGTTAACTGTGCAACAAAACAGCATCCAAAGAAATCCGTACGCACATTGCGACGTGAACCATGAAATAAGACCTTTCGAGACTAATATTGTAACCATGTTGTTTGCACCAAAATTCGGCAAGTTAATCTAAATCAGGCAAATAAAATTAAAGATACGGAAACTAACGGAGGTTTGGAAAGAATCCGAGATGTTTGGTAAAACTGTAAGATTTTTAGGGAAACAACCTCTCAAGATAAGGCCGATACGGATACGGACTTTGAAGCGTGTTGGAATAGGACACGATCGGCCGAAGGGTATAAAAGAAGAGCCAAAGCAAGCTGCAGAAGAATCATCAACACAACACAATCAACTAGCTTTTACTTTTCATCTACTTTTCCTGTCGACTAGGAGTAGTTCTTGTAATCTAGCCTTTGTAATCGATTTTGATCAATAAAGTTGCGATCGCCGATTGTTGATCATCCTCGCCATAACCCGTGTTTGGTTTATTCTGATTTTGTTGCGCATCGCCTTTTTCGTAATTGATCTGCCTTTATCCTCTGATTAGCTTTAATCAGCTAGTTAGATTTATCCTGATACCTTTATCTTGATCGGCTTTAAGCTGATCGAGTTTAAGCCGATTGATCTTAACGATCGGCTTTGTTTGAATTTTTTTACCTTGTCGATTACAGTCAAATCGACCGCACGCCTCAACCCGGTGTTAAATGCGGTGTGTGTCGTCGTAAACCCTACATCAAGTTTTTGACGCCAACACATGTATTCACGCGAAAATAAGTAAGTCATCATGAAAATATAGGACAACCAATACACTCACAACGAATAGTGAATTTGGTTGTCAAAATATGCAATATATTGTCTCTTAAGCTGTGTCCAAAAGTAAGTCTCAAATGAAGAGCTGCAAAAATGGTTACAATAAGAAATGGCATGACCATTACCAAAATCATAACAGATCATCCGGTGACACCAAGCCACCTCGAGAGATTATAAAACTCTGTGTAGCCGCTATCAGAAATCATGGTCTTGTACCACACCTTACCAGCAGCCTGATCTTAGAAGCCTCCTCCTGCAAGGAAAAGATAAGTTGTTCAATATGAGCATATCTAATAAAATGAACAATAGCAACTTGAATAATCTGATAAGAGAACTGCAAAACAAAAACAAGCAACAGCGGCCTAATATAACCGCAGAAAAGACAAAGATTTTTCAATTGACTAAACATGAAAGGACACAAATCAATTAAGCAACAATTGTAGTACAAATTGATTTGTAATATAAATTCTTAACTCCTGCAAGTTAAGTTCAAAATCCACAATGTCATCTAGATTTGGTACAAGTTGATTTTTTTAGAGTTAAATCCGAGTTGATTTGTAATACAATTTTGCAAGACATATAAAAGAATTTGTTTTTTCGGAAAACTCAAAACAATGATAAGCATATGGATCTGAGCACATGACTTAAATGTCATAAGTACTTGAGTCCACGAATAAGTGAATACTACTAAGAAAACAAAGTGATTTTATTGGTGATTAATGGTGAGTTGGAAAATAATGCCACTAGCTTGACTGGAATTAAAACTATTGAGGACAATTCATTTGTCTACTAATTGCATTCTTAGAAATTTTAGTGTTCTAGTTGCCATTTTCAGCAAGAATGACAGGTCCAAGAGGGAGAAAAAAGAGAGAGAAAAGGTTGCTTTTCTTTTTCATGCTCTGATTCTATTGAGAAATTTTGCATAACACTACACCTGGAATGTTAACAGCATTGGGCATGGAGTGGTGTGAATGTACATCGCATGTATATCTTTCTGAAAGTAATATATTAGGCGGGCAAACACTAAATTTGTGGCCAAAATATGTAACATAGGAACAGAGCCAGGTACCACTCTAAGCTTGGAACTCAATTGTTCAAGTAAAGAAACGCGACTTTTTGTCACCCTTTGTTTTGCACTAGTAGTACCAACTGAAGAACATACAAAAGGGTGATCTTGTCCTAAGTCCTAATATGTGAATCTACTTATACGAAATTATAGAATCATTGTTATACAATGCAACTCAAACCCTTCTTACTATAGATCTGTACTGTTCAGTAGATATAGATGCCATTGGTTAGGTTACCACCAGATTCTTCACACATGCCAAATTAAACTCTATATGTAACAACTCGAACATGAGAGTCAATGTTTACTCTAATGATAGTACATAGGACTTGAACAATTTTTTAAAGACCAAATCTTTGACAATTTAGGGTTAAAACCTGATCAGTTGACAATGGAAACCAGGAGGAAGTGCATTATAATTCAGATGTTGATTCACTCAAACTCGAATAAATTGTAAGGCGACATGAGTGGTACGTCGATGATGCAGACACCATAAGTAGCCATTGCAAGTAATTATGATCAACAATCACATATGGACTACGTACTACTGGTCAAGTAATTATCGATGATGTAGACACCATAAGTAGCCATATGCAAGTAATTATGATCAACAATCACATATGGACTACGTACTAATTGTCAAGCTAAAAACAACCAGGCACTCCTACACAAACGTTGGCCATGCATGCATTTCTAGATGGTAGTAGTTGTTCGGATAGCATTACGCTAAAAACAAATCAAGGCAAACAGCTTCACTAAGACTATAACATCAACTATAGTATATAGAAATCCAGCATGACATTGCAAAAGAAAATCATACCGGGCAGAGCTTGGTCCTCTTGGAATCTAGATTTTCCTTCCTGGCCTTGATGCTTGATGCCTCAGCGAGAGGCCGAGAGCTGCCATCTTGCGTGCAGTCCCGAAATAAGGGTTTCAGCTTGAGCACAACTGCCACATTCTTCAGCGGGTGCTTCCTAGCCTCCCTACGCTTCACCACCGACTGGACCTCATCCGAGTTGATGAGCCTGGACCGGTCAGCATTCGCCATCTTGGGCCTCGGTAGCACAAAACCCTTCTTCTCCGACGGCGTGTCGAAGGACCTGTACACCTCGTCCAGTTTCTTGAACGCAGACTCAGTCCAGATCACGAACCGACCAAGCTGGCAACCAGGAGCGAGGTCGAGAAGGTTGAGGCGGTCCACATTGGCAACAATGCAACATCAACACCAGGGAGGTTGCGGAAAGCCTTGACGATCTTGGATCCCTCGGAGCCGTAGACGACAAGGGGCCATTGCGGTTGATGTACCGGCGGTTGCTGGGGCGAATGCCAACGGAGTCCTTAGACTTGTCAGCATCAGCGTAGGCACCAAGCTGCTTGAGCACCTTACTGAACTGGGGTGTCTTCTCGATGGACTCGGCGGAGTCGGAGACGACCAGCAGGAGCTCAAGGACAGACTCGATGCGGTGTCCGCGGGCAAGGACCAGGGATGGGGCGACGGTGGCGACAAGGGCTGAGCAGCGGTGGTGCCAACGGCGCCAGATCTTGGTGGGCGCGAACATGCGGCCGTCGCGGCACATGTTATCGAAGGCTCCCTGGCCGGCGCGGTGGGTGCCGCCGCCGGGGACTCGGGGGATACGGGAGACCGTGGCGCTGCCCCAGGACTCGGCGGAGGCCTGGTGGCCGGCACGGCGGACACGGCGTAGGGCTGACGCGGTTGCAGGATGTGAGCTTATGGGTGAAGCGGACCACGTCGTGGAGGATCGGCGGCCGGAAGCAGATCCTGATGCCGGTTGAGTCTGTGGCCATGTCACCCTCCAGGGTCTTCACGGAGAAAATCAAACCAAGTGGCGTAATCGATGAAGATCAAGAATCGACGATGTGTAACTTTATTGATCAAGATCAAATCAACAAAAGTAATGAGTTGATTGATTAGATTGTTTTTCTCGCTTGTCCTGAACCGTCTTTTATAGCTATCGGCCGATCGTATACTTTTCCAACACGCTGCAAGGTATGATCCGTATCGGCCTTAATCTAGACAGTTCTTCCTAAAATATCGGCCATAACCAAAATTCGGTCCTCCTTCCGTATCCGATGTCTGCTACAATATCTTTTTAATCCTTAGCTTAACAATGCGTCTGTATTCTTGCCAAATCCTGGTGCAAGCAGTATGCTTCCTCGATGGATGCATGCCGATCCAGATTTATCCAATGGACGACATACTTTCTGCAAGAAGTACACAGCCAGGGAATTTGAAATGAATACATATTTTTCGTGATTTTTCACTCACACAAGGTATGGCAAGTTAAAAATGCAGGAACGGCAAAGACTTGTTATTTCGCCTTATAAGTTGCATCTTATTGAACACAGAACAACAAGTTTGAGAGATGTGGTCTTAGTATGTTATTGCTGACAACCAAAAACAAGATACAACAATGACAAATGACAGGTTTGCATGAGTTAGTTTCAGTCTTAGTATAGTGTGCTTTGTGCTATTATAATTTTTTGTCTGCCCTTGAAAGTAGGTGTTTGTTCTGATAGAGTTGAACCAAATGCCAAATAATATGAAAGAACTTTGATTATAGGATAATATCCCTTCCTGATAGCCAAAGAAAAATCAACTAGCCAAAGAAAAATTAACTTTCTTGAGAATAAGGAGCAGGGAATGGGTATTGAAGGATTAAGCACCTTCTCAACATTGTCAAAGATGAGGACATAATCATAGAACCCCAAGTGAACATCGGGAAGGCTCCTATCGTCCTGGGAGCACCGGAGAAAGGTATCTTCTTTCTGACATAGGGGACCGTATCAAAGCAAAAGAACCCAACCCATCCACCTATCGCAAACAAAGAAACCAAATCCAATTATTGAACATTTCATCACTGGAAACTTCAAATCCTCCTCCTTTCTTCTTTCAATGTTGATTTTGCTGCTCTATCTAAAAGGAAGAGGGAAAACAAACCTCTGTAGATGGGAACCTGTGTTGCTCTAACCCAGAGTATCGATCTATCCACAAATAAGCCTGGAGTATGATCTACATAACAAACGAGTTAACAGAATACACACATGAAGAAAAGAAGTAATCCTGCAGGAAGAGTGGAATACCACCTCCAGTCAGAAATCAGAACTCCCCTTTGTTGTCAATATAGCCAATTTGACCTACTATGGTTCTCCAGTTTTTGCCTTTGTGATGAGCCCAAGTAATCAATCGAAACATAGTTGGCACCAAAACCCAGTCTTAGGTTAGTGACACCGGTGTTACTATTCTGGTTCACAAATGGTTGCTGGGCTTGCATAGCATGCTTAGACATGAAGAACTGTGGAGGCTGCTGCATCAGGTCACTGACCTCCTCAATGATGCGGGGATCCAACTATCCAAGTCACCATCCTGTCCAAACAAGTCACTCTCCGTAGTTGGATGTGGACAACTTGGCTCATTGGAAGCAGCGAGTAATCGAGCCGTGGCGTCCCCATTGCTTATGTTCTCGGGTTTGCTGGGTACCAGGCAGTGTAATCCCGGCTTCCCCACAATCAGACCGTCGCTGCCAATGGCCGACTTCCCAGGATTACCCAGTGGCAATCCATCGCCGCTGTCGGTGGCCGGCTTCCCATGCTTGCCACTGCCGCCACACATGTCTGGCTAGTTGTCACTGAGCTCGCATCCGCCATGGGCGAGGCCGGCACGACACGTACCAGCAGCTGCTCTTCTTATTCTTCCTCGTCATCGTCGTCGATGGACTGCGTGATGCCACTGGAAGGCTGATGACGTGCGGGTCATTCCTAACAGGAAGCGAGCCTGACGGGAGGTGGAGTGGCGACGCAGGTAGGGCAGAGGAGGATGCAAAGACAGGGGTAGGGCGGAGGAGGATGCGGCGACGGGAGGCGAATGGTGACGAGCGTTGGAGGAGTAGTTACGACAAGAAAGAGGATCGCGGGGAGGGCACGTCGGGCGGAGGAGGAGGCGAGCTACGGGAGGTGGAGGATGAGAGGACGTCGGTGGGAGGAAGGGGATCGTGGGGAGGGCACGACATTGGGCTAGGGCTCTCGAGCTGGGCTTCAGATTCACGGGCCTATTCAGAATCTTGAATGACTAATCTGTCATTTCCCTTAATTAGTTGAGGTGCTTTTAGATTAGTGTAGTTTTGTTTTAGGAGAGCATTGAAACATTTCTCGTGAAGTAATTCTCTTTTCCTTGAGAGAAAATCTGGATACCTGACTTATATTGCAAATATGGGGGACACATGGTAAGATATGACAATGGGCAATCTTAATGCTGTTAATGATTTAACTATTCATATCACGCCGAGGTATTAATGATTCAACTTATATTGTAAATATGGAGGACACGTAGTTGTATAGTTCTTTGGATCTACATTGCGATTGGTTGAGTGCGAATCACCGGATAAACTTTCAGGATAGTATGGGTACAACCAACAGTAATTGGAAAGATCTTGCAAAAAAATCACGTGTCTGATGAAGTCTTGAAATATAATACTATAAGAAAAATGACTCTTTTCAAAAGACGTACAAGGAGAATTTTGTTACTTCAAAGCTTGAGTTCAGCTGAAACTTTTTAAACCACCCTAGTGAAATGGTTAATTAATAAATCTGATCCACGTACATAATTTACTTACAGTATATTTCTGACAATGTTACTAAACTTGTTGTAGATTACAGAAGTTGAGGTTGAGGCTTTTCTGTGTATTGTTTTTCCACACCAATTTCATGACGTTATGCATGCTTTGCTACTTGAATATAGTCTACCAAAACAAGAAATAAGAATAGTAAAAATTGAGAATACAATAGACAACAAGTGAGGTAATTCTACTACTAAACTACTATTGTAAAGGAGAATACTAGAGAAGAGGGTAGATGGGTCGCCGTCTCACCTCCGGTGTTCTTGGATCGCCTGGTGCCACCTTCGCTGATCTGAACCCTAAGCCCAACCGCGCCGTCTCCACCCTCTACCCCAACCGCGCCGCCTCCACAATATCGCTCTTCCTTCCCCTTCTTTCTACCTGGGTCGCCGTCTCACGCTCACCTCCGGTGTTCGCCTCAGCCATGGCGCCTTCCTGGGTCGTGTTGGATCGCATCGTCCGTTCCGACCATGACGCCGACGACACCTACGAAGACGGGCGGGAGTGGTTGATCCTGGGCTGTAAGAAGAAGCAGGCGTTCGTTGCTGAAGGCGATTCGTTACTGACGGATCTGAGGATCGAAGCGCGCATCGCCAACCCGCCGGATCTGTCCACCCTGACCCTCCGAGGGTGCAGGCTGTTCGCCAGTCTCCGCACCGTCGAGAACAACGTGATCGTCCTCGATTCGGAGTTCCCCATTAGTCGAGCCTCCTTCCATGTCGTCTACGACGCCATCAGCACGTCGCTCTCGATGGTCCCAATTCTGTCCGACTTCTGCGAACTCGTTGGGCCTCAATTTCTTGTCGTGCGCAGCCCAGACGATGGCGACGGGTCTTACACACTCCTCCTCACGGGGAGAATCATGGAGTTCCGCGTTGAAGAAGAACGCTACCGCGGTCGGCAGGTTCTCTTCCTGTGACCATCGTCCCAGCCGTCCAACACCGCCAAGTGGCAGATGAAGGAGCCTCTCTACCCCGAAGAGATGCCGGCCGGTTTCCGCACCACCGTTGCCTTCTCGTTCAAAGGCCGGGGTTTCTTGGTCGACATCTTGCGCGGCGTCCTGGTCTGCAACTTGGCCGAAGTGCTCTCCGATAACCTCCCCGTGGGCTTCGGCTTCATCGACCTGCCCCCGGGATGTCAGGCCGACCTCGAGACGGATGCGAGAGACTTCCGGACCATGGGCTACTTTGGGGACTCCATCAAGTTCGTCTCCATCGACGGCTATCTTGGCGATCCCGGAACGCTTGCCAGACGAAAGGTGACCATGTGGACCAGAAAGCTAGATGACGGTAATTGGGTGAAGGTCGGCGAGATCAGTTTGAAGAGCCTGTGGGAGCAGGAGCAGTTCAAGATGGCGAGGTTGCCGACAAACATGACGCCAATGAACCCCATCCTGAGCTCGCAGGAAGATAATGTGCTCTATTTCATGCTGTGTGATCTCTACAGCGATGAGAATAATTACACCCGTACCCATGGGCAGTACATGCTCCGAGTCGACATGCCCAGTAAACGTCTCCTGTCCGTCAAGCGTGTCCCTTCTTGGAGGCATATTGTTGTGCCCAGCCACGTTGGTTTCGATTTCTGCAAATGCTATGAGAATCGGCATTTTCCTTCTCGAGGCGTTCTGGGCCATGGTGAGGGTGCTTCGAGTTCCACTGAGAGTATGGCTGTCAAGCGGCTCAAGCCATCTTAATTGAAGACTAACTCACGTTGGTCAGGTAAATCTACTACTATGCTACTACCAAATGCTTATGTCCATTTGAACTGTGCAACTCATACAGCTTGGATATGTAAGTTACTACACCAATTGTGTTGTTTTGTTTGGCAGCAATGAGGGGATTGGAGGGGAGCATGCGGAAAGACAAAGTAGTACATCTTGTGGTACTGAACCTGGACTTCATTTTGTGTTGCTGCTTGCCAAGAAAGTGGAGGGTGTACGGTAGGACTCCTTTAATTTATCGACACCTATATGTGATTGCTTGTTGATTTTGATGCACTCAAGAAGCATGGATTTGTCTCGTTGCTTTATTAATTTCTGTATCGTGCTAGTGGTTCTGTTACACCAAAAAAAAAATCGTATCAGTAATATGTGATATGTCAAACTGAACCTATTCTGTGACGTGCTTGCTGATATATGCATCTCCTTTGGTTGTTTTTGTTTAGGGGGCTGAAGCTTTACCTTTTTATTTTACTCGTTCAAACTCCGTATATGGCTCGTGATTAGGTTATTCGGTTCAATTGGGTTGATCCTCAGAACTTCCTTTTGCTATACTCTATATAATTATAGGTAGCTGGGATTGGATATATTCAGTCATCCCTTTCCCATTCGTTTCAGGAGATGTTCAACCCTTCTGTCAGGTTCTTGCGTTTGTACTTTGTAATGACCTTCCTAATTGTGATTTGAGACTAGTACTATTGACTTGTTTTGTTAATGGTTTGGATGTTGTGCATATTGTTGCCATATTATTACTCTCTTTTCTATTGTGTACACTATTCTCCTTAGTCTTTGTCGGTTCTTCTGTTTTGTGCCTTTGCTTTTCAGCTTGTCTTGTTTAAGACTTTCAGTCTGTGAACATGATCTTGTCATCACCACACTGAAGTGGAACAGCGCATGTTAAGGCTTCTTTCATTTATAGTCACCAATATGCGCTTGTTTGTTGACCTTAATGCCTTCGAGAAACATGATTTATCTGCTTTTTAGCAAATTCTTGTCTATGCAGTGTACAAGCATGGTTCAAAATCCCGGCCAAGATTTCAGAAATCTTGGCCGAAATTTCGGATTTTGACCAGGGTCATGATTCCAAATCTCGGCAGGATAAAAAAATTGAAAATTTTCGAATTGCTACAGTGATTTCGATGTATTTCGGCCTTTTGGATCGAGATGATCACAAATTGGACCAGTTTTCATTTTTTTGCACCATATTTCGTACCAATTTCTTTGTGGTGAATTGTAATGCATTTTATGAGGAATACCTGTGAAAATTTTGCCAAAAAAAAATACGTATACAAATTATGACGCAAAAATAAAAAAGAATTGCAGCGGCTTTTCCTCTGTTAAGTCTCACACACATTTAGCTTTGCTCATACTTCTTTGCTCATATGCGCACTGCCCAGTTAACTAATTGTAATGCAGGAAATTGAACCTTACCTATTCTAAAATCCAAATACGAATCAACGTACAAGTAGTACAAGATATCATATGCATAATTGTCCCTCATTCATGAATCATTGAAAATTATTCTAAATTTATATATTAGTTAGGTAGTAGTTCTCTGAAACATACTCTCGGATTTATGTCTTTCTTTAGGATGCTAAAATCAATGTAATGACCTTTTTCTTCATGCTAGATGCAGAATGTTCTATAATTGAGCTGGAGTAGGGTTGGGCAAGAAATACTCCTATGTTTTTACTTTGTATGGTTACTTGCCCACAACATCTGTACTCTCAGATTTGCTGAAACTGGTGTTTAACCAGTTGAGAGAGCACAACAGTGAGTACTTTTCGTTTATGAAACCTCTCATGCATGATGTGCGTACCTCCTCCATGCTACACCGTCTAAGGTCTTGCATGAGAAAACAAGGCTGTCATGTTAATATGATGTTTTATGTGCAAATACTTGTATTTTGCATTAAAAAAGATAGGAAATGTAAATAAATGCTTGTATGATTTTTTTCATATTTTTTCTAGCCCTGAGAGATCATTTCACAGGGGATTGAAAACGACCGAAATTTCGGTCATTTGGGCCGAAACTTCTATTTTGCCGGTTTCAAAATTACCGGAATCCGAAATCTCACCAAAATTTCAAATTTCTGCTGCCCCCGAGATGTTCTTTTGTGTGATGTCTCAAGTTTGTCATATGATAGTTTTTGCCTAGTGATTGATTAAAACTTTAATCACTTACGTTTAGTTTGTCAGAACTTTTGACATGTGTTACTCATGATCAGCTTGATTCGATTTGATTGGGTTCGGTATTAGTACCATCTTTGTTATGCTGACAGAGCAGGTATATGGGTTGGGTGTGAGTTGAGATTAATACAGCTTGTCTTGTTTTGTTTACATTTTGGTCTTTGTGCTTATTATTGCTATCTTGTTACTCTTTGTTCCATCCGATATGCCCTTGGTTCTTATTGCTTCATCTGTCCAGTAGAATCTCTTCAGCTCGGCTTAGCCGTATGAAAATGAATCTTGGCAGCAAATCTTATCGCCGTCACAGTAGTAGGCAATAGTAGAATAAACAAATGAACTTTACGGTATGTTTCTCTACAGGATTTGTGGTTTCCACACGTTTGTTGCTTTGATGAATTACTTTTGTTGTTTTATCTCGAGATAATCACAATAGATTACAAAGCATGAGGTTGAAACTGAATTCCCTGGTTTCCTAGACATTGTTAGGTTGAGAAATTATAAAAAGAAGCCATATGTGTAACAGTATAACAATGAAACTATGACCGGGCCTAGCCACTGAATTCTTCTGAATCAGATGTGTAACGATTTGACAAAGATCTTGAGTTTTGAATGCGCATGCTATGAGTGTATCTCGAAAGGTACAATTACAGATTGAAGTATGCTTCTTGGCCCTGCCTACAGGCTGGAAGTGATTCTCGTCCTGTATATTTGCCTTTGGAGGTACTGTATCCTTGATTCCTTTCTTGTATTTGGATTGTACTTGGTATGTTCAGTGTTTCGTATAATTCTGTTGTAGGTGCGCAAGATTGTTGAAGGGCAAAGGTACTCTAAGAAGTGACCAACATCCTTAGAGCAACCTGTCAACGTCCCCAGCATAGGGAGCAGAGGATCTGTGAGGTACCATTCAACATATAGATGCTGTGACATGCTTTTTTATGTTTATATTTTAGCTCATATTTGATTCTATTTTTTATTTCTGCATCATTAATTTGAATGATATATTTGTAACTCATGTGGTTAAGACTTTCCTCTTGAAGAGGTATATAGTTGTAACTCATGTTAGCCTGCATCGAGTGTCATTCCTCATAACAATTTTTTTTCTGTGTAAAATGTAGATGGTTCTCCACAACAAGAACGCAGAGGATATGTTTGCTCAGGAGTTTGGAATCAGGGTCAGCAGTGAACTAGTCTCTGTTCTGGCCCGTGTGCTGCCTCCACCCATGGTAGTTATGCCACATTCTTTTTCTGTTGTTAGTGATGCTAAAAGTTAAGGAATTCCAAGAATTACTTCCTTTGTAACATTTTAGTTGAGATATCATGAATCCGGAAGGGAGAAAACTTGTGCGCTAAGAGTTGGACAGTGGGACATGATTAACAAGGTGATGCTATGTTTCTTTGTTTTCACTCATTTTATCTCTCAAGTTCACTAAGCATTCCCTTTGCTGAAATTGAATTCACGGCAAATTTGTTGAGCTTCACTGTGCAACACTTGTTGCCTTTTTTATATCATAGTATCTCATTGTGCCAATCTTGTTTGCACAAACTACTGTGATTTGACTGGTTCTTGTTTAGAAATTGACAATAGAAATTCTGCAAGTTGATGTCTCTTAGGATCATGAGACTGACAGCTATATATTAATCTCATGAGTTTGTATGCTGCATTTAAAAACTGTATTACTCTAATTTTCCACACACCAATTGTAATCGAACTTTTATTTCAAATGAGAATTCCATTCTGGTGTAGCTATGTAGAATAATCCTGTCAGTTGTGATAGAACTATCTATAGCTAGCATATCTTTTTAATGGCAAAATGCTTCTGTCCCTATTTCTTCCACTATTCTGAAAATGAAGCACTATAGCAAGACATAGCAAGTTCAACGTGTAGATGCCCCAGGCTATCTGGTATTGTGATGGAGAGAATAATTTCCAAAAGTTTGTTTGGTTGATGGAGATTGAAACCGGCTCTGATACCTACTATTTTCAGTTTCCACAAGAAGACATCTCTACATATTTTGCAATCAAATACTATATATATATCCTTTCATTGCAGATATAATTGAGAAGACATTATGTTCCAAGAATAATTGAGGGAAAATATGGCGAACCTTTCTAGTTATATTATGAATTATTCGATGTAATGTGAGATTGTTAAATGTGATCACCACTATCATTTTAGTGGAAACTTCATGCTTGTCCTTTGTGCTGCAGTTATGTTACTGGGAATGAACATTCTTCTCTCATGCAAGCTTGCCATATACATCGTATGAATGTTGTTACGCACTTATTAGAGATTTTCTGCAGGGAATAATATGCATATATCTGGCACTTACATAGCGTATATTTGCATTATAGATAGCTAAGAAGTACGATGAAATGGACATTTCTAGTTTTAACATTTCTATCTTCCTTGCTCAAGGTAAGGTTCGCTCATTGCTCACCATCGAGCCATGGTTGCCCATGTTGTAGACAGGCTAAGAAGCACAAAGATCGAAAAGGAGATCACTGGAACACCAGTTTGATGACGTTATGCATGTTTTGCTACTTGAATATAGTCTACCAAAACATGAAATAAGAATAGTAAAAATTGAGAATATAATAGACAACGAGCGAGGTAATTCTACTACTAAACTGCTATTGTAAATGAGAATACTAGAGAAGAGGGTAGATGGGTTGGCGATGGACTATCGAGTTTCGGCCGGCGGCTAGAGTTTCCTAGGAGGGACAACCCCTATCCCCAGCTATATTCCTTTGGCATAATATATTTTCGAAAAACCATGGTAAGTTAGAGGAGATGGGAGAGGGGCCGGCGATGGACTGATGGAGTTGTGGCCGGTGGCTAGGATTTTCTAACAGTGGTCCCATCCTCAACTATATTTATTTGGCATAATATATTTTTAAAAATCATGGTATTCTCTTGGCACTTTGAAATTTACCTTGCATCTAAACATGACTCGATGGTTAAAATGAGGAGTTTACTCGGATCGTCCAGACCGATGTGTGGTTCTCCTCTCCTCTTAAACGTGCTAGACAATTACGCATGCCTCATTGTAAAAACCGTTCGATCGTCCCGCGCCACGCTATGACGCCCTCCTCATGCAGTAACGCTACCTTCCCTCACTTCTTCCTCACGTGACAACCACCCCTTCCTTCACCCCCACCGCCCGATTTTTTTCCTTTAATATTTATCTTTAATCTTTTTTTCGAAACTAGTCGTTGGGGTTTTAAAATTGCAGAAATGGGCGCTCGTCGCCCGTACATGGGGCGATCGCCCTATGTAGGGGCGATAGGTGCCTGCGCCAACGGCGGTCAACGTCCGGTTAACGGGGGGTTCAAATCGCCCCAGTATGGGGCGACCGGATTTTTTTTTGTTGTAATGTCAATTCCAAATTTGTTTTCCGAGAGTAATCAATAGGAAAAAAATAACGAAAATGGCCATAGTACTGATTTACTTTAATATTTTATATCTTTAAATACTTGATACCTCTTAATTTTGATTAGAAATAAATTTTAACGAAAATGGCCATAAGTTAAAAACATTGATCTTTTAGTACGTGATAGCTCTTAGTATTGATTTACTGTAATATTTTATATGTATTGGCCAAAATGCACCATTAGTTAAAAGCACTAATCTTTAAATTTTTGATACCTCTTATGTATTGATTTACTTTCATATTTCATATGTAAGTGTCTCGAAGTCGTATCTTTCGCAGGAAGTCAAAAGCGAGCATTTATCTCGTCGGCCACACACACGCTACCGCCGCGCACTGATCCCACGCGCATTGTAATTGGTCCACGCACCAGGGATAGGCACCTCGGGAGCATTGTCCTCCTCGTCGGATTGTTCACCATCAGCGACTTCCTCATCCGCACGGTCCTCCTTCCCCATCAGGTGAACAATGTCCTCCACCTCCTCCTCGTCGGCCACCCCTCGCGCCTCCACCACTGCCTCCTCGCCCCCCCCCCCCCCGATCCTCTTGCCACTGTCAGTCTCGTGCTCCTCGCCACCTTCCTCTTCGCATCGTTCTACATTTGATGTCCCTCCAGATATTATATTTGTGCCACATTACTTTGACCCTACCAAATTAAATTTCTAAATATTGCTTAATATTTCTAATGTATTCAATTTCTAGATAATGAATACTGCATTAAATTTGTACATACTAAATACTACACAATTTTGAAATTTCTAAAAACTAAATACTACATTAAAGTTCTAAATATTAACTGCCATATTAAATTTCTAAACACTACACAATCCGAAAATTTCTAAACGCTACACAATCCTAAAATTTCTAAACACTACAATAAATTTCTAAATATTAAATGCTACATTAAATTTCTAAATACATCACAGTCCTAAAAAAATTTCTAAACACTAGACAATCCTAAAATTTCTAAATAATAAATGCTACATTTAATTTCTAAATACTAAACAATCATAAAAAAATCCTAAATTTACCTTCACAGAAACGACGAATCGATTTTTTTCTTCCCCTCTTCTTCTTCTTTCTCTTCTTTTCTTCTTCTTCTTCTTCTTTTCTTCTGCTCTCGGCTGCCTCTCCTCCCTCAGCCTAGTGCGCCCAAGTTTAAAAGGCCCCCGTCGCCCTAGCACTAGGCGATCGTCCCAGCACTGGGCGATAGGTGGGTGGGGGGGGGGGTAATGGTTGGCGTTAAAGGCCATTTTACGACCGGTGGCGCAGGGACCTATCGCCCAATGCTATTGCTGCAGTTAGTTTCTTCCTATAGCTAACAATTGCTGGCCAGAAATCACCAAGTATAGAGGTATAGTCTCTGCTCAGCCCCACAGGCAGTAGATAATAGAAGATCTCTTTAATGTCAGTAAAGATCCACAGGGGGAAAGTACTATAAATGGTGGCATGATCAGGTAAGTTTGTGTTTAAGCTTAGGCTATTATCGATTGTCACATGGTTCATCTGGGTAATCTGACATGCTCATGCTCAGAATTACTGATTGCGTTCCGCAGGAAGACAAACCGGAGGCCTGAGAGGATATTGTTCTGCAGGTATGCACACCAAGCCACCAAATTATGTTATTCTTTTCACCTTTATGTCCAGTTGAATGAAATCGGTTGACTGATCATTCTCCTTTGTAGAGATGGGGTAAGTGAAGGTCAATTCAGCCATGTTCTGCTTCATGAAATGGATGCCATCAGAAAGCGAAGCCTGCAGCATGATTTGCCTGTGTATACCTGGTTTGGTTCTCCTTGGCCTTGGCCATTTTGATGGTTTTCTTCTTTTCTGTTACAAGGCTTGTGCCTCTTTGGAGGAGGGATATCTACCTCCAGCCACATTCGTGGTCATTCAAAAAAGGCATCAGACGAGGTTTTTTCCAGAAATTCATCCTGGTTAGTATATTTGATGTTTCGTTGTCACTGAGAACATGTATCTGCTACTTCTTGAAGCATTGCTGATAGGACTGCGTATTCATATTTCTTTGGTCCTGCAGGAACTGTGGTTGACTCTGAGATTTGCCATCCTACCGAATTCGAATTCTACTTGTGTAGTCATGCTGGCATTCAGGTAACCACATGTTGGTTTTTGTGCGTGCATCCTTTTATATCATAAACTTGAATATTGAATGCTTGTATATACTCCTCAGGGAACCAGTAGGCCGACACATTATCATGCTTTTTATGATGAGAGCCATTTCACAGGTTATGCACTTCAGTCGCTGACCAACAATCTTTGCTACATGTAATTTGAACTCTATCTATCTATCTGCTTTATGTTTCTAGTGGTGATTTAACTCTGACCCATGTCTATTGGTAAAATGCAGCTATGCTCGTTGCTCCCGTGTGGTGTCTGTGGGTGTGTTTCCTTTTATTGCATCCCTGTTTTTAATGTTTCCTGTCTTAATTTATTCAGTTGTGAAGGTTGATCTGTTGATATGCCTCTTTTTCTATGAGAATGTAAAAGGATACCCTAGCAAGTTCCTTTAGATTTGTTGTGCTATTTTGAAAATGTAGATTTTTAGTCCTTTCATACAATGGCATTTGACATTGTGACAAAGAGCAATCTTTACCTGTGGTACATTGTTCTGTATGTTATTTTTCCTATATTGTTAAAACAAAAATGTTTGCCAATTTTTTACTCTTTTGGCCAAAAAGACGTACAAGTGGATTTGAGGAGTAAGTAGAGACAGTGTAAAGGACCGATATTAGTTTCCCATTATAATCTTGGTTTCAAGAGATCCTTGGTTGTCGGTGAAGGATGACATGTTCGTGGCGAAGCTGAACTATGGTACCCGATACTCCGAGCTTGGTCTCCTCTCCGGCCACTAGACAAGATTAAAGCACACGGACATGAACTTAGGTCTGCCTTTCGCATCGCATCATTTCGATGTGCATACTTGAAGTAAGTCGATTTGGGAATTGATTTTTTCTGTGTTCACATTTCTAGCTTTCTTCTCACAATATATACATATGTGTATATGGTCCCAATGGGCTAAGATACACACAACCTACAACCCATCTTGTCACATGCAAATGAACACTCCTTTAACACTCAAGCCTTTTGTTAGATAATAGCTTACTTGCTCTCCTGATGTTACAAAGCTCAACTCTAGAACTCTTTTATCTAATCTCTCTTTGATAAAAAAACGATTTATCTCCACATGTTTGGTCCGATCATATCGGACTGGATTGTTAGCAATATTTATAGCTAACTTGTTATCACACCATAGCTTTATGGAAATATCTCCGAGCAACTTCAACTTAGAAGCCTCCTTACCAATAACATCTCACTCAAACTTCCTGACATTGCCCTATATTCCACTTCAATAGTGGAGCGAGATGCCACCGGTTTCTTCTTGCTCCTCCAGGATACCAAATTACCACCTACAAACACACAGTAACCTGAAGCCTCTGATATTCAAATCATATGATGGGTTGTGGCTCTCAAAAAAAATATCGTGAGTTGTGTTATGATCCCTCATAAAGTTTGACTGGTTGAACAGATAGAAATACAACATGATAGATGAAAATTTGCACAAACTACTGTGATTTGACTGGTTCTTGTTTAGAAATTGACAATAGAAATTCTGCAAGTTGATGTCTCTTAGGATCATGAGACTGATAGCTATATATTAATCTCATGAGTTTGTGGCGCGTACGAAAAACTGTATTACTCTAATTTTCCACACACCAATTGTAATCGAACTTTTATTTCAAATGAGAATTCCATTCTGGTGTAGCTATGTATAATAATCCTGTCAGTTGTGATAGAACTATCTATAGCTAGCATATATTTTTAATGGCAAAATGCTTCTGTCCTTATCTCTTCCACTATTCTGAAAATGAAGCACTATAGCAAGACATAGCAAGTTCAACGTGTAGATGCCCCAGGCTATCTGGTATTGTGATGGAGAGAATATTTCCAAAAGTTTGTTTGGTTGATAGAGATTGAAACCGGCTCTGATACCTACTATTTCCAGTTTCCACAAGAAGACATCTCTACATATTTTGCAATCAAATACTATATATATATATCCTTTCATTGCAGATATAATTGAGAAGATAGTATGTTCCGAGAATAATTGCGGGAAAATATGGCGAACCTTTCTAGTTATATTATGAATTATTCGATGTGATGTGAGATTGTTAAATGTGATCACCACTATCATTTTAGTGGAAACTTCAAGCCTGTCCTTTGTGCTACAGTTATGTTACTGGGAATGAACATTCTTCTCTCATGCAAGCTTGCCATATACATCGTGTGAATATTGTTACGCACTTATTAGAGATTTTCTGCAGGGAATAATATGCATATATCTGGCACTTACATAGCGTATATTTGCATTATAGATAGCTAAGAAGTACAATGAAATAGACATTTCTAGTTTTAACATTTCTATCTTCCATGCTTGCTCACCATCGAGCCATGGTTGCCCATGTTGTAGACAGGCTAAGAAGCACAAAGATCGAAAAGGAGATCACTGGAACACCAGTTTCGGAGCAGATTGGTGACCGGAAAGTTGACTCATTTGTTGTTGTTAGAAATCGATAACATGGTATTTAGCAGTGCCAAAATTATATTGACAAATTATTTTATACGGTGGATGTATTTTTTCATCTAATAAATATGTGCTACGACGTACTTTCTTATCTAGTTTGTTCAAAATTGAAGCCCTACTTTTTGAGCTCTTTTACGGTACACTAAATTTAATGTGAACCGTTCATTATTTTCGATCCAATGGATCGGATTAACTAGAATTTAATTATACTTCCTCTAGTAGTAGAGTGGTAGAAATACCCTTAATAAATCAACGACTAGATCTGATTTTTACTATCTATTATATACTATCAGTATAATGCACCTGTAAAATTTCTCTACTTTACTTTTTTTTAGTTCTTGATAACTCAGTGTAAGCTCGAGCCAGGAGGTGGGAGCGTGCCTGCTCTGCAAACCACACATGGAATTTAGGTGAGGAAAGGATGGAGGAGATAGGATAGGAACATGAAAATGCGAGTGCTCGAGATGCCTCTAAGAAGGTGAAAATGGAAACCCCATTCTTTAGAGCTTAAGAAAACAAAATCATTTATCATTGTCACTATTTTTTGTGAGAGAAGTGCATTATCACAGTTCACTATCCATTTATTTTTCTAAATTTTTAAAAATGGAGTGTGGGTGGACTCATATCCCTTGGTGCTCGAGCTAACCATCATACTCACTTGAGAGATGCAACCGCAAATTGGAGCAAACCAGATGCACACAAATTTAAGACAATTATGACATTTTCCTTTGATGGTTGAAACTTTTAGACCAAAGGCCAGAAAGGCCCTGCTTTATTGAAAGCAAATAAAAATAGGATTCTGCTGGGGATACCAGCTTACATGTAAAGTGCATAGACATAAACTGAGAAACCGAGTACAAACAGCCTACTTCAAAACCAGCAGAAATCCTAAAAAAACCAGCATATGTATCATTGTCCGGTAGAAATCCTAAAAAAACCAGCAGAAATCCTAAAAAAACCAGCATATGTATCCTAAAAATAGGCCACTTTTAGATGTAGATTTTTTTTATTAAAAAAAGCCAAATATGGACTAAAAAAACCAGCATATGTATCATTGTCCGGTAGCACTCTAGCTAAGCCAGTACGTGTTGGGTATCCAATATATCCATTCACCTTGGCAAGAGAAGCAGTAGCAGCAGTACTACATGTAGTAATACATATTGTACTAGTACATTGTATTGTAGCATGCATCATCCAGTTCCCTGAGAAGTCAGCAAGTGTTAAGTACTACTGTGAAGGAGGCGGAGGCGGAAATGCATGTATATGTGATCTGAACTTCTGAATGAAGCAGCAGCAGATGATCAACAGAAAAGAGATGTGTGTGTGGCCCTGCCGCCCTGTGTTGGAATCTAATAAGCAAGCATGCACCCCACCCCTCTATGTCTGTAGCTTTATGCCGTTGTGCGAAAGGAAACAACAGGAACGACCCAGATGGAGTGTTGCTACCTAGAGAGCAGCAGTCTAGTGCGTTTGCAGATCCAGCAGGTTGCAGGTCCAGCAGCGCAGGGGCTTGGTTTGCTTCTAATAATTATCCATGCTTAGCATTGACTAAATTTAGCAAGATTTAGTTTGGTATCGAATTTTGACAAAATTCCCTTCTCTTTTGGTTCTCTAGTTCATCTTCTTGCCAATCTTTAGCCAAAGTATTGGTAACTAATTTGATGACCATATTTTGGTAATGCTAAATTTTGATAAGATTTAGTAAGACAAATTTGCCATCAAACCAAACCAAATAGGCCCTAGCCTCCACCTTTCTTTTTCCCTTCGAAGGAAATGGTCCCTGATACTCTTTAGGAAGGATTGTGATCTTTACTGCAGGATCTGTGTCTCTAAATGCCGAGGCAGATCTAGAGGATGCCATGGCACCACAAAAATTTGAAAAACGGTACAAGATCATCTCTTCGGTGGGACAAATTTGTTGATTGAATTGGTTCTAACTTTGTTCTATTAGATGGGAGCTAAGTCACCCCGCTGCCTCCTTGAAAGAGAGATGTCCTGAACCACTAGACGATAAGGGCATCACTAGACGATAGGGCCATATACAACCGCTCGTCATTATACTATATTTTTTCCTCGATTAATATGAAAATTTTCTCATAGTTTATAATTAGTATAGGTTATAGATCTTATTACAAATTTTAATATTTTTTAAATTTAGCATCTAAATTCATATACAAATCAAATATCTAATGATCCTTTGATTCATTTCTAATCCACCTTTAATTTTTATTTCGAATTTGCAATTGTTTTATCATACTTGGGTGGATTTTTTCAGTTTTAGGATGGAACTAGATGAGTGACCGCTATGTGCCACGCTACGGTTGCCGCCCCACGCGAGCAAATTGAGAAAACACGTGAAACGGCTGAAAGGATATAAACATAATTACGCTTTTTTGCATTTATTTGAGGTCCTTTCACGAAAGATCCGCGATTTCTCGGAACAGAAAGGTCCTTTTTGTAAAAAATGGTTGAAAGAATCTAAACGTAATTACGCGTTTTTTTCGTTTATTTGAGGTTCTTTCAGAAGGATTCACGATTTCGCTGAACTGAAAGATCATTTTCGTAAAAAATGGCTAAAAGGACCTAAACGTAATTACATATTTTTTGAGGGCCTTTCATGAAGGGCGACACGTAAGCGAGCTCAACGACCAAGAAACCTTGGTAAATAGGAAAGGTAGTATTCATATGAAAATTTATATTTTTTATTACTATTCAATTTTATTTTTAGGGTTTACTTTGAAATTTTATGAAATCAAATTAATAATTTTATTTTATTTTTATTCAAAATTTTAATTAATTTGGCTTTTACTTGATATAGACTATTTATTTTAATTAGCTAATTTTTGTATAAATAGTATTCCATGTTTCATATATTTATAGATTTTTTTAGAAATCATATAGAAGTCAAATTGCTAATTTTTTTATTTTTATCTGAATTTAATTTAGGTTGTATTTGGTATGGACTCTTTCTTTTAATCTAAGCTATTTAAATATTATTCCGACTTTTGGTTATTTATGGATTTTCTTTGGAAATCATATGGAAGTCTTATTTATGGATTTTTTTTGAAAATCGTATGGAAGTCAAATTGATAATTTCTTTTTTTTATTCTGGATTTTAGTTAATTTAAGTTGTACTTGACATAGACTCTTTACTTTAATCTAAGCTGTTATAACTTAGGCCCAACAGATAGACGGCTAGATCTTTTTGGTTAACGTAGGAGCTTCCTCAGAATATTTCGGCTTTTTGGTTATTTATGGATTTTCTTTGAAAATCGTATGGAAGTTAAATTGATAATTTCCTTATATTTTTTATTCTGAGTTTTAGTTAATTTAAGTTGTACTTGATATGAACTCTTTCCTTTAATCTAAACCGTTATAACTTAGGCCCAACAGATAGACGGCTAGATCTTTCTAGTTAATGTGGGAGCTTCATCAAAGTATTCTGACTTTTGGTTATTTCTGGATTTTCTTTGGAAATCGTATGGAAGTCAAATCTATAATTTTCTTTTTTTATTTTGAATTTTAGTTAATTTAGGTTGTACTTGACATGGACTCTTTCCTTTAATCTAAGCCGTTATAACTTAGGCCCAACAGATAGACGGCTAGATCTTTTTGGTTAACGTGGGAGCTTTCTCAGAGTATTCCGGCTTTTGGTTATTTGTAGATTTTCTTTGGAAATCGTATGGAAGTCAAATTGATAATTTCTTTATTTTTTTATTCTGAATTTTAGTTAATTTAAGTTATACTTGATATGAACTCTTTCCTTTAATCTAAACCGTTATAACTTAGGCCCAACAGATAGACGGCTAGATCTTTCTGGTTAATGTGGGAGCTTCCTCAGAGTATTCCGGCTTTTGGTTATTTGTAGATTTTCTTTGGAAATCGTATGGAAGTCAAATTGATAATTTCCTTATTTTTTTATTCTGAATTTTAGTTAATTTAAGTTATACTTGATATGAACTCTTTCCTTTAATCTAAATTGTTATAACTTAGGCCCAACAGATAGACAGCTAAATTTTTCTGGTTAATGTGGGAGCTTCATCAGAGTATTCCGACTTTTGGTTATTTTTGGATTTTCATAGGAAATCGTATGGAAGCCAAATTGATAATTTTCTTTTTTTATTCTGAATTTTAGTTAATTTAAGTTGCACTTGACATGGACTCTTTCCTTTAATCTAAGCCGTTATAACTTAACCCCAATAGATAGACGATCAGATCTTTTTGATTAACGTGGGAGCTTCCTGAGAGTGCCTAATTAGTATAAAGACCTGTTTGGATCCATTAGCACTAATAGTTAGCTACTAAAATTAACAGTTATGGATCCAAACATGCCTGCTAATAGACCTGCTAATTATTAGCAACTCACCCTGCAACAATTAGTTCATTAGCAGGTTGTACCCTACTAAAAGCTGCTAGTAGATAGTCAATTGACACTTTTGCCCTCCCTTCAACCCTATCTACTCGAGCGTCCCTGTCCACTCGTCCACTATCCTACTAAAAGGGCATTATGATTATTTCTCTTTAATTGACTGATTTTGTGAACTTTATTAGCAGGTGGATCCAAACAGTCTCTGCTAATAATTAGCCAGCTAATAGTTAGCTAGCTATTAGCCAGCTAACTATTAGCACTAATGAATCCAAACATGGTCTAAGTATAGATAGATAGATAGATAGATGTCACACTTCCCTACTTTGAACCGTAGAAATTTTAAAACAGTAGTGACACAATTCGTAGATGCAAATCAGGCTCTCAACTTACACCGAAAGTTGCTCAATTTTATCTCTCTTTTGAAAGCACATCAGAGCGTATACTAAAAGTACTATTCAAGAACGTACGTAAGAGAGTAGCTAGAGAGCTTTACTCAATTATGCAGCATATGACATAAGCGCCCGTGCGCACAGCCGCACACACACTACACGTACGGTCGCTGTGCCTATATCAAACAGTTAATTTTATCAGATGATCGCACATAATGATCCAAAACATGGACCATGATATTGCTAATTGATGGCAACTAATGGTCCGTGGATGCAAGGAGCAAGACTCCTTTGGCCTATTTAGGCGAGCCAGAATTTTTTTAAAAAACTATTTTTTATATGAAATTGTTTGGTAAATAGCTAAATTTTTTTAGTAATGAAATGTAAAAACAGGTTAAACTCAGCTTTCAATTTTTTGCTTTTGCTAGTTATATATGGCTTCTAACTTATACCAAAAATCGCTTAAAAATTAAATTGTTGAGAGAGTTTATTGGCTTTAATTTGGAAAGATGAAACTGGTTTAAAGCCCTTAAACAAGTAATAGTCCAACTGTGGCTCCGGCTTAAGAGTTCAACACGGATGGATGAGACAGAGCAAAGCTAGTTCACAAGTAGGGGTGGGCATTTTTAAACCGAAACCGAATTACCGAACCGAACCGAATTAACCGATTATTTCGGTTTTTTCACAAGTAGGGGTGGGGGAACGAGGAGATTACCTTCTTTTTGTGATTTTCACATGAAATTACAAACAAAATCAGAGAGAATTGAGTAGATTTGGAGGGGAAGAGGAAAGACGGCGCAGGCGCCTCTCGGGCTCAACTTCAAGCCCTGAAATGGCCGAGGCTGCGAGTAGGAATGGCCCACTTGTAACCTCAGTTCGCGTCATAATAAATTAGACCTCCACACCAATAGCAATAGGGCGCCTATGGGCTATCTCTGCACCATCCATTCCGATACATCATAATCGTACCTTCGTGTTAGATTCACATCCACTCGAGAGATCTCGGGAACAAGGGGCAAAGAGTATCTAAGTCCAGATTCGGCGCCAATGCTCTAGCGTAGATCAACGACATATCATCTCTTGCGTTGCTAACGAGGATGGTTTCTCCACACCATGATCCTTGGAGTTGAAATTGTTTGTCCTTCACGCTATTCGTGCTAGCCGGATAAAATGGATCATTTCTGGAATTAGTTTCGTGTGGGGGCCACTTTTAGATGTAGATTTTTTTAAAAAAAAAAAGCCAAATATGGACCAAAAAGCCCAGCATATGTATCATTGTCCAGTAGCACTCTAGCTAAGCCAGTACGTGTTGGGTATCCAATATATCCATTCACCTTGGCAAGAGAAGCAGTAGCAGCAGTACTACATGTAGTAATACATATTGTACTAGTACATTGTATTGTAGCATGCATCATCCAGTTCCCTGAGAGGTCAGCAAGTGTTAAAGTACTAATGTGAAGGAGGCGGAGGCGGAAATGCATGTATATGTGATCTGAACTTCTGAATGAAGCAGAAGCAGGTGATCGACAGAACAGAGATGTGCGTGTGGCCCTGTGTTGAAATGAACACTCCTTAACACTCAAGCCTTTTGTTAGATAATCACTTACTTGCTCTCCTGATGTTACAAAGCTCAACTCTAGAATTCCTTTATCTAATCTCTCTTTGATAAAAAAAAACGATTTATCTCCACATGTTTTGTCCGATCATATTGGACTGGATTGTTAGCAATATTTATAGCTAACTTGTTATCACACCATAGCTTCATGAAAATATCTCCCAGCAGCTTCAACTTAGATAGAAGCCTCCTTATCAATAACATCTCGCTCAAACTTACTAACATTGCCCTATATTCCACTTCAATAGTGGAGCGAGATACCACCGGTTTCTTCTTACTCCTCTAGGATACCAAATTAGCACCCACAAACACACAGTAACTTGAAGTTGATCTCCTATCATCAGGCCAACTAGCCCAGTCTGCATCATAGTAACCTTCTACATTTAGTTATCCATTCTTCTTGAACCATAATCCCTTTCCCGGGCTTACTTTCAAGTATCTCAAGATTCTTAAGTGCATCTTATAAGTGACCACTTCTAGAATCATGCATGTAACGACTTATCACACTCATAAGTTATATCTAGCCTTGTGTGACACAGATAAATTAAATCATCCCACAAGCCTCTGATATTCAAATCATATGATGAGTTGTGGCTCTCAAAAAAAAATATCGTGAGTTGTGTTATGATCCCTTATAAAGTTTGACTGTTGAACAGATAGAAATACAACATGATAGATGAAAATTTGCACAAATTACTGTGATTTGACTGGTTCTTTTTTAGAAATTGACAATAGAAATTGTGCAAGTTGATGTCTCTTAGGATCATGAGACTGACAGCTATATATTAATCTCATGAGTTTGTGGCGCGTACGAAAAACTGTATTACTCTAATTTTCCACACACCAATTGTAATCGAACTTTTATTTCAAATGAGAATTCCATTCTGGTGTAGCTATGTATAATAATCCTGTCAGTTGTGATAGAACTATCTATAGCTAGCATATCTTTTTAATGGCAAAATGTTTCTGTCCTTATCTCTTCCACTATCCTGAAAATGAAGCACTATAGCAAGACATAGCAAGTTCAACGTGTAGATTTCCGGAGGGCGTTTCCGCGAAACCATTGAGGCACTGCCACTGCTACCTTTCTCTTCGGCGGCACTGCAGTGGCCTACTGGCCTCCATTCTCTTCCGCTATATATTATAACACACACGTCACCTCATCTCACCATCTCCTCTCGATCAGTTTAGTATGCCCTGCCATCGTCGCGGTAGCCGAGCAGGCCGCGATCGTCGCCGGGAAGGCCACCCTGCGCGCCCGGGGCCTGCCGTGACCCTCGGGAAGAAGGTCATGATCCGGGAGAACCACTTCATCGTCAACGTCGCCCACAACTACCTGTTACACTACGATGTGAGCCTCCTCTTCCTTAAACCCTACCCTGTCTATTTTTTCCTGTGAATCCTTTTGTATCATAAACTTGAATATTGAGTGCTTGTATATACTCCTCAGGGAACAAGTAGGCCGACACATTATCAAGTTCTTTATGATGAGAGCCATTTAACAGATTATACACTTCAGTCGCTGACCAACAATCTTTGCTACGTGTAATTTCAACTCTCTTTCTCTTTCTATCTGCTTTATGTTTCTGGTGGTGGTTTAACTCTGACCCATGTCTATTGGTAAAATGCAGCTATGCTTGTTGCACCCGTGCAGTGTCTGTGGGTGAGTTTCCTTTTATTGCATTCCTTTTTTTTCGTTTCCTGTCTTAATTTATTCAGTTGTGAAGGTTGATCTGTTGATATGCCTCTTTTTCTATGAGAATGTAGAAGGATACTCTAGCAAGTGCTTTGGTACGATTTAACTGTAAATTGAAGTATGGGACAAGATAGTCTTATCAGCATGTAGTTTATCTCTTTTGCTATGGGTTGGTTAGTTATCCTACTGGACTTTGTTCTTTAAAGACAGCAATGTTTCTGATCATGGTAGTCCTGGTAGTGTTAGTGGTTCGAATGCCTTCTGTTATCTTTTGCTTGTAGCTGTTTGGTGCATGTTCAGATGTGAAAGATCGAAAAAGGCGATTAGAGGGGGATGAATAGGAGCCAAATAAAATTTTTGAATAAACTCTCCCCCTAAAATTCAAACCACCAAAAGATCAGAAAGAAACTGCACTGATCGGGTATTTCTGGTCGGATGAACAGTACCCCCGACCTACAGAGGTCGGATGAACAGTACTCGGAATAAATAGTGTTCGGTGAACAGACTTCGACCAAAGACTGGTCGGATGAATAATACTCCGACCAAGTGGTCGGATGAACGATCTTTCGGGTGAATAGTGTTCGGGTGAACAGTACCCTCGACCAGATGAACAGTACTCCCGACCTGAAGTGGTCGGATGAACAGTGCTTGGGTGAATAGTGTTCGGTAAACAGTAAAATCAGCACGATCTCAAAAACAGAAATCGATGTAACTTTTGATCGGCTGATCCAAAAACAGTGAAAATTGGTGTGCACCTCCCAAAGGATGTCAGGAACCTATTTCAATCAACAATCGAAGGAATTAATACCAAGGTTCCGTCCTTTTCAGTTTAACAAATGCAACACCAAAAAACAGAGTCACGAACACAGACTTCACCCCTAACTTGCTGCTGGGAGTTGATGGTCAGAAATCCTTGGATGACTCTCCACAAATCATAGCAAGTAAGTACACGAAGAAACAACCCTTCAAACAAATAGAAACACTATCTGAAAACTAGGCACAGAAATTGGTTTCTTGCAAAACTGAATATAAGAGGTTGTAGATTGCCTAGATGATTGGGATATGATCTATAGAAGATTCATCCAAGAATCTTTCATCCTTGGCAACAAGAACCGAAGCCAATCAAGACTAAAGAACGCAAGTCACACGTTTACGCACTTTAAGAACACAGTTTACAACTTGCAACAAGAACGTAAGGATTGCCTAAAAGATTGAAAGCACCAATCCAGAGAAGAGTTCATCAATCATGAATTTCAACAAAGACTCAATAGCATGTAGAAGGAGATGAGGCAAATCCAACTTACGTAAGGTAAATTGCAAGTAAGTAAATGCGAATTTAGATAATGAATTTAAGTGCGTAATGTAAATACGTAAGAGAAATGAAACAGAATAGAAATGAAGAACATTTCATTTCGGAAGGAGGTTTACAAAGCCTCACAACAAAGTGGGCAAAGCTCAAATGAGCAAAAAAACCTCGAACCTTCACAACCTTCGCCGAGGAGGCTGCCCTACCCTCTATTTATAGTGACTGGATCAATTCCCACCTTTGGATGTTCTGCTTCAATCCTAAGCCAACATCCAAGAGTCGATTTGATCCTTACATCGCCACTCTCAACAACTCTCAACTACTCACGTAGACTTTCCTCACTGCTCACCCCAAGGAGACACCCTCTCCTGTCTATTCATAGCGAGCTTGGACCACCACCACCCTTGGATGAGCCTCTAAACCCTAGAGCACTCCATCAAGGGTGAGATTTTACCCACTCACACACTATGCATGGGTGACCGAAACCCAACAACATAACGGGTTTTGCACTGTTCAAACCATACCAACTTGACCGCTACTCTATCTTCCCGACCGCGATCCAACGGTCCTCCTCGATCGAGCGGCTCCAAGTTAGCATCTCATCCATTCCTTTGTCTTCTCGGCTTGCGGCTACTCCACGGCCTCGGTCATCTTTGGCGACACCTTGATCATCCGGACCTCGGCTCTCCCACCTAGTCCTGATCCTCTTCGCCTCACCATGACCTAGCTCCAAAGTCCTGCAACCATCATAGACAAGAAAACCACATCACATAGCAATGTCCAACAACACATATCCATCTCAACAGAAGATATACACTATGTCGACCGGCGATAACCCGACCACACGTGGTCCGACCATCGGTCTCCATCCCGACCAACCATGGTCGACCATCGGTCTCTATCCCGACCACTCAAGGTCGGACGACCCAACCACTCGGGGTCGGACGACTGGTCTCCGACCGACCACGGCCCTGCCTCTCTGGTCGGACAACCGGTCTCCGACCAACCAAAGACGACCACTCGGGTCGGACAAGCGGTCTCCGACCACCACGCCCAGAACCTCTGGGTCGGACAACCGGTCTCCGACCAACCAAAGACTGACCACTGGTGGACGATCGGTCTCCGACCACCAAAGCCCGCACTCTCGGTCGGACGACCCGACCACTGGGTCGGACGACTGGTCTCCAACCAGCCAAAGCCCCGACCACTCAGGTCGGACGACCCGACATCTCGGGGTCGGACGACCCGACCACTCGGGGTCGGACGACTGGTCTCCAACCAGTAACTCAAATTGCTCTAGCTCGAAAAACAATCCAAATCAAACTCAAACTTGAGCACACTTTGCTCAAATAAAATCAAATACTCATCACAAACATGGATGGACCTCCACATGGTCCTTCATGATGTAAACTGGTAACGTCATACTGTTTTCTTTGCTTTCTTAAGCCCTCTGTCTAAAACTCTAAATTAGCATGTAGTCTCTAACAATTGGCTTAGTTTTTTGCAATGTACGTCAAGGGTTCCTGACAATTAGCATGTAGTCTCTGACAATTAGCTTAGTTTTTTTGCATGTACGTCAAGAGTTCCTGACAATTAGCATGTAGTTTCTGCAATCGGCTTAGCTTGTTCTGATGAACACATCGAGAGTATGTTCCTGCTTGTGTCTGCTTCATGTGATCTTCCTTTCGGTTGATTTTTATTCACTGGATTCATGCATTACAATTTGCTTGATAGATATCATGTTACTTTCTAAAACTATAGTAAATGAGTATCTGAGATGTTTTCTTTACATCTTGCGCCATGTTCTTCTAGAAACTAAATTGGCTAACTAGTCACCATTAATATTGTGTTCCTTTCTGTGCAGTCCCACCAGCCGTCTATGCCCACCTTGCTGCATTCCGGGTGTGCTACTATGTCGAAGGAGAAAGTTCACATGGTGGCTCAACTCCTGGCAGCAGCCGACAGGCAGTTGTATCCTGTGAGGGGCCTGCAAAGGTTTGCGAAAAGGTTTGCGAAATTAGGATATTTATCAAGCTTTTGGATTTCAAAAGTATTCATCAGTCAATGCCACCTACAACCTCGATGAATGAAATAACTCTCTTTGCCTTAAAGAGAAATGATATCTGGATACCTGACTTATATTGCCAGTATGGGGGACACGTAGTTAGTGAAGATGTGACGCTTGGCAGTCTTAATGCTATTAATGATTCAACTATTCATATCACTCCAAGGCTGAGGGGCGGATGTGATGATAGGTATGTTGATGTCTCAATTTGACCGTACTTAGTTCAATTGTTACGTCTTGTGAAAATAAATATCTGACATAATTATTTATCCTTAGGTTCATAACTATTCAACAACCTTGTATACCTTTAGAGGAGTATATTAAAACCCATGAAAGCGATTTGTTTGAGGTTATTCGCATCCCCATTGAGCTACAGGTGGACAATTATGACAAAACTTTTTTGTCCCTTGGAAAATCTGGAAGACACATTGGTCGATTGTTGTTAAAATTGTTAGCGAGTGGCGAGTGGCGAGTGCTACAGTGATTTCACAGTTAGCGATATTGTCTACATGCCAACATATGATTCCTTGGGTTTTCTGCCTCGTATTAGAAAGGTTAACTACACTTCTAATGGCTATAATCAAATGCTTGAGAAAGCAGCCAAAATCTTTCAAGAAAAGTTTATGTATAGTAAAAAAGTATTGCCTCCATTTGTCCGTCAGTTGGTAGAAGACTTGAGAAACCCAATACAACAAGCTGGTCTATTTGCAAAATGGAAGACTTTCCTGCATTTTCATCCTGCTCTTCTTTCTTCTGTTGCCCGTCTCAAGTTGCTACTATGTTTGGATCTACATTCCAGTATATTGGGTATGAATCATCGGAAAAACTTTCGGGATAGTATGGGTAAAACCACAGAGGGTTGGATAAAGATTGCAAAAAAGTCACCTGTTTTGAAAGAAGTCTTTGGATATGGATTCTATGAGAAGAGTGTCTTTCGCCAAAAGAAATACGAGGAGTTTTGTATTGCTTCAAGGCTTAATTTAAGCAGAAACTTTTTGAACCACCCCAGGGAAAAGGTTAGTTAATAAATATGATCCAATCACATAGTTAATTTACAGTATGTTTCTGACAATGTTACTAAACCTGGTGCAGGTTACAGAAGTTGAGGCTGAGGCTTTTCTGTGTGTTTTTTTCCCACTCCAGCTTCATGAAATTGTGTATGCATTGCTACTTAAGTATAGTCCACCACAAAATGAACCAAGAATAGTAAAAATTGAGGATATAGTAGACGATGAGTGAGGTAATTCTACTACTAAACTGCAATTCAACACTTCTTGAATATGTGAATTACTACACCACTAATGGTGTTTTCTATGTGGAAGGGCAAGGTTCAGAAGGTAGCCCTAGAGGGGGCATGTGGAGGTGCGCCAACTTCCAAAGATCAAGAATTACCAAGATTGTGACTGAGCTTGTTGGTCTTCAAGGCCTGTAACTCTGTTTGACAGTTTGAAACCAATTCAAGTACTTTAAGCTACCAGATGGCTTGCTAGTTGGTCCTTTTTTTCTCTTCTATTCTGCTCTTCTAATTTCCTATAAAAGTTCAACTCTTGGGTGAATTTTCGGCTTCATTTGGATCAGTAATTGGATAGGACCTTTTTGGTTCTGGACATTTGGTGGTCAGGCCCAAAAGGAGGCCAATAGTCTTCGAAGTGGCTGATGGCCTGGACTTTGAATTTTGCAGATCCAAGCTGGTCATCTAGATTCCAAAATGGCTTGCACTCTCAACTGGTGTGTAGGATCTCTGCCTTCATGGTAGTGTTGTTCGTTGATAGAAAATCATCAGGAGTTTATTTATACCCAAGTTGGCCTAGTGTCGATCTCTAGCCTAGTTGTCGCCATCGTCGTCTAGGTGAATCCGTCCGATAAAATCTATGAGTAAAGAAAATCCGACTAAAAACTTACTGGAGAAGAATAAAATATAACAAATTGATCTAGGGAACAAAACCAAAGAAAGTAAAGAAATATAAAATTACTTTGATGATTCTTTACTTTGGATGTTGGTTCTATGATGCACGTTGGGGATGCATGTTGGGGGGCTTGATCTATACAAGAGAAATAACAGATGCTACACTAGCCTTAGGGGACGGAGGAGCGTCTTACACGTCGACAACGTCCATATCCAATGGTTCCACTATGGCCGTCGCCACCGCCGCATCTGATGGATTTTCCACGAGCGAGCGCAACTTGAATATAGCCGCAAATGTTAGTCTTTGTTCCTTCCACTGCAACGTCACCTCACTGAGCACATCATGCAGCACGGTGACGGTAATGGCGAGCACATTGACGTCCGCTACGAATGAACTCTTCTCCTTCTTCTTTTTTTCTTTCTTTTTTTTTGCCTTGGCCGTATACTAGCTGGAAATCACGGGTTAGACTGTTTTGCAATGAAAATCAACGATCCGTTTAAATCCTAACCCATCTCTGTTGGAAGCCAGCCCAACCCTATCATATCCTATTTTTATTTTGGCTTATTAGGGTCCTGTTTGGTAGAGCTCCAGATTCTGGCTCCACCTCAGATCTGAATCTTGTAAGCTAAAATAAATATAATTAAATTTATATTTTTAGTCTAAAATTAAATAAGATGACCTATCTAAACGCTCTTAATATATCCACAAATCGAGCTTCACGGATCTGTGAAGCTACAGATACCCAGCTCCATCAGATCTATGAATCTGATAGAGCTGGAGTCGTACCAAACACGCCCTAGGTATTATCCGAAGTAAACCCATTCAATGGCCCAGCCTTTGTCGGCCCTTAAAATTTCGGCCCATTTCCAGGCCTTGTGTCATCCGTCACTGGTGGAGCCACCTTCGCCGAGCCTTTCAGATCTAATCGGATTGAAAGGACGCGTAGCAACCCCAAAACCCTAACACGAGTTACACGACACTAGTATAGTGCCTGTGCTAACGCTACGACAGCAGTACACCCGCTTATCAATTAAATGAGAAGATAAGTATGAATACAACACTTAATAATAAAAGAGAAATTTAGAATTTTAAATGAATTTAGAAAGAAAAACGGAACTAAATGGAGGTTGAATGGGCGAAAACGGGCTCCCAAAAGATTTTAAATCAAGAAAGAGAAAGAATTTTTTTTTCTGATTTTAGATTATTTTTTGCGGCTTCCACAGAGAGCACACACGTGCTCTGGGCTTGGCTTAACAAGCAAGGAGGAGGAAGGCCGGTGGCCGGCGGTCATGATGGGTCGGCAGTGCGGCGAGATCGCGCAAGACGGCGCTGCGGGAGGAGTCACGGTTGTGGTGAATTTTGCCTGGAAAGATGACGGTGATGGCTTGGGTTACCTCCAAAATCCGGCGATCTTTACAAGAGGGAGCACTTGGGGATTTACGCAATGCGATGGGGTGGAGGAGAGCTCGCCAGCTTTTATAGCCCCGAAATAAGCATATTTATGGAAACCATAATTTGGGATCAAATCAGATTGAGAGAAAATTTTGGCAATAGAGCACGGAATTTGGGGAATTAACACCATAGATGAAAAGAGGAGATTTGGTGCGGGATTGATGGAGCTTTGGAGCTTCTTTCTTACTTTAATGGAGGGAGGGAAGAGAAGAAGCTTCTCTGGTCTTGGCTGCAGCTAGAAGAAGCTACAGGTGAGTTGCCTTCATTTTTTTAAATATAGAAGGATTTTTGAAAAGATAGCACGTTAGGTTAAAAAATTCTAGAAAAATTCTCAAAAAACTTTCGATTATTTTGTACTTAATAAAATTATTTTTAAAAAAATTTAAATTATAAATTTGTTGAGGCACGGCGATCATGAGTCGTGACCAACAACTCTCGCCGTCGGCAAAAGCCACCGATGGCGATCATGGAGCCATGCGGACTGCGTTCTTCCGTAGCGTTGCCCCATCTCCCGTTTCCTTTTCCCAAAGACGTAATGTATGGTCCTTTCCTTTTCAGACGTTTGTTTCCTTTTCATTGATTCCAATACGTTTGTTTCCTTTTCCTTGTTGATCTTTGGAGGTGAGGAAGGTGCATTGTGGGCCACGAGGATGATTTGGAAAAATATGGAAAAATAAAATGCGCGCCGATCATTGGATCCGCAAGGAAAAAAGAAAAATTAAATGATGCTCATGCGTACCGGTTCCGTGAGAAAAATTGGAAACAATTAAGCGACTCAAAGACCGTTGGTTCCTTAGATAAAAATATAAAAAAATTCGTATCTCCTCCGTATTTGAAATTAAACTTTATGGGGCTAGATCCGTAAAAAGTCTCGAGAAGGGTCATATTCGGAAAAAATACGATCACAATGCCGGACAATAAAAAATTCAAGTCTTGTTTCCTTGCATGCGGATCCTCCCTGTTTATTTCCTTATTTGATTCACCCTCCTTCCAAATATGTAGTACGTACAATTTTAGCCAATAAAAAATTCAAGTCTGGTTTCTTTGCATGCGGATCCTCCTTATTTATTTCCTTGTTTGATTCGCTCTCCTTCCAAATATGTAGGTGGGGAGGTGCATTTGTGGGTCACAGGGATGATTAGACACACTAAATAATGGCCATCGGATGTGGGTGAGTAAAACTGAGGAAAGATCTGAGACGTTCATTTTGATAAATGCAAGTTTCTAGGGACGTTTTGCTGGATGCACGAACATTGAGCCATGTCTAATGAGGTGTATTATTTAGGGTGGACGTAGGAAAAATTGCTTAGGTCCATTATAAAAGAGTATAGATAAGCCGTCTCCACCCTCTACCTCAACCGCGCCGCCTCCGCCACATCGCTCTTCCTTCCCCTTCTTTCTACCTGGGTCGCCGTCTCACGCTCACCTCCGGTGTTCGCCTCAGCCATGGCGCCTTCCTGGGTCGTGTTGGATCGCACCGTCTGTTCCGACGATGACGCCGACGACACCTACGAAGACGGGCGGGAGTGGTTGATCCTGGGCTGTAAGAAGAAGCAGGCGTTCGTTGCTGAAGGCGATTCGTTACTGACGGATCTGAGGATCGAAGCGCGCATCGCCAACCCGCCGGATCTGTCCACCCTGACCATCCGAGGGTGCAGGCTGTTGTTCGCCAGTCTCCGCACCGTCGAGAACAACGTGATCGTCCTCGATTCGGAGTTCCCCATTAGTCGAGCCTCCTTCCATGTCGTCTACGACGCCATCAGCACGTCGCTCTCGATGGTCCCAATGCTGCCCAACTTGTGCGAACTCGTTGGGCCTCAATTTCTTGTCGCGCGCAGCCCAGACGATGGCGACGGGTCTTACACTCCTCCTCACGGGGAAAATCTGGGAGTTCCGCGTTGAAGAAGAACGCTGCCGTGGTCGGCCGGTTCTCTTCCTGTGGCCATCGTCCCAGCCGTCCAACACCGCCAAGTGGCAGATGAAGGAGCCTCTCTACCCCGAAGAGATGCCGGCCGGTTTCAGCACCACCGTCACCTTCTCGTTCGAAGGCCGGGGTTTCTTGGTCGACCTCTTGCGCGGCGTCCTGGTCTGCAACTTGGCCGAAGTGCTCTCCGATAACCTTTCCGTGGGCTTTGGCTTCATCGACCTGCCCCCGGGATGTCAGGCCGACCTCGAGACGGATGCGACAGAGTGCCGGACCATGGGCTACTTTGGGGACTCCATCAAGTTCGTCTCCATCGACGGCTATCTTGGCGATCCCGCACCGCTTGCCAGACAAAAGGTGACCATGTGGACCCGAAAGCTAGATGACGGTAATTGGGTGAAGGTCGGCGAGATCAGTTTGGAGAGCCTGTGGGAGCAGGAGCAGTTCAAGATGGCGAGGTTGCCGACACACACGGCGCCAATGTACCCCATCCTGAGCTCGCAGGAAGATAATGTGGTCTATTTCATGCTGAGTGATTACTACAACGATGAGAATAATTTCACCTATATCCATGGGCAGTACATGCTCCGAGTCGACATGCCCAGTAAACGTCTCCTGTCCGTCAAGCGTGTCCCTTCTTGGAGGCAGGAACTTATGCCCCACCACGTTGGTTTCGATTTCTGCAAATGCTATGAGAATCGGCATCTTTCTTCTGGAGGCGTTCTGGGCCATGGTGAGGGTGCTTCGAGTTCCACTGAGAGTGTGGCTGTCAAGCGGCTCAAGCCATCTTAATTGAAGACTAACTCACGTTGGTCAGGTAAATCTACTACTATGCTACTACCAAATGCTTATGTCCATTTGAACTGTGCAACTCATACAGCTTGGATATGTAAGTTACCACACCAATTGTGTTGTTTTGTTTGGCAGCAATGAGGGGATTGGAGGGGAGCATGCGGAAAGACAAAGTAGTACATCTTGTGGTACTGAACCTGGACTTCATTTTGTGTTGCTGCTTGCCAAGAAAGTGGAGGGTGTACGTTAGGACTCCTTTAATTTATCGACACCTATATGTGATTGCTTGTTGATTTTGATGCACTCAAGATGCATGGATTTGTCTCGTTGCTTTATTAATTTCTGTATCGTGCTAGTGGTTCTGTTACACCAAAAAAAAATCGTATCAGTAATATGTGATATGTCAAACTGAACCTATTCTGTGACGTGCTTGCTGATATATGCATCTCCTTTGGTTGTTTTTGTTTAGGGGGCTGAAGCTTTACCATTTTATTTTACTCGTTCAAACTCCGTATATGGCTCGTGATTAGCTTATTCGGTTCAATTGGGTTGATCCTCAGAACTTCCTTTTGCTATACTCTATATAATTATAGGTAACTGGGATGGGATATATTCAGTCATCCCTTTTCCATTTGTTTCAGGAGATGCTCAACCCTTCTGTCAGGTTCTTGCGTTTGTACTTTGTACTGACCTTCCTAATTGTGATTTGAGACTAGTACTATTGACTTGTTTTGTTAATGGTTTGGATGTTGTGCATATTGTTGCCATATTATTACTCTCTTTTCTATTGTGTACACTATTCTCCTTAGTCTTTGTCGGTTCTTCTGTTTTGTGCCTTTGCTTTTCAGCTTGTCTTGTTTAAGACTTTCAGTCTGTGAACATGATCTTGTCATCACCACACTGAAGTGGAACAGCGCATGTTAAGGCTTCTTTCATTTATAGTCACCAATATGCGCTTGTTTGTTGACATTAATGCCTTCGAGAAACATGATTTATCAGCTTTTTAGCAAATTCTTGTCTATGCAGTGTACAAGCATGGTTCAAAATCTCGGCCGAGATTTCAGAAATCTTGGCCGAAATTCCGGATTTTGACCAGGGCCATGATTCCAAATCTCGGCAGGATAAAAAATGAAAATTTTCGAATTGCTACAGTGATTTCGATGTATTTCGGCCTTTTGGATCGAGATGATCACAAATTGGACCAGTTTTCATTTTTTTGCACCATATTTCGTACCAATTTCTTTGTGGTGAATTGTAATGCATTTTATGAGGAATACCTGTGAAAATTTTGCCAAAAAAAAATACGTATACAAATTATGATGCAAAAATAAAAAAGAATTGCAGCGGCTTTTCCTCTGTTAAGTCTCACACACATTTAGCTTTGCTCATACTTCTTTGCTCATATGCGCACTGCCCAGTTAACTAATTGTAATGCAGGAAATTGAACCTTACCTATTCTTCTAAAATCCAAATACGAATCAACGTACAAGTAGTACAAGATATCATATGCATAATTGTCCCTCATTCATGAATCATTGAAAATTATTCTAAATTTATATATTAGTTAGGTAGTAGTTCTCTGAAACATACTCTCGAATTTATGTCTTTCTTTAGGATGCTAAAATCAATGTAATGACCTTTTTCTTCATGCTAGATGCAGAATGTTCTATAATTGAGCTGGAGTAGGGTTGGGCAAGAAATACTCCTATGTTTTTACTTTGTATGGTTACTTGCCCACAACATCTGTACTCTCAGATTTGCTGAAACTGGTGTTTAACCAGTTGAGAGAGCACAACAGTGAGTACTTTTCGTTTATGAAACCTCTCATGCATGATGTGCGTACCTCCTCCTTGCTACACCGTCTAAGGTCTTGCATGAGAAAACAAGGCTGTCATGTTAATATGATGTTTTATGTGCAAATACTAGTATTTTGCATTCAAAAAGATAGGAAATGTAAATAAATGCTTGTATGATTTTTTTTCATATTTTTTCTAGCCCTGAGAGATCATTTCACAGGGGATTGAAAAGGACCGAAATTTCGGTCATTTGGGCCGAAACTTCTATTTTGCCGGTTTCAAAATTACCGGAATCCGAAATCTCACCAAAATTTCAAATTTCTGCTGCCCCCGAGATGTTCTTTTGTGTGATGTCTCAAGTTTGTCATATGATAGTTTTTGCCTAGTGATTGATTAAAACTTTAATCACTTACGTTTAGTTTGTCAGAACTTTTGACATGTGTTACTCATGATCAGCTTGATTCGATTTGATTGGGTTGGGTATTAGTACCATCTTTGTTATGCTGACAGAGCAGGTATATGGGTTGGGTGTGAGTTGAGATTAATACAGCTTGTCTTGTTTTGTTTACATTTTGGTCTTTGTGCTTATTATTGCTATCTTGTTACTCTCTGTTCCATCCGATATGCTCTTGGTTCTTATTGCTTCATCTGTCCAGTAGAATCTCTTCAGCTCGGCTTAGCCGTATGAAAATGAATCTTGGCAGCAAATCTTATCGTCGTCACAGTAGTAGGCAATAGTAGAATAAACAAATGAACTTTACGGTATGTTTCTCTACAGGATTTGTGGTTTCCACACGTTTGTTGCTTTGGTGAATTACTTTTGTTGTTTTATCTCGAGATAATCACAATAGATTACAAAGCATGAGGTTGAAACTGAATTCCCTGGTTTCCTAGACATTGTTAGGTTGAGAGCTTACAAAAAGAAGCCATATGTGTAACAGTATAACAATGAAACTATGACCGGGCCTAGCCACTGAATTCTTCTGAATCAGATGTGTAACGATTTGACAAAGATCTTGAGTTTTGAATGCGCATGCTATGAGTGTATCTCGAAAGGTACAATTACAGATTGAAGTATGCTTCTTGGCCCTGCCTACAGGCTGGAAGTGATTCCCGTACTGTATATTTACCTTTGGAGGTACTGTATCCTTGATTCCTTTCTTGTATTTGGATTGTACTTGGTATGTTCAGTGTTTCGTAAAATTCTGTTGTAGGCGTGCAAGATTGTTGAAGGGCAAAGGTACTCTAAGAAGTGCAACCTGTCAACGTCCCCAGCATAGGGAGCAGAGGATCTGTGAGGTACCATTCAACATATAGATGCTGTGACATGTTTTTTTATGTTTATATTTAAGCTCATATTTGATTCTATTTTTTATTTCTGCATCATTAATTTGAATGATATATTTGTAACTCATGTGGTTAAGACTTTCCTCTTGAAGAGGTATATAGTTGTAACTCATGTTAGCCTGCATCGAGTGTCATTCCTCATAACAATTTTTTTTCTGTGTAAAATGTAGATGGTTCTCCACAACAAGAACGCAGAGGATATGTTTGCTCAGGAGTTTGGAATCAGGGTCAGCAGTGAACTAGTCTCTGTTCTGGCCCGTGTGCTGCCTCCACCCATGGTAGTTATGCCACATTCTTTTTCTGTTGTTAGTTGTGCTAAAAGTTAAGGAATTCCAAGAATTACTTCCTTTGTAACATTTGAGTTGAGATATCATGAATCCGGAAGGGAGAAAACTTGTGCGCTAAGAGTTGGACAGTGGGACATGATTAACAAGGTGATGCTATGTTTCTTTGTTTTCACTCATTTTATCTCTCAAGTTCACTTAGCATTCCCTTTGCTGAAATTGAATTCACGGCAAATTTTTTGAGCTTCAATGTGCAACACTTGTTGCCTTTTTTATATCATAGTATCTCATTGTGCCAATCTTGTTTGCACAAACTACTGTGATTTGACTGGTTCTTGTTTAGAAATTGACAATAGAAATTCTGCAAGTTGATGTCTCTTAGGATCATGAGACTGACAGCTATATATTAATCTCATGAGTTTGTGGCTCGTACGAAAAACTGTATTACTCTAATTTTCCACACACCAATTGTAATCGAACTTTTATTTCAAATGAGAATTCCATTCTGGTGTAGCTATGTATAATAATCCTGTCAGTTGTGATAGAACTATCTATAGCTAGCATATCTTTTTAATGGCAAAATGCTTCTGTCCTTATTTCTTCCACTATTCTGAAAATGAAGCACTATAGCAAGACATAGCAAGTTCAACGTGTAGATGCCCCAGGCTATCTGGTATTGTGATGGAGAGAATATTTCCAAAAGTTTGTTTGGTTGATGGAGATTGAAACCGGCTCTGATACCTACTACTTCCAGTTTCCACAAGAAGACATCTCTACATATTTTGCAATCAAATACTATATATATATATATATATATATATATATATATATATATATATATATATATATATATATATATATATATATATATATATAGAGGAAGCTTTTTCCGTACTCCCAGGAGTACATACTCCCACCTCTAATATACCACTTAAATGAACGCTTTTTACTTCTTTATCACTTTCGGTATACTCCAATAATAATTCTACGATACTCCAATGCGACATGGTTGAAAAAATTTCATCAAAGCCTTTATTTTTTTGCTACATACCCTTTTCCATATGTAAAAGAATATATAAACAAATTATGCTACAAAGGGTGGACTTTAATGAAATTTTTCATGAAACTCACTTTGGGGTATCTTATAATCGATATTAGAGTATACTCAAAAGGATAAAGAGGTATAACAACGTCATTTAAGCGGTATCTTGGAGGTGGGAGATCATACCCAGAGTATGGAATCATTTTCCTATATATATATATATATATATATATATATATATATATATATATATAATCATTTCATTGCAGATATAATTGAGAAGATAGTATGTTCCGAGAATAATTGAGGGAAAATATGGCGAACCTTTCTAGTTATATTATGAATTATTCGATGTAATGTGAGATTGTTAAATGTGATCACCACTATCATTTTAGTGGAAACTTCAAGCTTGTCGTTTGTGCTGCAGTTATGTTACTGGGAATGAACATTCTTCTCTCATGCAAGCTTGCCATATACATCGTATGGATATTGTTACGCACTTATTAGAGATTTTCCGCAGGGAATAATATGCATATATCTGGCACTTACATAGCGTATATTTGCATTATAGATAGCTAAGAAGTACGATGAAATGGACATTTCTATCTTCGTTGCTCAAGGTAAGGTTCGCTCATTGCTCACCATCGAGCCATGGTTGCCCATGTTGTAGACAGGCTAAGAAGCACGAAGATCGAGAAGCACGAAGATCGAAAAGGAGATCACTGGGACACCAGTTTCGGAGCAGATTGGTGACTGGAAAGTTGACTCATTTGTTGTTAGAAATCGATAACATGATATTTAGCAGTGCCAAAATTATATTGACGAATTATTTTATATGGTGGATGTATTTTTCATCTAATAAATATGTGCTACGACGTATTTTCTTATCTAGTTTGTTCAAAATTGAAGCCCTACTTTTTGAGCTCTTTTACAGTACACTAAATTTAATATGAACCGTTCATTATTTTCGATCCAATGGATCAGATTAACTAGAATTTAATTAAACTTCCTCTAGTAGTAGAGTGGTAGAAATACCGTTAATAAATCAACGACTAGATCTGATTTTTACTACCTATTATATACTATCAGTATAATGCACCTGTAAAATTTCTCTACTTTACTTTTTTTTAGTTCTTGATAACTCAGTGTAAGCTCCAGCCAGGAGGTGGGAGTGTGCCTGCTCTGCAAACCACACATGGAATTTAGGAGAGGAAAGGATGGAGGAGATAGGACAGGAACATGAAAATGCGAGTGCTCGAGATGCCTCTAAGAAGGTGAAAGTGGAAACTTAAAGAGCTTAAGAAAACAAAATCAATTATCCTCGTCACTATTTTTTGTGAGAGAAGCGCATTATCACCATTCACTATCCATTTTTTTTCTAAATTTTTAAAAATGGAGTGTGGGTGGACTCATCCCTTGGTGCTCGAGCTAACCATCATATTCACTTGAGAGATGCAACCGCAAATTGGAGCAATACATATGCACACAAATTTAACACAATTATGACATTTTCCTTTGATGGTTGAAACTTTTAGACCAAAGGCCAGAAAGGCCCTGCTTTATTGAAAGCAAATAAAAATAGGATTCTGCTAGGGATACCAGCTTACATGTAAAGTGCATAGACATAAACTGAGAAACCGAGTACAAACAGCCTACTTCGAAACCAGCAGAAATCCTAACTTTTACCACACCGATTGAAGAGATCTCATGGAGGAAAAAGGAAATCTAACATACCAACAAAGTCTATGAAAAATTATCCCTACGAAAAATATATCAAAAGAAAGACATGTGTTAAAGCTTCAGTCCAAATGACGATTTCACATGCCTTCCTACTCTTCATCCCGCAAGCTTCACAATTTTTGCAAGATTTTGGCGTTCATTTGTTCCACTTCCAGCAGGATATCCTTCTTCAAAAGATTCTGCCAATGATAAAGAAATGACAAAACTTTATACACTACAGTAACGGGATTAGCAACAAATTTTTTATTGAACACCATATCATTTCTATTTAGCCAACCAAACAAATTGAGATATGACACACCCAAAGAAAATATGATTAGAGGTTTCAGCTCTACCACATAAACTGCATTGGATAGGGCCATCCCAAGATCTTTCCATCAGTTGCTCTGCTAATTGAATTCTATCTTTGTAAACTAACCACATAAAGTGTTTGATTTTTAACGGGATTGTATCTTTCCAAACATCAATTATTTTACTATCAATTACACCCGTACAACTCAGATCTTTATACATTGATCTTGTAGAGAACTTCCCTCACTTTTCTAAAGCCCAAACAAAAGTATCTTTTTCAATAGAAAGATTGACCGACAACACAATCTGTTGTAACTCATACCAATTATCTAACTCTATCTCGTCAAAGTTTCTTCTGAAGGTCAGGTTACACGCTCTATCTCTACATATCTCAGCCACAGTTCCCTGTTGTTCACGAACGTTGTATAAGTTTGGATAATGTTTTGAATTGGTTCTGAGTTTGTTCTCTTAGATGGGAGATAAGTCGTTTTTTCCTGGATTAATATGAAAATCTTCTCATAGTTTATATTTAGTATAGGTTATAGATCTTATTACGAATTTAATATTTTTTAAATTTAGCATCTAAATTCATATACAAATCAAATCTCTAATGATCCTTTGATTCATTTCTAATCCATCTTTAATTTTTATTTCGAATTTGCATATTGTTTTATCATACTTGGGTGGATTTTTTCAGTTTTAGGATGGAACTAGATGAGTGACCGTTGCATGCCGCGCTGCGATTGCCGGCCCCCACACGAGCAAATTGAGATAACACGCGAAACAGATGAAGGATATAAACATAATTACGCTTTTTTGCATTTATTTGGGGTCCTTTCACGAAAGATCCGCGATTTCTCGGAACAGAAATGTCCTTTTCGTAAAAAATGGTTGAAAAAATCTAAAAGTAATTACACATTTTTTTGCATTTATTTGAGGTCCTTTCAGAAGGATTCACGATTTCGCTAAACTGAAAGATCATTTTCATAAAAAATGGCTAAAAGGACCTAAACGTAATTACATTTTTTTGAGGGCCTTTTGCGGAGGGGCGACACATGGGCAGGCTCAGCAACCGGGAAACCTCCGGGAAATAGGAAATGTAGTATTCAGATGAAAATTTATATTTTCTTTTATTACTATTCTGAATTTTATCTGTATGGTTTACTTTGAAATTTTATGAAATCAAATTAATTATTTTATTTTATTTTTATTCAAAATTTTAATTAATTTGGCTTTTACTTGATATAGACTATTTGTTTTAATTAGCTAATTTTTATATAAATATTATTCCAAGTTTCAGATATTTATAGATTGTTTTAGAAATCATATAGAAGTCAAATTGCTAATTTTCTTATTTTTATCTGAATTTAATTTAGGTTATACTTGGTATGGACTCTTTCTTTTAATCTAAGCCATTTAAATGTTATTCTGACTTTTGGTTATTTCTGGATTTTCTTTGGAAATCGTATGGAAGTCTTATTTATGGATTTTCTTTGAAAATCGTATGGATGCCATTAGTAGAGGATTTAGTCCTTTGAATGCGATTTGATCTGAATTCAGAAGATGAAAATCTAATGTATACTTGTAGTTTGAGTTTGTTTAAATCTTTTTTGATAATCTGTATGTTATAATCTTGTGTATTGGCTGATCCTGTATTTTCCTTACGAGATGAATCTGGAGTCGAGATTATTGTATAACTAAATAGACATGTGTGTGCACATATAAATATGATTGCCAAAGTTTTGAGTGATTGAGGATGTTAAGTAAATATTGCTTATATTGCTAATATTTGTGTAAGCTCTTGAATGGCATTTCATTTGAGATAACTAATTGGGTTACAACCTAATATGTTAAGCAGAGCTTAAGCACGAATGCATAGCCTAGGCTGAGTAAATTTTAATGAACGAGTTTTGATGGGAGATAGGTGTATGCCTTTGAGAATGTCTTAGGAGATAGGAACAGATTAAAGATTTAAGTTTTGAGTAGGTTTTTACAGCCTTCCCTCCTCATAGAAAATTTCGTCCTCGAAATTTCTTGTGTGATACCTCGAATAGATATTTGTATTTGATCCTTAGGTCATCTTCCTCCCTTTCACTTTCAACTGGAGATAACCAGATCGGAGATCTATCTTAGAAAATACTCGTGCCTTTCTTAATTGGTCAAACAGTTCATCTATCCTTGGCAGCGGGTATTTATTTCTTAATGATCACTTCATTGAGTTCACAATAGTCTACACATAATCTCATGCTCCCGTCCTTCTTTTTAACAAACAGAACTGGGGCTACCAGGGAGACACACTTGGCCGAATAAAACCTTTTTGTTCTAACTCGTCCAATTATTGTCTTAACTCCTCTAAGTTTTCTGCTGACATACGATAAGCTCTTTTGGATATGGGTGCTGTTTCGGGTTTACGATTAATCGTGAACTCTACTTCCCTATCAGGAGGCATACCAGGTAACTCTTCAGGGAACACTTCCAAGAATTCTTGGACTACTAGGACATTTTCAGCTCTCTCAGAGTGCAAGGTGGCTATTAACTTTTGGCCTGGAAGTAAGTTGGTTTTCTTGCCCCTAAATATGTTTCTTTCATTGCTGAGTCTTTTAGGGATATTGTCTTTGTTTCACAATCAACAATGGCTCCATGCCTTGTTAACCAGTTCATCCCAAGGATAACCTCTAGTCCACTTAAGCTGATAATATAAAGATTGGCTTTAAAAGGGATCTCTAGAATGATGAGAGGGTGGTTATAGCAGATGTGTTGTGCTAAGATTGGATCACCCAGTGATTGAATATTTATTTGATTGAATAAGGAAGTGGACTGTACATGATGCTTCTTGATAAAATGCTCATAGATAAAAGAATGCGTAGCACCAGGGGCAAATAAGACTATCCCTGATGCAGGAGGATTAGGATGTTACCTGTGATTACGTCTGTAGTGGATTCCGTTTGAGCGGCGTCCACATGATTCAAGCGAACAGGTCCACGAGCAAGACCTCCGCGTCCTTGTCCTTGGTTGGTTGGTGCATTCCCACGTATGGACGTCCCATTCTGAGGACGTGGTGCAGGTCGTTGCACGGGGTTTGTTCCATTTTGGGTTGGCATCTTTTGCTTCCCTTTTTCTGGACATTGGTTCTCGTAATGACCCTTCTACCCACACTCAAAGCAGTAGCATTGGATCTTGGGCAGTCACGGGCCAAGTGAGGTCCATTGCAATAATAGCATTGTAGTGGAGCTCTTGACTGTGTAATGACCAGTCTGGGTGCTTGAAAAGATGTGGGTTGAACTAAGCCAGACATTGGAGCTCGTGCAGGTACAGGAGGTCTATTACCATTTCTCACAAAATTTCTAGGATCCATCCTAGCCCTCTTTCTTCGATCTTCCTCTAAGGCAGCTTGCCGGTGTTCAATAAGTATAACCCGGTCCACTAAGTCATGAAATTCAGTGATTTTAATGACAGCCAACTGAACTTGGATTGATGGTCTCAATCCTTCTGTGAACCGGTATATCTTTTTAGCTTCAGTATTTGTGTCCTCAGGAGCGTACCGAGCTAAGTGGTTAAACTGGGTTAGATACTCGGTGACAGTCCTTTGTTCTTGCTTGAGTGCCAAGAATTGTTTTCTCTTTAGCTCCATAATACTTTCAGGAATATGTGCTGCTCGGAATTTATTTTTAAATTCTTGCCACGTGATGATATACTCTGGTGGATAGGTGTTCTATATGTTTCTCCACCATGTAGCTGCTTGCCCAATGAACTGGTGAGAGGCATATCAACTTTTTGTTGGTCTGAGCAACCAACTGTTTCAAGTTTTTGTTCAATGTCCCTCAGCCAATCATCTGCTTCCAAGGGTTCTGCAGCATGGGAGAAGGTCGGTGGCCTGGTTTTCTAGAATTCACCAATGCTAACTCCTTGATTTGGGGTTCTTGCCACTAAATTTGTAACTATCCCAAACATTTGTTCCATGAACTTATTTTGCTTCTCTTGAGCATCTCTACGAGACTGCTCCATCCACATCATCATCTGGCCCATATAATCAGTTCCAGATATAGGTGGAGGCAAAGGTAGAGATGGAGGAAGGGTTTCTCTAGAAGACAGATCCTCCATACTTCCTAAGGCCTGAGAGCATCTAGGCTCCCTATTTGTGTAAATTATGCTTATTATGTAGGTTTTGGTGTTGATGACTAAAAAGGATACTTAGTGAAAACCGACAACAGTCAGATTTGATGATCAAGACTAAGGTGTTTTTTTAGTTTTGGCTTGGGAGTTGATTCAAGGCATATAGTTAGAATCACCGTACTATTAAGAGGGATTATACATAAGAAATGATCTTGGTTCACATGCAAAATCGATAAGATTACTTGGAGCAAAGGACTTTTTCATATTTCTCACTCAAAAATCCAGAGCTTTATCTTCTTAGCCAAAACAATTCTCTCTAGACCAAACTTCATTTTTACACAGGCGCTCAAAGATCCTAAGTTCAAATTCTAACCGAGCATACACCATGTACTCCGGACTGATATTTTTGGTCTAGCGCTGAGAACTTCCTTCACCGAGCATATTCCATGTACGTCGAACTGATTTTTGATGGTCCAGCGTTAAGTATTCTTCTTTGATTCTTTTCAACCAAGTATAACTCTTTTTGTCGGACCAATCTGGATTCTTTCTTAAAATTAGTTCGGCATAAGTTATATTTTCACTCTAAACAAAATTCTAGTCTGTGTTAAAATTTATTTTAACCAGAAATATGAACTTTGGTGCAAACCAGAATTTTATGTGTACGCCAGGCCAACTTTTCTGGTCCGGCGCAAACATGTTTCTCTCAGATAAAACCAGCTGTTTTCCCATGTACGTCGGACCAACTTTTTCGGTCCGGCGCAAACGTTATCCGCTGGTACTCAAAAGAAACAAATCATGTGTACTCCGGACCAACTTTTTCAGTCCAGCGCAAGCATTATCTTACTGATATCAAAATCAAACAATGCATGTGTACGACGGACCGATATTTTCGGTCCGGTGTAAATGGGTCATTCTGAGTACAACAATGCTTCTCAATACTATGTACCCCGGACCAAAATTTTTGGTCCGGCGTGTGTGTAGTTTGACTTATGGTTCATACACCGTAAAATTCTTACAAAAAGGTAGCATTTGACCTACCCATCTATCCTACCAACCCCTAACGGGCAAGTGGTAGATGTAACGGTTATTTCTGTTCAGGGTCTATATATAGAATGCTTGGGTTCACAAACCAAATATATAGAGCTTTGCACTTACACATCCTTGAAATCCTGAACACTTTGGCATCGTTCAAATCATATACAACTCTTTGATCTTTAGAATTCCTGAGCTTCATTTCATCAAAGAGTTTTTGAGCTTCAACTCAGAAAATCACAAACATTCATTCTGAATATTTAGAATACTTGCACCAAGCTAAGTCTAGTTTGCATCCAGCTATTGAACCAAGAGACAGGGTTTGTGGATAGTCTATTACTCCTGGAACTAGTTGTTCCTAGACGGTTGGAGAAGTTGTTGGTGCGACCTATCCAACAGAGATTGTGAAAGGCCACCATTACTGTGAAAGGTTGAGACTCACCTCACTGGAGTGGTGAAAGAGTCAAGATAGTGAAAAACCAAAAGCCATTGAGATTGGCTGTTTGGTGGAGCAATACTTCTGAAGAAGTGCTCTAACGGGGACGTAGGAGTGATCTCTGAACCTCGGTGAAAAATCTTTGAGTTCTCCTGTTTTTGTTTATCATTGCTTATTATTCTCTTATTGTTTCTCATTCGAAATTTCCCTCCATACAAAGTTTTCTTAAACAAGAGTCGTGATGTACCTTTATACTAATTGCTTCCGTTTCTACTTTCATTGAGAAAAGTTTTTCATAATAATTAAAAAGTTTTAAAGTTGCCTATTCACCCCCCCTCTAGGCCAACTTGGTCCTTACAAGACCTCAGGTATTCCTTCAACTGGATGATTGGTACCAATACGGGAACTACTACCAAATGCCATGAGTTTGATTCTGGGAATAAAGATAAGATAGGGGTTTAATGATCTTCTTAGATTAATTTGATATTGACTTGTTAACTCTTTATTTTTAGTGTAGATATTATTAAAATTTTTTACATGCATACCTATTATGGTATTACCTATTAATTTACACACAACAACACAAGCAGCAAAGCAAAAATAACTTAACAAACACAGAAATAAAACAGCAAAAAGAGACACTGAAAGAAATAACACAAATATATATAGTCAACAGTATAACATCTCCTAGGGTTATCAGGTCATCATGTGTAACTATACGTGCTCCTGGAATAAAAGTATATCTATCGACCTATCTTGCCGCTGAACTACCAACTGCTCTGACTGACTAAATTGGCTACGAGAAACTCTGGGAGGGGTAGCTACAGCTACACAACCTTGCCAGAGAGTAAAAAAAAAGCAAAAGAACAATTGCTAGCAAAGTCAAGAGAAACAGAGCAAATCCCCCAAACTCACATCCTGATACTGGTATCCCGCGCTCCATTCTACATATTTTAAACAAGAATTTTAGTTAGCACATATTTTAAAGTGGAAGGTACTGTAATCTACAGAAAGAAACTTTTATGCTTGAATTTTATGTTAATTAGTATTAAGTATTTAATTTAGCTCTTTTCATCATGATTTTTTTTATTATTTTATCTTGATGGAATATTGTTATGTTATTGTTTAAGAGTATTTACAATTTGTCTTGATATGCGAGAATCAATATTTTAATTAAGAAGAAAGAAAGTTTTAAGATAAGTAGATCATTTAGATAAGAAGAAAGAATGATTTTTAGATAAGAGGAGATACTTTTCTACTTTAAAGGATAAGGAGAGAAAATCTAGCCTTCTTAAGGTAGTTTACAGTCTCTACCTAAGGTACATGTTTGTTTCGCTAGCCTTGCTCTGATACCACCTTTATTCTGTGACGCCCCCACTTTGCCTGACCGGGCCAGAACCAGTGGAAACATCACAGAGCAGAGTGCGTCAGGATCAGGCTAAGGAAAACAACACATGTAGAACAGAAACTTCCACCGAATAGTACTCGGGGAATTATTCTTAAAGTACAAATAGTACTGTCTTAGGTCTGGCTACGGTGATTTCTACACCGCTCGCCTAATATTACAATATTATTCTAGATGCCTCCCTCCAGAGGGTAGATTTATTTTGCCAGGTCTTGGTCGTCAGCCCCCTTATATTCATATCCCTCCACAGCAACATCAGCATCATAATACAAATTCATATCATCAAGAAAATCGCCTTCTACCTCATCTGGGTGGGTGAACTCAACAGGTTCTCAAAAACGACATAGAAAGCAAGGCTGAGTACTCCAGTACTCAGCAAGCCACAGAACCTTTATGCATGGGTATATAAATATACTTTTCGACCACCAAGCCGCTACTCCAAAGTAGTACTTAACCAAAAGTACCATTTTTCCATTTGCTATAAAAAGTCAAGTTTTAACTTTTAAATCTACTGGCTGTAAGACAACGTGGGATTTTACATCCTGAGTTAGAGGAAAACCCACACGACACACTTCCAAACCCGAAGCTAGGAGTGATATCACATTTGACTCTGATCAGAGGTGTACTATTTTGCTCATATCATCACTTGGCTTATTCTCATAGTGCGCTTCCTTAGGCACACTAATAAACCAAGGAAACAGAACATATGGTCAACCGTACTCTGACCTCTGCCATATCGTCTCGCGTCATCAAAGGCATGCGGGTCGAGACTCCTCTCCTGACGTCTCACCCTAGGGTGACTGCCCTCACTTGGCGAAGGATAGGGAATGCCAGGTGAGAGGGAGAGTAGGGGTAGAATTTTTTTTTGACATGAACTGCTGTTGACCTACATTTATACTGCTACTTAAACCACTAGTGGGAACATGAAAGCTGGTGTAAGTTCAAGCTTCATTAGTTTTAGTGATTGGTTTAATATTAATGTTTAATCATTGTTTAATGACAAATCTAATCATTATGAGACTAACATGTTTAATTGAGCCTTACTCTTATTAGTCTCATATTTGGATGGAAAATGGAAAACCTAAGGTATGCACTTGTATTCACTCTATTGTCTTAATGCATACTTAGGATTCAAATTAAAGTATGAACTCTTCCATTGCTTTACTCCAAATATGTGCATTATGTTCCTAATTCATATATTATATGAATGCACACATCTAGGGGGAGTTTATAATTTAACTTGTTGTTTCAATAGTATTGATCCATGTCTTATTACTAAATAACATATAAAGGATCAAGACTTTGAAACAATCATTTGAGTATATATATAACTTGTGCAGTTGTAGTATACTCATGCAAATATAAAATAAACTCATATGCAATCTAAGATTGATTATGTGCATATTGGTTCCATGTTCAATTATCTATATGCACATAACAAATGGAGTTTATTCTATAGTTGATGGTTTAAATGTATTGATCCCATTTCCATCACTCAAACATATATGGATCATTACTAACCATCATATTGAGTATATGAAACTTGTGTAGTTATATATATACTCATATCATTTTAAATGAAATTTAAATTGGTTCGATTGTCTTTCAATCAATCAAAGAACGCTTCATCATGTGTTGATGGTGTTCCTTGTTGATTAAAGACAAGCGAAAAGTTCTTGAGTATAATGAAGCATTAGTTGCATCAAAGTACTCAAGACACCTTTAAAATCTTTCAAATTGATTTGGGTTGTGCTCAATCGATCTTAGAAGCATCCATTATGTGTTAATGGAGTGTGGTGATGATTGAGACAACCGTGTTTGTTGGACTAACATCTTCCATTAGTTGTGAAGTAGGTTGAGTCCAAGAAAATGAAGAATCGGGAAGAAGAAGAAGTCATCATGTGTTGATGAGCTTCAAAGATGAATCCCGAAGTGAAAAGAAGAGCTAGAAGGTTCATCATGTGTTGATGAACAACAACAAGAAGAAGTTGTGATCCTGGAGAGAAGATGATTGGAAATCATAAAAGCTCCAAGTGGATCGCTAGAGGCAAATGTATAACTAGCTAGGACTAAGGATGTGTTCCTAGTCTTTTACCGGCCTCGGTGTTTGGATGAGAGACCGGGTTGCTAGTTAGGTTGCCGTACTATTAAGAGGGGTTGAGTCTTTTAGCTTGAGCTTCATCATGTGTTGATGAACTCAATCCGGTTCACTCTAGCTCACTCTCTTATTTGGATTTTGTGCATAGAGCTAACCATTTAGCATGTGTTGCAAATGGGTGAAGCTCGTGTGTTGGGTTTTGCATAAGCTAAGTATTTGCATATGTTGCAAATAAGGGAGCTCATGCTTGCTTCTTAATTGAATCTTATTTGATTTGGTTTTTGCATAAAGCTATGGATTTGCATGTGTTGCAAAATGGGAGATAGCTTATGCAATATTGTTTATGTGGTTATTGCTTGGAGCTAAGTTTTGTATATGTTGCAAAAGGAGAGAGCTCAAGAAATTTGGGTTAAAGTTGTTTGCATGTAGCTAAAGATTTGCATGTGTTGCAAATAGAGAGCTCATGCATTTAAGTTTGATTAGTGGTTTGCTTAGAGCTAGAGATTTGCATGTGTTGCAAATAGAGAGATCATGCATTGGAGTTTAGCTTGTGATCGGATCATGTGTTGATCATCACAAGGCTAAGTATGCTTTGTGTTTGCAAAATGTGTTTTTGCAAAGTATTGATTTGTTATTTGCAAATGTGTTTTGCAAATAAGTTGGAAGTTATGAGGTTCGATCCTAGAGCATGTGTTGGCATTTGCAAATGTGTTTTGCAAAGTGTCGGGATCATGTGTTGATCCTTACATGGCTAAGAGGATTGATCTTATAAGTTCATGGTTTATTTGCGAATGTGTTTTGCAAATAAGTTGGAGTTGTTATTTGTAAATGTGTTTTGCAAATGAACTTGAGATTATGGGTTTCGATCCTAGAGCATGTGAATAGGGTTTGCAAATTGACTTGATCATGTGTTGATCATCACATGGCTAAGAGGATTGATCTCATAAGTTCTTGGTTATTTGCAAATGTGTTTTGCAAATAAGCTGTGCTTAAAATGATTCTTTGGAGTATGTGATTAACATGTGCAAATGTGTTTTGCATAGGGTTGTGATCATGTGTTGATCATCACATAGCTCAAAGAAACAATTCTAGAAAAGTTTGGAGAAAAGTTTGCGCAAAATCAGTTTTGAGGTCTTTAGGGTTGGTATGACCGGACCCTCACCGGTCATACCGGATGTCGGTATGATCGGGGCCTCCCGGGTGTGTAAATCACAGAAGACTGATTTTTGGCGTAGAGGTGGCGGTATGACCGGACCACCTCCGGTCATACCGGTGAGCGGTATGACCGGGTGGTCTCCGATCATACCGGCTGTGCATTTTCATGAGTAACGGCTAGTTTTCTAGCCATTGGCTCTGAGGCTGGTCATACCGAGCCTAGGGCGGTATGACCGGGTCTCCTGGACATTTTTGCCCATTTTGTGCCCCAACGGCTAGTTTTTCTTGGGGGGCTATAAAAGGACCCCATGGGGGGGCAAGGGCAAGGTGGCTGATTTCATTGAGTATTTGGGTGAGGTGTTGCATGTGTTGCACACTCACATTTGGTTTTTGAGCTAAGAGTGAGATCTAATTGCATGTGTTGCACTTGAGGAGGATCCTAGTGCATGTGTTGCACTTAGGAGGTCACCGGAGTGTATGTGTTGCACTAGGTGAAGTTCAAGCGGAAGGCTTGACTTGTTACTCTTGGTGTTTGCCGACACCTAGACGGCATAGCGGCGTCGTGCGCGGTGAGCTTCTCGACGAAGGTTGTGAGAAGCCCCGGCAAGTTGTGAAGGTCGGTGCTCGCCTACCCAGAGGGGGAAAGAGCAACCACTAGTGTATTCGAGGTGGGTGCTCAATTCGTGAAGCCGGTCCAATTCGTTTGGGCTAACCTCAACGTGGATTAAGGAGACCGGCAAGTCTCCGAACACCACGGTAAAAATATCGGTGTGTCTCTTGTGCTTGCATTCTATTCCATATTCAAGCAATTTATATTCATAGAATTAAATTGATTGATTGCTTGTATTTAGGATTGCAATTTATTGTTAGAGACATAATTAGTTAGTGCACATAGTGAGCCTAGAGAATTTGGGCTTTGATTGTCAAAACCTTAGTTTATCATTTCCGCATTATTTAATTGTTAAGGTTTTGGCATTAGGGTAATTAGGGGTGAATTGCTTTGTAGAAATTAAGAGAGAGAATTTTAAAAGCCGCCTATTCACCCCCTCTAGTCGGTATTCTCGATCTTACAAGTGGTATCAGAGCTTGGTCTCTCATTTATTAGGCTTTACCGCCTAGAGAGTAAGGATGACGACTAATGGTTTAGTGCACTACACCGATTCGCATATATTGGATGGCTCAAATTATGCTTCATGGAAATTATTTATGATTTCGCATTTTAAATCAATGAGCCCCCAAATATGGTGGATCGTAGATGTAGGCTTTTCTCTTCGGTTGAACGAAGTTGCTCCAACTAAAGGAGAAGAGAAATGCTTACATCTCAACGCTCAAGCTACTAATGCTTTATTTAGTTTTGTGAGCGTAGATGTCTTTAATTCAATTTGCAATCTTCGGAGCGCCCATGAAATGTGGATCAAGCTTCAAGAATTATTTGAATTATCCACATCAACAAACAATGATTGCATTGAGGATTGGACATCGGTAGAAGAAACCTTCACTTCTACCTCAAGTGGTGAAGAAACCTCAACCTCCGCCTCAAGCGACGATGATCATCAAATTCTTTCATCATTAACTCGTTGCTTCATGGCTAAAGGTAAAATTGAGGTAAGTGATAGTGATGAGGATGATGAGCC